>CM038602.1:6860221-7051919 GCA_021533255.1 Ceriops tagal
TAGATGTACAGCTGTAAATGTTGCTTCCGTCCAAAATCTTGTGTGAAGCTTGGATTCCAATAATAAAGTTCTTGCCATTTCAACCACATCTTTATTTTTCCTCTCTACCACCCCGTTCTGTTGAGGTGTTCTTGCTGCTGCCATCTAATGGTGAATACCATGCTTCTCAAGGTAATCTTCAAAAGCTTCATTTGTAAATTCAGTGCCTTGATCTGACCTCAATACTTTGATCTTCTTTCCACTCTCATTTTCAGCCAATCTTCTGTATCTCTTGAAGCAATTCAAAACTTCTAACTTGTGTTTAAGGTGTATGAGGTAGGTCCTTCTGGAATAATCATCAACAAACAAGATAAAGTACCTCTCACCATTCAACCCTTTTGTCCTCATTGGTCCACACAAATCAGTATGCACAATGTCAAGCACTGCTTCAGAACTGAACTCTTTGGTCTTATACTGCTTTCTGATATGTTTTCCTTTAGAGCATGCTGAGCAAACATACTCTCTCTCTCTCTCTCTCTTGAGGTCGAGAATGTCTCTGATTGCATGAGTAGTGGTCAGCTTCCTCATGTTCTTCTATGTTAAAGTGTCCCAGCCTCCTATGCTAGAGTTGATTTTTTTCTTCTTTTGTAAGCAAACAGCTATTTGTCTTGTCCTCATCAATCACATATAAATTTCCAGCTGTTCTCTTCCCGACTGCAACAATATTGCCTTCTTTATTCTTTACTTGGCAACCTGTTTTTGTGAATATCACTTTATGGTCTTCATTGCATAGTTGGTTGACAGATGCTAGATTATATTTGAGTCCTTCAACATGCAGAACATCTTTCAGCTTTCCTTTTCCAATATTTACTGACCCTTGACCACTGATGTTGAGTGAATCATCATTAGCAAACTTGACTCTGCCTTCTCTTGACTTGTTTAGCTTTGATAATTTACTCTTCTTTCCTGTCATGTGTGTAGTGCATCCACTATCAAGGATCCACTACTTATCCTTGTAGTCAGCCTTTAGTGCAATTTTAGCTATATTAGCTACCTCCCTTTTTGCTTTATATTATTTCCTTTAAACTGGCTTAAAGATAGCTTTCTCTTTTTTCTCAGCTATGACTGCACCAATTGTTTTTACTATGCCATTGAGTGCCTTCTCTTGCTCAGGGAGAAGTATCATACATCTCTTGGCATTATGGCCATCCTACCCGTACCTTTCACCCTATTCCAAGTTTGCCAATACAGTAAACTTGTTCTTTAAAACCACTGGTTTGGGCTTCCACCAACACTCCTTGTCAGTGTGTCCTTGCTTTTTACAGTATGTGCAAGAACTCACGATAGGTGTTCTCCTCCGAATTTTGTATTGTCTTCCCCTATATGTAGCATCGGATCTTCTTAAGTTGGAGACGTATATTGGCCTTCTTCACTAGCAGTTAATCGCCTTATGACCCAAACTCCACAATAAAGATAGTGACCTTGAAACTGCCTCTTCTTGGGTCTACTCACAGCTTGTTTTCTTCTGTTCATTACTTGCTGTGTAGGCAAAGTTGCTGGCTTCTTTGCTTGTGTGACTTTCATTTCAGTCACCTTCTTCTCCTTCTTCTGTTCAGCCGTAGCCCTTTGCTGGCTGACCTTCTTTTCTTTCTGAGACGTAGCAGCTATGGGCTACTACTCTTTAACCATATACATCATTTTTGGCCTTGGCTTTGGTTTGATAACTGTCTTTTCTTCTTCAGTTATCTTCTCCTAAGTCACAGCCTTCTCTTTCAACTTCTGTGGCAAAGTCTCATTCTTCTTTTCACTTGTAGAGCTTGTTTCTCCTACCACTTCAAACTTCTGCAAGTTCTCCTCACTCCTTTTGAGTTGTTGCTGAAGTCTCAGCAACTCTATCTCTATTTCTTCAATTTTTGAAGTCCTTGAGCCAAGCTCTATTGTAAGGTCTTCACATATTTTGATCTGTTTTTCAAATCTTCTCTTCAAGTCAATATGTTCAGCCCTTATTTCATCCTTTTGACTTTCAGCTTCCTCAGACTTTGCTTCAACTTGTTTTATGTGAGCCTCCAACCTTTTTATGGTTCTGCCCCTTCTGATTATCTCCTTTGAAGCTACTTCCAACTCAGCTTCAAGATCTAGTTCTTCTTCATCAACCTCCTCTTCCTCTTCAGAGGTTGAACTACCACCTTGAGCTGATGCCATAAAGGCCTACTCATCTGATGATTCTTCATCTTCCTCCTCATCAGCTTCTTTTGTCTGACTCACATAACTCTTGAATGAGCCTCTCTTCTTCTTCTGTGGGTTGGCAATCTTCTTGCTGGACTTCTTTGATTTGAATGATGGTCTTCTCCATTTTGAATTCGGCTCATCATCACCATCCTCATCTTCATCATCAAGTTTCACTTTGCACTGAGAAGCAAAGTGTCCAGTCTGCCCACAACGATAACATCTCAAGGACAACTATCCTTTTCCCTTCTTAGACCCTTTCTTCAATTTCCTTGTGAAGTAAGCCAACACTTCACCTTCACTTTCTTCCTCATCATCATCATCATCATCATCCTCACTGGATGATTCTTCCTCTTCTTTTATCTTCAAGTGTTTCATAGCTTTGAAAGCTACCTCCTTCGATACCTTTGACGTTGAGGAGCTCTCAATTGACTTTATTCTCATCTCATATGTAATGAGATTGCATTGGAGATTATGCAGAGACATAGAATTGAGATTTCTACTCTATGGCTGCCACCTTTGAGACAAACCTCTAAGAGATTCATGACTTCTAAGATCATTTACAACATCAATAACCCTGGTGAAGAACTCTTAGACTATCTCATTTTTCAGCATTCTAAGAGATTCATATCTCTCCTTGAAAACTTGAAGCTTGGCCTCCTTCATTCTGCCATCACCTTTATAGACCTTCTGCAGTTTGTCCCATATCTCCTTAGCAGATTTGTAGTCCATAACTTTAGCATATTCAACATCTGTTAATGCTAAAATGATGACATTTGAGGCCTTCCCATTGATCTCAAACTGCCTTAATTCCTCTAGGGTTGGATCTTTACCTTCTTCTGAAGCCACAAAACCCTCCTGTACAGATTTCACCACGTTCATGCCCATGGTTGCAAATATCACCTGCATTCTCGCTCTCCATATATGGTAGTTAGTTCTGTTAAAGATTGGAACCTTCTTATTGTAAGTAGTGCTGGTGCTAGTACCGACGTCCATTTCTCAGTATGTTGAACAAGTTAAAACTTCTAGAGCTCTTCAAACTAATACACCAAGCTCTTAAGCTTTATCCTGGTGAACCTGCGCTCTAATACCAATTGAAGTTCCTAACTTTACCCTAGGATTTACTAGTTTGTGATACTAAAATATCACCATAATTCGCAGATATGTGAACAACTTTAACCTCTTCTTAAAAGCGAACTCTTTCTCAGATTCGACTAAAGTAGATCTATTTTTACCTACTAATCACAATAGTCCCCAAAGTCACCTTTCAGACACCTTGCCTATTAGGTCTTCGTTAGGTTATGGGTTGGCTGATAGTTTTGTTGCGTTCACACAACTCAATTCAAAACACAGATTGTAAATCAAAGTAAGAACACACGAGATTTACGTGGTTCTGTCAATGTGACGTACATCCACTGTGGTAGGGACTCTCCCTCTACTGAGACAATCCACTATACTTGAGAATACCAGTTACAATAGATGTCTTAATCCTCTGCTCCTTTTACTATTGCAAATACTAAGCAAGTACAATACAAAGAGTGTCACTTACTATGTCTACCCTTCTTCTAGCTTGTCTTGCTTCTGTTAAATTGAATGGTTGTTTCACTGCCGCTTAGAAGTTCACCACAACGCTTTTTGACCTCTCTTAAAGAAATCTGGAAATACGTTGAGTTCTTTCCGATGCTTCACCGAATTTCTTCTCTACGTTGTCTCACACAACTCCTACTTTTACCGTCTCACGGCTTCACCCGTCTCCTGATCTCACGGTCTTACTGTTTCACGGCTTGCCCCTACACTTCTAGTCTGTCATGCCGTCACACATTCTGGTCTTATGCCGTCTCCTGACGTACACCCACGCTTCTAGTGCGTTCTCATCACAGCTTTGCTGGTCTCCCGTTTCAACTTCACTAGTCTCCTATTTCAGCTTTGTTGGTCTCGCGTTTCAGGTCACCAGTTTCTGGTCTCCCTTTTCTGGTCACCTGTTACTAGTCTCACGGCCTAGTCACCCATTTCTTCTAGGGGTGGTGCATTTCTGGTTTTTGTTCTCACCTTACATTTTTGGTTTTCTTCTCTTCCAGGTCTCACGCCTCACACCTCACCTGTCCATTTCTGGTTTTCTTCCAGCTGGTGGTCTTATGCCTCACGCCTCACCTGTCCATTTCTGGTTTTCTTCCAGCTGGTGGTCTTATGCCTCACGCCTCACCTGTCCATTTCTGGTTTTCTTCCAGCCAGTGGTCTCACCTTTCACGGTTTCTCCTCTCTTCCCTTACGGATGGTGTGTTGTCTCCTCTCTTACCAATGGTGCGTTTGCCTCTCCTCTTACCGTCAGTCACACGGTTTCCTTCCAGTCGTTGCCCAATTTCATTTGTTGTCCAAGGTCTCCCTTGGTTTGCTATGTGTTCACTCTTGCTGTCCAACTGGTTTACTCTTCCTTGTTGTAGGGTTTTGACTCACCAAGGTCTCACTTGCCGTTGGTGTGTTGTGACCATGCTCTCCTTATTGTCGTTCACCTTGCCTTGGTCATTCTCCTCCTTGCCGTCCACACCTTTTTTGTTGGTTGATTGCTTTGCCATTTAGCTTGTGTTGGCCGAACGTTTTCTTGTGTTGGACGGTTCCTCCTTTGTGTTTGGCCAGTTGTTTCCTTGCTTGGACATCTAGGGTTTTCTCTCTTGGCCGAATACCCTAGCTTGTGTTGGCCAATTTCTCTTTTTAGACAGTTTCTCTTTGTCTTGGCCGAATGGTTGGTTAGACGTTCTCTCTCTTTCAACCGGTGGTGGTTTTGCCATTCATTCTTTGGTTTTGGCGTGCTGTTTTGTGTTTGGTCGTTCCACCTTTTCTAATTTGTGATTTACCGTCCACCCTCTGTTGCTGTCCAGCCGTGTACTCTCTCTTTGCAGTCTAACCGTGTACTCTCTCTTTGTTGTCCAGCCGTTCCTCCCTTGTTTTCTCTCTTTGGCCGATCATCCACCTTTGCTGTACTTTCTCCTTGTAGGATTTTGTGTTTTGCCCGATGGTTCTATTTGGCCGTTCCCTCCTTGCCTGGCCGTCCACCTCTTTGCCGTTGGTTATGCTTTGCCGTGTAAGGTTGTATGGACGTTCACCTTGTTTGGCCGTGTAGGTTGTGTTTGGACGTTTGTCTCTTTGGTTGGTTGGTTGTATAGGTTTTCCAAATGGTTGAATTGCCGACCCACACCTAGCTTTGTCTTCCAAGGCCTTTATATACTCTCTTTCATGAAACCCTAATAGGGCTTACATGGCAGATTTATGTTCTTTCCCTTATGCGACAGATTTACTTTCTTGCCCCTCCATATGGGCGGATTTACGTTCTTGCCCCTCCATGTGGCTTTACTTTATTGCACACTTAAATCTAATTGACAACAATTACAACTCATACAAGGCTGTGGGAACAACAATCTTTGATGCCTAATGTTGGATTTGTTGTCAACAGCATCTCATAGATTTGTCGAGATGTGTTTACTACCCACAAATACATTTTGTATTTGTTAAAGAGATTAAGATACAACGAGACGTTGGTCAAAACTATTAGTGGCAAGTCAACCCTAATTCAGTAAGTTAATGTTAATCGTTGACCCTAAACTTTAAAAGTCAATGCTAACCATTAACCCTTGACTATTAACCCTTAACTGTTGACCCTAATGTTAAGAATCAATGCTGATGTTGATTGTAGGACAACCTTAGGAATCAATGCTGACCGTTGATATAGGGCAACTCTTGAGAATCAATGATAACTATTGATGATAAGGCAACCTTAAACTCAAGGCTTATAAATATATCCATGCAGCTGCCAAAAGAGGTGTGCTTTATAGAAAATTTAAAAGAGAACGACAAGAGAGAGTGCTATAGAGACATAAGTGTGCTACAAAAATAGAAGCAAGAAATGTGGTTGCTGTAAAAATAGAAGGAAGAAAACATATGTTGGGTTCTACAAAACAGAAGAGAGGGCATGATAGAGGAAGAAAGAGTGAGCTATAGAACGCCAAGAGAGAGTGTGCTACAAAACCATAACGTGTTATGCAAAACATAAAAGAGATAGCAACAACAGTAAAGAGAAGTTAATAGCAGCAGTAAGGAGAAGGCAGCAGTAGTAGTAAGGAAAAGGTAATAGTTGCAGCAAGGAAAAGGTAGTAGTGGTAACAAGGAAAAGAGACAACACTGGCAACAAAGAGAAAAGACAGCACCCAGGCAACAAGGACAAAAGAGTTGTGCAGCATAGAGACAGCATAGAGCTA
This sequence comes from Ceriops tagal, assembly GCA_021533255.1. Taxonomy (NCBI): domain Eukaryota; kingdom Viridiplantae; phylum Streptophyta; class Magnoliopsida; order Malpighiales; family Rhizophoraceae; genus Ceriops; species Ceriops tagal. The sequence goes on from CM038602.1 coordinate 6,866,677, forward strand.
TGCAACATAAAAACAGCAGAGAACTATACAAAATAAAAATAGTAGAGAGTTGTGCAGCATAACAAAGAAAGGGCTAAACATGGCTGCCGAGAGAGTAAAGAAAAAACAGCAGTGGGCAAAAACTTAACAAAGAGGCAGCAGCAGAAATAAGAAGGAGACAACAGCAACAACAGAAGAGAGAGAAAATAAACAACAGAAGGAGAGTGCAGCAATAGAAGGAAACAGCAGCAGCACTAAAAGAGAATGAGAGTGCAACAATGGAGAGAACCTGCGGAGGAGGAACCTGCAGAGGAAAGAACCGATAAAGTGCAGAACCTACTATAGAGATAACTTGCAATGGAGAAAAACTGTAGATGAGGGAACTTATAAAGGCAGGAGAAGAGAACCTACAAAAGGAGGAACTTGAAGAGGCAAAAGGAGAAACTTGCAGAGACAGGAGAGAACCAGTAGCAGAAAAGAGAACCTACAGAAGGAGGAACCTACAGAGGCAAAAGGAGAAACTTGTAAAGACAAGAGAGAATTGGCAATAGAAAAGAGAACTTGCAGAAGCAGAAGGAAAAACCTGCCAAGGTAGAAAGAGGTAGCACCAATAGCATAGGAGAAAACTTGCCAAGGCAAAAGAAGTAGCTGAGGAGAGAACCTACCAAGGCAAAAGGAGGTAGCACAGGCTACAAAGGAGAGAACCTACAGAGGGGAGACAATAGCAGTGGAAGAAAGAAAAAAAGAGAACCTGCAGAGGAGAGACAACAGTGACAGCAGAGGAAAGAAATGAACCTACAAAGGAGAGACCAATAAAGCTTGAGGAAAGAAACTAGCAGTTAGAAGGAGAAGATCCGTTTTTCTGCAAAAGTAGCCTATGCATATTTAGTGATCTTTCTCAGCGAAGTTTTGTTATAAATTTTTTATGTACTTCTTGAAAAAAGGTAAGAGACCCTTGGAGTATTCGGGAGATCAACTCTTCTAGTGATCGGGAGATCAACTCTTCTAGTGATCGAGAAATCATTGTAAATGGTTAAGGAGTAATCCTTCTACAACATCAGTTGTATCCCTTGATAACAAGAGTAGATTGTGTGATTTAGGAGTAATCCTATTACACTGTGGACATAGCTCACCCATTGTGGGTGAACCACATAAAAATTCTATATGTTCTCAGGTGCTTGAGCTTGATCACTTCAATAGGCCAGTCACTTTATATTCATACGGCCATTCTCACATAAAAAAGCAAGATAAAATTAGATCATCAACTTTAACGTATCATAGAGATTTAATTTGGACAGATTTGTAAAAAGCAAACATCTCACACTGATTCACCCTCTCCCTCTTTCAGTGTGAGACCCTAAAAGGTCCTCATCAAAATACATTAAAGGAGAAAAAAATTCTATTCCAAATTTCCTACTAGAAAATTTCTTCAAAACATAACAAATCATGCCTAAAAATCCAAAGACAAGGGAAAAGCCTCTCTCCATAACCTTTATGCTCCTTTACAAAGCCCAAAGAAAAAAGAATCCAAAACTCTTAAATTTACAAAACCTCAACCAATAACCTTTACACAATTCACCTCACAAAAACTAATAAAATCATGGGCAAATTTTATCAAAGAAAAAGAAAAGGAAGCCCAAGCTCGAGCCTCTGAAGAACAACTACAAATCAACCAATGGTTGAATGACATATCCAATCTGCATGATTTACTTTATGTTCGTTATGGCATCTTAACAATGCAGGAACTTGCAAGTAAACTCCAAAACCCTATCTTATAAAAGGAAGAAGGATCTCTATCCATACTTCCATCCCAATCTTATTTACAAAATAGACTCTCCAAACAGTTCCCAAATTATCTTAAACCAATAGCTTACTTACAAAAAGGTTTCATCATATCATGTTAAGCCTAATTTCCAAAATGTGTTACCTATAGAACAAGGTTTCTACAATCCATACCCTTACTCTACAATCATAAAAGCCTTCCTTACTAGATAGCATTACAAACCAACTTATCTTACAAAAAACCAACCTTATTATTTGACCATTCTAGAAATTATAGAGTTTGTAAAGTTTTAACATTTCTACATTGAAAAAACCCATATAGACCCTACCTACTCCACTTGTCATATATAGAAAATCCTTTCTCTAAAACAATAGGGATAAGATCTAGCCAAACAAAAAATTTTCTCTGCCAATTTCAAAATCAAACTTAACCATTACTTATATTACAACTATTAGGATTACTAACAGGTTAGGTTTAACCTTTTTTTTTTTTTGGCAAAATCACAAAATTAGCCATTCATGGTTACTATGCTTTAACCACAAAAATGACCATTCCAGAATTTCCAATTGGTTCAAACCATAGTGGGCTTATCTCGATTGCATCCTTAACTTCCTTATTCCCCAAGTTAGAGAAAGATATAAGCACTTAAAAACCAAATATGTCTCCATAATAGAAGAAAAAAGATTTCCTTCCCTCTTTCTTTTCCATACAAAATTCTTTGTAGCATGGACTCTTATTCAGTACTTTGAATACCAAACACAAGAGAACATGCTAGTCATCACCAAAAGATTTAAGATAAAAAGGTAAGACTCTTTTAAATTCTCTTAAAACCTCTACAAAACTACCATCTAAAGCTAGCTAGAAAAAACCTAGCCTTAATTCCATAACCCTTTGAATGTCATACCTAAAAAATACTACATTCTTAGCACAAAAATCCCATGCATCGACACTATTTGCAAAATCCTAAACTGAAGAAGAATATCTGATGACAATACAACAATTGTTGCAATCACTTAAACGTTCAACCCAAGCCAAAATTTCCTAAACCTCCCAAAATTTTGAATACTCTAAACCAACCATCGACCTTAAAAATGACAATGAAGATGATTGCTTTGGCATCTTCCTTCCCATAAAATAACCTACTATGTAAAAATAAAAATTACAAAAGTAGAAGCAAAAGAAAAAGAAAAAGAAAAGCAAAATAAAAAGAAAAAGAAAAGACAAAAAGAAAAAGAGAAAAAAAAAGAAAAAAATTACAAAAGCAAAAGGACAAAACACAAAGAGTTTCACCCCTGAAGGCAATGCAACAAAAGCACAAATCTACTTTCAGTGCAAACAAGACATAAAGTTTGCCAACTCTGTAATAGGACAACATAACTTTCAATTCTCTAAAGAAAACCAAAGCTCATGATCAATTGAAAGAGACTCACCTCAAGGGTACAAAAGGAGACTTAAAAATCAAGAGAAATCATCCTTTTAGAATCCAAAAAATCCTCCAAAATCCTTACAAATGCTACAAATCCCTCTCATCACCCTTATAGCATATCCCTTCTCCCTTAATATGCAATGTGCATTTCTTCTCCCATACTACAAAATTCTTTAAGTTTTCTTTTGTTTATAAAATTTTGTAATTTCTTCCTCCTTTTTATAATTTTTATATTATAATGTATTGACTAAAAATTAGTAATTACTCTTAAAGTAAAACAATTGCTTAAGTAACATTTGGTATAACAACACCCTTTATGTGTCCTCATTGTTCGTGCTTCCCCATTTGTTATTGAGTAATCTAATGTGGACACATAAGGGGAAGCATGATCGATAACATAAAAACAACAATAAACTATGTTATTTAACAACAATATTATATTAAATACCATTTTTACTAGTTTAAATTCAAATTAAACTAGTTTAATTAATTATATCTTAAACCATTAACATTTTTTATTTCATGATTAATTTGATTCTCAAAACATTGGTTGCAACTAGTTGGTAGAGATGTTGATTTTCCCTTTCACTTAATTTCTTTTGCCTTGAATGGAAGCTTATACCAAGTTGAATTAACAATTGATCCTTCCTTTTATTTTTTATATTTAACCTATAAGTAAAGTTGTTAAATTTTAACCTAACTCAACAATTTAATCTTAACTTATCTAAAGAAACTTGACCCAAACCTAAAATGAAAATGACTTAACCTAAAAAAGATCTTAATCCAAAATAGCTCAAAAATTTAGAGTCAAACTTGACTCAACTCACAATTATTGCAACCTAATTGCCTTTTGTCAAGATAAGATAAGAAAAATAAAATAAAATAATCTAATATTAGAATAATAGATTTTATGAAAAAAAAAGGTATAATTTTTACTATTTTTACTTAGAATCTTATGAATATTTGTTTTGATAAAAAATAAAACAAGTTTATTATTTAATCTTATTTATATGTTTACTTATTATTTTATTTTATTTACACAAGTATATACACATCATAGATACACACTATTTTATTTTTATATATTATATAAATGTATACTAGATTTAATTTACATAATTTTTTATTTTTTATATATATTTAATATCAATTTTAGCTTTTTTATTTTACGTAATAATATTTTTAATCTTTTATATTTATGATATTTTAAATATTTTATACATATGTGTGTGTCTTCTATCTATCTATCTATCTATCTATCTATATATAGACACAAATAAACATGTATACATACACACATAAACATTGTTGTGTATAATGTATATAACATATTTGTAAATTTTTCATACAAATTAATATATATATATGTGTGTGTGCATATTATAAATTAGCATGTTAACTTGCCACACTAATAGTAGGATAAAAAATAGTATAAAAGATAAAAAAAAAATTATATATTTTTAACACAAATTAATATATAAAAATAAATAGAAATTAAAATAAAAAATAAATAGAAATAAAAAAATAATTTTTAAATAATAATTATCCAACCACGGAATAATCCAAACCTGACCTAAATACAAGTAATCTAACCTAAGAACAACTCGAATGTAACTTAATTTGAAAGTACATGACTTAAAATAATCTAAACTCGAAATAATCCAACTTAGACCCAACATGAATCCAACCCCATGACACGTTAGACACTTCTACCTACGAGACACATTGATGTCAAATAAACCATGAATAAACAGAGAATATTTAATAAAAATATTTAAATATCGATAAGTAGATTACATTATACATTAGTATGCCAATTTCAGTATTGGTGTACGGAGAAGGTCCAGAAAAACCAATTTTGGAGCTCTGCATTCAATGCTTCACTCATATTAGTTTTACTGACTGTCTTTCTTCTTGGCAGGCGACTTCTTTCCTTAGCCTTCTTTTATTTTACTAGCAGGTGTAGCAAATGTGAGAGGGTTTGTGTCACTTACACAGCCTAAAACATAATTAAGGAATTCACATTACACTTAAATGGATAGACTCTAAAATGATGTAAGATGTTTCAATTCAAGTCAGCTTATTACCTCGGATTAATCAACCTTTTCAGCCTTACATGACTTTTTGTTGTGGCCATGATTTCCACAATTCCTACACTTCTATATCCGGCCTTTCCTTGACAGTTTGAATGTTTGGGACCCCTGCTGTGACACTTCCTTTGGTTCGTCTTTATCTTTTTTCCTAACCTTTTTTGGCCTCCCAGGCAGGATACGCACTACAGGTGGGACCAATTCCCCATTTTCAGTTCTAGGCTAGCAAATTTTCCCTCCCATGGCTCTACTACGGATTTCTGATGTACAATTAGGTATACATCTTTAAGACATATTGAAAATATTTGAGATTGTAATGGCAACTTGGCGTTAAAAATAACACAAATTGCATGCTGGCATAGGATTCCACTCTCAAGTCCCATGCTCTGCAAGTGCACTGCCTGCTGTTGCTTGAGGAAAGAGCACTCAAGCACTATTTTCTTCCATTGTTCAACTATTTTCGTAAGCAAGGGTCCAAAGTGTCCATATCATTTTCTCATATTCTCCCTCTGTCGAATAAATTGTGTCATGATTGTTATTATGATCTCTTCAAGCATGCTTATTATTGGCTTTCTTCTTGCGGCTAAAATCCAATCATTGAATGTTTTGCACATGGGCGAATTTATCAATTGCCCAATGAAATCCAAGAATAGCGAAGGTTGTATGAATTTTATATTTTCCCCAACTCAAAATTAATTTTTGCCCCCATAAAATTGCAAATTTATCTCTTAAAAGTTTCACAAATATTTTTTTAACCACGTAAAATATTTGTTTATTTTCTTACATTTTTTAATTAAATTTCAAATAAATCTTTCACTTATGAAATTGAGATTGGTTTTTTTTTTTTTTTGAGCAAATGTAGAAATGACGATAACATTACATAATATAACTTTTACATAGTCTATCTCTAAATTATAAGTAATTAATCAATATTTTGAGTAAAATTTTAATAATTTAAGAAAATAGTCTTGGAATTAAAGTATAGTAGTCTAACTACTGCTACTTTTTTCTAATATATTTAAATTTTATGCTCTTATATGTGTACTAGGGATATCATTTAGCATATTTTCATATAACTTTTTAGTGTATAGCATTTTTTTTTTTTTTACATAATTATGACTCTCTTTTCAAAATATAGATTTAGATATATATTGTCCCCACTGAGAAAAATTGTTAGATCCGTCCATGGTTTCGCATATATTGTTGTTAACATAATCACAAAGAGTTTTAATTCTAATAAATGTTTTACATCAAGTTTAGGGAAGGTCATTGAGTAAGTTTGTGACAGGACCTGGTGCAAGTCTATCAAGTATTTTCATTTGCAACTCTAAATCCCATACATAGTTGCCCCAAAACTAATATCGCAGAACATTGCCTCTCTACCTCTTCTACTAACTCATAAACATATGGCAGGTACACATTCGATGCTCATCCCGTGGAAGAACTTCACCAACAACTTTCAACAGACCTTGAGTTTTAACAAAATATTAATGTTTCAAAGCCCTCAAATGCAAAAGAAAGCTTGTTTATGATTGCAAATTATAAAACAGAAACTGTTGCATGGGTCGATTTTGTCTAACAGTTGATTTTTGCCTTGATAAAAAGGTATATGGAGAGAACGATTCACCAAAAAATATTTGATTGTGGTAATAGATCAGTCAAAGATGAAAAATATAAAGATAGATAGAAACAGTGTACCTAGAGAGGAAAAAAAAAGGAAAAGAGAGAGAGAGAGAGAGAGAGAGAGAAAAGAAAAGAAAGAATTGATAAAGATGGTAACAAGGAGGAATCAAAGAAGAGAGGGGCAGAGATCTTGGGAGATGAGAAGGGAGAGACTTGACGTGAAAGAGGAGAAGTTAAAGTAGGTGATTTTGACTTACTATGTGGGCATTGAAAGCTTACTCGCATAACTGACTCTGGTCACATTTGCCACTACTTATGCATTATCTCAATACTTAAAGTTCAAATTAATATTTTGCAGGTTACTAACTCACTTGCGTCTCTTTTTCACGTATGTCTTTTCATATATATATATTTTGTTAGTTGCTCAAATTTGAACAATCAAAAAATTATTTATTTAAATTTGGATCATCGAAAAATTATTGACCTAATGGTAATTTATATGAAAAGACAAACGTGAAAATTCTTTCAACCCTTTTTATCTTTCTCATTTAACTTTGCATTTTAGAAGCTTCAATGTGATACACCAATTTTATGGGGCACTGTTCCATTATTGATGCAGCAAGGGCTAAGAACTAAGAATTAGACTATTATCTAGCGGAAGCATGAAGAGAATCAAACAATACGCTCAACAAGGAATTTGAGGAGAAAGGAGAAGCACCAATATATTCGATCATCTACGTCCAAAGATAACTTAATTCGGATGCCGATCATGCTTCAAAAGAAAGCTAAAAGGGGGTCCACGCCCCAAAAAGCCTCATTGAACCACAAAATTTTAATTGCCTAAATGACTCTACTATTCTTTGCTTGCCTTGGGTTCTGTATGTTGAATCGTATGCCTTTTAGGCCTTACCACAAGCTGGTGGAAGCAAAGACAGATCAGTCAACAAAGTTAAAGTTAACTGGATGTGGAAATGGAATAAGTTAAAAAGAATTTGCTTTGATAAATATCTTTTATCATGTGATGCAACGGGGAGGATGATACATCATGTTATTACCATTGGACCATAATGGCATGCCAAATTAACTAACCAGGCAGTAAAATAAAATTATAGGATTTTATTCAAAATAATAATTTATTTAAAAAAAAAAATAAGTGTTTATAGCATTTTGACTTTAGATGTATGGGCACGACTTCATTTAAAAGTCCCTTGAGTCCAAATTACGCAATAAGATAATGCTCTTTTATTTTGTAATTAAATTCCTTCTCATATATGCATCCTATCGAACTCCGAAAATTCTAAATAATAAACTAAAGCTCTTTAATTGCTGAAATGTATCCCTAAAACAGGATCAATTCAGTTGATTGTACTTTATTTTAACAAATCATAACTTATCTGGAGATACTTCATGTCTCCATTCATGTAGAATGTAGGGCAATTTTGTCAATTTCTAAGTCTAGCAAATTTAAAGTTTCTTACTGACTAAGTAGTATGATTAATTTAGCCTTATCCTGAACAAAGTACATGCATACATCAATCAAATAGAGCACCAGTGCTGAGCATTTTGAATTCTTTAACATTTTCAGGGACATTAATAAAGAAAAGCATCGCTAACCATATTAAAAGAGAAAAAGCCGAAGAAGGTGCCATAGCAAGAAAAGAAGCTCCGCATAAAAAGATAAACATATTGCAGCTGAAACGTAGAAAGATAAGAAGGGAAAGTGCTACTAGAGCTCAGTCAGCGGTGCAAGTGCGGCAACCGGACAAACAACTTAGAGAAAATATCGAACCGCAGCTAAAGTCATCATGTATCGATTCAGCAACACGGTTATTGGTTTCCTGAATCTGTTCACCCTCTTGGCATCGATACCAATAATTGGAGCAGGCTTATGGATGGCAAGGAACAAGACTAGCTGTGAAAGTTTTCTCCAAACCCCGCTTCTGGTTGTGGGTTTTGTTGTGCTCGTAATTTCGCTGGCTGGCTTAATCGGGGCTTGCTTTCATGTGGCGTGGGCACTTTGGGTCTACTTGGTGGTCATGCTGTTCCTTATTGCAACCTTAATCGGCCTGACAGTCGTCGGATTAGTTGTCACCAGCCAAGGAGGTGGTGAGGCAGTGCCTGGCAGAGTGTATAAAGAATACAAGCTTGAAGATTATTCTCCTTGGTTAAGGACCAGAATCAAGGATCCTGAATATTGGAGTACAATCAGGAACTGCATATTGGGTTCCAAAGCTTGTGCCAAGCTTGCCTCTTGGACTCCTTACGATTATCTTGTCAAAGACATGTCTCCCATACAGGTAACCCCGTTCTCTCGAGTGCTACTTTAGCATCTTAAATAGGTAATTTTATTTTCTTGTTCTGATTTAATTTTTAGGAAGACACCATGACACACACACGCACACGCATGGTTGAGGTGGTTTTTAAGTTGTAAAGCTTGATTGAATTGTGATGATAAAATTGCGGTGCATGCAGTCTGGATGTTGCAAGCCACCAACTTCGTGCAATTACAACATGGCAACAACAGTGGTAACTCAAGACCCGGATTGTAACCGGTGGAACAACGCCCCAACCCTGTTATGCTATGAGTGCGATTCTTGCAAAGCTGGAGTACTGGAAGAAGTGAGAAGGGATTGGCACAAGCTGTCGGTTCTCAATATTGTGATCCTTGTGTTTCTCATTGGGATTTATTCAATTGGATGCTGTGCTTTCCGTAATGCAAGAAGGGCCGAAACCGATTACCCCTACGGAGAGAACCGGATGACCAAAATCAGACCCAGATGGGATTACTACTGGTGAGTAAATCAGTAATGACATGACATCCTTGGCCTTTCTGATTTATATACTTAAATTAAAGTTAAAAACCATAAATGTTTGGGAAAGAAAATCTGCCTTCTTTTTTTTTTTTTTTTATATAAGAGGATGCGCTCTAATCGTCGCCCTTAATATTTCTTCTTTTTGGTTAATTAATTATGGGACTGGAACTCCAGATATATATATATATGCCCTGTTGGAAATGACTATCACTGTTAGAACTAAACTTCATTGGTATCGCACTTAATATTTTAAACTTTAAACAAAGATCAAAGCTTTCAAAGTTAAAATTTATCTCAACAAAATGTTTCAAAAGACAAAACTTTTTAGGACCCGTTACAAAAGCCGAGTTTAAATGGAGTATTGAGTTTTTCGGGCAAATCATATTTATTTTATTTTTGGAAAAAAAGTATACATATAATATATATATATATATATATATACATATACGAGACCCATCCTATGATTCTCCCTCTCCTCGTCATTGATCCGCCTCCCAACCCGGTCCACTTAAACTTTTTCCAACTTTTTAAGTAGGTGTTTACAGCTAGTTAATCTTCTCTAATCGCTTCTCAATGAGATAGGCCGATCCTATACAAAGCTCGTTCCTCTCTTTCTCTCTCTCTCTCACTCTATCTGTGGTCTACAGTAAGCAATGCGTTTTACTTTTGGTACAGGTGGAGATGGTTGCGAGACCAGAGAGAGCGGCTTTACTAGCTAGCTCAAAACCGAGAAGCCCCAACCGTCCTCTCAAAGTCTCCCCGTCGATGCCTGCCTGAGTTATTCGGTGTGGTCAAAAGATGGGACAATTGAGTTGGTTTTCAAGATGCATTGGGCATCGGGGGGCGTATCGGAAGTTTCAAACAATCTGTGCCATTTTCTTTACCGTCGTTTTACAGAGTCTGCTTTCCCCCACCACCCCTTTTTTGTTTTTGTTCTCTTTTTTTTTTTTTCCTTTTTCGCACAAAGACTGTTCTTAGTTAACTTTGTTTCCTTAGGTCATGCCGCTACCTTGTCTTTCTTTCTTTCCCTCTCTGTTGGTTTTTTTTTTTTTTTTTTGTTTTAGCTTTACTGCCTTTCGATACAAGTTGAGCCTTTAAATACATAAAGTGTGCGCAGGTGCAACTTTATGATATGGTGAGCCACTGGTTTGAATGATGCGATTATTTCTGTGAAATTTGTTATTTTCACTTATTTAAAATATAAATTAATTTAATTTAATTTTAAATATAAATAAAAAATTAAATGAAGTTTGATTAACATAAAAAAAATAATACAATAGATTTATATAGTATAAAATTATTGATATGTTATATTTTAAAAAAAAATACAAGCAAAAATAATAAATATTCTCTTTTTTTTAACGTTCTGTGTATGAAAGAGTTAACCGCGACCTTTGTTGCAATAGTCATCCTTTAGGTGGGTGTTCGAACTCCTCTAGTGGCAAATGTGGTCTCTTGCCTCTAATGATCAATGGATTATATCAATTTGTGGTATCTAGAAAAACTGAAGAAAAAAATTATTTCCTTTATCTGTTACAATGATTCCATAAATTTGCATTCTTCTGTCAACTAACACAATATTTTGCCATGATTTAATTATTATAATAATTTTACAAATTTGTATGTTTCTGCCAACTAGTATAATATCTTGTTATAATTTGATGAATTTGATACTATTCAATTTATGTGATTTTATCTTGTATACTTTTAATGATTTGCACTTCAATTGCTCTCCATTTTATACTCTTATATTATGTAACAACTTGTATAGAATACTACGATGTAATTATATTCAAATAAATTAGAATTCACATTTTATATATTCACGTTCTCTATATCAAAGCATGGTTGATATAAAATCCTAACTCTCTTTAAAGTCAACTTGTCTTTAATAGCATCCATCTTTTGAATTCTCATCAATTATTTGAATCTTCATTACTCACAAATGTCCTCTAATGTTAAAAGTTCTTCAATCTTTAAACGAAATGTGAATTCAATAGGCTCCCTGTTAACCTCATATAGATGCTACCACTTAAGTTCTCCATTGTCTTAAAAACTCACCTTGATTTCAATATTCTTATAGCATTGTCTAATTCTTTTTAGCTTAGTGCCTATTGTCATGTTGATTAGGCTAGTTGTATAACAACCCATCTATTGTTCCCACAGCCTTGTATGGGTTGTAATTGTTGTCAACCAGATTTAAGTGTGCAAGCAAAAGTGGCTCATATCTCAGGAATTACAGGATAACACTAGCATGTCAAATAACCTCGCAAAGTGATCTCCTTGGAGTGAACTTGTAGAGGGAGTTTAGTATTGCTTAAGTCTTTGTGTGATAGTGTGACAGAGTTGTAACTGTTTATGGACAATCCTAGCCGTTTATTCAAGCAATCAAGGGATGAGATTTCGGTAGAAAGAAAAGAGTAAGAAAAATAAATTAAGAAGGAGGATAATACTGAATTTTGAATGGAACAGTAATATGAAAACACATGGAGGGGCAAGAAAGAAAATCTGCTACAGCTACAATAAACCCTACTAGGGTTTTCATAGAAAGGAGTATATAAACCAAGACTTATCTCTTTTGAGGTAACCACCGTAAGATAGTGAGACCAGACCAGAACGGTGAGACCAGAACCAGAAAAGATATGAGACCTGAAGAAGGTGAGACGTGAGAGCAGACCAGACCTGGAAACCATGAAACATGTGAGAGCAGACCAGAAAGAGAAGACGTGAGACCTGGAGAAGGTGAGATGTGAGAGCAGACCAGACCTGGAAACTGTGAGACGTGAGAGCAGATCAGAACCAGAGAAGATGTGAGACCAGAACCAGAGAAGACGTGAGACCTGGAGAAGGTGAGACGTAAGAGCAGACTAGACTTGGAAACCATGAAACACGTGAGAGCAGACCAAAAAGAGAGGACGTGAGACTTAGAGAAGGTGAGACGTGAGACTAGACTAGGTGAGACGTGAGACCAGGTGAGACCAGACCAAAAATGGTGAGACGTGAGACCAGGTGAGACCAGACCAGAAATGGTGAAACGGTGAGACCAGACTTGGAAACGGTGAAACGTGAGACCAGACCTAGAAACAGTGAGACGTGAGCCAAACCAGAGACGTGAGACCAAACCAGGAGAGACATGAGACCAGACCAGGTGAGACGTGAGACCAAGTGAGACGGGTGAGACAAGAAAAGGGTGAAATGGGTGAGACGGTAAGATGGTAAGACCAGAAGATGGGTGAGACCATGAGACGGTGAGACCAGGAGTTGGGTGAGACAACCTAGAGAAGAAATTCGATGAAGCATTTGAGAGAACTCAACGAATTTTCAGATTTCTTCAAGAGAGGTTAGAGAGTATTTTGGTGATCTTCCAAGTGGTAGTGAAGTAGCCTATTCAAATCAAACAGAGGCAAGACAAGTTAGAAGAAGGGTAGACACAGTAAGTGACACTCTTTGTATTGAGATTGCTTTGTATTTCTAATAGTGAAAGGAGTAGAAGATTAAGACATCCATTGTAATCATAGGGGATACCACATTGGTGTTCTCAAGTATAGTGGATTGTCTCGGTAGAGGAAGAATTCCTACCACCGTGGAGTACATCACATTGACAGAACCACGTAAATCTCTTGTGTCCTTGCTTTGAATTTACATTCTGTTTTTTGAATTGAGTTGTGAACACAGCTAAAGAATCATCAAACCCATAACCTAAAAGAAGACCTAGTCAAGAACAACCAATTCGTCTAATAGGCAAGGTGTCTAAAAGGTAACTTTGGGGACTATTGTGATTAGTAGGTAACAATAGATCTACCTTAGTTGAATTTGAGAAAGAGTTCATTTTTGAGAAGAGATTGAAGTTGTTCACCCACCTGCATATTTACAAGAGCTAAAGTATTAAAGAAGTAGAATACTTTGGCTTAAATTATTAGAGTTTTTTAAAGGGTGTGATACTGATTCACCCCTCCTCTCAGTATCACAAACTAGTAGATCCTAGGGTGAAGTTGGAAACTTCACCATCAATTAATCACAGGTTACTATACTTTTCTTGGTACTAATCTTATTTCTTAGCACAACAAGAAGCAAACCACTATTTTTCATTTCATTATTGAAGTTGAATACTGCTTAATGACATTCACTACTTGTGAATTAATTCGACTCAAAATTTTACTCATTGATTTGGGCATTAGATATTCTTAACTAATGACTTTTTATTGTGACAATCAAGTTACATTTTACATTGTGGCTAATCTAGTATTTCATGAGTGTACAAATCATATTAAAATTGATTGTCATGTGGTTCCTAAGAAATTACAAGCTAGCATAATTCAAATTGGCTTTATCAACAATGAACGTTAACTGGTTAACATTTTCATTTAGGCTTTAGGTCATTATAAATTCTTCTCTAAGGAGTAAGTTGGGTGTTATGAATCTCCACTCATTAACTTGACGAAGAGTATTAAAGTGATTATACAAACTTACATGCTCCTGCCAATAAGCATAATATCTTACCATAATTTGATTATTATAATGATTCTGCAAGTTTACATGTTTTTGCCAATTAATATAATATCTTGTTATAATAGATGTGATCATCTCTAATTAAGATGATTTGATCTTGCATATTTTTAATGATTTACATCTTAATTTTTCTCCATTTTATATTCTTATCTTATATAATAAATTGTACAAAAGACTATAGTTTTGTGTGTATATGTGTGTGTGTGTGTATATATGAAGTTCTCGATTTCTCCTTAGGATCTACTAGTTTATGATATTAAGAGGGGGGTGAATCAGTATCACCACAATTCGCAATTCGCAGGTAAGTGAACAACTTCAACCTTTTCTTAAAAGCGAATTCTTTCTTAGATTTGACTAAGGTAGATCTATTGCTACCTACTAATCACAATAGTCCCCAAAGTCACTTTTCAGACACCTTGCCTAATAAACAATTCAGATGTTCTTGTTTAGATCTTCGTTAGGTTATAGGTTGGCTGATACTTTAGCTGCGTTCACAACTTAATTCAAAACACAGAACATAAAGCAAATTAAGGACATAGGAGATTTACGTGGTTCCGTCAACGTGACGTACATTCATGGTGGTAGGGACTCTCCTTTACTGAGACTATCCACTATACTTAAGAATTCCAGTTACAATGGATGTCTTAATCCTCTGCTCCTTTCACTATTGCAATTACTAAGCAAGTACAATACAAAGAGTGTCACTTACTGTGTCTACCCTTCTTCTAGCTTGTCTTGTCTCTATTGAATTGAAAGGCTGCTCCACTGCCGCTTAGAAGTTCATTGCAACGCTATCTAACCTCTCTTGAAGAAATCTGGAAATACGTTGAGTTTTTTCAATGCTTCACCGAATTCCTTCTCTATGTTGTCTCACACAATTCCTACTTTCATCGTCTCACGGTCTCACCCGTCTCCTTGCCCCACAATCTCACTGTCTCACGGCTCACCCGTCTCCTTTTCTCTCTCTCTTGCTGTCCAGCCTGATTTCTCTCTCTTACCGTCCAGCCAGATTTCTCTCTCACCGTCTAGCTGGATTTCCTTTGTTCTGTCGAAAGTCTCTCTCTCTTCGTCCACCCCTTTTTGGCCATTCCAGAGTTTCTCTCCTTTTCCCTTATTTGGCCATGTTTTCTCTCTCCTTCCCATCGACTCCACTGTTCTGACCGTATACCTCTTTTCTCTCTCTCAGACCTTTGTTCTTCATTCGGCCCCCAAATCTGATTTTCGGCCGTCCTAGTTTTCTGTCGATCGTCTACTCTGTTTTGCAGTCGACCCGTTTCTCTCTCTTGCTATGTCGTGCTTTTTCTCTCACTGTCCAATTGTGTCAACTCGTTTCCTATTTCACGATCTCACTCTTCGTCTGTCTTTCTCTCTCAATTCTATCGACCTTCTGTTTTTGGTTGTCGGGTTTCTCTCTCCTTTCGCTGATCTGCTCCAATTTAGCCGTATATGATTTTTCTCTCTCATCCAACGACTTTGTCATTTTGCTCTTCCGATCTTCCGTTCGGTTGTCCAGCCCCTTCAGCTATCTCTTCTTTTCCGATCACGGGTTCGTTTTCTCTCCTATCTTTGACAACAGCTACTGTTCACTCGACGGCTACACTGTTCATTACAGTTGCTTCTTTTCTATTTTGCCGTCCCCTGTTCTGCCGTTCGCTTGCCGTTGGTGTGTTTTGGCCATATGTTGTGTTTTTCTGTTTTCTTTATTTGGCCGTCCACACACTTTTATGTTTTGCTGTGTATTTAATTGTGTTAGCCTTACCCTAATTTTGTCTTGCAAGGTCTTTATATACTCTCTTCCATGAAATCCTAATAGGGCTTACGCGACGAATTTACGTTCTTGCCCTTTCATGTGGATTTACCTTCTTGCCCTTCCATGTGGCTCTACTTTCTTGCCCTTCCATATGGTTTTACTTTCTTGCACACTTAAACATAGTTGACAACAATTACAATCCATACAAGGCTGTGGGAACAACAATCTCCCCCTTTGTAATTGTTGGCAACACTCATAACAAAAGCCACTATGCAGCAGTTTCAACTCCCCCTAAATATGCACTCTCCCTTTCTTAATAGCTCCCCCTACACTGTTGCTTCTCTCACCCTTTGCCAACCAATTACAAATCTGAAAAACTCAAATAATGGAGATGGAGGATTCACCTGAATTTCAGGCTTGAGGAGGCATTTGCACAGATAGACTCAATCTGTGCTTTTCAAACAGCTCTATGGACAGAGATTTAGTTAGATCTTGTGTAGCTTTTTCAACAGATTTAGGTTCAACTTGTGAGAGTAAAGCAGTAGCTCCCACAATTCTTCTTCTTGTTGTAACTCCTACTGATAGGTCACCTATGATCTGATTTTCTTGATGAGCATTGGTCCACATTTTCTTTGGCTTTCTTTCTTGCACAGTCTTAGTTGCAAAATATCTCTTTCTTCATTAATCACATACAAATTTCCAACTGTTCTCTTCCCGGCTGCAACAGTATTGTCTTCTTTACTCTTTACCTGACAACCTATTTTTGTGAATATTACCTTATAGTCTTCATTGCATAGTTTGCTGATAGATGCTAGATTATATCTGAGTCCTTCAATGTGCAGAACATCTTTCAACTATCCTCTTCCAATGTTTACTGACCCCTGACCATTAATGTTGAGTGAATCATCATTGCCAAACTTAACTCTGCCTTCTCTTGACTTGTTTAACTTTGAAAATTTACTCTTGTCTCCCGTCATGTGTGAAGTGCATCCATTATCGAGGATCCATTGCTTATCCTTGCAATTAGCCTTTAGTGCAATTTTAGCTATATTAGCCACCTCCCTTTTTGCTCTATATTCCTTCTTTTGAACTGGTTGGAAGATAGCTTTCTCCTTTTTCTTAGCTTTGATTACACCAATTGTTTTCACTGTGCCATTGACTGCCTTCTTTTGCTCAGGGAGAAGTGTCATGCATCTTTTGGCATTATGGCCATCCTGCCCGCACCTTTCACACTGTTCCAAGTCTGCCAATATAGCAAACTTGTTCTTTGAAACCACTGGTTTGGGCTTTCACCAACACTCCTTATCAATGTGTCCTTGCTTCTTACAGTATGTGCAAGAACTCACGATAGGTGTTCTCCTCTGAATTTTGTATTGTCTCCCCCTGTATGCAGCATCGTATCTTCTCAAGTTGGAGACATATACTGGCCTTCTCCACCAGCAGTTACTCGCCTTATGACCCCAAACTCCACAATAAAGGCAATGACCTTGAAACTGCCTCTTCTTGGGTCTGATCACAGCTTGTCTTCTTCTGTTCATCACTTGCTGTGTAGGCAAAGTAGCTAGCTTCTTTGCTTGTGTGACTTTTATTTCAGTCACCTTCTTTTCCTTCTTCTGTTCAGCCGTACCCCTCTACTAGCTGACTTTCTTTTCTTCCTTCTTGTTTGCCACCCTAGGTTGCTTTTTCAGATCTTTTTTATTCTCAGCTATCTTCTTCTGAGTCACCACCTTCTCTTTCAACTTTTGTGGCACATTCTTATTTTCTTTAGCCAATGTAGCCTCAGATTGCTGCACTTTCTCTACATTCTTCTCTCCTTTTGCAGAACTTGTTTCTCCTATCATTTCAAGCTTCTGCAAGTTCTCTTTGCTACTTTTGAGTTGTTGCTGAAGTCTCAGAAACTCTTTCTCCATTTCTTCAATTTTTGAAGCCCTTGAGCCAAGCTCTATTGTAAGGTCTTCACATATTTTGATCAGTTCCTCAAATCTTCTCTCCAAGTCAATATGTTGAGCCTTTATTTCATCCTCTTGACTTTCAGCTTCCTTAGAATTTGCTTTAACTTGTTTTATATAGGCCTTCAACCTGCTTATGGTTCTGCCCCTTCTGATTATCTCCTTTGAAGCTGCTTCCAGCACAGCTTCAAGATCTGGCTCTTCTTCATCAAACTCTTCTTCCTCTTCAGAGGTTGAGCTACCACCTTATGCTGATGCCATAAAGACATGCTCATCTGATGAGTCTTCATCTTCCTCCTCATCAGCTTCTTTTATCTAACTCACATAACTCTTGAATGAGATTCTCTTCTTCTTCTGTGGGTTGACAGTCTTCTTGCTGGACTTTTTTGATTTAAATGATGATCTTCTCCATCTTGAATTCCACTCATCATCACCATCCTCATCTTCATCATCAATTTTCACATTGCACTGAGAAGCAAAGTGTCCAGTCTGCCCACAATGATAACATCTCAAGGACAACTATCCTTTTCCCTTTTTAAACCCCCTTTTGAACTTTCTTGTGAAGTATGCCAACACTTCACCTTCACTTTCTTCCTCATCATCATCATCAGGCTCACTGGATGATTCTTCCTTTTCTCTTATCTTCAAGTGTTTCATAGGTTTGAAAGCTGCCTCCTTTGATACCTTTGACGTTGAGAAGCTCTCAGTTGACTTTATTCTCATCTCATATGCAATGAGATTGCATTGGAGATCATATAGAGACATAGAATTGAGATCTCTACTTTCCTCTATGGCTACTATCTTTGAGGCAAACCTCTCAGGCATAATTTTCTTCACAATAGATGAGTCCTTCTTGTTCTTCCCATGACTTCTCAGGTTGTTTACAGTGTCAATAACCCTGGTGAAGAACTCTTGAACTATCTCATCCTCCTGCATTTTAAGAGATTCATATCTCTCCTTAAACACTTGAAGCTTAGCCTCCTTCATTCTGCCATCACCTTCATAGACTTTCTGCAATCTGTCCCATATCTCTTTGGTAGATTTGCAGTCCATAACTTTAGCATACTCAGCATCTGTCAATGCTGAAATGATGACATTTGAGGCCTTCCCATTTATCTCAAACTGCCTTAACTCCTCTAGGGTTGGGTTCATGCCCATGGTTACAAATACCACTTGCATTCTTACTCTCCACATATGGTAGTTGGTTCCGT
This sequence comes from Ceriops tagal, assembly GCA_021533255.1. Classification (NCBI taxonomy): domain Eukaryota; kingdom Viridiplantae; phylum Streptophyta; class Magnoliopsida; order Malpighiales; family Rhizophoraceae; genus Ceriops; species Ceriops tagal. Next base: position 6,885,810 of record CM038602.1, read on the forward strand.
TGAAGATTGGAACCTTCTTGTTGTAAGTAGTGCTGGTGCTAGTACTGGCTTCCATTTCTCAGTATGCTGAACAAGTCAAACTTCTACATCCCTTCAAACTAGTACACCAAGCTGTTAAGCTTCAAACTCGTGAACCAGTGTTGTGATACCAATTGAAGTTCCTGACTTCTCCCTAAGATCTACTAGTTTGTGATACTGAGAGGGGGGGTGAATCAGTATCACCACAATTCACAATTCGCAGGTAAGTGAACAACTTCAACCTCTTCTTAAAAGCGAACTCTTTCTCAGATTTGACTAAGGTAGATCTATTGCTACTTACTAATCACAATAGTCCCCAAAGTCACCTTTCAGACACCTTGCCTAATAGATAATTCGGACGTTCTCGTTTAGGTCTTCGTTAGATTATGGGTTGGCTGATACTTTAGCTACGTTCACAACTCAATTTAAAGCACAGAATGTAAAGCAAATTAAGGACACACGAGATTTACGTGGTTCCATCAACGTGACGTACATCCACGGTGGTAAGGACTCTCCCTTACCGAGACTATCTACTATACTTGAGAATTTCAATTACAATGGATGTCTTAATCCTCTGCTCCTTTCACTATTGCAATTACTAAGCAAGTACAATACAAAGAGTGTCACTTACTTGTTTATCTTTCTTCTAACTTGTCTTGCCTCTGTTGAATTGAAAGGCTGCTCCACTGCTGCTTAGAAGTTCACCGCAACGCTTTCTAACCTCTCTTGAAGAAATCTGGAAAGATGTTGAGTTCTTTCAATGCTTCGCCGAATTCCTTCTCTACGTTGTCTCACGCAATTCTTGTTTTCACCGTCTTACGGTCTTACCCATCTCCTTGCCCCACAATCTCACTGTCTCACGGCTCACCCATCTCCTTTTCTCTCTCTCTTAACGTCCAGCAGGATTTCTCTCTCTTACTGCTGGATTTCTCTCTTTTACTGTCCAGCCGGATTTCTCTCTCACTGTCCAGCCGGATTTCCTCTGTTCTGCCAACGGTCTCTCTCTCTTCATCCACCCCTTTTTAGCCATTCCAGAGTTTCTCTCCTTTTCCCTTATTTGGCCGTATTTTCTCTCTCCTTCCCATCGACTCCTCTGTTCTGGCCGTAAACCTCTTTTCTCTCTCTCAGACCTTTGTTCTTCATTCAGCCCCCAAATTTGATTTTCAGCCATCCTGGTTTTCTGTCAATCGTCCACTCTGTTTTGCTGTCGACCCATTTCTCTCTCTTGCTGTGTCGTGCTTTCTCTCTCACCGTCCAGTCGTGTCGACCCGTTTCCTGTTTCATGATCTCACTCTTCGTCCATCTCTCTCTCTCGATTTTGTCGACCTTCTGTTTTTGGCCATCGGGTTTCTCTCTCCTTTCGTCGATTTGCTCCGATTTGCCCGTACATGATTTTTCTCTCTCTTCCAACGGCTTTGCCGTTTTGGTCTTCCGGTCTTCCGTCCGGTCGTCCAGCCCTTTCAGCCATTTCCTCTTTTCTCTATTTTTGCTGACCTCTCCTTTTTTTAGACCACGGGTTCGTTTTCTCTCCTATCTCTGACGACGGCTATTGTTCACTTGACGGCTACACTGTTCACTACGGTTACTTCTTTTCTATTTTGTCGTCCCCTGTTCTGTCGTTTGCTTGCTGTCGGTGTGCTTTGGCCATATGTTGTGTTTTTCTGTTTTCTCTATTTGGCCGTCCACACACTTTTGTGTTTTGCTGTGTATTCAATTGTGTTGGCCTTACCTTAATTTTGTCTTCCAAGGTCTTTATATACTCTCTTCCATGAAATCTTAATAGGGCTTACGTAGCGGATTTACGTTCTTGCCCCTCCAGGGCTTACGCGGTGGATTTGTGTTCTTGCCCTTCCATGTGGCTTTACTTTCTTGCACACTTAAACCTAGTTGACAACAATTACAACCCATACAAGACTGTAGGAACAACAATATATATATCCTTTTTGTATCTAGATCATTTGGTTGGAAACCCAAAAGCTATCCCTTAAAAAACCTCTCTAAGTTCCCTCTTTCTCTATATAAACTATCCTTATAAAACATCTTCCATCAATTTAATAAAATTTCTTCCCTTACTATTTGTAACTGTATTCTCTCTTTGTGCATGTGTCTCACTCTCTCTTGTATTCTCTCTGTGCGTGTAACAATTTGGCATGTCTCACTGGTATCAGAGCCTAGGTTTTCTCACTCTCTGTCTTACACTTTTTCATGTTGTCTTTGTCTTTTTATGCATGTTGATTCGACCTGTCTCATTGGTATTAGAGCCTAGAGGGGAGAAGTGAGTTGCATCAGGTATTTGTTTTTCATCTGCTTTTATCAGTTCAGATTTTCTTAAGGTTTTAAACATTGTCTTATTGTTTCTAAGTGTTCTTATCTTGGAGGATTTAGGATTTTACACCATGTATTGAAGGCATTTGTGTTCCTTACTTTAGCTCCTTAGATTGTAGAAAGCAATATATCATTATTTCTAATCTTTGAAAAAATAAACCTAGTCTTTTATAAAACAACTTCCTATTCATCTTCTTCTACCTCTGAAAACTCTTCTTTTCCCTCTTTTTTTCCTTTTTCATTTTCTTCTTCTTCAAAGATCAATAGTGAAGAAATCACTATTGAAAACTTTCAAAAGGAGATTGATGTTGGCAAAATTCTTAAGATTCATAAAAACCAAATCTATAAAAAATCAAAACTTGATTTTATGAAAACCAATTTTATAATTAAAACAGAAGAAAGAGATATTCAACTTTCAAAACCTTTTGAAAATATTCATCTTCTTTCTTTAAAAACTCTTCAAAATCATCATGAAAAATGGTATAAATACATTTATATTGAACTAGTTCAAGTTAGAATAAAACCTCTTACAAAAGAAGGTTTGAATGCTTCCATACTTATTGTCTTCCGAAATGCCAAATTTCTCAAGTATGAAGATTTATTGTTAACCACTGTAGAGTTAAGTCTTTATAATGGTCTACTATCCTTTAATTGTTTTCCAAACCTTATAATTTCTTTGAAAGACAAAAATGTTTTGCAAAGTATTGTATTGCAAATCAAAACCCATAATTATAGAATGCTAGAAGAATCGATTCTAGTATCCTTGATTTACAAAATTTATTACAAAGCCATGTCATTTGCATTTGCATCAAAAAATAAGGTGTGCTTTCCAAAAGGAGAAACCCTTCTTTTGCAAACTGATTTATTTTGTTCTAATACTATAATTTTGAGATCAATTTAATGGAAAGATGTCACCCTACTAGAAGATTGGATCCTTGAAAATGTCACAAACCTTGAGCCACCACCTTAGGTAGAACCAAACACTGAGCTCATCAAAGTCCAGCAAAATCGAGATGGAAAGGTTACCCTAACCTTTAACAGGAGATCTCAAAACTTAAGATTTTTTGATAACTTTTCCATCTCTTCAACTATAAATTTAAGACAAGCATCCAACCCCTCACTAGTTATAAATCCACCTTATAAAAACCAATTACCGAGATTTTCAACCTCAAATATCCCAAATACCTCTTTCCAAAATGTTGACTACCAAACAAACAACCCACATCTAAAATACCATAACCAGGAAAACCTATTAGCACTAAACTCACCAGCAACATCTAAAATCACTAAAAATCTCACATATGAATTACATGTGTTAGAAAAGGATTTTCATGTTAATAAAAAACATTTATATGATGATTTCTATGCAGAACATAATTCTGCAAAGAAAATATGGTTTTTCAAAAACTTTTCAAAAAATTACAAAGACATACAAAACCAATTTTATGATTTTGTGCATTAGCATAAAATTCATAGTCTCTTTTTTGATTAGTTTGAATTGTATACATATGAAACTGCATTACATATCTATTTTGTAAAACATCTAACCATGTTATGCAAAAACATAAAGTAAGGGAATGGATTACTTCAATTGACAGAGTTATAAAAGTCGAACATCCTTCACTTAGGCAACTCAAGGTTAATCACCAACAAAACTTAGTTGACCTAACCCCTTACAAAATTCCTCAAAAGGATGATAATCTTAGAAAACTTTATGAGATTATCATCCAACAAAACAATTTTTCAAACACTTATTTAAAGATCATTTGAAATTAGCTTACAAGAATAGAAAAATAGATTGAGAAAACTAGTGTCCAGGTTACCACCAAAACTCTTAACCAAAAACCCCTTAAACAACTTGTTTTCAAACCATCTTAGGTTTCAAAACTATCACCAAACCCAATAAATGGTGCCATTGTTGAAGCCATCAAACTCTCTCTGAAAAACATAAAACCATCTTTATCGAGCAAAAACTTAAAGGAGGTAAGTGCCCTTGATCAAGTATCAAATGAAGGTTCCTAAAACTTAAAGTCTTCAAAGATAAACAAATTGATTTGGCCAAAACTTATATCAAGTTTGATTGCTCCAGACATAGATATAGAAAACAAACCAAACACTTTTACCTAATATAGGTTCAATGCCTCTTCCATTTATAAATAGAACATTGATGACATATCTGAATATAACATCCTTAGTCTTTTATAGAAAATGACTATGGCTATTAACGCTTACAAAATCTAAAACAGAGTTTCTAACAAAACCATCATTGAGTATCTCATTGTAAGATTTTTAGGACAGCTCAAAGGAAGGTGGGATTTTTACCTTACCGATGAGAAAAAATCAGAAATTCTCAATGTGATCAAAACCATAGAAGACAATATTCCTATCTTGACTCGTTAGGTAACACAATCGAAGATGTGGTGACTTGTCACATTCTTACTATCTCTCTTTATTTCATTGGAGATCCTTCTTACCTTAAAGACAAAAATGCTGAATTACTTAGCAATCTCAAATGCCAAAAACTCTTTGAATTCCAAAAATACAAAACCACCTTTCTTACTAGAATTATAATTAGAGATAATTCTAACCAACTTTTCTAAAAAGAAAAGTTCTTGGCAGGTCTTCTTATTCTTTTAGGAGAAAGAGTAAGAAATACTCTAAGGCATACCTACGAAGATCTTATCCCATATAATAGATTGACTTATGGATAATTGGTAAATTATACGCAAAAGGAAAGATTTAAAATCTATCAAGATCTAAAGCTCCAAAATCACTTGAAATTGGAACTCAAGCAATCTCGTTTTAAGGCAGGTATATTCTATCAACAATTTGATTTAGGTTTCCCAAGTCATCTAGATCTTTGAAATCTAAGGAAAAAATCCTTTTCCAAACCTTTCAAAAGATTTTCAAAATCATGTGAATCTCCTTTTTACTTAAAACTAAAGAACACAAGCCAAAAAAAACCCCTACAAAACCCTTTTTTTCAAAAAGTTTCAAAGATATAATCTGTTATCGGTGTGGGGAAAAAGGATACACTGCAAAATATTGCAAAATTGCCAAAAAGCTCTAGGAATTAACCTTGGAAGAACAAACACTTCAAAAAATTCAAAAGCTATTTATTATTGACTCTAAATCTGAGTTTATATGTAGCACAAATTAAGAATCAAAATAAATGGATGAACTTTAAACATCTTCATTTGAAGTTAAGACTGATCCAAAACAGATAAATATGCTTACTAAGGATCAAGAATTATTGCTTGATATTGTTAAGCATATTACTAACCTTTCCTTACAAAAAGAATACCTTGAAAAACTTCTAAATTGAAAACCAACCTAAAACACTTAAACATCCAAACCTTAGTAAGGTTCTTTACAATCTTACTGAAATCCTTTCAAAACAAAAATCAAAAATCTTGAACCCAACTTTTCAAGACCTCCAAAAAGATATCAAGACCCTCAAAATTAAATTCAAAGAGCTCAAAGAAAACTAGAGAAAGGGAGAGGAAGTCATACAATTTCTTCTCTCAAAACACTATGGAAACTCTAAACCTGATGAACCAAAAGAACAAGAGGAATCCTAAAACCTTGAAAACATAGAAAAAATCCCAAAAGATTTTTTTATTTGCCCTTGAGTAGGTAACTTCTAAGAAATACTTGATAAAAATTTCTCATGTTTTTTCTAATGATTTTAAAATTGATACTATTGCTCTTTTTGACACTGCTGCAAATTTAAATTGTATTAAACAAAGCATAGTACCAAAAAGGTTTGAAGAAAAAACAAATGAAAAATTATCTATTGCTAATAATTCCAAAATGGTAATTTTTAGCAAAACTACTACTTTTATTGAAAATTAGAATTTCAAAATCAAAAGTAGTTTTGTTCTCGCTGAAAATATGCATTATATTGTCATTTTGGGGACTCCTTTCATAAATTTAATAACTCCTTATTATGTCAATTATGATAGCATTTCTTTAAAAGAAAAAATCACAAAACCTTGTTTTCCTATTTTTAGAAAAACCAAAAACATGAAATGTTAATCTCTTAAAAGATCATTCAGTTTATGAGAATAAGATTTACAGTCTAATATTTTCAAAACATTTTCAACTTTGCAAACTCCAAAACCAATTTTCTTCAAAGAAAATTGAAGAGGAATTACAAAACCATGTTTTCCAAAAATGAATTGAAAAATTCAAAATTTTTTTGCAAACTGAATTCTGTTCAAACTTACCAAATGCATTCTAGGATAGGAAACAACACATAATTGACCTACCCTATGAACCAGACTTTAATGAAAACCAAATTCCCTTAAAATATGTCCCTTTAGTCATCAAGAGCAAATGTATAATCTATGTTTGTGTGTTTATCTATGTCTTGATATTAGGTATAATCTATGTTTATCTATTTGTCTGTGTCTTGATATTTTGTTTTCATTTTTTATATTTTACTCTTTAATTTTCATTTCTACTTGTGTTTATCTTTTCTATTCTCCCAATGTTTATTGAAAAATTTATGAAGTTTATTTCTAATATTTATTTTTTTGATTATGTTGAAAAGCAAAACCTTATCAATGAGCTTCATACAATGTTTCCTTTCGAGCTAACAAATTTTCAGGAAAATATTGAAGGAGCACATCCTAAAGTGATTCATTGGGTTAAACTAGATTATTACACTTGTATACATTTTATTTATTTATTAATCTGTCTTCTTACAAAACTTACTCCTAGATCAGAATTTGAAGAGCTCACATCCATGGACATTGATATAAATATAGACCTTGACCCACATACATGAAGACATTATCACATCAAAAAAGGATATTGTAGTCTACATTCAACATCTATGTTTACAAATTATCTCTACCTAACTTTTTATTTCTACTGTTGTTCCCACAGCCTTGTATAGCTTGTAATTGTTGTCAACTAGGTTTAAGTGTGCAAGAAAGTAAAGCCACATGGAAGGGCAAGAAGGTAAATCCACATAGAAGGGCAAGAACGTAAATTCACATGAAAGGGCAAGAACGTAAATCCGCTGTATAATCCCTGGAGGGGTAAGAACGTAAACTCGCCGCATAAGCCCTATTAAGGTTTCATGGAAGAGAATATATAAAGACTTTAGAAGACAAAATTAAGGCAAGACCAACACAATTGAATACACGGCAAAACACAAGAGGAAAAGCCAACACAATTGAATATATGGCAAAACACAAAAGTGTGTGGACGGTCAAATAGAAAAAACAGAAAAACACAACATATGGCCAAAGCACACCGATGGCAAGTTAACGGCAGAACAGGGGACTACAAAAGAAATGAAGTAGCCGTCGAGTGAACAGTAGTCTTCGAGTGAACAGTAGCTGTCGTGAATAGTGTAACCATCAAGAGAGAGAGAGAAAGAGGAGACGATTGACGGTCGGGCTGAACAAAGTACAACTGTCGAGAGAGAGAGAGAGAGAGAGAGAGAGGAGACGGTCGACGGCCAGGCTGAATGAAGAACAGCCATCGTTAGAGATAGGAGAGAAAATCCGACACGGCCAAAGAGGAGAGTGGACGGCAAAGACATATACGGCCAAATCAGAGTGACAGCGAAGGAGAGGAAAACCCCGACAAGGCCAAAAATAGACCACCGAGGAAGGAGATGAAAAGGAACAGCCAAAAGAAAGACAGAATAGAGAGACCAAATCGGGAACGGGTGAGACCAGATCCGAACTGGAACGGGTGAGATGAGACCAGATTGAGAATAGGTGAGAGAGATCCGGCGGCTAGACGTTGGAAGAGAGAGAAAACACAGCCATTGGAAGAAGGAGAAAAACCCGAATGGCCAAAAGAAAAACAAAACGAAGAACGGTCGAGTGAAAAAGAGGTGAACGGAAAAACCTGATTCGGCCAACCAAGAAGGGTACACAGTAGAACAGAGGAAATCCGGCTGGACGGTAAGAGAGAGAAATCTGACTAGACAGTAAGAGAGAGAGAACGGATAGGCGAGCTGTGAGATAGTGAGATCGTGAGGCAAGGAGACGGGTGAGACCATGAGACGGTGAAAGCAGGAGTTGTGTGATACAACATAGAGAAGAACTTCGGCGAATCATTCAAAGAACTCAAAGTATTTCCAGATTTGTTCAAGAGAGGTTAGAGAGCATTGCGGTGAACTTCTAAGCGACAGTGGAGCAGCCTTTCAATTCAACAGAGGCAAGACAAGATAAAAGAAGGGTAGACACAGTAAGTGACACTCTTTGTATTGTACTTGCTTAGTAATTACAATAGTGAAAGGAGTAAAGGATTAAGACATCCATTGTAACTGGAATTCTCAAGTATAGTGGATAGTCTCGATAAGGGAGAGTCCCTACCACCGTGGATGTACGTCACGTTGACGGAACCAAGTAAATCTCGTGTGTCCTTAATTTGCTTGACATTCTGTGTTTTGAATTGAGTTGTGAACGCAGTTAAAGTATCAGCCAACCCATAACTTAAAAGATCAAGGTTTGTAATGCCATTGCTGATCTTTTTTCAAAACATCTTTCGCAAGATTTACATTTTTGCAATCATTGTACAACTCTTATAAAACATTTTAGAAACATAATAGAAAAATTAGAAATTGCTGAGCAGACATTGCAAGTCCATAGTATAGAAATAAAAAATATCTAAGATATATTAGGTGATGCAAAGAACAGTCGACAATCCATAATATCTGCACTACATGAGTCTGACAAACTTGGTTATGACACGGACAACTGTAGCTATCAACGTCTTTTCAACATCCACAAAACACATGTGTATATGGGAAGAATCAAGTCCACACAGTTTATACCAACAATTTTTGTCTAAACACTATTAGATTATGGATTGATAAGTGAAATTCTTTTCCTTGAAATCTGGCACATTGAAATGTTTGGAAGAAAATTGGAGATTACGACACTAAACCTAACGAGCCAAAGGCCAAAAACTAAGGTATTGGTAATTGTCAAATCAACTCCTCTAGAAATAGTTAAAGGCACTTTCATCTTAACCCAACATCATTTCTATGTCAGACATGGAGAATGGATTCTAAATGAATGTTATCTAGCTTGGGAGACAGTTATTGCCTTATCTAAACAAATCAAGATTGCTAGAGTCTACATCAACAAGCGATAGTATTACTAGAATGGTTATTTAGAATATAATCTTTATGCCTAAGACAACATCTTAAGTATTTTTGTAAAAATCTCTCTCTTACGTCCACCTAACATTTCAAACTAAACATAGCAAGCTAAAAAAGGAAAACGAACAATCAAAGACACTGTTGGAAAGAATCCCAGACCATACATTCTTAGAAGGATTTGATCCATGGGAAGATCCTCAACACCAGAAAACTATTACAACCCTCAGCTGTAATAGGAGATGAAGGCGTGGATAACATCATGGAAGAATCAATTTTGTATTCCTTTTATTAAAAAAAACATTATGACTTTCCTTAAAAAACCAATTATCCTATAACTTAGACCAATCTAGTCTAAGAAAAACCAAAACCATTAAAAACCCTTTAGAGTCTTCTCTAAAAACTAATGTGTTGTTCCCACAGCCTTGTATGGGTTGTAATTGTTGTCAACTAGGTTTAAGTGTGTAAGAAAGTAAAGCCACATGGAAGGGCAAGAAGGTAAAAGCCACATGGAGGGGCAAGAACGTAAAAGCCACATGGGAGGGCAAGATAATAAATTTGCCGCAAGTAAGCCCTAAATTGGAAGACAATTGTGGTGGACAAAATATATACATCGACGGCAACAAAGAAATCACCGTCAAGAGAGAGAGAAAGAGAAGACGGCCGAAAAGTGAGCAAAATGGCAAATACACCACCAGGAGAGTAGAACGGCGACAATAGACAACCGGCAGAAACACAAGAACAGTCGAAGAGGAGAAGGGACGGCAGAACGATACGGAAGAAGAAGGGGGCTGGACGGCAGAATAGAGTGATACCACCGGAAGAGCAAAACGGCAAAGCCGTTGGAAGAAAAGGAGAAAACCTGGGAACGGCTAAAGAGGGGTGGACGAAGAGAGAGAGACCCGTTGGCAAAAACAGAGAAAGAGAAGCTGTTGGAAGAAGGAGAAAAGAAGAGACGACCAAAAGTGTGACGACACACCACTGGCACACTAGTAGTCGGTGAGAAGACAACACGGCAAAGAGGTAGAGAGAGAAACGGACAATGCAATCGGGTCAAAAGGGAGAAAATACAAAGACGGCCGAAGATGAGAGGAGACAGTAAAGGAACGTACAGCAAAAAACACAAGAACTCTTGAAAAGAGGTGAACGAAAAAACCCGATTCGGCCAACCAAGAGGGATAGACAACAGAACAGGGGTTGGACGGGAAAAACAAAAACCACCGGTAGAGAGATCTGGTTAGACGGTGAGAGAAATCTAGCTGGACGGTGAGAGAGATTCGACTGGACGGTGAGAGAGATCTGGTTGGACGGTCTGAGACCAGAACATGCATTGGCGTGAGACCAAAAACGTGCGTGAGGTGTGAGACGTGGAACGGCAAACCAGAAACGTGAGGCGAGGCGTGAGACAAGGAGACGGGTGAGATTGTGAAACGGTGAAAGCAGGAGCTGTGTGAGACAACCTAGAGAAGGAAATCAGCGAAGCATTCAAAGAACTCAACGTATTTCCAGATTTCTTCAAGAGAGGTTATAGAGCGTTGCAGTGAACTTCTAAGTGGTAATGGAGCAGCCTTTCAATTCAACAGAGGCAAGACAAGCTAGAAGAAGGGTAGACACAGTAAGTGATACTCTTTGTATTGTACTTGCTTAGTAATTGCAATAGTAAAAGAAGCAGAGGATTAAGACATCCATTGTAACTGAAATTCTCAAGTATAGTGGATAGTCTCGGTAAAGGAGAGTCCCTACCACTATGGATGTACGTCACGTTGATGGAACCACGTAAATCTCGTGTGTCCTTATTTTGCTTTACATTTTGTGTTTTGAATTGAGTTGTGAACGCAGTTAAAATATCAGCCAACCCATAACCTAACGAAGACCTAAACAAGAACATTCGAATTGTCTATTAGGAAGGTGTCTGAAAGGTGACTTTAGGGATTATTGTGATTAGTAGGTAGCAATAGATCTACCTTAGTTGAGTTTGAGAAAGAGTTCACTTTTAAGAAGAGGTTGAAGTTGTTCACTTACCTACGAATTGCGAATTGTGGTGATACTGATTCACCCTCCCTCTCAGTATCACAATAGATCCTAGGGAGAAGTCAGGAACTTCGTAATGCTTACTCCAAAACCTATAAAACCAAAAGTTAGACTAATACAGTCTAAGAAACTCTTCTAAAAACCCACAAAATGTTGGCCTAACATAAGTAAGCCCACCATACCTCAAAACCCATAAATTCCAAAAAAATCAATTATCCCATAACTTGGACTTAATAGTTTAAGAAAACCTTTTTTAAAACCCACAAAACCCAAAAATCCATAAAACTTTGAACTAAAACCTCCAAAAGGGCCCAAGCTTATCTTAAAACCTAAAAAGGCCCAACCAACTTAAAAACCCAATAACACTAAGAAAAAGACAAAATTCCTTTTGGTGAAAAAGCATATTCTCACCAAAGGAAATCATTACAAAAAGACAAAATACCTTTTGGTGGAAAAGCATATTCTTTCTGAAGGACTATTATCACAAAAAGACAAAATGTCATTCAATGGAAAAATAGATTCTCTCTGAAAGACCATCATCACAAAAAGACAAAACTACTTTAAGTGGAAAGCAGATACCTTATCAACTCAAAAAGTTTCTTTTGATAAAGTGGATTCCATTTATTTGCCATTACGTTAGAAGAAAACAAAACAACTAATGATAACTCCACTCCAAAAAGCTCCCTAAGCCTTTATTAAATGAAACATTTAAGAAGAAGGAAGACATCTGGCTCAAACCCTTAATATCCCCAAAAATATCTCTCTTTTTGTACTCTTTCTTTGTGTATCTTCATCTAGTTTGAATCCCTTAAAAAAACCCCTTTGTATTTTTTTCTTTGTGTGTTTCTATCTGGCTCAAATCCTTAATATCCTTAAAAATCTCTCTTTTTATACTCTCTCTTTATGTATATCTCTCTCTCTCTCTCTTTTTATGTAAGCTTTCCTTCTAAAACATCCTCCATCAATTCAATAAAAGTTCTTTCTGTCTCTTCATTGCAACTGTGCCTATTCTCTCTCTTGTGTTCTCTTTATCTTTCCGTGTGTGTTGATTCGGCGTGTCTCACTAGTATTAGAGCCTATAAGGGAGGAATGAGTTGTATCAGGTATTTGTTCTTCATTTGTTTCTATCAGTTTATATTTTCTTAATGCTTTAAACATTGTCTTATTGTTTCTGAGTATTCTTACCTTAGAGGGTTTGGATTTTTAAGCCGTGTGTTAAAGGTATTTATGTTTCCTACTTTAGCTCCTTGGATTGTAGGGAGTAATATATCACTGTTTCTAATCTTTGAAAAAATAAGTCCAGTCTTTTGTAGAATAACTTCCTGTTCATCTTCTTCAGCCTTTGAAAACTTTGGTCATTAAGATTAAAGGTATAATCTATGTTTGATTGTTTATCTAGGTCATGATATTAGGTATAATTTATGTTTGTTTATTTGTTTGTGTCTTGATATTTTGTTTTCATCTTTTGTATCTCACCTACTATTCTACATTCTCTGTTGTTGTTACTACATATTTATATAATATAATATCTGTGTTTATAATGTCCATTGAAAATTTTGCAAAGTTTATTTCTAATATTGATTTTTTTGATTATGTTTAAAAACAAAATCTTATCAATGAGCTTCATATGATGTTTCTTATCGAGTTAACAAATTTTTAGGAAAATATTAATGGAGCACCTCCTAAAGCAATTCTTTGGATCAAACTAGATTATTACATTCATATACATTTTATTTATCTATTAATCTGTCTTCTTACAAATCTTACTCCTAGATCAAAGTTTGAAGAATCCACGTCCATAGACATTGACATGGATATAGACACAAGATCTGACATATGAGGATATATCTTCACATATACATTCACATCCTCTATAAAATTAGAAAATTAGTATGACATCTTGTTCTACATCTTAACAAAAAAAGATACATTAGTAATAACATTACATTTTAGTCTACATTTGACATCTTTATTGACCAACCTATATTTTTAGCTAGCTTTTCATTTCACAGATGGGTAAGGCACTAGTAAATCCTAATTAGATGTCCTACACACAGTTCGAAAACATCACCCTACCAATCCTGCCAAGAGGCCACAAACCAAAATTTCATCCTTGACCTCCATGAAATCTTGATGAACATGATGAAGCACTCATTGATGCAGTCTAAAACCTACAATTATCAGACCCCAAAAAATTAATGTTTGCAACGCCATTATTGAACATCTTTCTTCACAACATCTCTTTCAAGATTTACATTTTTGTAATCATTGCAATACTTTGATGAGACATTTTAGAAACATAAAAGAAAAACTAGAAATTGCAAAACATACATTACAGGTCTATAGTATAGAAATAAAAATCTTCAAAAGAGATTAAATGAGACAGAAAGCAATTGGCAATCCATAACATTTCCACTACACAAATCTGACAAGGGAAAAGGAAAGATGAGCGAATCCCAACTAGACATTACATTTCTGCCACATAAAAAGCTGATAAAAGACTTTGCCACTCCAAGTCTAAAATTTTCTGATTCCTTTCAAAACACCATCCTAAGGATGTTTTTTCTTCCAAACAATATACCTTGAAACATTCTTACAGGAAATACAAGACATAATCTACCATCGCCAACATTGGCATTTCGACAACAGAATAAAGGAGATCCAACAATTTCTCCAAAGCATCATGACACGTTAGACCTTAGTACCGGAATAGAGGTGATGTGTAATTTCCAAATTTTACAAAACTCTGTGAATCTGAAACTTTGGAACCCCAAAACTCTGGCAATCCAGAACTCTGAGAATTAGGAAATTTGTGAAATTGGAACTCTAGGAAATCGGAACGCTATGATATTAGAACTCTGGGAAACCAAAACTCTAGGAATCTAGAATTCAGGGAATTCAGAACTTTATGAAATCGGAACTCTAGAAAATCAAAACTTTAGGAAAATAAAATTCTGAGAATCTAGAACTTTAGCAATCCATAACTCTGTGAAATCGTAACTTTGGGAAATTGGAACTATGGGAAACCAGAACTTTGGGAAATTAAAACTCTGGAAATCCGGAAATTTTGTAAACCAGAAATCAAGGAAACCAGAACTCTGTGAATCCAAAACTCTGGGAATCTGAAATTCTAGGAAATCGGAACTCTAGAAACCAGAACTCTAGGAAAATGAAACTCAAGGAATCTGGAACTTTGGGAATCCAGAACTTTGGGAAACTAAAACTATGGGAAACCAGAACTCTGGATAACTAGATCTTTAGGATTCCAAAACTCTTTAAAACTGAAACTTTGGGAATCTGGAACTCTGGGAATCTAGAACTCTGCGAAACCTAAATTCTGGGAAACTAGAACTCTGTGAATCTAGAACTCTGGGAATCCAGAATTATAGGAAACCGGAACTTTGGAAAACCAAAATTATAGGAAAACAAAACTCTAGAAATCTAGAATTCTAGGAATCTGGAACTTTGTGAAACTGAAACTCTGGAAATCTAGAACTCTGAAATTCTGGGAAACCAGAACTTTGGGAAAATATAACTTTAAGAATTTGAAATTCTGACAATCCAAAACTCTGTGAAACTAGAACTTTGGGAAACCAAAACTCTTGAAAAACAAAACTCTAGAATCTGGAACTCTGGCAATCTAGAAATCTGTGAAACTGGAACTTTGGGAAATCGGAACTATGGGAAAACGAAATTCTAGGAAACCAGAACTCTAAGAATTGGAATTTTGGGAACCAGGAACTTTGGGAAACCAGAATTCTAGGAATCCAAAACTTTGAGAAACCAAAACTTTGAGAAATCAGAAATTTGTGAATCCAGAACTTTAGGAAACCAAAACTCTGGAAACCTAGAATTTTGGAAAAATGGAACTCTGAGAATTTAAAACCCGAGGAATCCAGAAATCTTAGAAACTAGAAGTATGGGAAACCAGAACTCTAGGAATCTGAAACTATGAAAAACTAGAATTCTGGGAAACCAGAATTCTAGGAATCTGGTACTCTAAGAATCCAAAACTCAACAAAACCTAAACTCTATGAATCCAAAACTATGGGAATCCAAAAATATGGGAAACTAGAAATTTGAAAAATCAAAAATCTGGGAAAATGGAACTCTGACATTCTAGAACTCTGGGAATCCAGAACTTTGTGAAACCAAAACTCTGAGAATTTGGAACTCTAGGAAACCAGAACTTTAGGAAAATAGAACTCTGAGAATTTGAAATTCTGGCAATCAAAAACTCTGTGAAACTGGAATTCTGGGAAATTGAAACTCTGGGAATCTGGAACTCTAGCAATCTAGAAATCTGTGAAACCGAAACTTTGGGAAACCAAAAATATGGGAAAACGAAATTGTAGGAAATTGGAACTTTGAGAAATTGGAATTCTGGGAAACCGAAACTTTGGGAAACCAGAACTCTAGGAATCCAGAACTTTAGGAAACCAAAACTTTGAGAAATCAGAAATCTATGAATCCAGAACTTTAGGAAACTGGAACTCTGGAAACTCAGAACTTTGGGAAAATGGAACTCTGAGAATTCAAAACCCTAGGAATCCAAAAATCTCGAAAACTGGAAGTATGGGAAACTAGAACTCTAAAAAACCAGATCACTGGGAATCCGGAATTCTTTAAAACCAAAACTTTGGGAATTTGGAACACTGGGGAACCAAAACTTTGGGAATTTGAAACTATAAAAAACTAGAACTCTGGGAAATTAGAATTCTAGGAATCTGGAACTCTAAGAATCCAGAACTCAACAAAACCTGAACTCTATAAATCCAGAACTCCGGGAATCCAGAATTATGGGAAACTAGAAATTTGAAAAATCAAAACTTTGGGAAAATGGAACTCTGGGAATCCGGAACTTTGTGAAACCAAAACTCTGAGAATCTAGAACTCTAGGAAACTGAAACTTTAGGAAACCAAAACTCTAGGAAAATGGAACTCTAGTAATCTTGAACTCGAGGAAACTAGAACTCTAGGATTCCAAAACTCTTGGAAATCAGAACTCTGTGAAACTCGAGCTTTAGGAATCTGGAACTATAGGGAATCGAAATTCTAGGAATTCAAAACTCTGGGAATCCGGAACTTTCAGAAACCAGAACTCTGGGAATTTAAAACTCTAGGAATCTTGAACTCTGGTAATCCAAAACTCTAGGAAATCAGAACTTTGGAAAATTGGAACTCTAGGAATCTAGAATACTGGGGAATCGAAACTCTAGTAATCCAGCACTGTGGAAAACTGGAACTCTGGGAAACCAGATCTCTGGGAATTTAAAACTCTGGGAATTCAGAACTTTGTGATACCGAAACTCTGGGAGACCAGAACTCTGGGAAATTGGAACTCTAGAACTCTGAGACTCTGGGAATCCAAAATTCTGTGAATCTAGAACTCTGTGAAACTAGAACTCTAAGAAATCAGAACTTTGTGATACCGAAATTAAAGGGAACCATAACTTTGGGAAACTAGAACTATGGGAATTCAGAACTCTAAAAAATTGGAACTATAGGAAACTAGAACTCTGGAAAACTGGAACTCTGGGAATTCAGAACTCTTGGAAACTAAAACTCTACAAAACTAAAATTTTGGGAAACTGAAATTCTAGGAATCTAGAACTTTATGAAACCGTAACTTTAAGAATCTGAAACTTTGGAAAATCAGAATTCTAGGAAACTGAAACTCTGGAAATTTGGAACTCTTGGACTCCAGAACTCTAGGAATCTAGAACTCTGGGGAACCAGAACTCTATAAAATCAAAATTCTAGGAATTTGAAACTCTGGACAACCGAAAATCTCGGAAACCAGAATTCTAGGAAACCGAAACTCTGAAAATCAGAACTCTGTGAAATTGGAACTTTGGGTAACCGTAACTATGGGAAACCGAAATTCTGGGAAACTAGAACTCTGGGAATCCAAAACTTTAGGAAACCAGTGCTCTGGGAAACTAGAACTCTATGAATCCAGAAGACTTGGGAAACCCTAAGTTGAATTGTTGACATAATGTATCCTTCTCAAGACAAGATTGCTTGAGTTCCCATTTCAGGTGTTTTTGGATCTTTAGATCTTGATAGATTTTAAATCCTTCCTTTTGTATTGTCCATAAGTTAATCTGTTATACAGGATAGGATTTCCATAAGCGTTTCTTAGAGTATTTCTTACTTTTTCTCCTAAAACAGTAAGAAGACCTGCCAAAAACTTTCTTTTCTAGAAAGGTTAATTAGAATCATCTCTAATCATAATTCTAATAAGAAAGGTGGTTTTGTAGTTTTGGAACTCAAAGAGTTTTTTGCATTTGAGATTACTGAGTAATTTAGCATTTTTGTGTTTGAGGTGAGAAGGATGTCCAATGAAATGAAAAGTGATAATGAGAATAAGACAAATTACCACATCTTTGATCGTATTACCTAACAAGTTGAGGATAGGAATATTGTCTTCTGTGGTTTTGATCGCATTGAGAATTTTTTATTTTTGCTCACTGGTAAGAAGAAAATCCCATCATCCTTTAAGTTGTCTTGAAAATCCTACAATGAGATACTCAGCGACGACTTTGTCAAAAACTTTGTTTTAGATTTTGTAAGCATTAGCAACCATAGTCATTTGTTACAAAAGACTAAGGCTGTTATATTCAGACATATCATCAATGTTTCATTCATAAATGGAAGAGGCATTGAACCTATATTGGGCAAAGGTGTTTGGTTTGTTTTCTATATCTATGTCTTGAGCAATCAGACCTGATATAGGTTTTGGCCAAATTAATTTGTTTATCTTTGAAGACTCTAAGTTTTAGGAACCTTCATTTGATACTTGATCAAGGCACTTACCTCCTTTGAGTCTTTGCCCAATAAAAATGGTTTTAGGTTTTTTAGGGAGAGTTTGATAGCTTCAGCAAAGTCATCATTTTCTAGGTTTGGAGATGGTTTTGAACCTGATATGGTTTGAAAACAAGTTATTTAAAGGGTTTTTGGTCAGGAGTTTTAGTGGTAACCTAGACATCAGTTTTCTGAATTTATTTTTCTATTTTTGTAAACTGATCTCCAAGGGTGTGTAAATGAGTGTTTGAAAAGTTGTTTTGTTGGATGATCATCTCAGAAAGTTTTCTAAGATCATCATCTTTTAAGGAACTTTATAAGGGGTTAAGTTAACTGAGTTTTGTTGGTGACTAACCTTAAGTTGCATAAGCAAAGGATATTCAGCTTTGATGACTCTTTCATTTGAAGTGATCCATTCCTTTACTTTATGTCTTTACACAACAAGGTTAGATGTTTTGCAAAATGGATATGTAATGTCGTTTTTTTCATATGCATATAGTTCAAACTAATCAAAGAAGAGAATATAAATTTTATACTCATGAACAAAATCATAAAATTACTTTTGTATGTCTTTGTAATTTTATGAAAAGTTTTTGAAAAACCATATTTTCTTTGCAAAATTGTGTTCTGCATAGAAATCATTATACAAAAGTTTTCTATCAACCTGAAGATCCTTTTCTAAACACATGTAATTCATGTGGGAGATTTTCAATGATTTTAGATGCTACTAGTGAATTTGGTGCTAACAGGTTTTCCTAGTTTTGGTATTTTGAATTAGGGATGTTTATTTGCTAGTCAGCATTTTGGAAAGGAGTATTTGGGATATCTAAGGTTAAGAATTTCAGTAATTGGTTTTTGTAAGGTAGATTTATGACTGGCGATGGGTTAGATGTCTGTCTTAAATCTATGGTTAAAGAGATGGAAAGGGTATCCAAATATCTCAAGCTTTGAGATCTTCTATTAAAGCTTAGGGTAACCTTTCCATCTTAGTTTTGGTAGACTCTAGTGAGCTTAATATTTGGTTCTGCTTAAGGTGGTGGCTCAAGGTTTGTGGCATTTTCAATGATCCAGTCTTTTGGTAGGGTAACATCATTTCACTAAATTGATCTCAGAATTACAATATTAGAACGAGATAAATCAATTTACAAAAGAAGGATTTCTCTTTTTGGAGAGCACACCTTGTTTTTTGATGCAAATGCAAATGACATGGCCTTGTAGTAAATTTTATAAATCAAAGCTTCTGGAACTAATCCTTCCAAGATCCTGTAATTATGGGTTTTGATTTGCAACGTAATACTTTGCAAAACATTTTTGTCTTTCAAAGAAATTATGAGGTTTGGAAAAGAGTTGAAGGATACTGGACCATTACAAAGACTTGCTTTACAGTGCTCAACAGTGAATCTTCATTCTTGATAAATTTGGCTTCCCGGAGGATAGTAACAATGGAAGTATTCAAACCTTCTTTTGTAAAAGGTTTCATTCCAACTTGAACCAGTCCAATATAGATGTATTTATACCATTTTTCATGATGGTTTGGAAGAGTTTTTGAAGAAAGAAGATAGATGGTTTCAAAAGGTTTTAAAAGTTAAACGTCACTTTCTTCTATTTTGATTGTAAAATCAATTTTCATAAAATCAAGTTTTGATTTTTTATAGATTTGGTTTTTATAAATCTTAGGAATTTCCTAAACATCAATCCCCTTTTAAAAGTTTTCAATAGTGATTTCTTCACTATTGATCTTTGAAGAAAAAGAAGAGGAAAAAGGAAAAAAAAAAAAAGAGGAAAAAGAAGAATTTTCAGTGGTAGAAGAAAACGAACAAGAAGTTGTTTTACAAAAGACTAGGTTCATTTTTTTAAAGATTAGAAACAGTGATATATTGCTTCCTACAATCTAAAGAGCTAAAGCAAGGAACATAAACGCCTTTAACACACAACTTAAAATCCTAATGTCTTTCAAGGCAAGAACACTCAGAAACAATAAGACAATGTTTAGAGCTTTTGAGCCCATCTTTGATGGCTAATGTTGGATTTGTTATCAACAGCATTTGTATATTTGTCTTTGTTGATTTGATGTTATGAGTTCCTTTGAGATGTGTCTGTGGCATTTACAAAGTGTTAGCAGCTGATTTATTTAAAGGTTAAGGAAGACGGCATACTCTCATTCCTAAAATGGAGAATTGATGGTGAAAAAGAAAGAAGCAATGGGACTGAATAGCCCAGTAATGGCTAACGTTGAGGAGAAGCTGGTGGTGGAGGAAACATTCAAGACAACAGAGGTGCCACCTTGGAATAAGCAAATAACATTTAAGGTAATAACAATCAGCCTTTTCTTGAGCATAGTGTTCAACTTTATTGTATGTAAGTTTAATCTCACCACCGAAGTTATTCCTTCTCTCAACATGGCCATTGGCTTGCTGGATTTCGTGATTCTCAAGTCTTGGTCCATCATGCTTCAAAAGCATGACTTCTTGAAGTAGCCTTTCACTAGGCATGCGAATATCATCATCTAAACATATGTCATTGCTGCCTCTGGCATTACATTTAGCAATGGCACTACAAGTCACTTGTTGGGTATGAGTCAATGCTAACTGTTGATGGTAGGGCAATCCTAAATTCAAGGAATCAATGTTGACTATTAATGGTAGGGTAATCTTAAATTCAAGGAATCAATGCTGACCATTAATGGTAAAGTAATCCTAAATTCAAGGAATCATTGTTAACTGTTGATGATAGGGCAATCCTAAACTCAAGGCATATAAATACCCATGCTACTACCAAAAGAGAAGATAGAACTATAGAGAGGTGAGAACAACAAAGAGTAAAGAAACACAGCAGAGAGAGAGAGCAAAGAAACACGGTAGAGGGAGAGTAGAGAAACATGGCAAAGAGAAAGAAACTATGAATGATAGAGAGAAAGAAGTTGTGAATGGTAGAAAAAAAGAGCTATGAACAACAAATAGAGAAAGGAGAGAACAGCAGAAAGAGAAAAGAATGGTAGAAAGAGAACAGAGAACCATAGAAAGAAAAAAGAAGATCAGTTTTTTGCCACAACAGCATGTGCACATGGAAAGATCTTTCTCAGGAGAGTTTTTGTCATAATCTTTTTATGTACTTCTTTGTAAAAGGGTGGGAAACCTTTGGGGTGATCAAGAGATCATTATAAGTGGTTAAGGAGAGATCCTTCCACTTCATCATTTGTATCCCTTAATTGTAAGAGTGGACTATATGATCTAGGAGAGATCTTATCACATTATGGATGTAGTTCACACATGGTAAGTGAAACACATAAAAACGTTTGTGTGGTTTCGAGTGCTTGTGCTTACTTGATATTCATACAACCATTCTTACATAAAAAAGCAAGATCAAAATAGATGATAGACTTTAACAGGATATAGAGGTTTAATTTTGACAAATTTGTAAAAAGTAAGCATCTCACACTGATTCATCCCCTCCCTCTCTCAATGTAAGACCCAAGAAGATCCTTATCAATTGATATCAAAGCCTTGGGTTCCTATGTTAACTATTCTACTTAGATCTGAAATTTTTTTGCTACTGCTTTGAATCTTTACATCTACTGTTGGTTAATATCATAGAGAGAGTAAACAGTATTAATAACAAGGGTATTCCTACTTTTGATGAACAAAATTATTAATTATGGAAGAATAGAATGCTCTTATATTTGCTTTCACTTGGTTTAAATGTATTTGAATTTGTTATCAGTGGCTTCACTCTTACTATTAAAAGTGTTGCTATGACACCTATCAACAAAAAGAATTTAAAGTATGATGGAAAGGTTAGAAATGCCTTATATACCTATTTATTAGACACAAAATTCACAAAAGTAATAAGGTACAACACAGCCATACAAATTTAGGACAAATTGAAGAATATGTATGAAAAAGACAAAGTTATGAAGGAAGCCAAGCTACAAATCTGGAGGAGCAAATTTGAAGATATAAAGATGCTAAATGATGAATCTGTGGATGCCTTTTTTATTAGAGGCTATGAAGAGGAAATCAATGATGCTATTATGGTAAATAAGATACTTAGAACCTTACTATAAGCTTTTAATGTCAAAGTTTCCTCTATAGAATATAGAGAATTGGATAGGTTGTCCCTAGATGATTTATATAGCCTATTAGTGGCTTATGAAATGAGAATAGCCCTAATAAAGAAAGAAAAAAAAGCCTAAGGCAGAGAAGGAGTTGACCTTTAAGGCTATAAAGAAATTAAAAATTAAAGAACAAGAAGAAGAAAGCACTGACAGCTCTGAAGTAGAAGATGATGATACTAAATTTGATAAAGTCATGGCATATGACACCAAAAATATGAAAAAAGGAAAAGGAAAATATAAGGAAAAATTACCCTTGAAGTGCTTTACTTGTGGATGCATTGCGGATACATTGGACATTTTGTAATGGATTGCCCAAAGAGAAAAGAAGTAAACAATGATGATGATGATAAGCCTGCCCTAAGGAGAAGAATAAATAAATCAAGCTATTCTAAAGCTGGGAATTCAAGTGCTAAAGGGAAAAAGAAATTCTTCAAATTCAAAAGAAGAAATTTTTTAAGCAAGTTGGATGAAGAAAATTTTGAAGAAGAAACTAATGATTATTTAGATGATGATGCTAAAGAAAATGTGCTAGTTGCATAGGTAAATGATGAAAAAAAATCCTTAAGTGATAAGGAATTAGTTGAAAAGGAAAAGAAAAAGATGGTATAGCAACTTAAGAATGAATTAAGAGCTTGTTTGCACAAAAATAGCTAGTTGGAAAAAGAAGTAAAGAATCTTAAGACGCTAAATAAAAATTCTGATGTTGATAAATCTAATCTTTAACTGAAAGAAAAGGAGTTTGAAGCAAAAGAGGAATACTTGAAAAGAATTGAGGAGCTAAATGTACTTGAGGCAGAGCAAGGCAAAATACACGAAGATCTTGACGTTAAGGTGATTACATAAGAGAAAGAAGTGTGGAATTTGCAAGCCTGTTGAGCCTATCTTTGATGGCTAATATTGGATTTGTTGTCAACAACATCTCATATGGTTGTTCTTGTTAATTTGATGTTATAAATGCCATTAAGATGTAAAAAGGTCATTAGGCAAAACCATTGATGGCAAGTCAACCCTGAAGTTAATAAGACAATGTTTATCGTTGACCATAAATTTTAGGGATCAAGGCTAACTGTTAACCCTCGACCATTGACTCTAAATTTTAGGAAGTCAATGCTAGCCATTAACCCTAAATTTTAATAATCAAATTTGGTCGTTGATTGTAGGGTAACCCTTGGGAATCAATGCTGACCGTTGATAAGTGTACAACCCTAATCTCAAAGCTCTATAAATACCTTTATGCATCTTGTAAGACCGATGTGTAGGTTGCAAAAAAGTTGAGAGAATGACAAGGGCTACAGAGGTGAATAGCAAACCTAAAGCCAAGGAGATCTGAATGGCAAACCTAAAACCAAAGATAGGTTGAGCGGCAAAGAGAAAGGCAACCACTAAAAAGAAAGAGTGACCGGCCAAGGCAAAGGAGGCAGCCACCCAAAAGAGGTGCAGTACCAAGGAGAGGTGTAACCACCAAGGAAGGTGCAACAACTAGCAACCTTACCAAAAGGAGAAGAAGTTACAACAACTGGTAGCCTTACCAAATGGAAAAAAAGAAGGCAGTAGCCAACCAAACCAAAGGGAGAAGAAAAAGTTGCAGCAGCCACCCAAGGAAGAAGTTACAATAACCATTTAAGGAGAGATGTAGTAACCGGCAAACCAATCAAGGAGAGGTACAGCAACTAGCAAACCAATCAAAGAGAGGTACAACAACTAGTAAACCCATAAAGCAGAAGGTGTAATAGCCACACCAAACTAAAAGAGACGTGCAATAACAATTACAGCAATAAGGACAACTAATAACAATACCAACAAATGTAAGCACAACTAATAACAGGTAGCAAGTGCAAGCACAACCGACAGTAAGTGCAAGCACAACCAACAGCAGTCACAACCAGTAGCTTGCAAAACTGACAACAAGTGAATCACAACCAGTAACTTGTAGCACAACTAGCAATAAGTAGCACTAACAACAAAAGGAGAAACCTTGCCCCGATAGCAAGGTAGGCAGCACCAACAGGAAGAGAAAACTTGCCTTGAAAGTAAGGCAAGCAGCATTAGTAGCAAAAGGAGAAAACTTGTCCTGGTAGTAGGCAGGAAAAACCAATAATAGGAAAACAACTTGCTAAAGCAGTAGATAAAGCAACCTGTCAAGGCAATAGGTGACAACAGTGCAAGCAGCACCAGTAACAAGAGGAGAAAACTTGCCCCGACAATATGGTAGGCAAAACTAGTAGTAGGAAAATAACCTACTAAGGCAGTAGGTAAAGTAACCTGCCAAGGCAGCAGGTGAAACAACTTACTAAGGCAGCAGGTAAAGCAACCTGCCAAGGAAACAAGGGAAGAAACCTACCAAGGCAGCAAGTGAGGTAGCATTAGTAGTAGAGGAAGAAACCTGCCAAGGCAATAAGTAAGGCAACATTGGCAACAGAAGAAAGAACCTGCCAAGGTAGCAGGTGAGGTAGCACCGATAGCAAGCTAAGAGAACCTGCAGCGGAGATAATTTACAACCGAGAGAACGTACAAAGGAGAGAACCTGTAGAAGATAAACCCTACAGAGAAGAGACCAACAAAGATTAAGCAAAGACTGGCAGTGAAGAAGGAGAAGATCTGCTTTCTGCTTAACAGCCTATGTACATTAAGTGATCCTTCTCAAGAAAGTGTTAGTTACTAACCTTTTTATAAACTTTGTGAAAAAGGGTGGGAGACCTTTAGAAGGATTGAGAGATCAATCATTTAAATGATCGGGAGATCATCTCGTCTAGTGATCAGGAGATCAACTCTTCTAGTGATTGGGAGATCAAACCTCCTTTAAGTGATCAGGAGATCAACTCTTTGATTAGGAGATCATTGTATGTGGTTAAGGAGTGATCCTTCCACAATATAACTATATCCCTCAATAACAAGAGTGGATTATGTGATTTACGAGTGATCCTATCACACTATGGATATAGCTTACACATTGTGGTGAACCACATAAAAATTGTTGTGTTCTCTAGTGCTTACACTTAATTGATATCCATATAATTATGCTCATATAAAAAAAGCAAAATAAATAATTGGATCATCGACTTTAACAAGTCATAGAGTTTAATCTGGACAAATTTGTAAAAAGTAAGTATCTTACACTAATTTACCCCTCCCCCTCTTAGTGTGAGACCTAAGAAGATCCTCATCAAAGCCAAGCTTCACAAGGTTGAATCTGAATTGAAAAAGTATGAAGAGAGCTTTGTACAAGCCATAAAAGTGATAAAAGAGTCCTCTTTAGCAAATATAATCAAAGAAGATTCTACCAAAAAGTTGGATAAGTGTTTAAGTAATCAAAGACCTCATTCCATGGGGAAGAAAGGACTTGATTATATTGAAAATTCAAATGAGAAGGTAAAAGAGAAGAAGAAAATTGTGTTTGTACTTGAAAGTAAACAAAAAGAAAAGATAAAATTAAAAGAAGTTGAGGTTATAGAGAAGAGAAACCAACCCAAGCTAAAATAGGTTAGGAAAGATGTAATGAAAACTCCTATCCAAAGGAGACAGGTTGTTAAAGAAGGAAAGAAGGTTGCCACACCTAAAAATCAGGTGGTAAAAGGTGTGAAAAATAATTATAATGCTAATTTGAAGTTTCCGACTTTTTCCTAAGATCTACTAGTTTGTGATACTGAGAGGAGGGGTGAATCAATATCACCACAATTCGCAATTCACAGGTAAGTGAACAACTTTAACCTCTTCTTAAAAGCGAATTCTTTCTCAGACTCGACTAAGGTAGATCTATTGCTACCTACTAATCACAATAGTCCCCAAAGTCACCTTTCAAACAACTTGCCTAATAGACAATTCGGATGTTCTTGTTTAGGTCTTCTTTTAAGTTATGGGTTGTGGTTTCGTCAACGTAACGTACATCCACGGTGGTAGGGACTCTCCTTACTGAGACTATCCACTATACTTGAGAATTCCAGTTACAATAGATGTCTTAATCCTCTACTCCTTTCAATATTGCAATTACTAAGCAAGTACAATACAAAGAGTGTCACTTACTGTGTCTACCCTTCTTCTAGCTTGTCTTGCCTCTATTGAATTAAAAGGCTGCTCCACTGCCGCTTAAAAGTTCACCGCAACGCTCTCTAACCTCTTTTGAAGAAATCTAGAAATACGTTGAGTTCTTTCTGATGCTTCGCCGAATTTCTTCTCTACGTTGTCTCATACAACTCCTGCTTTCACCGTCTCACCATCTCACCCGTCTCCTTGCCCCACAATCTCACTGTCTCACGGCTCGCCTCACGTACGTTTCTGGTTTGCCCTTATCCGTTTCACACCTCCTTTGGCCATATCAGATTTTTTTCCCTTTTCTACCGGTCACTGTTCATCGGTCGTCCACCCCTCTATTTTGGCCGTAATGGGTTTTTCTCTCCTTCCCTGTTTGGCCGTCGAGTTTCACTCTCCTTCCACCAGTGGTGTGTTTTGTCGTGCTCACTTAGTTGGTCGTTGGGTTTCTTTTTCTCTCCTTCCCGTCGACTCCTCTATTTTGACCGTATACCTCTTTTCTCTCTCTTCCAACAGTTATCTCAATTTTTCTCTCTTTCTCTCGTGTTCTGCTGACGATCTCTCTCTCTTCGTCCAGCCGGATCTCTCTCACCGTCCAACTGGATCTATCTCACCGTCCACTTTGTTTTGCCGTCGACTCGCTTTGTCGTCAAGCTCCCTTTTAGCCATTTATCTATTTTTCGACCGTTTGTTTCTCTCTCTACCTCTTTGCCATGTTGTCTCCTCGCTGACCGCTGGTGTGCCGGTGGTGTGTCGTTCCTTACAAGTTTCTCTTTCTTACCGTCACACAGTTTGCTCCGATTTGTTCAATTTGCCGACCTTTCCTCTTTTCCGACGATGGCTGCTGTTTTTCATCCAGCACCTCTTCTTTTTGCCGTGCACTGTTCTGCCATGCTGGTTTGCCATGCTGGTTGCCGTGCTGGTTTTGCGATGTTGGTTGTATTTGGATGTCTTTTTGTTTTGGTCGGCTACTTTCTTTACTTGCACGGTTTCTCTTTTCTTTTACAAGTGGTGTTCTTCCGTGTAGGGTTTGGTGTTTTCTCTCTCTTCCACCTGATTGGTGTTTTGCTATGTATTCAATTGTGTTGGCCTTGCCCTAGTTTTGTCTTCCAAGGTCTTTATATACTCTCTTCCATGAAACCCTACTAGGGCTTACTTGCAGCGAATTGACATTCTTGCCCTTACGCAGCGGATTTACTTTCTTACCCTTCCATGTGGCTTTACCTTCTTGCACCTTCCATGTGGCTTTACTTTCTTGCACACTTAAACCTAGTTGGCAACAATTACAACCCATACAAGGCTGTGGGAACAACATAATTATTACCAAACAGGTGCTAAAGATAGGAAATATGAACTTACTGAAAAAAGAAAATTCAGATTTGAAGGATTTTGCTGGTGCTGTAGTAAATATAGGCACAAGGCCAGTGTGTGCTAAAGTAATAGGCCTATAATAAAAAGGAATGTAAGGTAAGAATCTAGGAGAAGACTCTATCAAGGAAGGAGACAACTTCAAGTGAAAAAAAAGTCAAATTCCACTAAGAAATAGATTTGATATATTAGAAGATATCTATGGAAGATGTGAAAAGGCTGGACATACTACTGAGGAATGCTTAACATTACTACCAAGTCAAAGAATGCAAAGGAAAACACCTACATATGCTCCAACATTTGGCCAAAGAAGAAAAAAAGGAAGGGAAATGGCAATAGTTGTGAAAGTAGCCTTAAAAGCTTCTAAGAAAAAAAATCCATGGATCCTTGACAGTGGCTGCTCTTCACACGTAACAGGAGACTCCAAGGTGCTAAAGGAAGTAGAAAAATATAATAGAGGGTTAGTCATATTTGACAATGATGGTGCCTTAAAGATTAAAGGTGTTGATGCTGCTGAAATTGGTGCCAAAAAGTTGAAATTAAAGGAAATGCTTTATGTTGAAAAGCTAAAATACAATCTAATCAGTGTTAGCCAACTTTGTGATAATGGGCATGAAATTACTTTCAACAAGAGTGGCTGCAAAGTAAAAAGATTAAGTGATGATGCTATTCTTACAAAGGGAGAAAGAACAAATGGAAACTTATATCAAGTTTCCAGTAGCAAAAACACATGTTACATGAGTACCAAAGATAAGACTTTGTTGTGCCATAGGAAATTGGAACATCTTGAACAAAAAAGGCTGAACAAATTGTCCAAAAATGAAGCTGTGAAAGATGTACCCAAGCTGAGAAGAAAAAGAAATACCATTTGCAGCACTTGTTAAAAAGGGAAGATGGTGAATGTTACCCACAAAAATGTGGAGATTCAAACAAAAAAAAGCCATTATAGCTCATGCATTCAGATATTTATAGGCCTATAAGACAAAAATCATTAAAGGGTGATAGTTACTTTATTTCTTTTATTGATGATTTTACAAGAATGACTTGTATTATGTTTTTGAAACATAAATTAAATACTTTCAATAATTTCAAAAGCTATAAGAGGCTGGTTGAAAATCAGTTGAGGAGAAAAATTAAAAGACTCAAGACAGATTATAAGATGAAATACACTTGCAATGAATTTAAAAATTATTTGGAGAAGTATGGAGTGAAGTATGAATATGCTAGTTCCTACACACCCTAATAAAATGGAGTGGCTGAAAGAAAAAATAGAAGCCTAATGGAGATGGCAAGGACCATGTTGGCTGAGCATGGTAACTCACATGGCTACTAGAGAGAGGCTATCATTATTACCACTCAAATTCAAAACAGATGCTTAATGAGACCATATACAGAGAAAAGACCCTATGAGTTATGGAATGGAAAAAAGCCATGTGTAAAATATTTTAAAGTATTTGGAAGCTTATGCCTTATTAAAATCAAAGGCAAAAATCTTTAAAATTTTGATGAGAAAGTTGATAAAGGCATATTCTTGGGCTATGTACCAAATGGAAAAGGCTTTAGATATTACAACAAAAGGTTGCAGAAAATTGTAAACAGCTTTGATGTTTAAGTGATTGAAAATGGTTCCATAATGCAACACAACATGAGGAAGTAATAAATCAGAGGCTATTCAGCATGAAGAGAATGTTGATTCTCAAATTACAAGTGATGAAGAAAATGAATCAAAGGGCATTACCAAGCTCATGGAAAAGTTAGAGCTGAACTTAATGCTAAAAACAATATTGGTAACAAAGAGGATTTTGTGCAGACTAGAAAAAGGCTAAAAAGTGATAAACAAACCTCATTGATTTGCAAAGTTAAACCTAAGTTAGTGCAAAAAGGATTAAAGCACAAGGAATAGGTGTGCGCTATGAATGAAAAGCTTGATCAAATTGAAAAGAACAACACTTGGTGTTTAATTCCAAGACCTAAAGGGAAAAACATCATTGGAACCAAGTAGATGTTTAGAAATAAGCTCAATGAAAATGTTAAGATTGTAAGAAACAAGGCAAAACTTGTTTGCAAAGGCTACTCACAGGTAGAAGGTGTTGATTTTAAAGAGACTTCTGCTTATATGGCCAAACTTGAAGCAATCACAATATTCATAGCCATTACTGCTCAAAGAAATTATGAAGTTTATCAAATGGATGTGAAATCAGCATTTCTGAATGGAGAGCTTGAAGAAGAGGTATTTATTGAACAACCTAATGGTTTTATAGTTGACTATAATGGTTCAAGTGTATGTAAATTGAAAAAGGCTTTATATGGCTTAAAGCAAGTCCCACAAGTATGGTATTCCAAGCTACATACATGTCTCAAAGAAATGAAATTCAAAAAAGGGAATGTGGACAGCAACTTGTACATAATGGAAGATAAATAGGGTCAATTAATTGTTGTGGTTTATGTTGATGACATAATTTGTGTTGCTAAAAAAGAGGTCCTTTACACTACTTTTGCTGATCAGATGAAGAAGAAGTTTGAGATGTCTATGCTAGGTGAAATAAAATTATTCTTGAGGCTACAAGTAAGACTAGAATTTACCTCTCCCAAGAAAAATATGCTTGTGAGCTATTAAAAAGGTTTTAGATTAAGAACTCTAAAGAAGTAAGCACTCCCATCACTATTGGAACAAAGTTAAGCAAAGATAAAGAAGACAAAATGTTAATAAAAAAGAATATAGAAAGTTGATTATAAGTTTACTATATTTGACAGCATCAAGGCCTGATCTTGTTTTTGCTATAACACTTTGTGCTAGATTTCAAAGTGAACCTAATGAATCTCACCTTGTGGCTACTAAAAGAATCTTGAGATATGTTAAGGGCACAACAAATTATGGATTGCTTTATGGTAAAAGTGGACAACTTAATTTATATAAGTATACAGATGCTGATTAGGCTAGAAATTGTGCTGATAGAAGGTCTACATCAAGTGTTGCATTTTATTTGGGCAGTAAATATGTTTCATAGCACAGTAAAAGGCAAAATTCAATGACTTTAAGCACTCCAAAGGCTGAATATGTGGCTACTACTCAAACTTGTACTCAAATGCTATGGATGAAACAACAACTTGAAGATTTGAAGGAGAATGTGCAGCTGCCATTGTTGATTAGTTATGACAACCAAAGTGCTATCAATTTATCAAAGAATCTTGTCCAACACTTCAGATCTAAACATATTGAAATCAAGTACCAATTCATTAAAGAAAAAGTGGAGAAAAATGAAGTAAAGTTGGAGTATGTGTCTATTATGGAGCAAGTTGCAGATATTTTCACCAAACCTTTGTCAAAAAAGATGTTCCATAAGTTAAAGTTGAACTTATGTGTTCAACCACCCCCTAAAGGCTAAGGTACGCCTTTAACTCGCCCCTCACCTTCCCTCTTTTATTATTCTTTGAATTTGTTGTCAAAGGGGGAGATATTTTGCATAAATCCAAAAAGAGTATATACTGATCAAAAGAGGAAGTATCTTGATAAATCCAAAGGGAAAAATCAAATCAAAGGGGAGAAGCAAATAAGAGGGGGAGTTAAAAAATTAAGGTTATTTCCAATTGGTATCATACTTACATGCAAAAAGAAGCAAATAAGAGAGAGAGTTATGAACAGTAGAAAGAAAGAGCTATTAATAGTAGAAAGAGAAAGGAAAGAATGGCAAAAAGAGAGAAGAGAACGACAAAAAGAGAACAAAAAACAGCAGAAAGAAAGGAGGAAATCAATTTTTTGCCTCAATAGCCTATGCATATAGAGAGATCTTTCTTAAGGGAGGTTTTTGTCATAATCTTTTTATGTACTTCTTTGAAAATGGGTGGGAAACCCTTAGGGCAATTAGGAGATCATTATTAGTGATTAAAGAGTGATTCTTCCACAGTAGTTAAAGAGAAATCCTTCCATTACATCATTTATATCCCTTAATTACAAGAGTGGACTGTATGATCTAAGATATATCCTATCACACCGTGGATGTAACTCACGCAGGATGAGTGAACCACGTAAAAAATTATGTGTGGTTTTGGGTGCTTGTGCTTGCTTGATATTCATACGACCATTTTCACATAAAGAAGCAAGATAAAAATATATCATAGACTTTAATAGGTCATAAAGGTTTAATCCAGATAGATTTGTAAAAAGTAAACATCTCACACTGATTCACCCCCTCCCCCTCTCAATGTGAGACCTAATAAGGTCCTTATCAAGAACCTTAAGAAAATTTGATACAACTTACTCCTCCCTCCTAGGCTCTGATACCAATGAGACATTGAAACGTTCAAAAGAAAGTTGGTGATTAAGGCATTAAACCTAATAAGTCAAAGGCCAGAAACTAGAGTATTGATAAATGTCGAATCAACTCCACCAGAAATAGTTGAAGGCACTCTTATCCCAGCCCAACATCATTTCTATATCAAGTATGGAAAATGGATTCTAGATGAATATTATCTACTTTGGGAGACAACTGTTGCTTTATCTAAACAAATCAAGATTGTTAGAGTCTACATCAACAAGTGGCAGTATATCAATGAGCTTCATACAATGTTTCCTTCTAAGCTAACAAAATTTCAAGAAAATATTGAAGGAGCACCGTCCAAAACAATTCCTTAGATTAAACTAGATTATTACCCTCGTATACATTTTATTTATTTATTAATCTATCTTCTTACAAATCTTGCTCCCAGATCAAAATTTGAAGAATCTGCATCCATGGACATTGATATGGACATGGACCCTGACCCAAATATATAAAGACATTATCACATCAAAATAGGATATTTTAGTCTACATTCAACATTTATATTTACAAATTATCTCTACCTAACTTTTATTTTTATAGATGGAGAAAGCCCCAGTACATCTTACTTTGCTATCTTACATACAGTTTAAAAACATCATCCTACCAATCTTGCCAAAAGGCTATAAACAAGAATTTCATCCTTGGCCTCCAAGAAATCTTGGTCATCATGACGAAGTACTCATTAATGTAGTCACCAGACCCAAAAAAGATCAAGGTTTGCAACACCATTGTTGAACATCTTTCTTCAAAACATCTTTTACAAAATTTACATATTTTGCAATCATTATTCTTCATCTACTTCTACTAGTTCAAATTTTCTTAAGATTTTAAGCATTATCTTATTATTTCCAAGTGTTCTTGCCTTAGAGGACATTGGGAATTTAAGTTATGTGTTGAAGATGTTTGTGTTCCCTGCTTTAACTCCTTAAATTGTAGGAAGCAATATATCACTATTTCTAATTTTTAAAAAAATGAACCCAGTCTTTTGCAAAACGACTTCCTATTATATATATATATATATATATATTTGAATTCAAGTAGATTAGAATTCATATTTCATATATTTATGTTCTCTTACACTTTTCAATGATCAAAAGAATTAAAAAATTTATTTAACCAATTAAAACAAATTTTAAGTTAACTAAGCTAAATTTTATAATTGATTCATTAAATCAATATAAATTGATTTTTAAAATTTAGTCATAGTTTTTAATTTTAGAAAATTGTAATTAAGTGAATTGATCGCATTTTTATTTTATATGTATATTTTTTATATTTTATTCCAATAATACTAAAAATTATTGCTAATAAGATATAAATAGTAAATAATTTTACTAATATTATTATATTTTAAATAATCATTTATTTATCTTCTATATAATGATACTTATAAGTTGAAGTTCCCGACTTCACCCTGGGATCTACTAGTTTGTGATACTAAGAGGGGAGGTGAATCAGTGTTACTATAATTCGCAAATATGTGAACAACTTCAACCTCTTCTTAAAAGTGAACTCTTTCTCAGATTCGACTAAGGTAGATCTATTGCTAACTACTAATCACAATAGTCCCCAAAGTCACCTTTCAGACACCTTGCCTATTAGGTCTTTGCTAGGTTATGGGTTGGCTGATACTTTTGCTGCGTTCACACAACTCAATTCAAAACGTAGAACGTAAATCAAAGTAAGGACACACGAGATTTACGTGGTTCCATCAACGTGACGCACATCCACGATGGTAGGGACTCTCCCTCTACCGAGACAATCCACTATACTTGAGAATATCAGTTACAATGGATGTCTTAATCCTTTGCTCCTTTTACTATTGCAAATATTAAGCAAGTACAATACAAAGAGTGTCACTTACTGTGTCTACCCTTCTTCTAGCTTGTCTTGCCTCTGTTAAATTGAAAAGGCTGCTTCACTGCCGCTTTGAAGTTCACCACAACTCTCTCTAACCTCTCTTGAAGAAATCTAGAAATACGTTGAGTTCTTTCAATGCTTCGCCGAATTCCTTCTCTAGGTCATCTCACACAGCTCCTGCTTTCACCATCTCACGACTTCACCCGTCTCCTGATCTCACGGCTTGCCTCACGTTTTTGGTTTGGCGTTTTACGTCTCACACACGTTTCTAGTTTGCCCACTTCGCCGATCTTACGCCTCACGCATGTTTCTGGTCTCATGCCGATGTAGGTTCTAGTCTCACGCCGTCGCACGTTCTGGTCTCATGTCGTCGCACGTTCTGGTCTCACGCCGTCTAGCCAGATCTCTCTCACCATCCAACCGGATTTCTCTCATCGTCCAGCCAGATCTCTCTACCGGTGGTTTCTATTTTTCCTATCCAGCCCCTGTTCTGCTGTGTACCCCTTTTGGTTGGCCGAATTGGGTTTTTCAGTTCACCTCTTTTCGAGAGTTCTTGTGTTTTTCGCCATATGTTCCTTTTTCGTCCCCTTTCCTCTTCGACTGTCTCTATATTTTCTCCCTTTCGACCCGATTGTGTCGTCTGTTTCTCTCTCTACCTCTTTGCCGTGTTGTCTCCTTACCGACCGCTAGTGTGTCGGTGGTGTGCTGTTACTCACAGGTTTCTCTCTCTTGCCATCATACGGTTTTCTCCTTGTCGTGTTGTCTCTTCGCCGACCGCTGGTGTGCCGGTGGTCTGTCATCACACTTTTGGCTATCTCTTCTTTTCTCCTTCTTCCAACATCTTCTCTTTCTCTGTTTTTGCCGATGGGTCTCTCTCTCTTCGTCCACCCCTCTTTGGCCGTTCCCAGGTTTTTTTTTTCCTTTTTTTTTTTGTTATTTTTCCGTGTAAGGTAGGGTTTTTTCTTAATTGTCTCTTTGGTTGGCCGGTTGTATAGGTTCTCCAAATGGTTGAATTGCCGACCCTCCTCTCTTTGTGTTTTCAAGGCCTTTATATACTCTCTTCCATGAAACCCTAATAGGGCTTACGTGGCGGATTTACGTTCTTGCACTTACGCGGCGGATTTATTTTCTTGCCCTTCTATGTGGCTTTACTTTCTTACACTTCCATGTGGCTTTACTTAAACCTAGTTGACAATAATTACAACCCATACAAGGCTATGGGAACAATAATCTTCCCCTTTGTAATTATTGGCAACACTCATAACAAAAGCCATTATGCAGCAATTACAACTCCCCCTAAATATGCACTCCCCCTTTTTTAACAGCTCCGCCTGCACTGTTGCTGCTCTCCCCCTTTGCCAACCAGTTACAAAAAAAACTCGCAAAGTAGAGATGGAGGATTCACTTGAACTTCAAGATTAAGGAGGCATTTGCACAGACAGACTCATTCTGTGCTTTCCAAACAACTCTATGGATAGAGGTTTAGTTAGAATATTTGAAATTTGATCTTTAGTGCCAACATACTCCAACTGAATTGTACCCTGTTCCACTTGATCTTTGATGAAGTGATATCGAATGTCAATATGCTTGCTCCTTGAATGTTGAACCGGATTCTTGCTGAGATCAATAGCACTTTGATTATCATAAAGTACACTCACTAGTAACTTCACTTCAACACCCAAGTCTGCCAATTATCTTTGCATCCATATCACCTAAGTACATGTTGCACAAGCAGTCATATACTTAGCCTCAGCTGTGCTCAAAGCAACACTATTTTGCTTTTTACTTAACCATGCAACACACTTTGAACCCAAGTAGAAGCAACAACCGCTAGTTGATTTTCTGTCATCAATACTTCCTACCCAATTTGCATCAGTGTATGCTCGTAGTTTTACAGAATCCATGGCCAGATACCACAAACCCATTTCCAGTGTCCCTTTGAGGTATTTTAGGATTTTTTTCACTGCCAACACATGAGATTCCTTCGGATCAGCTTAGAATCTACTGGCAACACACACAACTTGTATAATATCAGGCCATGATGCTGTAAGGTATAGAAGGCTCCCTATCATCTTCCTGTACTCTACTCCTTCTCTCCTGATCTTTTGTTAACTTGTAGCCCATTGTCATAGGGGTACTGACAGGTCTGCTATCCTCTATGCCAAACTTTTTCAGCATCTCTTTGGCATATTTTGTCTGAGAAATAAAAATACCTTCTTCACACTGTTTTATTTGTAATCCAAGAAAGTAATTCATTTTTCCAATCAATGACATCTCAAATTCCTCACTCATCTTTTGTACAAAATCTTGGCATAGCTCATAGTGATCCCCTCCAAAGATGATGTCGTCTACATATACTATGGTTATCAGCTGGCCTTTCTTTGAGTTGAA
Source organism: Ceriops tagal (assembly GCA_021533255.1). NCBI lineage: Eukaryota > Viridiplantae > Streptophyta > Magnoliopsida > Malpighiales > Rhizophoraceae > Ceriops > Ceriops tagal. The sequence goes on from CM038602.1 coordinate 6,922,201, forward strand.
CATATATAAGTTATTATCAATTGTTCTTCTTTTGAAGTTCAACCTTCTCAAGTACGCATCCAGCCTACTGTACCATGCTCTTGGGGCTTGTTTAAGGCCATACAAGGTTTTCTTCAGCTTGCACACGTGTGTCTCATCCTCACTGATTTGTACTCCATCAGGTTGTTCAATATACACTTCTTCTTTTAAGAGCTTATTCAGAAAGGCTGATTTCACATCCATCTGGTAAACTTTATACCTCTTATGTGCTGTCAAAGCTAAGAACATTCTGATAGTTTCCAACCTTGCTACTGGTGCAAAAGTTTCATCAACATCTACTCCTTCTATCTGAGTGTAGCCTTTACAAACCAACCTAGCCTTATTCCTCACCACCTTGCCATCTTCATTGTGTTTATTTTTAAACACCCATTTTGTTCTTATGACATTCTTGTTAGCGGGTCTTGGAACCAACTCCCATGTTTCATTCTTCTCGATTTGATCCAGCTCCTCATTGATAACTTTGACCCAGGCTTTGTCTTGTACAGCCTCTTCAACAAATTTAGGTTCAACTTGTGAGAGTAAAGCAGTAGCTCCCACAATTCTTCTCCTTGTTGTAACTCCTGTTGATGGGTCACCTATGATCTGATTTTCTTTATGAGCACTAGTCCACGTTTTCTTTGGCTTTCTTTCTTGCATAGTCTTAGTTGCAAAAGGATCTCTTTCTTCATCTTCAAACTCACTCTTCTCTAAGTCTGAACTTACTTTTTGTTCCTTTTCTTCAAGTTGGTCTGATTCTTCATTTACATTGAAGTCATCTTCTTCATTGTCCCCAACTTCTCCATTCTGCATTGTTTTCCAGTTCTCATCTATTCTCACATCACTGAACGTGATAACCTTTCCCAGCTTATGCAGAAAAACTCTATAACCTTTTGTCTTTGCTGAGTATCCCACAAAGATGCCTTCATCAGACCTAGTATTGAATTTTCCCAAGTTTTGCTCCTTGTTCTTCACAAAACATGGGTTGCCAAAGATTTTGAGATACTTGGCTGTTGTCTTTTTCCCACTTCATATCTTATATGGAGTCTTATCAGTATTGGGCCTTAGTAAAACTCTGTTTAGTAGGTGCACGGCTATAAATGTTACTTCTGTCCAAAATCTTGTGTGAAGCTTGGATTCCAAGAGTAAAGTTCTTGCCATTTCAACCACAGCTTTATTTTTCCTCTCCACCACCCCGTTCTATTGAGGTGTTCTTGCTGTAGCCATCTGATGGTGAATTTCATGCTTCTCAAGGTAATCTTCAAAAGCTCCATTTGTGAATTCAGTGCCTTGATCTGACCTTAATACTTTGATCTTCTTTCCACTCTCATTTTCAACCAATCTTCTGTATCTTTTGAAGCAATTCAAAACTTCTGACTTGTGTTTGAGGTGCATGATGCAGGTCTTTCTAGAATAATCATCAACGAATAAGATGAAGTACCTCTCACCATTCAACCCTTTTGTCCTTATCGGTCCACACAAATCAGTAAGCACAATGTCAAGCACTGCTTCAAAACTGAACTCTTTGGTCTTATATTGCTTTCTATCATGTTTTCCTTTAGAGCATACTGAGCAAACATACTCTCTCTCTCTCCTAAGGTTGGAAATGTCTCTGATTGCATAAGTAGTGGTCAACTTCCTCATATTCTTCTATGATAAGTGTCCCAGCCTCCTATGCCAGAGTTGATTTTCTTCTTCTTTAGTGAGTAAACAGCCGTTTGTCTTGTCCTCATCAATCACATATAAATTTCTTGCTATTCTCTTCCCAGCTGCAATAGTATTGCCTTCTTTACTCTTTACTTGGCAACCTGTTTTTGTGAATATCACTTTGTGGTCTTTGTTGCATAACTGGCTGACAAATGCTAGATTATATCTGAGTCCTTCAACATATAGAACATCTTTCAGCTTTTCTTTTCCAATATTTACTGACCCCTAACCACTGATATTGAGTGAATCATCATTGTCAAACTTGACTCTGCCTTCTCTTGACTTGTTTAGCTTTAATAATTTACTATTGTCTCCCATCATGTGTAAAGTGCATCCACTGTCAAGGATCCACTGCTTATCCTTGTAGTCAGCTTTGAGTGCAATTTCAGCTATATTAGCCACCTCCCTTTTAGCTTTATATTCCTTCTTTTAAACTGGCTGGAAGATAGCTTTCTCCTTTTTCTCAACTTTGACTGCACCACTTGTTTTCACTTTGCCATTGAGTGTCTTTTCTTGCTTAGGGAGAAGTGTCATGCATCTCTTGGCATTATGGCCATCGTGCTCGCACCTTTCACACTGTTCCAAGTCTGCCAATATAGCAAACTTGTTCTTTGAAACCACTAGTTTGGGCATCTACCAATAATCATTGTCAACGTGTCCTTACCTTTTACAGTATGTGCAAGAACTCACGACATGTGTTCTTTTCTGACTTTTGTATTGTCTCCCCCTGTATGCAACATCGTATCTTCTCAAGTTGGAGACATATACTGGCCTTCTCCATCAACAGTTACTCGCCTTATGACCCCAAACTCCACAATAAAGATAGTGACCTTGAAACTGCCTCTTCTTGGGTCTAATCATAGCTTGTTTTCTTTTGCTCATTACTTGCTGTGTAGGCAACGTAGCTAGCTTCTTTGCTTGTGTGACTTTCATTTCAGTCACCTTGTTCTCCTTCTTGTATTTAGTCGTAGCCCTTTGCTGGCTAACCTTCTTTTTTTCATTTTTGTTTGCCACCCTAGGTTACTTCTTCAAATCCTCTTTATTCTCAGCTATCTTCTCCTGAGTCACAACCTTCTTTTTCAACTTCTGTGGCACATTCTTATTATCTTTAGGCAATGCAACCTCAGATTGCTACACTTTCTCTTCATTTTTCTTCTCTCTTGCAGAACTTGTTTCTCTTATCATTTCAAGCTTCTGCACATTCTCTTCACTCCTTTTGAGTTGTTGCTAAAGTCTCAGCAACTCTTTCTCCATTCCTTCAATTTTTGAAGTTTTTGAGCCAAGCTCTATTGTAAGGTCTTCACATATTTTGATTTGTTTTTCAAATCTTCTTTTTAAGTCAATATGTTCAGCCCTTATTTCATCCTTTTGACTTTCAGCTTCCTCAAACTTTGCTTCAACTTGTTGTCTATGAGCCTCCAACCTTTTTATGGTTCTACCTCTTTTGATTATCTCCTTTGAAGTTGCTTCCAACTCAACTTCAAGATCTAATTCTTCTTTATCAACCTCCTCTTCCTCTTCAGAGGTTGAATTACCACCTTGAGCTGATGCCATAAAGGCTTGCTCATCCGATGATTCTTTATCTTCCTCCTCATCAGCTTCTTTTATCTGACTCACATAACTCTTAAATGAGCCTCTCTTCTTCTTCTGTAGGTTGGCAGTCTTTTTGCTGGACTTCTTTGATTTGAATGACAGTCTTCTCCATTTTGAATTCTGCTCATCATCACCATCCTCATCTTCATCATCAAGTTTCACTTTGCACTGAGAAGCAAAGTGTCCAGTCTGCCCACAACGATAACATCTCAAGGACAACTGTCCTTTTCCCTTCTTAAACCCCTTTTTGAATTTTCTTGTGAAGTAAGCCAACACTTCACCTTCACTTTCTTCCTCATCATCATCATCATCATCATCACTGGATGATTCTTCCTCTTCTCTTATCTTCAAGTGTTTTATAGCTTTGAAAGCTATCTCCTTTGATACCTTTGACATTGAGGAGCTCTTAGTTGACTTTATTCTCATCTCATATGCAATGAGATTGCACTGGAGATCATACAGAGACATAGAATTGAGATCTCTACTCTCCTCTATGGCTGCCACCTTTGAGGCAAACCTCTCAAGCAGAATTCTTAGAATTTTCTTCAAAATAGATGAGTCCTTCTTGTTCTTCCCATGACTTCTAAGATTGTTTACAGCATCAATAACCCTAGTGAAGAACTCTTGAACTGTCTCATTTTTCTGCATTCTGAGAGATTCATATCTCTCCTTGAAGAAATGGAGATAGAGTTGCTAAAACTTCAACAACAACTTAAAAAGAGTGAGAAGAACTTGCAGAAGTTTGAAGTGGTAGGGGAAACAAGCTCTGTAAGAGAAAAGAAGAATGAGACTTTGCCACAGAAGTTAAAAGAGAAGGCTATGACTCAGGTAAAGATAACTGAAGAAAAAAAGACAGTTATCAAACCAAAGCCAGGGCCAAAAATGATGTATGTGGTTAAAAAGCAGCAGCCCATAGCTGCTACGTCTCAAAAAGAAAAGAAAGTCAGTCAGCAGAGGGGTACGCTGAACAGAAGAAGGAGAAAGAGGTGACTGAAATGAAAGTCACACAAGCAAAGAAGCCAGCTACTTTGCTTACACAGTAAGTGATGACCAGAAGAAGACAAGCTGTGATCAGACCCAAGAAGAGGCAATTTCAAGGTCATTACCTTTATTGTAGAGTTTAGGGTCATAAGGCGAGTAATTGCTGGTAGAGAAGGCCAGTATATGTCTCCAACTTGAGAAGATACGATCCTGCATACCGAGGGAGACAATACAAAATTCAGAGGAGAACACTTGTCGTGAGTTCTTGCACATATTGTAAAAGGCAAGGACACACTGATAAGGATTGTTGGTGGAAGCCCAAACCAGTGGTTTCAAAGAACAAGTTTGCTGTATTGGTAGACTTGGAACAGTGTGAAAGGTGCGGGCAGGATGACCATAATGACAAGAGATGCATGACACTTCTCCATGAGCAAGAGAAGGCACTCAATGGCACAATGAAAACAAGCGGTGCAGTCAAAGCTGAGAAAAAGAAGAAAGCTATCTTCCAGCTAGTTCAAAAGAAGGAATATAAAGTTAAAAGGGAGGTGGTTAATATAGCTGAAATTGCACTCAAAGCTGACTACAAGGATAAGCAGTGGATCCTTGACAGTGGATGCACTTCATACATAACGGGAGACAAGAGTAAATTGTCAAAGCTAAACAAGTCAAGAGAAGGCAGAGTCAAGTTTGGCAATAATGATTCACTCAACATCAATGGTCAAGGGTCAGTAAACATTGGAAGAGGAAAGCTGAAAGATGTTCTGCACGTTGAAAGACTTAGATATAATCTAGCATCTATCAGCAAACTATGCAATGAAGACCATAAGGTAATATTCACAAAAATAGGTTGCTAGGTAAAGAGTAAAGAACGCAATACTGTTGCAGCCGGGAAGAGAACAGCTAGAAACTTGTATGTGATTGATGAAGAAAGAGATCCTCTTGCAACTAAGACTGTGCAAGAAAGAAAGCCAAAGAAAACGTGGACCAGTACGCATCAAGAAAATCAAATCATAGGTGACCCATCAGCAGGAGTTACAACAAGAAGAAAAATTGTAGGAGCTACTGCTTTACTCTCACAAGTTAAACCTAAATCTGTTGAAGAGGTTACACAAGATTTAACTAAATTTCTATCAACAGAGCTGTTTGAAAAGCACAGAATGAGTCTGTCTGTGCAAATGCCTCCTCAAGCCTGAAGTTCAGGTGAATCCTCCATCTCTACTTTGCGAGTTTTTCAGTTTTGTAATTGGTTGGCAAAGGGGGAGAGAAGTAACAGTGCAGGGGGAGCTGTTAAAAAAGGGGAAGTGCATATTTAGGGGGAGTTGAAACTGCTGCATAGTGGCTTTTGTTTTGTTATGAGTGTTGCCAACAATTACAAAAGGGGAGATTGTTGTTCCCACAGTCTTGTATGGGTTGTAATTGTTATTAACTAGGTTTAAGTGTGCAAGACAGTAAAGCCACATGGAAGGGCAAGAAGGTAAAAGCCACATAGAGGGGCAAGAACGTAAAAGCCACATGGAAGGGCAAGACAGTAAATCTGCCCTATTAGGTTTTTATAGAGGAGTATATAAAGGAATATAAGGGCAGTCGTCGAGTGAACAGTAGTCGTCGTCGGAGATAGGAGAGAAAACGAACCTATGGTCGGAAAAGAGGAGAGGTCGACAAAAATAGAGAAAAGAGGAGACGGCTGAAGGGGCTGGACGATCAGACGGAAGACCGGAAGAGCAAAACAGCAAAGCCATTGGAAGAAAGAGAAAAATCATATACGGCCAAATCGAAGCAGACTGGCGGAAGGAGAGAGAAACCCGACGGCCAAAAACTGAAGGTCGACAGAATCAAGAGAGAGAGACAGACGAAGAGTGAGATCGTAAAATAGGAAATGAGTCAACATAATTGGACGGTGAGAGAGAAAGCATGGCATGGCAAGAGAGAGAAACGGGTCGACGGCAAAACAGAGTGGATGATCGATGAAAAACCAGGACGACCGAAAATCAAATTTGGGAGCTGAACGAAGAACAAAGGTCTGAGAGAGAGAAAAGGAGCTGGACGACAGAATGAAGAGTGGATAGTCAATGAACAATGACCGGCAGAAAAGGGAGAAAATCTAATATGGCCAAATAAGGTGTGAAACGGACAAGGGCAAACCAGAAACATACATAAGGCGAGCCGTGAGACAGTGAGATCGTGAAATAGGAGACAAGTGAGACCATAAGACAGTGAAAGTAGGAGCTGTGTGAGATAACCTAGAGAAGAAATTCGGCGAAGCACAAAAAGAACTCAACGTATTTCCAGATTTCTTCAAGAGAGGTTAGAGAGCATTACGATGAACTTCTAAGTGGCAGTGGAGCAGCCTTTCAATTTAATAGAGGCAAGACAAGCTAGAAGAAGGGTAGACACAGTAAGTGACACTCTTTGTATTGTACTTGCTTAGTAATTGCAATAGTGAAAGGAGCAGAGGATTAAGACATCCATTGTAACTAGAATTCTCAAGTATAGTGGATAGTTTCGGTAAGGGAGAGTCCCTACCACTGTGGATGTACATCACGTTGACGGAACCACGTAAATGTCGTGTGTCCTTAATTTGCTTTACGTTCTGTGTTTTGAATTGAGTTATGAACGCAACTAAAGTATCAACCAACCCATAACCTAACAAAGACCTAAACAAGAACATTCGTATTGTCTATTAGGCAAGGTGTCTGAAAGGTGACTTTGGGAACTATTATGATTAGTAGGTAGCAATAGATCTACCTTAGTCAAGTCTGAGAAAGAGTTCGTTTTTAAAAAGAGGTTGAAGTTGTTCACTTACCTATGAATTGTGAATTATGGTGATACTGATTCACCCTCCCTCTCAGTATCACAAACTAGTAGATCCTAGGGAGAAGTCGGGAACTTCACACATTCTGGTCTCACGCCGTCTAGCCAGATCTCTTTCACCGTCCAACCGGATCTCTCTATCGATGGTTTCTATTTTTCCCGTCCAGCCCCTGTTCTACCGTGTACCCCTCTTGGTTAGCCAAATTGGGTTTTTCCGTTCACCTCTTTTCGAGGGTTCGTGTTTTTTGCTGTGCGTTCCTTTGCCGTCCCCTCTCCTCTTCGGCTGTCTCTATATTTTCTCCCTTTCGACCCGATTGTGTCGTCCATTTCTCTCTCTACCTCTTTGCCATATTGTCTCCTCGCCGACCGCTAGTGTGTCGGTGGTGTGTTGTTCCTCACGGGTTTCTCTCTCTTGCTGTCACATGATTCTCCTTGCCTTGTCGTCTCCTTGCCAACCGCTGATGTGCCGGTGGTCTGTCGTCACACTTATGGTCGTCTTTTCTTTTCTCCTTCTTCCAACGGCTTCTCTTTCTCTATTTTTGCCGACGGGTCTCTCTCTTTTCGTTCACCCCTCTTTAGTCGTTCCCAGGTTTTTTTTTCCTTTTTTTTTGGCTGTTTTTCCATGTAGGGTAGGGTTTTTTCTTGATTGTCTCTTTGTTTGGCCGGTTGTATAGGTTCTCTGAATGGTTAAATTACCGACCCTCCTCTCTTTGTGTTTTTAAGGCCTTTATATACTCTCTTCCATGAAACCCTAATAGGGCTTATGTGGTAAATTTACGTTCTTGCCCTTACGCGGCGGATTTACTTTCTTGCCCTTTCATGTGACTTTACTTAAACCTAGTTAACAACAATTACAACCCATACAAAGCTGTGGGAACAACATAAGTTTTTTTTTTTTTTTTTGAAAGGCATGAAATTTATAGTTTACATTCAAAGTAACATTTCTAAATCTTTACTAAAATTAATTTTCATCTAGTTAATTAGTTTGAAAAATCCAAATGATTCAAAACTTTTGGCTAAGTAAAATTTTAAGTTGAATTTAGCTTTTAAAATAATTAGATCAAAAATTTCAATTTTATTCAATTTATCACAATTTATTTAGCCATTAACACACTAATATTCATATATTTCTTAGTTTAACTACTAATTGCTAACCATTATTTAAAGGAGAAAAAAAAACAAAGAGAGAAAGAGAGACAAAGGAATCATTTATAAAGCATAGGTGCTAACCACCCTTTTTTAGTTAATGGGGGAGAACAAAATAGAATTCTTTTCTATTTAAAGTTTGATAATCATTTGCTTATCCTATTTAATTTAGAATTGAAATTGCAATTAAAATATTATTAGAGTAGAATTAAAAATAAAATTACTATTTCTATAACATATTTGGTTTACTTTGAAATTAGAATCAAATTCCCTTTATAGTTGTTTGGTTTAGTTAGAAATTAAAATCAAATTTTGTTTTATTAACACTTTAGTTCTTTTAAAAATAAAAATTGAAATATAAAAAAAATAAAAAATCCATAAAAATTTCATTAATTTACATAAAAATAATTTCATATAAATTTTTATATTAAAATAAAACCATAAATAAAAATCAACTGCTCTACATAAACATTAAGATTAAAATTTAAAACATAATAAAATCAAATTTTATTATTTAATTATTTGAGTCTTCTAGTCATTTAATATCTATTACATAATTACATTTCAAAAGTTATACCAATGATCATATGTGTTAATTGTTCTATTGAACTTTATTTCGATTACATTAATAATATTTTGGTTGTCTTCATTGTCACAAAATTCTTCCATGGTATATATAGGCATTTATATCCTTATTAAATTATGTAATAAGCAACATGCCATGACAATGTGGCCTTAAGTTCGTATCAAATAAAATGATAGATTTCTAAAAATTCTCCACTACTCTTTAAGCAAGCCAAAACATCTTTCTATTGCATTTCTAGCTTTAGAGCTTTATGTTGAAGTATCCCTTCGTAATTTACTGTTTTTTGTCACTCATTTATTCATTTAAGTGATATCTCTGCCTTTTATTTTGGGTAAGATATCTAATGTGATTGGTGTAATTGGCATCCCCGTATAATGACAACCTTTAAAAATACAAAATAGGAGAATTATATGTTACTCATCTATAAAAGAATATTTATAGGACTTGTAAACAATTTTTAAAGATAAAATATGTTTACATTAAGGAAAACATAAACCATTAGGTTTAGAAACTGTATTTCAAAGAATGCAACCATTATGTGCTAAACTTCTCCAACTAGGCAATGCATGTATAAATTGAAGGTCAAGTGAACAAATGCTTCAAACATTTATTATAAGGATACCCTTTCTCATTCTATATTTAAATATTTCTTTAAAGGTTACTACCATACTAAGAAATGTGTTATATAAAGCTTCAAAACAAATATGTAATAAAATAAAATGACAAAACTATGTTTACTAAATGACATCAGTTATCATTTTACAAACTATATTCATTTACCTTGAAGCTTCTCCATTTAATATTTGTGCAAGCATCTAATATAAACCTTGGCTTTTTAAGCAATATATTATATAGCTTTAAAACCAACATAAGACACCTATTTAAGAATCTACTCACAATTTCTCCACTTTTAATGAAATATGTACTAATTGACCTATTTTTATAATGATGGGATATTACATATAGAAATATTGCTACAATCTTTTTTAATGAAGTATGTCACATTATAGTCAAAGCCCCTCTCTTGCTCACTAACATAGTACATTAAATGTATGTCTATTCATCTAAAGCTCATTTCTACATGTCACATCACTTTCTCTTATTATTATATTTTGGTTTACTAATCATAATTTTTTCTATCTTTTTTCTTTATTCTTAAACATTGTTCACTCATAATTATTTCACCCATTTGAAAGTATATATAAAGTATCATATATATCATTATGATAAAATTTGCTATATAGAAATAAATAAAAAAATTTGAATAATTTTAAAATTTGCTATCTTTATGCTACTTACATGAATTCTTTGCTTTTTCTAGGAATCATTTTTGTATAATTTTGAAAAAGAAAAAAATCAATATATAGAAATATTGATAAAATAAATGCATTGATAAAAACCCCAAAAAATGTGACTTAAGGACCTAATATGCATAAGGAATCAAACAAGAATCTAAAAAAGTTAAATAAGGTTTTAATCATGCAAGACTTAGACTTAATGTTTAGAGGAACATGAATTAAAGGTATAAAAAAAGATATCAACGTCACACTTTAGAAAATAAAAGACTTAGTAGTGATAAATTGAGTTTAATGCTATAAAAAGGGTTAGTTCTTGATAAGTTTTTTAAGTTTTAAAAAAACTAAAAAAGAAAATTCTCTTTTTTTTTATTTTATCTAATGATTTGTCCCCTTTTAACAATGAAATCAAACTTATTTATAAGTCAAATTGACAATCTTAAAGATAAAGACAAACTTCCTAAATAGGTTAACAATAAATATACTCCTATTTTTCTTAAGAAGTGTAGAAGTTTTTACAATGACTTGATACAACCTCATTTAATATATTTATATAGTTAATAAAATGTTAATCCACATTAAGATATGCTTTGCTACTCTTTAAACTTGAATTAGCTTTTTTGACCCAAACATTTTCAATTAGTCCACTAAATGGCCTTTTCATACTTTTAACACTTAAACTTATCATTAACCTTTATTAAATGCTTAATATATCCTTAGAAATCCTTCATGTATCGGCCCTTCCATGGATTTAATTATTCTCCCTCTCCTTAAAAAGATTTGCCCTTGAATTACCTATATCAAAAGAGAAAGATTGGAAATATTAAATGTTTCATTCACATTATACTCACAAGGAAAGTCTAACTTATAGGTATTGTCATTAATTTGTACAACTACTTGAAATAGACTATTTCTTCTAAGTTGTAGCTTTAAATGTCTTTAAGTTAAGAATCTTTTCTTGTACAAATACAGTTAAACCCAATCACCAAGTTTAAACACCACCTTATTTTACCTTTTATTAGCATGAGGTACATATTGCTCAATTTGTTTTATAATCTATTACCCCACTTTTTTGTGCAATTCTTTACCATTTCAACCTTGCATTCACCATTTAAACTAGTATATTCATTAATAGTTAAAAAGCATTAAATCCAAAGAAGTCAAAGGATTAAAACCATACACAATTATAAATAGAAAATAACTAATAGCAAAATGAATACTCTTATTATATACAAATTTTATATATAGAAATAATCTTCTCATATTTTCAAATTCATTTGAATAATAACATGCAACAAAGTAGAAAAGAGTTTGATTAATTACCTCTATATGTAAATGGCAAATAATTAAGAACATCAATTTAGTACCTAACTTATCTCTACAAAATCTTCTAGATGTAGTTCAAGAACTTTGTATCCTAGTTTGAAGCAATACTCTGAGACATGCTATGTAAGCATCTTACATTTCTAAAGCATAATTTAGTCACATTGTTTACATCATCAATTTTATGTTATAAGATTATGTGTGTCATTTTGAAAACTTATCAACAATAATAAATATAAAATCCCTATCCCTTTTTTATTGCAGTAACCTTAGCATAAAAACTATAAATAAATTAACCAAAAGTTGGACAGGTATAGGTAAATAGGTGTACAAGCCATTGGAAAAACTTTAGATTTAGTTTGTTAGCATATTATACACTTCTCATACACCTTCTCATCATCTTGTTTTGTATATGACCAAATGAAATGCTTAACTAAGACATCTAAGGTTTTCCTAACTCCAAAATGACTTATTAGACCACCTTCATATATCTCTCTCATAACTAATTCTCTTAAAACAATCATAGGTATACATAAACAATTTTTTCTAAATAAGAAACCCCCACACACCCCATACGCATTAGCAAAATCATAATCTTTCACATATAAATATTTGATATATTTAAATCCTAATAATTTTGTACTCAATGTAGAGATAAAAGCATACTAGTTAAATAATATATCAACTATTACATTCTCCTTCCCTTGTTTATATTTCATGATGTAGAGAAAGATTTCAATGAATTCAACCTATTTAACAAGTCTCTTGTTTAGCTTCTCTTGTCCTTTTAAGTGTTTTAAGGATTCATAATCAATATAGATGGCAAAAGTAATGCTAACATGTCTTTAAAGCTTATATAAATACATATATCTCCTTATCATAAGTAGGATAATTAAGGGCCACTCCATTTAACATTTTATTAAAGTAGGTAATTAGTTGATTTTTTTCATCAAATAGCTATAATGACAATATCTCAAACATTATAAACAATCTCAAATATTTTATCAAATTTAGGTAAAGTAATAATTATTCCTTGATCAAATTAAAAGGCTTATCTTGATCACTACTACACTTAAAACTCATGTTCTTTTTAACAGCCTTAGTTAATGGTACAATAATGGTGCTAATGTCCCTAACAAAATGTCTATAAAAACTAGTTAAACTGTGAAAGCTATATACATAATTAATTGACTTAAGTGTAAGCCAATCACAGATTACCCTACACTTTTCCTTATCAACCTCAATGCCCTTAGCATTCACAACATAGCCAAAAAAAAAATGATCTAATAAGTGTAAAAGGAATATTTCTTAAGGTTACAGTAAACAATTTCTCAAAACATAAAACACTTAGAACATAACGTAAATGATCATGATACTTATTTAAGTTTTTATTATAAACCAAGATATCATCAAAATACACAATTACAAATTTATCAATGAATGCATGTAAAATATGATTCATCAATCTCATAAAAATACTTTATGTATTAGTAAGACTAAATGGCATAATAAACTATTCATACAAACTATACTTAAGTTTGAAAGTTTTTTTCCATTCATTCCCCTTTCTAATCCTAATTTAGTGATATCCACTTTTTAAAACAATTTATGAAAAGACACAAATCATGCAATTCATTTAACATGTCATCTAATTTAGGTATGAGATGGTGATACATTGTAGTGATTTTATTGACTGTTTAATAGTCAATATATATCCTTTAAATTTTATCCTTTTTAAGCATAAATAATGTTAAAATTACATATAAACTTATACTCTCCTTCATATATCACTTTGCCATAAGCTTTTCAACTTACCCTTAAAACTTATGTCTTATTAGGATTACTTCTATAGATAGGTCAATTTGGAATTATTACACCAGAAATTAATTCAATTTGATGTTTTGTTCCCTTTAAAGGTAGCAAACAATTTGGTTCTTCAGGAAAAACATTATTAAATTCTTGCAAAAGAGAAAAAACAATACTAAGAAAAGAAGGATTAAGCTTATTAATACTAGAATAAGTTTCTTTGTAACAAAAATACAATTATAGGTTATTTTAAATAAAAAACTCTTTTAACTGACTTTTTTTCACATAAAAAGTCTCAATTTTTCTCTTTTGCCCTCTTTCTTCTTTTCTTGTCTCAACCTCAATTTCTTTTGTTCTCTCACTTTTTTAAAAAAAAAATTCTCAATTAATCTTGATAAACTTGTCTAAGTGTTTAAAATACAAGAGTAAAAGGTTTATCATTTATTATATAAAAAAAAGTATCTATTATTAAATCCATCATGCATTATGCATTAATTATATTGTCATGATTTCCCAACAAAATATATACAATAAGCATAGGTACAATATCACACAATACTTTATTAGTATATCTCTTAATAGTAAATGAAGTTCCTGACTTCTCCCTAAGATCTACTAGTTTGTGATACTGAGAGGGGGGGTGAATCAGTATCACCACAATTCGCAATTCGCAGGTAAGTGAACAACTTCAACCTCTTCTTAAAAGCGAACTCTTTCTCAGACTCGACTAAGGTAGATCTATTGCTACCTACTAATCACAATAGTCCCCAAAGTCACCTTTCAAACAGCTTGCCTAATAGATAATTCGAATGTTCTTGTTTAAGTCTTCGTTAGGTTATGGGTTGGCTGATACTTTAGCTGCGTTCACAACTCAATTCAAAACACAGAACGTAATGCAAATTAAGGATACACGAGATTTACGTGGTTCCGTCAACGTGACGTACATCCACGGTGGTAGGGACTCTCCCTTACCGAGACTATCCACTATACTTGAGAATTCCAGTTACAATGGATATCTTAATCCTCTGCTCCTTTCACTACTGCAATTACTAAGCAAGTACAATACAAATAGTGTCACTTACTGTGTCTACCCTTCTTCTAGCTTGTCTTGCCTCTGTTGAATTGAAAGGCTGCTCCACTGTCGCTTAAACATTCACCACAACACTCTCTAACCTCTTTTGAAGAAGTCTGGAAATACGTTGAGTTCTTTGAATGCTTCGCCAAAGTTCTTCTCTACGTTGTATCACACAACTTCTACTTTCATCGTCTCATGGTCTCACCTGTCTCCTTGCCTCACAATCTCACTGTCTTACGGCTTGTCTGTTCGTTTCTCTCTTTGTTGCTGTCCAGCCAAATTTCTCTCTCTTACCGCCAGATTTCTCTCTCTTACCGTCCAGCCTTGTGTTGCTGTCGACTCCTCTTTCTACCGTCCAGCCGTTCACTCTTCTTTGGGTGTGTTTAGGCATGTCAGTGGTGTGCCGTTTCAGATTTTTCTTTCTCTTTACTGCCGACGGCATTTTGGGTCGTGTTTTCTCTCCTTCCTTGGTGGTCTGTTTTTGGCCTTGTCGGGTTTTTCCTTTCCTTCTCCGTCACTCTGATTTGGCTGTCTATGTCTTTGCCATCCACCCACCTTCGGCCGTCTCTATCTGTTTTTCCGTCGATCATCCACTCTGTTTTGCCATTGACTCGTTTCTCTCTCTTGTCGTGTCGTGGTTTCTCTCTCATCGTCCAGTCGTGTCGACCCGTTTGTCTCATGTCATCGCAGATCTGCTGTTTGTTCTTCCGGTGGTGTCTCACTCTTCGTCCGTCTCTCTCTCTCGATTCTGTTGACCTTTCCTCTTTTCCAACGACAGCTTTTTCAACGGCTGCTCTGTTTTGGCGTCAAACCCCTGTTCTGTCGTTCTCTTGCCGTTGGTGTCCTCTCCTATTTCCGATAGCCAACCTCTCCTCTTCTCACTTTTTTTTTCCTTCGTTCGACGACTACTTCGTTTTCTCTCTCTTCCCGTCGACGGCTTCTTTTCTCTCTCTTCCAAGTGTTTTCTCTCTCTTTGTCCAATAGCTTCACTGTGCGGCTACTGTTCACTTGACGGCTACTGTTCACTATGGCTACACTTTTCACTACGGCTACTCTTTTCTTTTGCAGGTGGTGTTCTTCTGTGTAGGGTTTGGTGTTTTGTCGTGTATTCAATTGTGTTGGCCTTTCACCCTCTTGTGTTTTCAATTGTGTTGGTCCTTCACTCTCTTGTGTTTTGCCGTGTATTCAATTATGTTGGCCCTTACCCTAATTTTGTCTTTCAAAGTCTTTATATACTCTCTTCCATGAAACCCTAATAGGGCTTACGCGGCGAATTTACATTCTTACCCTTCCATGTGGATTTACCTTCTTGCCTTTCCATGTGGTTTTACTTTCTTGCCCTTCCACGTGGCTTTACTTTTTTGCACACTTAAACCTAGTTGACAACAATTATAACCCATACAAGGCTGTGGGAACAACAGTAAACAATAATAACACTTACTTGTTTACCTTAAGCTCCCTATATTTATTTAACCATTGAAACTTATATAGTTTAAGAAACTACATGATAGTTAAATTAAGTTTTTCACCTAAAATAATACTAGTCACATTTGTATAATTATCCTTATTAATGATTATGCTGCATACCTTATCTTTAATATGACACTATCTATGGAAGATATTATCACTCTATACTTCATCATCTTCCTTAACTTGTGCACTCAATGTTTGTCTAACCACTAGTACATCTCCCTCAATTGGGTACTCCTTACCATCACTTGTATCCTATAATGGTGGCATAGAGTCATTATTAAGCTCACTTTTAATCTCACTATTACCATTGCCTTGTAACATCATGGTATACTTATTTAAACACTAAGATGCAATATATCTCTTTCTTAAACACTTAAAACATTTAACATATTTATTTTTACTAGGCTATAAATCAAAATTACCTTTTTTTTTTTGTCAAGACTGACTTCCTTACTCTTATAAGATTTTGACCTCAGGCTTGTAACAAGCCTTTACCTCTTTTTTACTCCAATTTGGGTTTTAAGATAAAGTAAAACCTAAATTCCATTCAAATTGTGTAAAACCTTTTCATTTAAGTTACCTCTTAACTTATATTGCCTAATGCACCATATCTTCTAACTCCATATAGTGTTACAATTTAATTATGGTAATAATATCTTTATTTAACCCTTACTAAAACTGAGTTATGGTTATTGCTCTATTCTCCTCCACATTAGACCAAATTATGACAATGACCATCTCCTTATGATAGTCTTTTATACTTTTAATGCCTTAAATGAAATTTCGTAGCCTTTGGTATAAATCCCTATAATAGTAATTAGGAATGAACCTTCTCTTAATGATAGCGTTCATCTCTTCCCATGTATCATTAAGTCTCTCACGATTCCTTCTCTTATTTAAAACAAATTGATTTTACTAAATAACAGCATAATTAGTAAACTCAACAGTAACAAATTTTACCTTTTTCTCTTTAGAGTAATTATGGTAATGAAAGACTAACCCAACTATCTTTTTCCATATTAGGTAAGCTTTGAGATTCTTTTTCATTTAAAATAGAAGAATTTTTATTATAATACTATCTAAATCATAGTCACAAGTGTTTCTCCTCCTAAAATCTTTCCAACCATTTTTGTTATTAACAACTTTAGCCAAAGTAGTTGGATCATCAAATTCAATATCTTTTCCTTTATCTTTATGGCCATAATCTTGTCTTTTTTTCTTTCTTTTAATAAGTACCTTGTGGCCTTTATTTCTCTTTTGTAACTCCATTGTTGTATTAACTTACTTTTTCATTCTCTCTCACATTATCAAATCTAATATTTATACATTCAAATTGTTATTGCATAGTTTTGATTATAAACATATAATTACCTCCCTCCTTAGCCATACCTTCATCTTTATAAGAGAGTGTTAATTTTACACAAAATGGCTAGGATACCTCACAAAATGCTCTCTCATGAGTCTTACTCAAAAATAAGGTCACACACTCATAGGTTTACATTATTTAAGGTTTTTTCTCAATATATGTTTACATATATTTCCTTTTACCACTCAAATTTTTGTTTTAAACTCTTTAAAGAACTAAAAAAGCTAAATAAGAAGATTAATTTTTAACAAACCAAACTCACAAAATAAAGGTTTAATTTAATAAATAAAAAGTTAAAAAATGAAAAAAGGATGTTAAGAAAAATGAATTTAATGAATTAGACTCAAAGAATAAAATTTAAAAAGTTAAATATGAAAGATAAAACTAGAAAATATATGGCAAAATTAGAGTTAAGCTAAAAAAAAAAAAAAAACTAAGTCATTGTTATGGACAATTTGACTAAACTATTTAACTTTTGTCTTAATCACTCAAATTTGACATTTTTTTTTTCTTTTTTGAATTTAATAACTAAACACAAAAATATGAATAAAACACTTAAGGTAACAAACAAAATTAAAAACATTACTTTTTAATGATTATACACTTAAGCAAATGAGTAAAGTAAGAAAGATTGCAAACAAGCATATTAATACATTTGAATGGTAATACACTCAATAAATGAGCTAAATAAGAAATAAATAAAATTCATAACAACAAATCAAAGAATTAATGATCTAGCTTGATTTAAAGTCAAACTCTAATACTAATTGATGTGAACTCCAAAAAATGTGAATTCGTGACTCAACACACACATGGAATTGAATAAAAACCTAACAAAACTAAATAAAATTTTAATCATATAAGACATAGACCCAATGTTTAGAGGAATAAAAATCAAAGCTATAAAAAAGAATATAAATGTTTCATTCTAGAAATGAATGAACTTGAGAGTGAGAAGTTAACTTGAATGTCATAAAAAGAGTTAATTCTTAATAAGTTCTTTAGTCTTGAAAGAATCAAAGAAGAAAATTCTTAGTTTTTATTTCATTTAATGATTTGTTGCCTTTCATAATGAAATCAAACATATTTATAAATTGAATTAACAACTCTAGAGATAAAGATAAACTTCCTAAATGGGCTAACAACAAATCTACTCTTATTTTTTTAGTTGTTGTACAAATTATACAATTACTTAACACAAACCTATTCAACATACTTATACAGTTAATAAAACCTTGACCCACATTAAAATATGATTTCAAACCCTTCAAGTTTAAATTAGTTTCTTTGACTTAAACTTCTTCAATCAAAGTGCCTTTTTATCCTCTTAGCTCTTAAATGTGTCATTGGCCTTTCTTAAATGCCCAATAGATCCTTAAAAACTCTTTATGTATCTCACCATACACCAAGAATATATAAATCAAATATAAATGAAAGACTTTGTTAAGTTTCTTTCTTTCTTTCTTTTTTCTAACTCTATGTGAAACCACTTTTATTTGTTTTATCTTAAGGCTATAAGGTGATTTTGGTCAAATTTACAACATTAGAGAACTCTACTAGTATATATATTATTTTTGCCCTTAACATGGTATTACTTGGCAACATATTTAGTAATCATATTTTAAGCATAAAAAATATATAAAAGTGATCATATTTATGTACACCACTCATAAATGTACTCCATTTAAATAAATAACAAAAAAAGGAAAAATAAGTCATCGAATGGGGCACCAAAAATATTTGTTGCCTTGTTGATGTTATAAATTTTTTATGAGTTATAATATCTCTCCCAAGTGCTAAGAAAGGAGATAAACTACCTAGAGTAATAATTTATAGACCTTATATTAAGAAAGAAGACAGACATAAACAAGATTTCAAAGAACCTGAAAAAAAAATAATAAATTGAAAAGATAACTTATTAAAAATTACCTAATTAACTTTTAAAAAGAAAGAGAGAAAGAATGACCATATTAAAAAGAATTAAAAAAAAGATAAACTTCATTTGACATTGATTTTAATTCAATATAATTGATTCTTATTTCCATACTATTTTTTAACAAAGCACAGAGCCTCTCTGTTTTAATTAGTCCTTTGCCTAACTAATTCATAGTAAGTTATTAACTATATTAATGCAATCATGTCAACACTTATAAGGCATTGCATTAGAATTAAGGTAGACATAACCCCAAGGCAACATTGTTTTACAAGGAGAATTTTTTGAAACTAGACTTTAACAAATATAAATTGTGGTCACAAAGATAAGATTTTTATGGTTAACAACTCAATATTTTTAAAAGTGTACATCGATGGTTAACAAGTTTCACTTTTATAGGCTAACTTAGCAACCAATTATTAATTTTTATCCAATTGTCTTTCAACAGGTAATTAGTTATGACTAGTTTAAACTCAAATTAGTTAACTTTTAAGGGTTAGGATAGTTAGGTAATTATCTTTTTAATTATCACCTTAAAAATAAATACTTTTATATTTATCTTGAATCATATGAGCTAACTTAAGGATAATTTCAACATTCTTCCACTAACCTATATTATTCCAAATAAGTGATATCTTTAATAATGGTTATTCCTTATACTAAATATATAAGGTAGCATGAAATTGTATTTTACTTAACTAAAAATTCTTATACATAGATCATGACAGCTATGCAATGCTATTGAAAACATTTTCTTTTATATAACATAATGTTAGTGAATTTTTAATTAAACACTTTATCAATGCAAGCCTTTATCAAAGAGAAAAACTTTATAACTCAATCCATTAAAGTCTTAAATAAGTTTCACGTAAATAATTTTTATGTGTGCAAAATAAAATTTTATATGCAAATAATCAAAAGATTTCCAAAATACCAAAAATTCAAAAAACATACTTTAAAATAAAATTTCAATAAATCTAATAAATCTCATATACTTAACATGATCCCTATATAACTTAGCTAACAATCTTTTAGTCATAAAATTAACAACTATAAGTTAAGTACTAACATACTCTATTATATATTTAAGTACACAAAGACAATACCTTCGATTAAGGAATTTACCATTTTTAACTAGCACTCACAATCTAAATGTATTGGAATAATGCTAAACATAGGTATAGGATTTACAATGATCTATCTCACACTTGGTTGCT
Source organism: Ceriops tagal (assembly GCA_021533255.1). Taxonomy (NCBI): domain Eukaryota; kingdom Viridiplantae; phylum Streptophyta; class Magnoliopsida; order Malpighiales; family Rhizophoraceae; genus Ceriops; species Ceriops tagal. The sequence goes on from CM038602.1 coordinate 6,942,528, forward strand.
TAATTTTTCCTCTCAAGATTTACAATGTGTTGCCTTTGAAAATTATGTGAGCATCATAAGCACTATTTGCATACAATTTTATTCATCTATAAATCCCTAATAAAGTTAAAAGAAAAAAACAAGAAGAAGAAAATAGAGCTAGAAAAATTATGGGATGAGATGATATTAATTGCTAGAGTGCAAGCAAATTGATTTGAATAAGTTTGATACTTATTTTTAAATTAAATTGTAAATAACAAGTTAAAAAATTTTTAAATTATAATCAAGATAAAAATAAATTTAATTAAATTATTACTAATAATTATGAATCAATTTGATAATTTACAACTTATTCATTGAAAGTAAAATTATCATTCATGGTTTTTAGTTTGTCGATTTATCTAACAAGCTATTGATATTCTTAATAAGGCAAATTGAGGACACTTCAATAAAAAATCGACTTTTAGTATATTAAAATGAGAAAGTAAATTTTTTTAAAACTAAGATAAAGGATAAGTTTTTTAATACTTTTGACAAAGAAAATTACATGAACAAGATGACTTTGTTCATTTGTTCATTATGATGGGTGTAAAGGTGCGAGGAAGTGGTGGTTTGTTGTGTTGTCCATATCTCCAATAAAATGCAGTTATGGATATATATATATATATATATATATAATAAAAAAAGAATTCAGCTCCATTTTGATGATTTTTGAATTCTTAAAATGGTAACTAAATTTTCAAATGCAGTTTTCCTAAATTACAAGTTATTTCCAATAATTTTGATAGCATCAATTAGATTTTTTTTTTTTTTATCGAATTGAGCAAACGTTGCATACGTATTAAGGGCATCAATACCTAGACGTGGATCAAGGGAAACAGGAATCGATGCGACCTCATGATCATTCGTTACACATTTGTGATCTCTATTATCGATGCACTCTTGTACGGAAAAGAAAATAAAAAAACAAAAGACGGAAAAAAAATTTATTTATTACTCTTTTAAATAGAAACCTACTTATAAAAAAATTAAAATAATTTTTTTTAACCTTTTAAGAAAACATAGAAGTAAAAGTAGTATTTTTCTCCTTTCAAGAACAAACAAATAAAGGTGTTTATTCTTCCTTTTAAGAAAATAAAAAGAAAAAATAAATTGAAATCATTGCCTAAAAATATTTAATTCACTAATCACTTGTGACGTTACATTAAACACATATGGCTACAAAGTAATGTTATTTTAAAAATTATAGATTTTTTTTATTGTCTATTTTGACATTGGTAGCAAGTCTATATTGTTATACAATCTTTGGTGATCATTATATGTAAGTATATCTAATTGATTGTGTGGTTGTCTAGTTAGTTTAGACTAGCTTAATATATTTGAAAATCTTATTTTTATTTTTTTAATAAAAAAATTTAAAATTTTCTAAAATAACATAATAGCGGAGTACAATCAATAAAATCTTATTTATTATTTCTTAAATAAAAATTTATTTACTTTTTAAATCTTATGTTTTAAAAATTTCTTTGTTTTTCTTAGATAAAATCTATTTAAGTTCCTTTTAACTTATTTTTGTTTTTTTAATAAAATAAATAAAAAATTATTTATATTCTTGTTAACTTACTTTTATTTTTAGCAAAATAAACAAAAACTTTCTTATATTTTTATTAATATACTTTTTTCTCGTTACACTTAACAAAAGACGACAAGAGACAACATAAGTCATCCGTTGCTCTTAAACTTTTAAATTTTTCTAGTTATTAATTCAAAAAGTGTTGTAGGTCTTTTTTTAATCTATTCATTTTAAAATTTTAATTTAATTTTTCTTTATTAGAGATTAAATTAATATTTTTATTTTGATATTCTTTGTTTATTGACTTTTAATTGATGTCATTACTTTGTAATAAAAAATAAATCAAATTAATATTAAAAGAGTAATACTTTATTTATCAAAACAAAATATGATGGATAAATAAATAGCAAATTCTCATTAGGTAACCTAGCTTGGATATATATATATATCACATGAAATATTTTTATGCATGTTTTTTCAATTTTCTTTCGAGGCCTAAATTTAACAGTAATTTTTGAAAAAAAAATAAAAAAAATCATAGTTATATTATTCCTAATATTATTTTGCATTGATTTCGTCAAATAATATTTAATAATTTTAATTTCATTTAAGACTACTAATTAGACTAAAAATGAGTATTAATTATGATATATAATTATATTATTGTTATATTATTTGCAATAGCATAATTTTAAATTTTATTTCAGAACCTAATTAAATTCAACTTAATACATTTAGTAAAATATTACAAACTAAGAAAAGGAATATAAACATTAAAAATCGCATAATTCAACTTTGAAAATCTATGGACCCAAAAAATGATTTTCCACCAAAAGAAAATCATAAACTTGCGCAGACCAATCCTAATAATTTTGTTGTCCAAGCACTGGGTGTGGTGTCCCTACTTTTATGATGCATTCTTCGTTGACACGGCGCAATTACAAATAGGTAAGTTCTTCAAATTCAACGATGGACCCCGTCATCTGAACTAGTCGCCTCAGCCGTGACGCTGGGTTTACAAATGGACGACCACCCTCCCCCGTGGGGCACACTCTAACGAGCTTCAAATTGACCTATTGGATGAAAAGTTCATCCTGAATTCTCAAGTCACGTCAAATACTCAATGTCTACATCAATTTTATGGATTTTTTTTTTTTTTTTTTGTATAAATAGAGCAAACCCTATGTAACTAGAAGTGTAGATTCGATAAATTTGCTAATTGAACCAAACAAATCACAATATTGATGTTTCCAGCACTCTCTCTCTCTCTCTCCAAAAACAATCACAGTTTTAATTTGGGAAACCGATTTGAAAGTTGGCATTTATTTATAAGCGCCATGCTACTGAAGTTTTGTGATCATTTCTATTTTTCTTTTTTTATTTTTTTTTATCTCATTCATTCATTCATTCATTCATTCCCTGCCTCGTCAATCTTGGACAGAGTTCAATTGAACTTGCTCAGAGTCCCCTTCCCCTTTCTCTTTCCCCGTCTTCCTGTGACGAAGTCAAAGTCCCTACTTTTACGTATAATGTCTGATAAGCTAATACAACTACTCTCACAAGCAAACCAGTAGGTACAAACAAATATAAACCTTCTGCATTATTTCTCTATTCAATTTGCAACATATAACTCCTAGATAACAATTAGGGTCATTCCTCGGCCTCCTTTCTTTTTTCATTTTTTCTCCTGTGCGGACTTGATATCTTTGTACTTCTTGTTGATGATTTATTGTCGGAGGCAGTAAAAAATGGCCGGAAAGGAGAACGCCCGATCACTGGAGGAGACTCCCACATGGGCTGTTGCAGTGGTCTGCTTTGTCTTGGTCTCTGTTTCAATTTTCATTGAACATCTAATTCATATTGTAGGAAAGGTATGTGCCTGGACATCTTGGTCTAAAGATTAAAGGGTGGCTGGCTAATATGTTTTTGTACTTCACCGAAATTAACTTTGATGGAAATTAGTGATTTGTACACAAGTCATCTGTCGGATGGATCTAGCGGAGTCACTCCTGATGGTTTCCTCGTACCCGTTTCTTTTTATTGCAGTGGTTGCAAAGCAAAAACAGGCCAGCTCTAGTAGAAGCACTGGAAAAGTTTAAAGCAGGTACGCCCAGCTTTTCATCAAATTGCTTCTTGTCAACTTTGAAGTCACAAGTAGTCATAAAATTTTATTATAAAGCCAACCCATTATGTTCTTGTTCCTGTTTTGCAGAGCTCGTGCTTATGGGCTTTATATCCTTGCTTCTACCAGTAGTAAAAGGACCAATCTCTAATTTTTGCATACCAGAGAGCGTGGCATCCACTTGGCATCCTTGCAGCAAGAAATTAGAGAAGCAAGTTTCTCAAGATTCAACCAACAATCATCGGAGGCTTCTACAGCACCTAGACTCTGGCGATATTCATAGGCGTAGTTTAGCAACAGCTAAGTACGACAAATGTGCAGAGAAGGTAAGAATGAAGATTTTCAATCAATAAAAGTCACTTCATTATCCCTTGGTGGTCACAGGTCAAACTCTGAACACAACCTGTTTATAAAAACAAAGAAAAGTCTACGGCCCTTTCCCCAGACCCCACAAACATGCAAGCCTTGTGGGTGCCCCTTTTTGGTTTTTCTTTCCCTACTCCCCTACAATTTTTTCTGGCTATTGACAGAGTAAAAGTCTGCCTGGAATTGATAAAGAACGTCGAATTTATAGCTTGTTCTGTTGTAGTAGGTTCAATAATGTATAACCAATTGCTAGATATGTTACATGAATACCTTAAATATTGGAGCAAATGGTAGCGTAACCATGTTTAAATTTCAGGGTAAAGTTGCCTTTGTATCAGCATATGGAATCCATCAGCTTCACATATTCATCTTCGTTTTGGCAATCACACATGTGCTCTACTGCATTATTACCTATGTTTTGGGCAACTCTAAGGTACTGGAACCTTAATTAGTCCTCTCTCTCTCTCTCTCGTTTGTCTTTTTTGGTGCATCTTAAATTGTCTTCGGATTGCAGATGAGAAAGTGGAGGCAATGGGAGGATGAAACAAAGACAATTGAATACCAATACCATAATGGTAAATTTTACTCCATAGTTTACCATCCAATTGACAACAACAAAGCTTTAATCTCAAATTTAACTGGGATCAACTAATACTATCCAATGTACCAAAATATATATATATATATATATATATATATCGAAAGAATTCACAGATCGGACAGTTTCCTGAAAAGGTTTTCTAGGCCATTTATTTGCCATAAATTTTCTTGTGACATTGACTTCAAACCCATTTTAGTTAAGAGTCTTATACAGCTCTTACTCTACCATCCAGATACAGAGAGATTTAGATTTGCAAGTGACACTTCATTTGGGCAGAGGCATTTGAAATTAGGGAGCCAGTCACCCATTTTCCTCTGGATTGTAAGTACTGGAGTACGAATGATTTAATGCAAAGAAGCTATTGTGAGAAAATCAGCATAATAAGATTACAAGAAAATAATATTGACGTCAGAATCCGTGGATACCAAATGTCGTTATTTGTTGTCAGTTCAAATGGGAATGACTTATTATCTTGTGTCTTTGGCATGAATGTTCATATCACTTGCCTTAAATTTCAGGTTTGTTTCTTTAGACAGTTCTTTGGATCAGTTACGAAGGTTGATTACCTGACACTCAGACATGGATTTATTATGGTAAGTCAAAATGTGCCTGTATGGTATTGCTGTTAGTCTAACAATGAATTCCCAATTCTCATTGTTAACTGGTGTTGTAATGCTATGTTGCACAGGCACACTTGGCCCCTGGAAGTGAAAGGACATTTGATTTCCAAAAATACATTAGGAAATCACTTGAAGAAGATTTTAAAGTTGTGGTGGGGATCACGTGAGTGCTTCTGCGCATCTAAACCCATAAGTTACTTTTGGGTGATTATTTATTCTCTGTGTCCAACTTAATTTTCTTGTGCAGTCCTGTTATATGGTTCATCGCGGTATTATTCCTGCTGTCCAATACATATGGTAAGCACAACAGTCTGGTGAAATTCTGGAATATTACATCGTAAGTTAATGGTTGAAGAACTAAAGAAAAGGCTTCTTCTGTTGCAGGGTGGCATGCATATCTGTGGCTACCATTTATCCCCCTGATTGTAGGCACAAGTTCTTCATGCCTCTTAAACTAATACTTACAAATCCCTATTTCAGTTACGATGAGCATCAAGAATTTATGCTTTTAATTGGTATTTTTGCAGATAATTTTGGTAGTAGGGACTAAGCTGCAAGTGATCATAACTCGACTGGGGTTAAGGATTCAAGAAAGAGGAGATGTAGTTATGGGTACTCCTGTGGTTCAACCCGGTGATGATTTCTTCTGGTTTGGCTGCCCACGCCTTATCCTCTTTCTCATCCACCTAGTCCTCTTTCAGGTACTCATCCATATCTCTCTTTTCTCAGGCTTCTTTCTACTAACATTTTGTAACTGCGCCTGCTTATGCTGGTGTTTTCGCTGTCTTTGCAACTGCAGAATGCATTTCAGATTGCTTTCTTCATGTGGAGTGTGGTAAGCAACTGTACTCCGTCCTTTGACGCCACCAATCAGTTTTAATTTCTATTTACTCCATATACCAAACCTTTATTTCTCCTCTTGCAGTATGAATTCACCATAGACACATGCTTACACAAACGCACTGAAGGTATTGTCATCGGAATCACAATGGGGTAAGCTATATTTCTAAAATGCTTGCATTAAATAAAATTATTTGCACTTTCATTTTTACCGCCCCTCGGGGCATGCGGTAAATAGCATTTGCACTCTAAAATTGAGGACCACCTTTTGATAACATCATCATAGCCTGCTGCATACTGCAACTAACACCAAGCAAAACTTGAATTCTGCAGGGTCATCATGCAGGTCTTGAGCAGTTGCGTGACCCTGCCTCTCTATGCTTTAGTGACAAAGGTAAAGAACTGATACTACAGAGACAATAACAATTCATAGTCTGCAAAAATGTGTGAGCTCTAATCATAATCCAATGTGTGAGCTCTAATTATGAAAGAACCGATTCATTATCCAATGACATTGTCCTTTCATAATCTTGTAGATGGGTTCTAGCATGAGACCAACTGTGTTCAATGACCGAGTGGCAATGGCTCTTAGAAACTGGCACCACACCGCCAAGAAGCATGCAAAACATAGCGAGCACTCTGACTCACACACGCCAATGTCCAGCAGGCCAGCCACCCCCACGCACAGCATGTCCCCAGTCCATCTCTTGCATAACTACTGCAGCAGCACAGCCCCTGATAGCTTGCAGTCCCCTCCAAGGATTTCAAACTATGACTATGATCATTGGGACCCCGAAGACGCAAACTCTGTGCATGACCATGAAGTCCATGAGCCTCGATCCCTTGCAAGTTCTGACCCTAGGGAGCAAAACGCTCCAGTACAAAATCCAAATCCAAACCTTGTGCAATTGCCTCCTGGGCCTGGTTCCATCCTAACCCAACATGAAATTTACACTGATTCATCAGATTTCACATTTCAGAAACAGTTGGAATGACGGACAGATGGACAGCTTTACATTGCTGAGTAGATTGTTTTGTAGGCATTTTCTTGTACACGAGAAAACAGAAGCCTTGTTGTTCTTGGACAGGGGATTAAAGAAAACAGGACTTGGACAATTCATAACTTTTTCCTTTATTTTTGCAGCCCCTTGATCTTTGTACGTTCGGTTTCTTTCTTTCCGATAGTTCTTTTTGGTTTTTTTAGCACTGGCCATGAAAAGCATATATTCATAAGACTACTTGGCTATAGTAAAAAGATTAAACTCAAGAATACCTCACTTGTTCCTCTAGGTGTTTTTTTTTTTTAATTTTGAATTGAATTGAATGATGGGGTAGGCTACTTTCACTTATAACGGTCTTCATACGCTCAAATTTCAACTTGGCCTGCACTCAAAATACCCCATCCAATTTAGCGGAAGTTAAGAAACTGTAAGTAAATGAAATACTTTTGTAAATAAAATGATGCTGCAGACCTCCTGTTTCTTCTATTTGTTCTCTCTGTAGAACAGGAAAACAAAGAGTTCTCCATCAATTCACATGTTGGGCCGTGAAACATGGTGTCATTCGATCCTGTGGTGTCACTCAAGGGTTCCTAATCAGAGGAAAAACCATTGAACATTGTCATTGGTATCGCTTGGAGGTCCACGACGACAAGTACCATCATCCTATTAATTCTAACAGGAGCTATCAGCCACTGCAGTTGGTGAAGTGGACTTTTAAATAATTTTGCAAACAGTTTGTATTTGCCACGTAGTTTGAATTTTGTGTTCTCGCCCCATCGTGCATTATTGGTCACTGATGTTAAGCCCTTTCACTTCACTAATTACTCTTTACTTTTGCTTGATATTCTGCCAGTATCTGCGACGATTCCTACACCGTACGTAGGCATGCCCGAACGCCTGAACCATAGGCTGTTTAGAAGCCGCAAATGAGTGTCAAGTCGAGTTTTCTGACCATTTAAGTTTCGAGTACTTTAAGATAATCGACTTTCAATATTTTAGGTCTTGAATTTATTTAATTTTTAGTGTTTTAAATTTTACATTATTTTAATTTTGAGTCCAATTGGATTTTATATTATTGACTTTCAATTAACAAAGATGAAAAGAGATCAAATTTTAAACAAGTTGAGTTAGATTGTTTACAGCAAGTTTGGTGACATTAACTCCGTTTATATACATTTTTCCTCTACCATCAACCAATAGAGCAAATTTCTTCTCTCTTAATAGTAGAAAATAGAGAATAATTTTTAATAATAAATTATTAATTTTTTAATGCAAATAGAAAGAATTTAATGGTAGGACAAGATTTTTTAGGTAGTAAGTTTTAACCAATAAAAATGAAGAAAAGAAAATTGGAAGTTCAAAAGATAAACAAAAATATTGTATTTTTGAAATATCAAAACTAAATATTTACTTACCACAAAAACAACTTTATAATTTTATTTTGATTATAATGAATTTAATTAATAATAATATCATAAATTTTAAGATTTATCTTGCATGCATCATTGAAAAAATTCAAATTAAATAATTAATATTTGATGTATTTAAATAAGTGTATGCTATTCAAATATTAAGAAAATAATTATCATTCATAAATAAAATTTTAGTTTTCATTAAAATGAATTAAAATCTCAAATTGAGTTTCAAATTTCTATAATTTGAATTTGATTTATTTAAATTTTAACTTATTTAGATTTTAGGTTATTTAAAATTCAAGTTATTTTAATTTTAAATTAAATTGGGTATCAAGTCATTAAGTGTCTGTTAATTTAATTTACATTGTTGAGTTTTCCTTATTGTTTTGTTACTAATTTGTTTTCATTGTTGTCTATTATATGTTTTCTATTATATGTTATATTCTTTTTTTTTTTACCAATGATTGTTTTTATTCATAACAAAAAGTTTTAAAAAATTATTATTAGTATAACATATTAATAATACACGAAAAAAAACAATTACATTTTGATATTGAAAAGAAGTTAAAACTTATACTTTTAACATACAAAGTTTGATATTAGAGTAAATATAAACTTTTATACTCCAAACTATTATGTCATTGTTATAGAGCTTATACAATGTCATATCAAATACAACTCATCTATCAGAATTAACTTTAACTAATATTAATCAGCTCATGTTAGCTTGAAGTATTGTTTTCACCATCATTTTCAATATCAACATTCTTATCAGCATATAATGAGAAGTATTTAATTATCTTCATATTTTAATAAAATTATAAACTACATAACATGTAAGGATAATATATTTTACTTTTTAATACTAAAAAGAGTTAAAATCTACATTTAATACAAGAAGTTTATAATTTTACAAGTACTTGTGATATTAAAGGAAACATAAATTTAGTACACCTAATTATTATATTGTTCTCTTAAAACTTGTGTAATATTATTTTGAACATAACTCATTTGATGTAATTAATTCTAACTAATATTAACCATTTCATGTGAGTTTAAAGTATTATTTCTATCATTATCTTCAATATATCATTCTCATTGGTATGTTATAAAAAAATATTTAATTATCTTCCATTTTAATAAAATTATAAACAACACAACATACAAGAATAACATATTTTAACTTTTTAAACTCATAAGATGACATTTAAGGAAAAAAAAATCTTTCTTTTAAAACCCCAAAGCATCTTTTAATTAAATTATATAAGGAGAAGTACATAAACTTGATCAATATTTTACCCTTGTAGCCTTTAACCTTGTTTGTAGTTATATAAGTAATAATGCTTGTCATGATAAAAGATAAAAAAACTCAAATATATTAGTATATGCTAAATCAGCTAAATAATTCCTGCTTTTTAAAGGCATAATATATTAGTATATGCTAAATCAACTAAATAATTCCTTCCTTTTAAAGGCATAGGAAAATTATACCATAGTTAAGATACAACTTCCATAAACAACTTAGTATCATTGGCAATATCTTCTCAACCCATCGTAACATGTGGGAATCTCATATCAAAAGAACATATACACAATACATTTTAAGTTGTTGCAATATTTTTTCACATAATGAGATTTGTTAATTAATTGAAATATATGTAAAAATCTGAGGGCTATTTATTGCTTCAATAAAATCCTATAAATAATTAAGTTAAAAAATCAAGTAAATCTATTATTAGTAATGCTAATTAAAAATCAAAGGAAAAATGATGTAGAAATTTTACTTTAAAAAAATATTTAAATTAACCCTAATCTCAAGTAGAATTTCATTTATATTTAGAGGAGTAATAATAACTTAGCCAACAAATAGAGTACTTTAGAACCTTTTTGAAGTGCCTTAAAATAATGTCAATCAATTATTGTTACTCACTTTGATTAAAAATAAAAAAAAAATTGTCAATTATTTTTCACATAAAGAATTTTATAATCAAACAATAATCTTCTTCTTTTTAGTTCTTCACACAAGTTGATACATGTTTCTCTATTTATCTTAAATAAGTCAACATAAGTGTTTAGATCACTATTCAAGTTTTCAAGTACCCACTCTATTTGAAATTCTTTATGGCTTTGGTTTATTTAAAGACTAAGATTCACTTTGACCAAATTTATAATACATACATATGAGTTTTAAAATGTCCTCATCTAAATTTGAGAACAAATTTATAATATCTTGTTTCTTTTATTCATCTCAACAATCCTTGAAATAAGTTGTATTATCACGTTAAAATGTAGATATTAATCTACCATTCAAGTAATATTAAAAATTAAAATCATGTTTAATAACAAATAACATATAAATTAGTTCCATAATTCTATTCAATAATATAACATTCAAACCCACAAAATAAGTTGTATAACAAAAATATAACATAAAGAAAATTCATTGCTTAAATATTATTCAAAACCTAATACATTTTCCTTTCATCAATCATGTATAAAAATATAATTCTATATTGTTTTACTTTATTAAATAGTTTAATCATCTTTATATATAATGATCCATTTATGTCTTCCAAGGCATCAAGTGCTTTAACACTTCAAAAGATTAAACATTAGCATTTGTAGGCATAATGTTATAACCAACAAAATTTTGTGAAAATTTGCCATTCTTTTCAAATAAATCAAGCTTTTGCCATTGCATTTTGAATTAAATATCTTTCATTTTGTCAAGTTGTTTTGAACTAGTGTGAATCTTAGCTCTTTTATCCTAGTAGGCTTCATAAAAAAGATCATCGTCTTTAAACTCATCATTTTTCTCATTATTATCTTTTTTTTTTTTTTACTAATAAAAGAACTTCAGGTTAAAGGATGAGCATGTACCTTGATTGTTGTTGTATCTTTAAAAATGATACATAACTTATAATTATTATGACAACTCTTTTTTTGAAATCATATTGTATTTCTAATCACTTACAAAAGAAAGTAGTGTTAAATTATTAATTATAAATAATAAATTAAATTAGGATCAAAATATATAATAATTTGAACATAATATGTTATTTATCTCAAACAATTTTAGTCATTGCTCATCAATGTCAAAACCATGTGTTCACAAGTGAATAGGTAAATCCCATTTGACTTATGATTTTTGTGAAAGTTTTCTAATGATTCCTAAATTCATTGAATTTATTTTACAGTACAGTAGGATATGGGTATATTTTTATGCGTTCTTTCATTTAGTTCACTTTAAATAGTCTTTCAAGTAATGGGTGTAAATGTTGTAGTTTTCCTCTTACTTTTTTTCACTTTTTCTTCCATTGGAGTAATGAACATGTTTTCAACTTTCTTTGAACATACATTGTCTAATTCAATCTTAATAAGTTCATCCTCACTTATATGAAGGTGTGGACTTGATTTCATCATTCTAGATAGGTGATATTAAAAATCTTGACATTACAGGGCAAGTAGTGAATTAGATGGTATCTAAGTAAATGTCAATACCTTTAACTTTATTCTCAGTAGAGGGAGTTCCTGGTCAGGTATAATTTGTTTCAAACCAACCTAGAAACCTAACAGGACCCCTTAGAAGCCAAAAACAAGAATGTAGCCACCACAAAAGAGACAAAAACAGAAAGAAAATGTCAAGATAAAGATAGATAAGACATACAAATTAAAAGAAATTAAGGTTAAGATTGCACCCAGCAAGGCAGGGATGCCAAAATTATCTAAAACAGAAATTGATAGAGGCCAAAGCCAACCACTCTACTTATGTTGGGTATAACTTTTATTGTCAAACTGTGATTGTCCTTCATTTAATTTAGAGAAGAAGAAAATCTATTGGTAGGGTAAAATTGAAATGGAGTTGTGAAGGCAGGTAGAAGAACAATAACCGAAGAAAATAGAAATATGCATACAATTTGAAAGCAAATACTTACAAGTAAATTTCCTGCCTTGTTACGTAGTACAAAGAGATAGTAGTGATGAAAACACACACTAAAGTAAGAAAATTAACTACAACAATGAACTTTAAGAACACCTTAGAACCCCAAACAGGTTCAGGTAGCTTTCCCATGACAAAACAACCACCTAACATGCAAGCCCAATCAACGGTAAAATGTTTAAATAAGCAGAAAAGGTAAAAGAAAGTTTAGATAATATTAGTGCAAGGAAATGCAATACCAGTGTTAGAGAAAATTACGTACCTCATATATTAATTGTTCAATATAACCAGCTGTTATGAGGTTCCATGCAAAAGGAATTGTCCTGCAAAACAAATATTAAGAAGGAAGAAATTTTCATAAAAATATGTTATTTGCAATGGCATTGAACATTCAATTATGATGAAATATCACGTGGAAATAACCTGTGCACCTTGCCGTGGTGCAAGGCCATGGAGATGTATATCTATCCTATAATCTTAACAAGTAGACTATAACCCAGAAAATAATATAATTTGAAAACCTGTATAGGGATTTTCATTTCAACAATTGAACGAAGCAACAGAGCAGCCAGAAATCTTCATCCGGCAGTTGAACAATTCATTTATTTTACTTTTTCAACACAACAACGTTATAATAGTAGTAGGAGGAGCATGTCAGTGGATTGTTCACCAACCTAAATCTGCAGAACTATTTCGTCAACATAAAATATGTCTTACATTCTCTCTTTTGTTTATTATTATTATTATTATTATTGTTCCAACAAAGTATTGATGCACTCGGTTTGGCCATCATTTTGGGGATGAAAGCTGGTTGAGAAGTTCAAATTAGTCCTCAACAACTTGAACAACTTGTGCCAGAACTTACCTGCAAAGCAGGAATCTTTATCGCTTATTATGCTTTTAGGTACTCCCCATAATTTCACTACATTCCTAAAGAATAGGTGAGCTGTTTCATTAACTTTGCAGTCAACAGGAGCTAGAATAAAGGTGGCGTACTTGCTGAATTGATCAATAATCACCATGATACTTCTAAACCCATTAGACTTGGGTAATGCCACAATGAAGTCCATTAAGACACTTTCCCAAGGTCTTTCAACAATTGGTAGTGGCTCAAGTAGACCGGTAGGGCGTTGTTGTTCCACCTTGTCATGTTGACAAACGAGACAAGTCTGTATATAAGCCTCGATATTATTCTGCATTTGTGGCCAATAATAGCTTTGTTGAATGAGGGCAAGAGTTCGTGCCATACCTAGGTAACCAGCCCATAGGGAATCATGACACTCCTTAAGAATGTCCCTCCGTAGGTTTCCCTACTTAGGCATGAAGACTTGATTGCCAACCGTCATAAGAATCCTATTGTTTAACTAAAATTGTCGAGTCTTCCCTTCACTAGTCATCCTTAGTAGATTCTTGGCCAAATTGTCTTACGACATGCCTTCCTTGATCCGTTTAAGGAAGTCACTCTTTGGTGTACTGGTGGATAATGCTACTAGTTTCGCCTTTTGACTTAATGTATCAGCAACAACATTAGCCTTACTTGGCTTATATTGAAGCTTGTAATCGAATTCGGCCAAGAAATCTTACTAACGAGCATGCTTGGGACTAAGCTTCTTTTGTGATTGGAAGTAACTTGTAGCGACATTGTCGATCATGATCACAAACTAATTTCCAAGCAAGTAATACCTCTATGTACATAAGCAGTGGATGATGACAGTCATTTCCTTGTCTTAGACGGTGTACCGCCTCTCTATATCGTTTAGTTTGTGGCTTTTATAGGCAATGGGGTGCCTATCTTGCATCAAGACTCCCTTAATGGCAAAGTCAAATGCACCCGTGTGAACTTCGAAAGTCTTTTGATAATTAGGCAATGCCATAATGGGTTCTTTAGAGATTAAATGTTTCAATCTCTCAAAGAAAGATTGACATTCCTTGAACCAATGCCAAGTGATATTCTTCTTGAGTAGATCTATCAATGGTGCGGTTATGGTAGAATATCCCTTAATAAACCGTCGATAGCAGTTGATCAGTCTTAGGAATGATCGCAATTCGGGGACCTTCATTGGAGGTTCCCATTCTTGAATGGCAAGAACCTTTGCTTGATCCATTATAAGTTTGTCATCCTTGATCTTATGACCAAGGAAATCCACCTCTTGCTCTGCAAAAAATCATTTCTCCTTCTTGACATACAGCTCATTTTCGTGGAGAACTTGGAAGACTTGTTTAAGGTGATCTTTGTGCTTTTCGAGAGTGTTACTATAGATCACTATGTCATCCAAGTAAACTACCACAAATTTGTCAAGAAAGGGATAAAGTACCTTGTTCATTAACGTGCAGAAGGCAGCAGGGGTGTTGGTGAGACCAAAAGGCATAACTAGGAACTCGAAAGCTCCATAATGCGTTACGCACATAGTCTTTAGTTCATTACCAAGTGCTATATGAACTTAATAGTACCCCAACCTCAGGTCCAACTTTGTGAAGTACCTCACCTTCCCCAATTGATCAAAGAGGTCGACTATCAAAAGAATTAGGTACTTGTTCTTGATGTTAGCTTATTCAAGGCTCGGTAGTCAATGCACATTCGTAGCGATCCATCCTTCTTCTTTTGAAATAAAACTAGAGCATTATAAGGGGCTTTTGATGATTGGATATAGCCTGAGTCGAGCAAATCTTGAAGTTGCTTCCTTAGTTCTATAAGTTTGGAAGGTGTCATGCGATAAAAGGCCATAGCAGGAGGCTTGGCACTAGGTTCTAGCTCGATGTGATGATCCACATCTTGCCTAGGAGGAAGTTTCTTGGGTAGCTTTGAAGGCATCACATCCTTAAACTCCTCAAGGACAGCTTGAATGGGTTTACGGCAACGAAGGAGTAGGCTTTGCCATGTCTTCCTCATCCTTTAATTCCCTTATTATGGCAACATAACTTTAATTCACCTTAAAACCCTATTTAAATTGTAATGTAGAAATCATTAATGCTTTAGATTTCCCTATACTTTTCAATGAAATCACTTGGATCTTATGGTTGTCAAGAATGACAAGGGAACTTAATATAGGAACAAGAAAAGTTAAAGCTTTGCAAAAGAAAGTAAGACCTAAAACTATTTTAAAATCATCTATAAGAACAATGGTAAAGTCTAGCTTACCATACCAATTGCTAATTTTGACAGCTATTCCTCCCGCTATCCCATGAATTGGCTTTGTTTCAGAATTGACTGCCTTGATGGTGCCAACTCCCTTGGAAAGTTTAAGACCCAGACATTTGGCCTCTTATACGCCCATGAAGTTGTGTGTAGCTCCCGTGTTTAGCATAACGCACATAACTTTGCTTTTGATGATCGTGTCGACATATAATAAGCCTTTCTCCTTAAGGATAGTTGAGGAGAAAAGCTTGGAGAGAGTATCCAAGTGTTGGATAACTTCCAGATCAGCTTGAGGCTTCTCTTTAAACCTCTCTTTGTTGAGTTCCGACATGATGACATTCATTTCCTTATATTTAGGGCAATCCTTAACCCAATGCGATCCATCACAAATGAAGCAAGGCCTCAGAGGACCACCAGCATCATGCTTGCCCGAAGAGTTTTTGGGCTTGCCACTTAAGGGTTTTTGATATCTTCCCTCCTTGTGGCTTGCTTCTCTTTTCTATCTGCCCTTCTCTCCCTTACTTTTGTTAAAGTTAGGCTTTTTACTTTTGGAATGGACAGAGTAGTCAATCAGCGTTTCGGCTGCAGCAATGACATTATCCAAAGTCTGCATGTTACGCCTATCTAGTTTTACTCTTGCCTAATTCTTCAAGCCATCTTAAAAGTGGAAAAGAAAGTCCTTGTCGGACAAGTCATTAATTTTAAGCATAAGAGTAGTGAATTCCTTAATGTATTCAGAAACATTACCTGTTTGCTCAAGACGATCAACTTCCCTCTAACTTTGCTATTCGCATTGTGAGGGACGAAGTGGTTGCATAATTCAACCTTTAATTGTTCCCATGTGTTGATCACACACAGGCCTTTCTCCTGTTTGGAATGCTTCCTTTTTCACCATAGTTAAGCAACATCCTAAAAGAAGATTAGGGCATTGCTTATCTTAGCAATGTCATCAATAACTCCCATGACCTCCAAGTATTGTTTAAGGCCGAAGAGAAAGTTTTCCATAGCAGTGGCATTACAAATGCCATTGTACATGGCAGGTTTGGGAACTTTTAAACCGTGCCCAGCAGTAATGCTGCTCATACCAGTAGTACTTGTCGAAGGTGGACTACTTCGACGAAGTGAACCCATCTCTCTAGGAAGGTCATGAATCTCTCTTTTAATGAACTTCTATAGGTCAGACAGTTCTTGGTTAAAGGAGCTCAGTTCTCCCTTAAATGCATAGTTGAATTCTTCGATCATGAACTTGACAGCCTTGGTGATTTCAACATTTTCATAAATCAAATTGTCGATTTGATCTTTTAGTTCTCCCATTAAGGAGCTCACATTCGTGATGCTCCTTTCTAAGACAGCCACACGAGACTCGACAGGCTCCTTTATTGCGGCCTTGGACTTCTCACGTTTAGTTAGAGTACACTGCTCCTCTCACCAACGAGTTTGAAGCTCGATCTATTGCTCCTTAATGGCGGTAGCAACAATTTCTTTCTCACTTGCCATACTCACAACTCAAGTAAGAACTATGTTGAAACTAGGATTTAACCATCCTGTCACGGAATTAGACTTAGATTGTGCTAATTCACACAGTACTTAAATACTTTGTGAGAAAAGATAAATTAAATAAGTCTTAGAAAGTTTAAGAGAATCAACGAGTCAAAAGAAATTAAAAAACCAAAAACACGAGAGAATTTTACAAAAGAGAAAACTTTTAATTCAATGATGTATCTTACAAATGAGAAGAATAAGATATTTATAATAATTCTACATCCTCAATGTGTAGATACAATTACTTATTCCAAATTTTTATAAAATCTTTTAGTTCATATTTACAAGAGAAAATTCTAAAAACTTGATACATAAACATTCCTCCAAAATATTCTGACTAAGTCTTTGGGACAACAATCGATCTAGGCATCCAATGAACTTAGTTTCGCAATGCCCATGAGACGAGCTGTAACACCATACTATACATAAAACATTTTTCAGATCGTTTAGGTACAATACAACTGTATAGTCCTTACAAGCCATGCCACATGCAGCAAACCAATAACAGGATAACAATCCATAAATATTCTTCCCCTTTTTCTAGCCAGCTTCGAAGCCACCAGGTAGATCCATCTGATCCGAGACTTGGCGTGCGGCCATGCACGTTTGCTAAAAGCTAGCCATCAAAATTTTTGGATTCAGAACATTGTTCTCCATAGAATCAACGATAATAATGTTGACGTTGCCTGCAGGTTGTACGCACAAAGTACATTTGGCATGCGGCTCTGAAAGCCACCTTGGGGGAGAGTCGGCATAAACGTTAAGGTTAAAGATTAAAAACACCGCTGGTTCCACAAAATCCAAATTGTGCTGTAACTGCCACAGTATCGTACCAACCACGGATCCCACAGTTACGCGGAGTCGTCTTCTAAATATTATTGTCACGGTGAATGACGGCGTCGAACCTTCCTCACAAAATTGTCGAATATTTCAGACACTGACAGCCACTCTCTTGGGAGCAAGGGTCAAGCGGCTAACATAGGATTTAGACAAAGAAACCATGATCCGGTAACATGCCATTGCTGTAGCTGTAACAAACATAATAAGAGATGTCCAGCAGAACTTCAGCAACAGCAGAGGATCTTTTCTCGCAGACCCTAATATCCTCAAAAAGACCACTTTGAGCCGTCGATCCCTTAGGATGGATTGACAATCATGAAGGGATATGGATGGCCCACAAGGTGGAGTTGGCTCCCTGCTTCCAGGCCCTCTATTCAAATTTCCATGGGAACCAGAACTGCTGGTCATGGCACCTTGCCCATGAGTTTGAACCATCCATTGACATAATAAATCTGAAATGACTTTGCAAAATTGCTGTCTGAAAAGAATTCCCTCTTTGGAAACAATTGCTCTGACTAACGAAGCTCCGTCCTGTAGATTGAAATCCCAAAAAAAAAAAAAAAACACCCTTTATAATCATATTAGAGGCCTCAACTGACACCAGTCTCAATAGGATACCATGATTCCATATGCGCTGCACAACAATCCCAGTTGGCCACAAAATATTTCATCACCCAACCACCCTCATAGAAAATAGAATAAATCATGCAAGGTTATTTAGAGCAAGAGTTTCTGGTCTAAAAACACTCACAGCAGTCATTAGGAGTTTTCTGAGTACAACGCCATCACTGGATGGCAAAAGCCTCAAGATTAAGTTAATAGTGTCAAATACACCAGTAGACCTGCTTGGCAAATAATCAAGAGAAGCTTCACTTGTTGATGCTGTCACCCGGTTCAGGACCCTTCTGCAGAAAGTATCAGTGTAATTATCTAGGGTCTGGAATCTAAATAAGAAACTAAAACTTATAAATGAGGAAATTGTAATCAGGCCAGTGGAAGAGTTAGGTAAAGGTGTTTACAATATTATACCAAAATTCCATTTAATGCTTGAGAGAGTACTTAGAAGTCATCCTAACCGGATGATTGCGTTTAAAAAACTGTCTTTTAGTTGGCTGAAGCATTATTAGCTAGTAAATTGCCTCACTTTCCCTTAATCTTAAAAGGTTTAAAAAAAAGAAAAGAAAAAGAGATCAGTTTCTTAAAGATAAAAAGAAGAAAGAAGAAAATTGGACAATGATGACAATAAGATAATTGCTCTGATTGCTAAAAAGTAGCTAGTGTTACATAAGGCAAAAGAGTGTTGACATGCCTCGTCAAACCAAGCGTTAGGAAAACAGTGAACCTCTCCCACTGCAACTCTTTCCTTTTATTAAGAACCACCTGAATATGAAATTCAATTAATACAGTGCAGACATACACACCCAATCAGGATTTTCTGGGTATGAACCAGTTTCAGCATTTTATGTAGCAACAATAATTCACACAGGAAATATCAGAAATATGGACTGAAGACTGGAAAAAAAGATTATTTCAATTAACCACAATAATCAATCAACCAATGCAAGAGTTTCAGCCCTAGAATCCCCTCACACTTATAATTGCAATTTACAGACAATAAAATCCAAAACAGACCCATCAAATCAAACATTTAACTTCATCTAGGCAAAACATTTATTATGCTTAAACCTAGACCAAAACCTCATGGTTTCAGATTCTTATCATTTAATGGAATATGCATCAAAAGTTTTGCATATTATTAAGATGTGTTAGCTGAGACAAGAATGATAATCAAGAATAGTCCAGTAAAAGAATACAATTAAATATCGTTTACCGACTGCAGAATTTTCCTTGTTTCTGTTGAGTTTTCAGTGAGTAGTTTCTGAACAACAAATGGGTATGCAGCTTCAAATGTTTTGAAGTTTGGATCTGCAGCAACTGCTAAACCTGAGATAAAAAGATGATGATCAAAGTGAAAAACAATTTCCAGTCATCAGTTAAACTGGATATGAAAGAATTCACAAATGAATTTAGCGAATTCTCATTGCTGATTCATTGCTTCAGCTAAGCAGCTTCTAATGACATACTATTGTGAAAAGAAATGGCTAGTTTTATGCATTTAGCAATTCATAGAATCCAGTAACCACAGATGCACAATGCAAAAACTTACCTTCCAGAGATGCAAGAGAACGGAGAACAAGAGTATAGTATGGTGGCATTCGAAGGTGATATCTGAGAGCCACAGACCATATTTTGCTCAAAACCTTCAACATTATCGTTGAAATCAGACATATATTAACAACAAAGTGACATAGGGACAGAATTTAAGGGTTTGATAGCAAAGAAGAAATAGTTTATCAATAAATAAAAAAAGAGTTCCTAAGAAGCATGAACAACAAGCTTTGAAACAATTAAACTTTAATGGAGTGAAAAAAAGGTGAAAGGAATAGATCCTCAAAAATACCCATCCATTATAATTTAGCATGCAATATTGGTTGCTACAACCTATTAACAAAAAAAAAAAAAAAAAGAAGTGGTCAAGTTGGATTAGCATTTCGCCATCCAGAAAAAGTCAAGAAAGGGTATATAACAAGGCTGCAAACTTTGTGCCGAGAACAATCCAAGGTCATCAATGATGGATTCTCTGCCTCAATTGCTGCATTAAATTGTAGAGCATAGGTGCCAGGCATCAAAGTTTTCACACATCAGTAATAAGAAGTTTGTGATAACCAAAATTTCTAGAGATCGCTTGCTTATACATTCTGGGAATCATTAAAAACTCATCTCAAGTACATTAGACTGGTTCCACCACATGATTCTTACTTTACTGAACTTCACATCAGCAATCCCGTCTTTAAATTTCACCTCCCCCAGAGCATCTTCAAGTTCCTGCATCATTTGCAGAACAGTCAACAATAACAATGGGAATCAATAGTTAAAGTCTTGTTTGTGATAAAAACAAATGTGTATGAGCAACAAGTAAGTCTTGTCTAAAAATTTTCACCCTGTTGCAGATCATAGTAAGACAAAATCAACTATTAATGCAGAGATGTTGCACCTACCATTGTAACAAGACGGATATTGGTCTCTGGCCTTACAACGTCCATTTCAACAAGAGCACGAACAAGAGATGCCCAGTCTCCATTTACGATGTGCACTATTGATGCAAGCATTGCAAACCTATGCTTCCTTTTCATTTGGCACAGTAATCCAAAATCCAGGTACCTGGCCAAAAAAACTAATAATAACTAGCATAAACAAAGCACAACTATTAATAGTTTCTGAGTCTTAGAGCTGCAGATTAGCCAAGATTTAGCAGATGTCCTTTCTTTGGGACAAAGACATACTTCTGGCATCAAAAGACTGGTATGGCAGAAGCTCTGATATGATAGCAACCAAGCAATGTCACTCAGCCCAGAAAAGTCAGAGTGACTTTATATCTATTCTAAGATGCAGTAGCCATACCCTATTTGTCCTGTCGACATGTAACGTAAGTTTCCAGGATGTGGATCAGCATGCAATAATCCTGTTTCAAGCAACTGAACCAACGATGCTTCCACTCCTTTGTTAACCTGGAACAATATTAAGTACAAGGAACATCTTCACATAGCTTTCAACATTGAAATTGGCTCATCAATATACTTTTATAAACTACATGCTGCAAGACAAAAGAACACCAGACAGGAAGGGTAGAATCTTAAGTAATGCAAATGAAAAGGGAAGTAAAACCATGGTATGATTTGTTACAGACCAGATCAAGAAGATGCTTCTTTGCCTTAACTTTCTGTCGCTCTGAATATGCAAAACCTTGATAAACAGTGCCACTGGTTGATATAGAGAGTAAATCAGTTGGACTATCACCAACCACCCATTCCATGGTCAGAACTCTCTTTCGACTTAAATGTCGAAATACCTTTGGAACATGTATAAATGAAAAAGATGAATGAGCTTCCTGCAGATTAAGTAATAATTTATAGTCAGTAGGAAGAAAGAAAACATGATCCCAAATACTAACAGGCAATTTCACTTGCGTGGCTAAATCCTCACACAGCAGACTAGCGATTAAAACATCTTGGGATTTGTTCATCTATTTCCTACTCCACTAAATTTCTACACCTCAAAACAAAATAAAAGGTCATGCAATTAAAAAGAAAAAATCATTAATTAATTGCTTTTGCAGAAAAAGCAAAGTTTTATACAAAATGACTGGACATGGCAAAGCCAACACCTATTTTGAAGCATCTGACACCTATTCCAAATACCAGCAAAGCCATCAACATCCATTATATTGACGCCTTTTCTACAATGTAACAGAACTGGAAGCAATTACATTTTGTTAGAAAACCAATAGATACCAGAAACTTGGAGGCATTGGCAGCCTCTAAAGAGTAGTCTAGCTCCCCAACCAAACCTTTCCCAAGCTCATCAGCATAAAGGCGAAGATCACTTTTTCTTTTCGCTATCTTTTGTACCAGCCCAAGCTGAAAACCAAATGACTAAATAATTTAGGAACTAAATACTAAATTAAGGAGGAGGAGAAGGACAAAACTTGGATCAATACCAACCCCAAGGCGAAGAATATAGATATCTCGGATGACCACATGAAGAAGATTTGGGCGCTGGACTTTCACTGCAACATTATATCCATCATGTGTATTTCCATGATAGACCTAGCATGTATGTGATACGTAAGTAATGAGACTTAACAGAATATTCAATGATACATACATAAACTTCTATGAGCATTCACATATATTGCTCAAAAATTATTTTATTCATCCAACAGAATAACTAGGTTACGAAGGCCACCTGACCAAATGATGCTGCAGCAACAGGTTCTTTGGAGATATAGCTAAAAAATGACTCAACAGGAGAACCCAATTCTTCCTCAATGATTTTCATAGCCACAGTCCTGGGAAATGGAGGAATCCGATCGTGCAGTTCAGAAAGTGCCTGCAATTACTTATTAAAATAAATATTCCTTAAAGTTTAGCTCCAACATTAGAATTCATACTAGAGGGACTCTCCATCAAAGAAGAAACCTCTACAAGATGAAACTCATTAACCATAAGGTATCCTTATTGTTTTTCACACACAACTCATATCCATATATACAAATTTGCAGCTCTAGACAGATGGAAGTATTCTAGGAGTCAATATGATCAGCACATCTGGAAGATCTTCACACCACCTGATACAATTTTTTTAACACAAATACAGTAGGAAACAAATGGTTCTCAATCATCATGCTAACAATGAAGCATGAAAATGCCATGGTATACACATGATGCACCAAAAAGCAGGAAATGAATACCAAGGTCATGTATCATTTCCAGATGCTAATTCTCTTTGTGACAAGTGCATTGTACCACCGATGGTTTAATATGCCGACATAATTAACCTTACAGGCTCAATATGAAAATATGCAATATATAAAAAATGATACTTTAAGCAAACTCAAATACAAATTGCCACCAATCTGACCTTGGAAATTTCAGTACCAATTATATCTGGCCTCGTGGAAAGGGACTGACCAACTGCATCGGCAAACAGATGCAAGTAAATACGATATTGGTAATCTTGTGACTACAGAAACGAGTAGAAGCCCAGCACATCTCAACAGCCGTAATAGAAGGAAGGAGGGCGAAACATGGGGATAACAAAGCACAATTGGCAAAGGAATGTCAACTGTCAACTCATACATCCAAAATTGAAATTTTGTTCAGCTAAGAATTGAAACCTTTGATAAATGTGGGACCCAAAGTTAACAATGTTTCTTTTAGGACCCTCCCAAAGTCATACTGTGAGATGTTTCCATCTGTCTCCCGGTCTCGACTTGACCTCAAAAGCTTTCTGATCCCAGCGGTTCGAATTCTGATTGTGGCAAAAGCAAATGCAGAAAAAACCTTCCATGGAAGAACATAAGAAAAATCCAGTAAGAATGTATTTTGCAGCATAATCCAGATAGCAGCTATACATGAACATGAGATAGCTGAGCCTGATAAGTGAATTAAATAACTTATCCCGAACATCACATGACAAAGGAACTCCTACACCAAAATGAATCTTAAAAATCAGCTAATACTTAAATTTTGGCATTGCAAAACCTGTACAATCATCCCAAATGTGCATGCTGTGATAAAATGGCAGTTGTTACTTAATATTCAGTACAAGAGCCATATCCAGTGGAAATTCTCATTATGCTTCAGGGAAAGTCATTAGTCTAGCAAGAAAATGGGAAGTACATTCGCAAAGATCTGTGTTATGATTAAAATAGTTAATCATCTTAATTATACCTCAAGAAGCCTAAGGGTGACTATATGCGGCCTGAGAGTGAAATAGTCAGCAACATCTCTGGGATCATAGCATTCAGGAAGTGGCTTGGACCAAACTTTTGAGAGATGATAATAGTAGCTGGCATATGCATTCAAGGCTTTAAGATCAGCCATTAACAAATCCACACCAGAAAGATCTGTAATCACATGTCACATTCCGATATCAATAATTACAAACTAAGAACTAGCAAATACTCATAGAGGCAAACCAAGGGATGACCAATAATAGATGTCCTTCTTCCAATTAAGCAGTAATGTGTCACTCCTTTTATTAATGATTCAGTCATCTCATGCATTACTTACCTCCACCATTTGTGCACACACAACTACACCAAGAAAATTCCTATCCTAGGAAAAAGACAAACCAAAAGCAAGAAATCCCAACATTAAAAGCTGCAAAATGCAAAGAGTACACTAAGCCAGCATACTGCTTAACATTCAATCATGCAAATGCCAGAGGCAATGTAGGATGTGCTTTGCTTGAATTCCATGTTTAAAAACCATCTAAGGATGTGGAATATCGATTATATCCAGTCACATACAGTAAATGATCGTTAGACTAACTAAATTCCCATATAACATCCAAAAACATTAATAAATCAACTAAAAAGGACTAAGAGTCCAGAGAGCGTGTGTATATAGATACAACACTGAGATCACATAACCAAATCACACTATGGCAAATAGCCACGCCAAAACTCAGTCCAAATATACGCAAGTGCACCAACTAATCAGTGCGCGCCCAGAGAGCTCAGAGTAAATGACCTGGATACGAAGGAAGAGGCCAAGGCTGCGGGTCCCGAGGAGGAGCCCGAGGATCCTCAAGAAACCTCAGCCACAAGGCGTCGTCTAGGGTTTTAAAGACTTGAGGAATGCGAAACGCCTCATTCGCCCGACCGATTCCTCTGCTGATCCCCTCCTTCAAGAACTTCCAGTCATTGCGCAGCACGTCTCCCAAGTGGCTGAAGTTCCCTATCGCGGGCGATTCCCGCCTTTTCAACTTCTTCGCCGCCATTTTGTACTCTGGCCTCCCGCGAAGCACACAAGTCGGCGGCGCCAACGACGACGATGCGGCGGCCACCGCAAGAACATTCATCTTTTCGTTGGTGTTTTTTTTGTTTTTTTTTTTTTCGTTCACCAAAACGATTGACGTTATCTTGGTAAGTTTTAATTTAAGGTTAGAATTGGGAAGCCCAGAGGGGGAGACGCAGGTGCTGCTGCTGCTGCTGCTGGTGCCGGGTAGAAAAGGTGTGAATGGAAATTAATGGCGGCAGGAGCCGAAGGATAGGGGCGCACGAGAGACCAAGGCGTAGGCGTGGTCGGTCTGGATTTTCCGGTTGATATTTTCATACGCATGCCATAAAGGCGTTCCCATCTGGCAATCTTTGAAGGCTATCATCATCATCATCATTATCATCATCATCTCTTTCCTTTCCCGACTTTATATTTGTCCTCCAAATTACTCCCTCCCTCGGAATTAATTAAATTATTATCGAGAACTTGAAAACCACACCAAAAAAAAAAATAAAAAAAAAAAAAGGAGTTTCCCTGATTTTTAAATTTTTTCATTCTAATAATTCTCATACCCATAACATTACGACAATCTGTACTAGATAGAAAATGAATTTTGAATTTCCTTTTTTTTTTTTGGTTTTTAACACTGTCATAATAGTCAACTAGTCTGATATTAGGAAAAAAAAAAAACATTCCCAAAGACACACAACACCCCCCCCCATGTCCCACCACTGCAGGTATTTTACCCCATGAGTGATAAGATACTTTAATAATAATAATAATCATCAAAGACGTTAAATTTTATATTTATATTTTGAAATATTACATTTTAATTTTAAGAAAGGATTGTAGAATTTATTAAGATTTTAAGAAATGTTTAATCTCATTTATAATTTAATCAATTAAAGACAATAATAATCATTGTTATTACCCGTAACATTCTTTGCACTTTGTTAAATCTGTACATGCGAATGCCACGTAGACGAATATTACACCATAGAAAAATTACCCACCGCATTTAGGTCTTTTGAAATTTAAACCGACTTCGGTTGACTTGGGTCAGTAAAAAAAAAAAAAAAAAATATATATATATATATATATATATAAATAAAATTTAAAATTCAAAATCTTTAATTTCACATTCAGTGGCCGCTAAGTTATAAAATAAAGATTTAACTTACTTCGAATTTTGTTGGCTGAAGAAGCTTTAAGTAGCCACCACAAATAGGAATATTAAAAAAAAAAATTATTGTTGTTGAGGCCCATGAAAATGGTGGGCCATACCCAAGGAGGTAACGTAACATGTCTGACGTGGACACACGCCTAACACGTTTCTTGAAGCATGTACTCGACGTGATAAAACATGTGCGTCTAAAAAAAATAAAAAATAAAAAAAACAAAATTTTAGGCCTGTGCCTGTGCGTGTCAAGCACATAGAGGAGATTTGTGTAATTTTGATGACGAAAATTATAATCTAAATCTGGGTTAATCAGTAGCCACGTGAGAAAGTCTTAGCTATTTTTTGTTTGATGGCAAATCTTTTCTTAATGTATTTGTCATGCGCCGATTTCTTCTTAATTTACACAAGAAAAAATATTCAAAATTTTAGTTTTTTCTCTTTTTATTTTTTTAAAAAGTAAAATAATTAGTTATTTAAGAGTTTTCTCTATTCATCTATACTTTCTTTTTATTTTATTGAAAATGAAAAAAAATATTATTCTTTTTCATTCAAATTTTTCTTATTATTTTTTAGACAAAAAAAATTATTTTTAAAATATGATAATTAATAAGAACAATTATTCTCTTTTTCTGAAAACTAATTATCAATTTAGGTGTCTTCTCTTGACCTATATAAATATAAAATTGTGATTTTAAGAAGTCAACTTTATAGTTGATAAATAGAAGTTATTCTTTCGACAGAGTTTAAATAGGTAAATTAACTTACAAAAAATTCTTATATTTGCAATTTTTGCTTCTTGTATTTTTATTAATGGTTTAATTAAGCCACACTATACTTTGATTTGCTAACAATTTCAATATATATCAAGTTGTAATTTACATGAAAATTTATACTAATTTGAATGAATGTAAAGTATAACATAACTATATTATTACATTTTGATGATAAATATTATATTAAAAGTCTCTTTTTTTTTTCATACCTTATAAACTTTGTGAGAATTCTTCTTTATTTCCTTATTAATTATGTTAATTAGAAGTAATTCATAAACAAAATGAGTAGCATATAAATATTTTGTTTTCTATATTCATAATTTGTCATATTGTACAAGTAAAATAGTTAATAGTAAATAAATATCAATATTGCATAGACACTCTTAATATAATATTTTGGGTTTTTGAACTCTTTAATATCTGTGTAAAATATGGGTTGAATATTGATAAAAAATATTAAAATAAACAAAAAATATGAATATTAAAACTCAAAAGTGTAAAGTAAAAAATACAAATACAACTGTCATTTAATTAATAAATTTATTTTAAAAATATTAACAAACTTAATTTCGTTATTAATCATTTGTATTAAGTAAGAGGCAACTATTTGAAGTTATAGTAATTTTGTTATTACATTTTTTGAAAAAAAAAAATTAGATGGCATCTTAACATTGAATGAAACTCATATTAGCATTTTTTTAACAAAAAAAAAACATAAAATTGATATGAATCTTAATTTCCTTTTTCTATAATAAATTTGAGTTTATCGTATCTTTTTTTTACGCAAAAATAGATAAAAAAAATTTATTAACATTAAGATATATGCTTCTTTTGGGGTTTGTTCTCAAATGTTATCATAAGATAATTTTACATATAATGTGAACTTATTAGTCTATGCCACAATAGTCAATATATTAATTACTACTATAAATATATTTCATGCATATTATACATTAATTAAAGATATATTTTCTATAAATTATATAATTCATAAAATAAATATATTTTGTAAATCATAATTATAAGATACCTATTGTATTAAAGTATTAGTTTAAAATATTTTTAGTTAATGTGCTATTAAGACTAAATATTATGGAATAGTAAGATTGACATATATCAATATACTAAACTAAAGCATGGAAGTATATTGAATTAACTAGTTATAAGAATTTCAAATAAAATATTACTTATGAATTTTTTATGTGATAGTTATGTAAGTGATCCTTATATTTAAAATCACCAAAATATTCATATAGGAATTAGTACACTTTGATCTCACTTTAGGTTATTTTAATCAAGGATCACTTATGGGAATAAATTTAAGCATATCATAAATTATGTGGAGATAATTAAGTAATTAATAAAAGATTCATTATTCTGAAATAATCATAAAAAAATGTCCTATTTGTTTTTAATAAATATTAATTTAAGAAATCTTTGCACAAGGTGGAATAATGATTTATAAGTAGTTATTATTTCATTTATGAAATTAATGATTGTATAATTATTTAGAAACTAATATAATGAGAAAATATAGAGTAAATACTAATATATGTTATATTTTTAATTAGAATGTTAATATGATGAAATGATTAAATTACATTAAGGGACTGTATACTTAAAGAAATAGTTAAACCATTTTGATAGTCTTAATATTTTGGTAGTTATGATATATGACTAGATATCAATTTTAATCTATGAATATAAATTAATTAATTAGAGAATTAATGATAAATTAAATAACTTTAATATATCTAATCCTTAAGATTATAATTTATATTTATTATTAACATGTTAAGATCTTAATGATTACTCATATAAAAATAATTAAGAAAATATAAAATAAAAATCAAGTTAAATTTGATTGAAAATTTTAAGTAACTTATAGGATCAAATATATGATATTTAAAAATACTTGGCCCAAAAAGTATGTCGAGTATTTGTATAATATATACATTTTTATAACAAAGACTTATTAAGTGACATAATTCATATGTTTTGGGAACTTATCCCATCACTCAACCCATTAACTTTAAAATAATTCGTTGTAATTTATGGAGAATTAGAAATGACACCAAAAATCGAAGAAAAATAAGCTTACTGTAATTTATTTTCCATTTTTTCCTTTTCTCTGATTATAATGAGATGTCGGACCAACACATGCATAGAGAGAACACAAAAACAAGAGAGAGAGAGAGAGAGAGAGAGTGTGTGAGTGAGAGAGAAGGCAGACACAGATGGTGAAGAAAGAAATATTATTGAAACTGATGAAGGATATTTTACATGGAAAGGTTACATAGAGAAAGGAAGAGAACTTAAAGGGAACAAAGTGAGATAGGGATTTTCCTAAAGGTATTATCAACCAGATCGAAACATACAAAGAGAAAAATAAAAAGGGGTTTTTTAAGGGTCTTTAGCCATATGTCTTCCTTCTTTATGCATGCTCCCTTTTATAGAGACTCGAAGAGCTTTCTTGAGTGGGAGTCATCATAGTTGTTTTGTCTTTTTTTGACGTAGTGGCAGATATATGAAATCCACTTTATTAAAAGAAGTCTTTTAAGTTACTAAAGAATTTGCTTTCCACATAAAGTAGTTTTGTTTTTTTGTGATGATGGTCCTTTAGAGGGACCATTGTTGTTGGAACAAAGTTAAGCAAAGATAAAGAAGGCAAAATGGTTAATTAAAAGGAATATAGAAAGTTGATTAGAAGTTTACTGTATTTGACAACATCAAGGTCTAATCTTGTTTTTGCTGTAATACTTTGTGCTAGATTTCAAAGTGAGGCCAAGGGATCTCACCTCATGGCTGTTAAAAGAATTCTGAGATATGTTAAGGGCACAACAAATTATAGGCTACTTCATGATAGAAGTGGATAGCTTAATTTATATGAGTATATAAATGTTGATTGAACTAGATATTATGATGATAGAAGGTCAATGTCAAGTGGTGCATTTTATTTAGGCAGTAGATGTGTTTTATGATATAGTAAGAAGCAAAATTTAGTGACTCTAAGCACTATAGAGGCTAAATAAATGGTTGCTATTCAAGCTTATACTCAAATGCTATGGATGAAACAACAGTTTAAAGATTTGAAGGTGGATGTGCAGTTGCCATTGTTGATTGGTTATGACAACCAAAGTGTCATCAATTTATCAAAGAATCCTGTCCAACACTCCAGATTTAAACATATTGAAATCAAGTACCACTTCATTAAAGAAAAAGTGGAGAAAAATGAAGTAAAGCTGGAATATATGCCTATTGTGGAGCAAGATGCAAATATATTCACCAAACCTTTGTCAAGAGAGATATTCTTGAAGTTAATGTTGAACTTTAACCTCCCTTTCCTTCCCTTTTCTATTATTCTTTGGATTTGTTGTCAAAGGGGGAGATATTTTGCATAAATCCGAAGAGAATATATACTGATTAAAAGGGGGAGTAACTTGATAAATCCAAATGGGAAAAATCAAATAAAGGGAGATAAATTGTCAAGAGGGAGAAGTAGAAAAAAGAGGGAGTTAAAAATTGGGGTTATTTCCAATTGGTATCATGCTTACATGAAAAAAGGGAGATGTATGTTTCAGGGGGAGTTGTTCCTTTTTATTGACACCACTGTTTGTACTTAATTGCTGATTTTTGGATTTAGTGTATTGCCAACAAATCTAAAGAGGGAGATTGTTGAACTTATCTTTAATGGCTAATGTTGGATTTGTTGTTAACAGCATCTCACATATTTGTTCTTATTGATTTGATATTATGAGTATCGTTGAGATGTGGTTGCAACATTTATAAAGTGTTCGCAGCTGATTCATTTAAGGGTTAAGGAAGAGGGTATTGGTGGGAATGATAGTGTGTTGCTTAAACAAGCCAAGAGATGTAATCCTAGCAATGCTGCCTTTGCAAACGACTTTAAGTTAAAGTCAATGTTGACTATTGACCTTGAATTGAAGGAGTCAATGTTGAACCTTTACCATAAATTCAAGGAGTCAATGCTAACCGTTAATTGTAAGGTAACCCTTAGGAATCAATGTTGACTGTTAATTGTAAGGAAATCCTAAATTCAAGGCTTATAAACACCCACATAGCTGCCAAAAGAAAGTTAGGGCATGATAGAGAGAGACAAAAAAATGTGTAGAGAACATGAGGGGCAAAGAAAACCAGTAAAGAAATGGTAGAGAAATCAAGCAGCAGAAAAGAAAAAGCCTCCAATAGCAAAAAAGAAAAACAACAGTGGCAGAAAGAAGGAGAGAACTTGTAAAGGAGAAAACCTGTAGAGGAGAGAACCTACAGAGAAGAGAACCTACAGAAGAGAGAATTTGCAGAGGAGAGACAACATAAATGATAGAAAGAAGGAGAGAACTTGCAAAAGAGAGACAACAATAGTGATAAAAAGAAGAAGAGAACATAAAAAGGAGAAAACCTACAAAGGAGAGAACTTAAAGAAGAGAGAACCTATAGAGAAAAGATAGCAGTAGTGGTAGAAAGAAAGAGAGAACCTGCAGAGGAGAGAACTTACAGAAGAGAGAACCTACTGAAGAGAAAACATGCAGAGGAGAGACAACAGTAATGGTAAAAAGAAAAAAAGAATCTATAGTGAAGAAAACCTATAAAGGAGAGAACTTACAGAAGAAAGAACTTGTAGAGGAGAGATAACAACAGCGGTAAAAAGAAGGAGAGACAGTAGTAGTGGTAAAAAGAAAAGTAGAGAACCTGCAAAGGAGAGAACTGACAGAAAGGGCTATAGAAACAGACAGAGAGAAACTCGACAAAGGTAGAAAGAAAGTTATGAAACACGACAAAGGAAGAACAGAGAGTATAACAATGAGAAAGCTATGAAACCAACAGTGAAGAAGGAAAATTGGCAAAATGCTTGAGCAGAGATCGACAATGAGGAAGGAGAACATCAGTTTTCTGTAATAGCAGCCTATGCACATTGAGAGATCTTTCTTAATGAAGTTTTTGTTATAACTTTCTTATGTATTTCTTGAAAAAAAATGGGAAATCCTTGGAGTGATTGGGAGATCATTATAAGTAGTTAAGGAGTGATCCTTTTATGGTAGTTAAGGAAAGATCTTTCCAAAACATCAATTGTATCCCTTGATAATAAGAGTGGATCGTGTGATCTAGGAGTGATCCTATCATATCGTGGATATAGTTCATACATTGTGGGTGAACCATATAAAAATTCTATGTGTTCTTGAGTGCTTGCGCTTGCTTGATATCCATATGGCCATTTTCACATAAAGATGTGAGATAAAAATGGATCATAGATTTTAATAGGTCATAGAGGTTTAATATAAACAGATTTGTAAAAAGTAAACATTTCACATTGATTCACCCTCTCCCCTTCTTAGTGTGAGACCTAAGAAAGTCCTTATCAGTATCCACCAATTCATCATTCATCATTTTTATATCTTTAAATGTGCTCGTCTAGATTTGTACCTTATCTTCCTTTACAACCTTATCTCCTTCATAAATATTCTTCAATTTGTCTCAAATTTGTTTGGCTGTGTTACATCTTATCACTTTTGTGAATTCTTTGTCTGATAAAGAGACATATAAGGCATTTCTAGCCTTTCCATCATACTTTAAATTCTTCTTATCAGTAGGCATTATAACAACACCTTCAACAGCGAAAGTGAAGCTACTGACAGTAGATTCAAACACATCCAAACCAAGTGATAGCAGATATAAAAGCATTTTATTCTTCCATAACTAATAATTTTGTCTATCAAACGTGGGAATACCCTTGCTATTAACACTGTTTATTCTCTCCATGATATTAACTAGTAATAAATGTAAGGATTCTCAGCAACAATAAAAACAATTTCAAATCAAAGAAGAAGGGATCAATATAGGAACCTAAAGCTTTAACAATAATTGATAAGGAGCTTTTTAGGTCTCACACTGAGAGGGGGGAGGGGTGAATTAGTGTGAGGTTCTTACATTTTACAAATCTATCCAAATTAAACCTCTATGATCTTTTAAAGTCTATGATCCAATTTTATCTTGTTTCTTTAGTGAGAACGATTATATGGATATCAAGCAAGCATAAGCACTCGAGAACATACAAAATTTTTATGTGGTTCACCCACAATGTGTGAGCTACGTCCACGGTGTGATAGGATCACTCTTAAATCACACAATCCACTCTTGTTATCAAAGGATACAACTGATGTTATGAAAGGATATCTCCTTAACCACTATGGAAGGATCACTCCTTAACTACTTACAATGATCTCTTGATCACTCCAAGGGTTTCCCACCCTTTTTCAAGAAGTACATAAAAAGGTTATAACAAAAACTTCCCTGAGAAGGATCTTTCTATATGTACAAGCTGCTATTATAGAAAACTGATCTTCTCCTTCCTTATTATCGGTCTTTGCTTAAACTTTCTGCCATTTTCTCCTTTTTCACTACTGGTCTCTCCTTCTTTAAAGCTACTTTCATAACTTTCTCTTTGCCATGCTTGCTACTCTCTCTTTGCCATGTTTTACAGGTTTCTCTTTGCCTCTACCAGTCTTAACTCTCAGTCTCTATCGGGTTTCTCTCCTACCTCTGTAGGGTTTTTCTCCAGCTTCTATTGAGTTTCTCTCCTGCTTCTGCAAGGTTTTTCTCCCTCCTTTGCTGGGTTTCTCTCTACCTATTTCTGTAACTCTCCTTGCTTGTTTCTACAGCTCTTTCTGCTTGTTGCTATAACTCTCTCTTCCTATTTCTATAGCTTTTTTTGCCTATTTCTATAACTTTTTCTTCCTGTTTCTACAACTCTTTTTACCTATTTTTACAGCTTTCTTTGCCTATTTTTATAGCTTTCTTTGCCAATTTTCTCTTTTGCAGGTTCTACTATACTCTACCAATTTTCTCCTCTGTAAATTTTGCTCTGCTCTACTAGTTTTCTCCTTTGCAGGTTCTTTCCTGCACTTTTTGCTGTTGTTGCTATCTCTTCTTTTTTTTGTCACTATTGCTATCTCTCCTTTACAGGTTCTCTCTTTTGTAGGTTCTTTTTGTTGTAGGTTCTCTCCTTTGTAAGTTTTCTTCTTTATACGTTTTCTCCTCTACAAGTTCTCTCTTTTATGGGTTTTCTCTTTTATGGGTTTTCTCTTCTGCGGGTTCTTTCCTCTGTAGGTTCTCTCCTTCTTTTTGGCACTGCTACCTTTTCTTTTCTGCTGCTGGAGGCTTTTTCTTTTTTGTTTTTGGAGACTCTTTCTTTTTTGCTGCTACATTTCTCTACCGTTTTCTTTGCTAGTTTTCTCTACCCTTTTTTTTTTTACCGCTACTTAGTAAGCTTTCTACCATTCTCCTTTTTTCTTTTAGTAGCTACTCTCTGTTGTTCTCCCACTCTCTGCTGACTTTCTTTTGCTGCAATTCTCTGTATCGTCCTCTGTTGCTACAATTCTCTGTATCGTCCTCTGCTGCTACAATTCTCTGTATCGTCCTCTACTGCTGCAATTCTCTGTATCATTCTTTACTACTGCACTCTTTTCATTCACCTATTGCTACTTTCTTTTTTCTTTCTCTCGCTGAATGCTCGTTTTTTTTTTTTCTATTTGTCAAACACAATTCTCTTGGCCATTTTTCTTTAGCTACTCTCTCTTGGCTGTTTTTCTCCAGCTACTCTCTTTTGGTTGATTTTCTCTAGCTACTATTCTCTTTGCCTCACACATTCTTTACACTTTTTCTCTCTTTTTGTCGTGCCTTAGTCTTTTTTAACAACTACATAGGTATTTATAAGCCTTGAGTTTAGGATTGCCCTACAATCAATGGTCAGTATTGATTCCCAAGGGTTACCTTAGAATCAACAGTCAGTATTAATTCCTTGAATTTAAGGTCAACGGTCAGTATTGACTTCTTAATTTTAGGTTTAATGATTAGTATTAACTCCTTAAATTTAGGGTCAACGGTTAGCATTGATTCCTTAATTTTGGGGTAATGATTAACATTAACTCCTTAAATTTAAGGTTAACTATTAGCATTGATTTGCAATGCCATTACTAAACACAATCCCAGAGGTAACAACAACATGTCTTGTCAAAGAAATTTCATCCATGCCATGTGGAGGGCAATCTTACTGATGCCAATTACAACAACTAATGCTTTATTTACAGCCAAAACACCACTAGCAATCTAAATTAACTCGTTGTTTTTGGCAATACAAGGTGGAGCTGACAACATCTTAATTTCGGCCCTGCTTTCTCTCCTCATTCTCATCATATTCCATCAATGTCATCTTCCTTAACCCTTTAATGACTTAGCTGCCAACACTTTGTAAATGTAACAAGCACATCTTAATGACACTCACAACATTTAATCAACAAGGACAAATATATGAGATGTTGTTGACAACAAATCCAACATTAGCCATCAAAGATGGGCTCAACAAGGTTTTTCTAAGGAAAAATACAAAGGGTGATGAGGATCGGTTTAGGTCTCACATTGAGAGGGGAGTTAATTAGTGTGAGATATCCTCTTTTTACAAATCAATTTGGATTTAACCTCTGTGGCTTGTTAGAACCGATGATTTAATTTTTAATTTTCTCCTTTATGTGAGCGTGATTGTACGAATAAGAAACAATGCAAAAGCACCTAAGAGCACATGACAATTTTTTACTTGGTTCACTCACAATGTGTGAGCTACGTCTACGGTGTGATAGGATCACTTCTAAATCACACAATCCACTTTTGTTATCAAGGGATACACTGATGTTGTGGAAGGATCACTCTTTCATTACTTGTGGAAGGACTATTCCTTAACCGCTTACAATGATCTCTTGATCAAGGAGTTGATCCCTCGATCACTGCAAGGGTATCCCACCTTGTTTTTCAACAAATCTATCAAAAGTTTATGGAAAAACCTTTCATAGAAAACAATTGCTCAATGTGTACAGTTTGTTAAAGCAAAATATGGATCTTTTCCTTCCTTTGCTAGTGTTATCTCACTCGCTGCTGGTGCTGCCTACGCACTGCTGCTGCTATTAGTCATACGATCCATTAATGTTATCTGTACACATTGCCGCTACTGTCCGTGCGCACTATTAATGTTGTCTGTATGCGTTGTTAATGTTGTTTGTACACGCTGCCGCGTCTGTTCACTGCTGTTTGTATGCGTTGTAAATGCTGTCTGTATGCACTATTGCTATTGTCTGCGTGCTTTACACCTACTGTCTGCATGCGCTGTGCCCGCTATCCATACGCGTTGTGCCTGCTATCCATACAAGTTATGCTCACCATCTGCGTGCTTTGCGCCTGATGTACATGCGTGCTATATGCTTGTTGTCCACGCTCTCTGTGCCTACTGTCTGCACTCTCTGTACCTATTATTTGTGAGCACTATGGTTGGTGTCCACGCTCTACACCTGTTGTCCACATGCGATATGGTTGGTTTTCGTGCTCTTTACAACTACTGTCCATGCGCATTGCGATTGCTATCCACACCCATTATTCCTGTTATCTGCACATGCTGTGACTGCTGTCTGCATGTGTTGCTGCTACTATCCACACACGCTACTACTTTCCTTATGTGCTGCAGCAGATTTCTTGTGCCACTGCTACTCTCCCAACATGCTACAGTAGATTTCTC
Source organism: Ceriops tagal (assembly GCA_021533255.1). Classification (NCBI taxonomy): domain Eukaryota; kingdom Viridiplantae; phylum Streptophyta; class Magnoliopsida; order Malpighiales; family Rhizophoraceae; genus Ceriops; species Ceriops tagal. The sequence continues at coordinate 6,979,376 of CM038602.1, forward strand.
ATGCTATTGCTGCTCTCCCAACGCGTTGCAGCTATTTTCTCATGCTACTGTTGCTATCCTCGCATGTTGGTTGTTAGTGCAGGACCCTTCTGTTGCTGCTCTACCACTTGCTAGCTGCTGCTCCACATCTGTCGGCTATTGCTCCACCTCTTGTTGGTAACTGCTCCTTCTTTCTTTCTCTTCTTGACCAACTACCTTGCTACCTCTCCTTGGTGGCTGCTACTCTCACCTAGGCCGACTGTCTTGCCTTCTTTCCTTCTTTCCTTGGTCGACTGCCTTGCCTTCTTTCCTTGGTTGATTACCTTGCTTGGTGGCTACCTCCTCTTTGTCATTCACCTCTTTTTTTCCCTAAGTTTGCCGCTCACCTCTTTTTGCCATTCACTCAATTTTCTGTAGCCTCTTTTCTACTTTTTGCAAGACACCTAAAGGTATTTATACAACCTTAGGATTAGGACTACACAATCTTTAACAGTCATTGTTAATTCCTACATGTTGCCCTACAATCAATGGCTAGATTTGAGTCCTAAAATTTAGGGTCAATGGTCAACATTGACTTCCTTAACGGTCAACAGTCAACTGTCAATCTTGACCCCTAAAATTTAGGGTCAATGGTTAACATTAACTCCTCAATGCTAGGGTTGACCAGTCATCACTAGTTTCTCCTAATGACCTCATTACATCTCAATGGCATTCTTAACATCAAATTGACACATATAATCATGTGAGATGGTGTTGGCAACAAATCCAACCATGTGCAACATCCTCTGCACAAAGTCATTGGGGTCCCCCTGAAACATGTATCACTTGCTACTCCCCCTGTCTACTTCTCCACCTTTACAAGTTCTCCCCATTTACCCATTAAGCTACTCCCCCTTTTTATCAATATATACTTTCTTTGGATTTATGCAAAAAAATCTCCCCCTTTGACAACAAATCCAAAGAATAATAGTAAAGGGAAAAGGAGAGGGGTTAATAAATACCTTAGCCTCGAAGGGTTGGTTAAACACATAGGATCAGCCTTAACTTTTGGAACATCTCTCTCGACAGAACTTTTGACTTGTGTTTGAGGTGCATGAGGCAAGTCCTTCTCGAATAATCATTAACAAACAAAATGAAGTACCTCTCACTTTTCAACCCTTTTGTCCTCATCAGTCCACACAAATCAGTATGCATAATGTCAAGCACTGCTTCAGAACTGAACTCTTTGGTCTTGTACTACTTTTTGGCATGTTTTCCTTTAGAGCATGCTGAGCAAACATACTCTCTTTCTCTTTCCTGAGGTCAAGAATGTCTCTGATTGCATAAGTAATGGTCAGCTTCCTCATGTTCTTCTGTGATAAGTGTCCCAGCCTCCTATGCCAGAGTTGATTTTCTTCTTCTTTGGTGAGTAAACAGCTGCTTATCTTGTCTTCATTAATCACATATAAATTTTCAGCTGTTCTTTTCTCGGCTGCAACAGTATTGCCTTCTTTACTCTTTACTTGGCAACCTGTTTTTGTGAATATCACTTTGTGGTCATTGTTGCATAGTTGGCTGACAGATGCTAGATTATATCTGAGTCCTTCAACGTGCAGAACATCTTTCAACTTTCCTTTTCCAATATTCACTGATCCTTGACCACTGATATTGAGTGAATCATCATTGCCAAACTTGACTCTGCCTTCTCTTGATTTGTTTAGCTTTGATAATTTACTCTTGTCTCCCATCATGTGCGAAGTGTATCCACTATCAAGGATCCACTACTTATCCTTGCAATCAGCCTTTAGTGCAATTTCAACTATATTAGCCACCTCCCTTTTTGCTCTATATTCCTTCTTTTGAACTGGCTGGAAGATAGCTTTCTCTTTTTTCTCAGTTTTGACTGCATTACTTGTTTTCACTGTGCCATTGAGTGCCTTCTCTTGCTCAGAGAGAAGTATCATGCATCTCTTGGCATTATGGCCATCTTGCCCGCACCTTTCACACAGTTCCAAGTCTGCCAATACAGCAAACTTGTTCTTTGAAACCATTGGTTTGGGCTTCCACCAACACTCCTTGTCAATATGTCCTTGCATTTTACAGTATGTGCAAGAACTCACGACAGGTATTCTCTTCTGAATTTTGTATTGTCTCCCCCTGTATGTAGCATCATATCTTCTCAAGTTAGAGACATATACTGGCCTTCTCCACCAGCAATTACTCGCCTTATGACCCCAAACTCCACAATAAAGGCAATGACCTTGAAGAAATCTGGAAATACATTGAGTTCTTTTCGATGCTTCACTGAATTTCTTCTTTATGTTGTCTCATACAACTCCTACTTTCACCGTCTCACGATCTCACTCGTCTCCTTGCCCCACGATCTCACTGTCTCACGGCTCGCCTCACGTACATTTCTGGTTTGCCCTTGTCTGTTTCACACCTCATTTCTACCGGTCACTGTTCATCGGCCATCCACCCCTCTGTTCTGGCCGTAATGGGTTTTTCTCTCCTTCCCTATTTGGCCATCGGGTTTCTCTCTCCTTCTACCGTTGGTGTGTTTTGCCGTGCTCACTTGGTTGGTCGTCGGGTTTCTTTTTCTCTCCTTCCCGTCGACTCTTCTGTTTTGGCCGTATACCTCTTTTCTCTCTCTTCCAACAGCTGTCTTAATTTTTCTTTCTCTCGTATTCTACCGATGGTTTCTCTCTCTTCGTTCAGCCAGATCTCTCTCATTGACCAGCTAGATCTATCTCACTGTCTAGTCGGATCTGATTTTTGCCGTATCGTCTCTTTTCTGTTCAGCCACTTGGCCGTTCACCTCTTTGCCTCCTTCCCCTGTTTGGCCGTCGGGTTTCTCTCTCACTTTTTTACTCGGTCGTTCTTCGTTCCCTGTTTTGCTGACCTTCTGTTTTTGGCTATCGGGTTTCTCCTTCCGCCGGTTTGCTCCGATTTGGCCAATTTTCGTTTTCTCTTATTCTTCCATCGATGACTACTATTCACTCTCTTATGTTGGCCTTTATATACTCCTTCATGAAACCCTAATAGGGCGAATTTATTGTCTTGCCCTTCCATGTAGCTTTTACGTTCTTGCCCCTCTCTATGGCTTTTACCTTCTTGCCCTTCCATATGGCTTTACTTTCTTGCACATTTAAACCTAATTAACAACAATTATAACCTATACAAGGCTGTGGGAACAACAAGGTTGTTATCCACATTCCCTTTTCTAAACTTTATGTTCTTAAGACATGTATCTAGCTTTGAATACCATGCTTTTGGAGCTTGCTTTAAGCCATATAAAGCCATGTTCAATCTGCACACACTTGAGCCATCATGATCAAGTATAAAACTATTAGGTTGTTCGATAAATACCTCTTCTTCAAGTTCTCCATTCAAGAATGCAAACTTTACATCCATCTGATAGACTTTGTAGTTCCTTTGAGTAGTAATGACCATAAATATTCTGATTGCTTCAAGTCTAGCCACCAGAGCAAAGGTCTTTTTAATGTCAACACCTTCTACTTGTGAGTAGCCTTTGTAGACAAGTCTTGCTTTGTTTCTTACCAGCTCACCTTTTTCATTAAGCTTATTTTTGAACACCCAAGTGTTATTCTTTTCAATTTGGTTAAGCTCTTCATTCATAGCACTCACCCATTCCTTGTGCTTTAATGCTTCTTCCAAAAACTTAGGTTTAACCTTAGAAATCAATAAGGTTTATTTACCACCCCTTAGTCTTCTTCTGGTTTACACAGAGTCTTTTTTCTTACCAATAATGTTTTTGGCCTCAACTTCAGTTCTCACTTTTTTATGAGTTTGGAAACACCTTGATTCTTCTTTTTCATCACTTGTAACTTGAGAATCAACGTCTTCCTCATGTTGGACAGCCTCAGATTCATCACTGTCAGACTCTTTTCAGTTGTCATACATGGCATTTTCAGCTTCCACATGCTATGATTGCATTGTAGCACCATCTTCAATCACTTTAATATCAAAACTGTCCACCATTTTCAGCAACCTTTTGTTATAGCATCTGAAGCCTCTTCCATTTGGTATATAGCCCAAGAATATACCTTCATCAGCCTTTTCATCAAATTTGTTGAGATACTTACCTTTGACTTTAATGAGGCAAGGGCTCCCAAACACTTTAAAGTGTTTCATAGTTGGCTTATTACCATACCATAGCTTATAGGGTGTCTTCTCTATATGTGGTTTCATCAAGCATTTGTTTTGAACCTAAGTTGCAGTGGTGATAGCCTCTCTTTAGAAGCCATGTGATGTACCATGCTTAGCTAACATTGTTCTTACCATCTCTACTAGGCTTATGTTCTTCCTTACGATCACTCCATTTAGTTGGGGTGTGTAAAGACTAGCATATTCATGCTTTACTCTATGCCACTCTAAATAATCCTTAAATTTTCCACATGTGTATTCTGTCCCATTGTTTGTCCTGAACCTTTTAATTTTTTCCCTCAATTGGTTTTCAGCTAGCCTTCTATAGCTCTTGAAATTATAGAGAGCCTCTGATTTATGTTTCAAGAACATAATGCAAGCCATTCTTATAAAATCATCAATGAAGGAGATGAAGTACCTATTACCCTTGGTTGATCTTTGTCTCATTGACCCACAGATGTCCGAGTGGATGAGCTCCAATGGCTTCTTCATTTGGATCTCCACATTTTTGTGTGGGGCATTCACCATCTTCCCCTTTTGACATGTGTTGCAAATTACATCTCTTTCTCTTCTCAGCTTGGGTACATTTCTCGCAACTTCATTTCTGGGTAGCTTGTTCAACCCCTTTTGTCCAAGATGTCCCAATCTTCTATGCCACAATAAATTCTTATCTTTGGTACTCATGTAGCATGCATTTATCTTTTAGAAACTTGGTACAAGTTTCCATATGTTCTTTCCCCTTTAGTAAGGATGGTACCATCTTTTAGTCTCTTTATTGTACAATCGCTCTTATTGAAAGTAACTTCATATCCATCATCGCAAAGCTGGCTGACACTGATTAGATTGTGTTTTAGCCCTTTAACATAAAGCACTTTCTTCGATTTCAACTTGTCTGCACCAATTTCAGTAGCACCAATGCCTTGAATCTTTAAGGCACCATTATTGCCAAATTTGACTGATGCTCCATTATATTTAGCTACTCCTTTCAACATCTTGGAGTCTCTTATCATGTGTGAAGAGTAGTCACTGTTTAGGATCCATGACTTTTCTTTTTTGGAAGCTTTTAAGGCTACTTCCACAACCATAGACATTTCTTTTCCTCTTCTTCTTCTTTGGCCGAATTGTGGAGCTTATGTAGGTGTTCTCCTTTGCATTCCTTGACTGGACAGCAATGGTTGGCATGTTCTCCTTTGCATTCTTTGACCGGGTAGCAATGTCAAGCAGTCCTCAGTAGCGTGTCCAACTCTTTCAAATCTTCTATAGATCTCTCCCAATGAATCAAACCTGTTTCTCAGTGGAATATGACTTCTATCTACTTGAGACTACCTCCTTTCTTGATAGAGTCTCCCCCTAGACTCTTGCCTCACATTTCTCTCCATTCTTAGCCTATTGCTCCAATACACATTTGCCTTGTACCCATACTTACCATAGCTCCAACAAAATCCTTTGAACTTGGATTTATTTCTTTTACCAAGTTCATGTCTCCTTTCTTTGGCAATTAGTGTGGCAACCTTCTCTACATCTTTAATAGTCTGTCTCCTTTAAATAGGAGTCTTCATCACGTCTTTCCTAACCCATTTTAACTTAGGTTGCTCTCTCTTCTTCATCACGACATTGTGCTTGCTTTTAAGTACAAACATAATCTTTTTGTTTTCTTCTACCTTCTCACTCGACTTCTTAATGTAGCCAAGCCCTTTCTTTACTATAGAATGAGGTCTTTGATTGCTTAAACACTCATCCAACTTTCTAGTAGCATCCTCCTTGATGGTAATTACTGATGATGACTCTCCTTTCATTTCCATGGCCTGCATAAAGCTTTCTTCATGCTTCTTTAGTTCGAACTCAGCCTTGTGAAGCTTGGCTTGCAAAATTAGCACCTCTTGCTCTTGTGCAATCACCTTAGTGTCAAGGTCTTTATGTATCTTGCCATGCTCTACCTTAAGTACTCCTTCTCTTTTGCTTCAAACTCCTTTACCTACACCTGGAGATTAAATTCATTAGCAAAAGAAATTTCACATGGTTTCTTGAGATGAATTACCTCTTTTTTCAACTTGTAGTTTTTGCGCAAACAAGCTCTTAACTCATTCTCAAGTTGCTGCAACCACTCATCCTTTTCTTCTTCTGTTGATTCCCCCTCACTTAAAGATTCTTGGTCATTATCTACTTAAGCGACCAACACATCCTTTGCAGCCTCATCATTGAAATCATCATCACTTTCTTCTTCAGATTCTTTTTCCTCCTGCTTGCTTAGGAAATTTTTTCGTTTGGATCTGAAGAACTTCTTTTCCCCCTTGGCATTTAAATTTCTAGCTTTTGAGTAGCTAGATTGTTTTGTCTTCCTCCTTAGGGTCGACTCATTATTATCCTCACTATTGGCTTTTTTTTTTTTTGGACAGTCCACAACAATATGCCCAATTGCTCCACACCTGAAGCACTTCAAGGGTAATTTTCCCTTGTACTTCCTTTTTCCTTTCCTCAAGATCCTAGTGATATACGTCATGACTTCTTCCAGCTTAGTATTACCATCTTCTTCTTCAGAGCTGCTGTTAGACTCCTCTTCTTGGTCTTTAATCTTTAATTTCTTCGTTACCTTGAAAGCCAGTTCCTTCTTCACTTTAGACTTTTTTTCTTTCTTCATTGGGGCTATTCTTATTTCATAAGCTACCAATATGCTATGCAAGTCATTTGAGGGCAACTTATCCAAATCTCTATCTTCTATAGAAGAGACTTTGGCGTTGTAGACTTTTAGCAAGGTTTTGAGTATTTTCCTTACCACAGTGGCATCGTGGATCTCCTATCCATAGCCTCTGATGAAGCACACAATCTCGTTGACTCTTGTGAAGAATGCATCCACAGTCTCATCATTCTGCATCTTTATGTCTTCGAATTTGCTCCTTCAGATTTGTAGCTTGGCTTCCTTCATAACCTTGTGTCCTTTATAGATGTTCTTTAGTTTGTCCCAAATTTGTTTAGCTGTGTTGCACCCTATCACCTTGGTGAATTCTTTATCTGATAGGGAGGCATATAAGACATTCTTCCCTTTCCATTACACTTTAAGTTCTTCTTATTAGCTGGCATCATAGGATCACCTTCAACAACAGGGATGAAGTCACTAACAACAGACTCAAACACATCAAGACTAAAGGATATCAAATATGAGAGCATCCTATTCTTTCACAACTGATAATTCTATCCATCAAATGTAGGGATGCCCTTGCTATTAACACTATTCAAGCTATCCATGATTTCAAGTAGCAGTAGAAATAGAAACTCACACAACAATGCACAACCTTAATTCAATGCAAAAAAATTGAATCAACAGAGGAATCAGCTCGATACCATTTGATGAGAATCAGTTTAGGTCTCACACTGAGAAGGAGGTGAATAAGTGTGAGATATCTTCTTTTTACAAATTAATTCAGATTTAACCTCTGTGGCTTGTTAAAGCCAATGATCCAATTTTTAATTTTTTCCTTTATGTGAGCACGACCGTACGTATAAGAAACAATGTGCAAGCACTTAAGAGTACACGACAATTTTTTACGTGTTTCACTCACAATGTGTGAGTTACGTTCACAGTGTGATAGGATCACTCCTAAATCACACAATCCATTCTTGTTATCAAGGGATACACTAATGTTATGGAAGGATCACTCCTTCGTTACTTGTGGAAGGACTACTCCTTAACCACTTACAATGATCTCTCGATCAAGGAGTTGATCTCCCGATCACTCCAAGGGTATCCCACCTTGTTTTTCAACAAATCTATCAAGAGTTTATGAAAAAACCTTTCTTGGAGAACAATTGCTCAATGTGTACAGTTTGCTAAAGCAAAATATGGATCTTCTCCTTCCTTTGCTACCATTGTTATATCACCCACTGCCAATGCTGCCCGCGCATTGCTACTATTGTTTGCATGCTCCGCTAATACTGTCCATATGCATTACCACTGTTGTTTGCGCGCACTGTTAATGCTATCAATACACGTTGCTGTGTCTGTCCGTTGCTATCCGTGTGTACTGTAAATGCTATTTGTACACGCTATTGTTGTTGTTTGCATGCTCTACGCCTATTGTCTGCGTGCATTATGCCCACTGTCCGCACAAGTTGTGCCCCCTATCCATGTGCTCTGTGCTTGCTATCTGCACGCGCTGTGCGCCCGATGTCCACACAAGTTGTGTCTACTGTCGGCATGCTCTGTGCCTGCTATCCGTGTCTGCTATGCGCCTGCTATTCATACAAGTTGTGCCCGTCGTTCATGCACTCTATGCTTGCTGTCCACACACGTTGTACACTTGTTATCTGCGCTCTTTACACCTGCTGTCCACACGTGCTATGCACCTGCTATGCACACTCTTTATGCTTGTTGTCCACGCTTTCTACACCTGCTATTTACATGCACTATTGCTAGTGTCTGTGCTTTCTGCACTTGCTGTCAGCACTTCCTATGCCTGCTATCCTCGCATGTTGTGGCTAATGTCTGCACTCTGTACACCTACTGTCTGTGCTTTCTGCACCTGCTGTCCACAGGCACTACGGCTGCTATCTGCACCCGCTATTCCTACTATCCGTGCATGTTGTGTCTACTATCTATGTGTGCTACTACTACTATTCAGCCACACTGCTACTTTCCTCATATGTTGCAGCAATTTTCTCACGCCGTTGCTGCTCTCCCCGTGCATTGCAATTGTTTTCTCGTGCCGCTGTTGCTCTTTTTATGCATTGTAGTTGTTTTCTCACACTATTGCTGCTATCCCTACGTGTTGGTTGTTAATGTAGGACCCTTCTGCTACTGCTCCACCACCTCCCTACTGCTGCTCCACCACCTGTCGATTGTTACTCCACCTTCGATGGCAGCTGCTCCTTCTTTCTTTCTCTCCTTAACCGGCTGCCTTGCTGCCTCTCCTTAGTGGCTGCTGCTCTCAACATGGCCGGTTGCCTTGCCTTATTTCTTCCTCTCTTTATCCGATTGCCTTGCCTTCTTTCCTTCTCTCCTTAGCCAACTGCCTTGCCTTATTTCCTTGGTGGCTACTGCTCTTTCCTTGGCCAGCTGCCTTGCTTAGTGGCTGCCTCCTTTTTGTCATTCACCTCTCTTTTTCCTTAGGTTTACCGCTCACCTCTTTTTGTCATTCACTTAATTTTCTATAGCCCTTTTCTACTTTTTGCAAGACACCTAAGGGTATTTATAGAGCCTTGGGATTAGGGCTACACAATCATCAACAGTCATCGTTAATTCCACATGTTGCCTTACAATCAACGACTAGATTTGAGTCCTAAAATTTAGGGTCAACAGTTAACATTGACTTCCTTAATGATTAACAGTCAACGGTTAATCTTAACTCGTAAAATTTAAAGTCAACGGTCAACATTGACTCCTCAATGCCAGGGTTGACTAGTCATTACCAATTTCTCCTAATGACCTCATTATATCTCAATGGCATTCTTAACATCAAATCAACATATATAACCATATGAGATGGTGTTGACAATAAATCCAACACTAGTCATCAAAGATGAGCTCAACATAGGGGTTTTCTAACGGTCTTTTTCCTAAAGGTTGCAAGCCAAATGGAGAACCCAAGGAGATAATCAAAGAGAAATACAAAGGGGATTTCTAAGGGATTCTAGCTAGATATCTGTCTTCCTTATGCATGCTCCTTTTTATAGAGGTTTATGGAGCTTTCTTGAGTGGGAGTAATAATGGTTGTTTTGTCTTTTTCTGATATAATGGCAAACAAATGGAATCCACTTTATCAAAAGAAGTCTTTTAAGTTGATAGAGAATCTATTCTCCACCTAAAGCAATTTTGTCTTTTCGTGATGATGGTCCTTTATAGGGAATTTGCTTTTCCATCGAAAGTCATTTTGTTCTTTTGTGATGATTTCCTTTGGTAGGAATCTGTTTTTCCATCAAAAGGAGTTTTGTCTTTTAGTCGGCTGGACCCTTTTGGGTTTTGAGGGGCTTTTTTTTTTTTTTTTGATAAGTTAGGCCTTTTTAGGTTTTAGGATGGGCTTACGCCGTTTTGTAGGTTTTAGTTCAAGGTTTTATAAATTTTGGGTTTTGTATGGTCCTTTTTAAGTGGTTTGGATCGATTAGGCCCTTATGGGTTCTATGGGTTTTTAAAAGAGTCTTTCATACATTGTACTAGTTTAAGTTTTGGTTTTGTAGGGTTTTAAAGTGGACTAGGCATTAGGTTTTTTTTTTTCTTAAAAAAGGTTTAATGGTTTTAGTTATATATATATATATATATATATATATATTCTCATAATAAAGGAAATATAGAGTTTATTCTTAAATAATATTGTCTACACTTTTATGTCCCATTACAGTTTCAAGGTTGTAATAGTATTTATTTTCTAGCTCAGGATCTTTTTCCCATGGATCAAATCCTTCTAGTTACACATGGTTTGAGATTCCTTTCACCAATGTCTCTGATTGTCCCTTTTTTTTTTTTTTTTTTTTTTTTTTTTATGCTCCATGTGAAATGGTAGGTGGATATAGAAGACAATAATTTTTACAAAAATGCTTTAAATGTTATCTTGGGTATAAAGATTATATTCCGAATAACCATTTTGGTAATACTGCCGATTATTGATGTAGACTCTAGCGATCTTGATTTACTTGGATAATACGACAGTTGCTTCCTAAGGTTGATGAGATTTGTCCAAAATCCACTTCCCATGTCTAATGTAGAAATGATTTTAGACTAGGATGAGAATGCTTCTAACCATTTTTAGAAGAGTTGATTTAACTTTGACAAGTACTCTAGTGTTTGGTCTTTGGCTCATCAGGTTTAGTGTTATAATTGCCAGTTTTCTCCCAAACATTTTGGTGTGCTGGATTTTAAGGAAAAGAATTTCACATAGAAATCCATAATCCAATAATATCTATATAAAGATTGTTGGCATTAGCTGTGTGGACTTAATTCTTCCCATATCCATAAGTGCCTTGTGGATGCTGAAAAGAAGTTCATAGGCATAACAACCTTAATCATAACTAATCTTACACCTTTTTGTTTATACCTTTGAAGTGTCGTAGAGGTGATGTATGGATACCGCTATTCTCAATAGTGAGATTTTACAAGTCATGATGCTTTTAAGAAATTGCTAGATTTCCTAGATCTTATTGTCAAATTGTTGATACTGAAGATGATAAATCACGTCTTGGATCTTCTGTGAGAATTTTTCAAGGTATATTTTTCTGAAGAAAAAACATCATTAGGATGGTGCTTTAAAAGGAATCAAAAAATTTTAGACTTGGAGTGGCTAAGTCTTTTATCAGGCTTTTATGTGGTGGAAATGTAATACCTAGCTGGAACTCGCTCACCTTTCTTTTTCCTTTTTTGGACTTATGTAGTGGAAATGTTATGGATTGTTGACTGCTTTTTGCATCATATAATCTCTCCTAGAGATTTTTTATTTCTATACTACAGGCCTACAATGTCTACTCAACAATTTCTAATTTTTCCATTATTTTTCTAAAATGTCACATAAAAGTTGTACAATAATTGCAAAAATGTAAATCTTAAAAAAGATGTTTTGAAGAAAGATGTTTAATAATATCATTACAAACCTTGATCTTTTTTTAGTCTGGTGACTGTAGGTTCTAAACTACATCAATGAGTGCTTTATCATGTTGATCAAGATTTCACAAAGGCCAAAGATGAAATTTTTGTTTATGGACTCTTGGTAGGATTGGTAGGGTGATGTTTTCGAACTATGTCTAGGACATCCAATTAAGATTTACTAGTGATCTATCCATCTGAAAAATGAAAAGTTAGCTAAATGTATAAGTTAATAAATAAAGATGTCAAATATAGACTAAAATATCTTATTTTGATGTGATAATGTCTTTATGTATTTGGGTTAGGGTCTATGTCCATATCAATATCCATGAATGCAAATTCTTCAAACTTTGATACGGGAGCAAGATTTATAAGAAGACAGATTAATAAATAAATAAAATGTATACAAGTGTAATAATTTAGTTTAATCTAAGGAATCACTTTAGGAGGGGCTTCTTCAATGTTTTCATAGAAATTGGTTAGTTGAGAAGGAAACACGATATACAACTTATCAATAAGATTTTGTTTTTTAACTTGATTTGAAAAATCAATACTAGAAATAGACTCTACAAATTTTTCAATAAACATTATAAACACAGATATTATACTATACAAATACATAGTAATAATAAAAGATAAAGGCAAATTATCAAGACAAAAATAAACAAATATAGATTATACCTTTTATCTTGATGACCAAAGAGATCTGGTTTTCTACCCTTAGTTTCTTAAAAACTAAAACAGAAGGTATAACATAACAGAAGAAGATAAAAAGACATAGTTCTCAGAGGTAGAAGAAGAAGAATAAGAAGTCATTCTACAAAAGATTAAGTTCATTTTTTCAAAGGTTAAAAATAGTGATATATTGCTTCCTGCAATCTAAGAAGGAAAGTAGGGAACACAAATGCCTTCAATACATGGCTAAATTCTTAATGCCCTTCAAGGCCTTCGAAGAGAACATTCAGAAATAATAAGACAATGTTTAAAACCTTAAAAAAATCTGAATTGACAAAATAGATGGAGAATAAATACCTAATACAACTCACTCCTTCCCCCTAGGCTCTAATACCAGTGAGACGTCAGACCAACACACACACAGAGAGAACACAAAAACACAAGAGAGTGAGTGAGTGAGAGAACTTAGAGATAGATAAGGCAGACACAAATAGTGAAGAAAGAAATATTATTAAACTAATGGAGGATGTTTTACATGGAAAGTTTACATAGAGAAAAGGAGAAAACTTAGAGGAACAAAGAAGGACATTCACTTGGTTTTGAAAATCTTCTAAAAGGTTTGGAAAAGGATTTTTCTTAGATTTTGAAGATCCAGAAGACTTGGGAAACCCTAAATCAAATTATTGATAAAACATACTTGCCTTAAAATAAGATTGCTTGAGCTATTTAAGGTGTTTTTAAAGTTTCAAATCTTAACAGATTATAAATCCTTCCTTTTGCATATAACTTACCAATTGTTTATAAGTTAGTCTATTATATGGATAAGATTTTCGTAGGCATTTTTTAGAGTATTTCTTATTATTTTGCCTCTAGGAGAGATTAAGCGATGCAGATAATAGTCAACAATTCATAACATTCCTGCTATATAAGTTTGACAAAAGAAATGAAAGATAAGCAAATTCCAAGCAAGCATCACATTTTCACCACATAAAAGGTTGGCAAAAGACTTGGCCACTCTAAGTTTAAAATTTTACAAATTATTTTATTAGATATGATATATCAAATGATGATGATAAAGCTAGAGCAATATATTATAGGATTTTAATGTAATGTTTGGATGAAAGACTTAAAAAGCAATGCAATGATAGTACTTTATGTGATATAGTTAAGCATATAGTTGAAAGCAAAAAGAGGAAGATTAGCTGCTATATGGAGCACCATAGGACCATTGATATTGAAGCAATAAAAGTGAGGAATTATGATCAAAGAAAATAATGATGAAATAGAGATACTTGTAAAGCAAGAAAAGGTGGACAAAGACAGAGATATAATGTCCAATATTGATAACAAGACTATTAAAGGAAGTGAAGTAGTTTCAACAAAAACTAATATAGGTGTACAAAACATAGTAAGATCTAATTTTAATGGGAATAAGGATGAAAAAGAGAGCATGAGGACTATAAAAACTAAAAAAGCTAGATTTAAGTCTTATTTGAATGTCTCTATTAGAGTAACTTAAAGAAATAAAGGTAAAAGGCTATTATTTACTAGTGATGGGGAGGAAGATGAAGATGAAGTTGAAAATTCAATAGTAGTTAAATGATAGTATTGTAAGAGTAAGGTTAAAGTGCATTTTGTCCATGTTTGAGGAAATTAGATACTATTGCTCTTTGTGACACTAGTGTAAATCTAAACTATATTAAACAAAGTATAGTACCAAAAAGATTTAAAGAAAAAAAAAATGAAAAATTGTCTATTGCCAACAATTCCAAAATGGTAATTTCTAACAAAACTACTGCTTTCATTGGAAATTAGAATTTCAAAATCAAGTAAATGTGCTTACTAAGGATCAAGAATTATTACTTGACATTATCATGTATATTATTAAACTTAAAAAGAATACCTTAAAAAACTTCTAAAACCTTTGAACACCAACCCAAAACATTTGAATATCCAAATCTTAGTAAGGTTTGTCAATTTACGGAATAAAAAGGTATAGAATGTGACTAAGAAGAAAAATAAAAGAAAAATCAATATAAAGTGCAATCAAGAAGAAAAACTCAAATTTAAATGAATAAACTTGATTTAAAGCCTACTACTCTAATTCTAAAATAATGTAAACCCTAAAAAAAGTACAATAAGACCTACAAGCAAAATAAGAAATTTAAACCCTAAGAAAGTTAAATTAGATTTAACAAGAGTGAAAAAAAAAAACCTTAATCCAATGTTTATTAAGAAAACACGAACCAAAGTTATAAATCAAAATTATAGCACTATAAGAATAATCTTGATAACTTCCAAAACTTTTAAAACAACCAAAGAGAAAAGTCTTTCAAATTTATTAAAAATCAATTAGCTAGCTTACAAAAGAGGGTTATATACCTATATATAAAGTTAAAAAACATAGTAAATCCAAAAAAGAATAAGATACAACAAACTTACCTACCAAAAAACTAACTAAAGGATTAGATGAATTAAACTTAAATTAAGACATTATTCAGTCCATTACAATTATAAAATGACTAATTAATACACATGACCCCCCAAAGAAACAGGGTATACAATTAAGTCTAGAATTTAACCCAAACTCTTTAAATATGTTGTCTTTGAATTTATATGAAGTTTATTAAATCTTGATGTTTTTCTAAGTCTTGATCCTTTTGTTGTGTTGTTTTTAATCCAAATAACTTCAATAAATCCATTTAAAACTTCTCACATTATTGTGCCTCTATATGCATGTAATAGATCATTGTACATGTTAAATTGATTTCTATCAAAATCCTTTTTGGTTTTTGATAGAGGTAGCTATCTATATTGCTATACAAAGGAAAAATGCTAAGTGTAATGCCTTTTTGGGATGCTTAAGATGGTTGGTATAGATGGTGTACATGGTATACTTGGGATGTTATTAATCATGGAACAATGTTACTTTTGTTTATGAATGAATGATGTGAAATTATATCGTGAAAAATTTTTTGCTTTTTATTCTTAAACTAGTAAATAAAACTAATGTTACTAACTTAAATATAAACTAAAATGTAAGTTATTGTCCTAATTGTAAACCTTTGTAATAATTATTGAACTAATTTTGAACTTTAAAATCAAAAAAAAGAAAAAAGTAGAAAACAAGGCAAGAGAAAAGAGATAAGAGTTTTAGTGAGTGCCATGCAAGAGAGAGAATGTTATCTACATTGCATTTTTTTTTTCACTCAACTTAATGCTACTAGTCACGTTAGAAACAATGTGGATGCCGCATCATGACTTAATAATGATTTTTGAAAGTCTAACATTCTTGATCCATTAATAGACTTTTTGTAACAGTTTTGCTCTTAAATAAACAATTTTCAAGTTACTAGCCTATATGTGAGCAAATGAAAACTTAATAACCCAAACATAAATTATCCCTACATATCACCATAACCTTCCCATCTTAACTACAACATCCATCATCAAGCTTACCAAAATTTACTTTAGTTGATGTTCTTTGTTATCTCAAACCTTACAAAAATCATATTTATAACATCCAATGAGGGTATATAAGGTAAGGTAGGGAATATTTCTTAAAGAAAAACCTTTTGTACAATAAGAGGAAAATTCTTGGAGGGAAGAAAAATTGGATGTAGTCATGCCTTAGAGAGAAAATAGAAAAAAAAATGAACCATGGTCATTTATTTAAGAATACACAAAAATGGTTTTCTTATATCAATAAAGGCATGAGAGAGAAAAAGTTTAATTGGTGTATTAAGCTTGCTCATTGAAAAATAATTTGTATGCTAAATTTAAAGTTTGACGTCTAAAAACACAAGATGTGCAATAAGATGGTATAATATGCAAATAAAAATGTCCAAATAAGCACATGCATAATACAATGTATAATAAGATGAGAAATGAACATTTTTGGTTGGTTGTACTTATTGCATAATTAATTTACCTTGTTTTATATCAAGTGTCTCTGTGGATTGTCGATTTACATAACATGTAATGAATAGTGTACATACAAATTTTGCTTGTTTGATCAAGGAACATAATGCCAACACTACCTTGCATTTTTTAATTGGGCCAATGGATGTGGTTGTTGATTATTTGACTTGGATAAGCATTGTAGCATGAGCACTTAGGTACATCACTTTAATTGCAATAAGTTATAAACAACATCTGAAAAAGGAATATAATATTAATTAATTAATTAAAAAGTCAATTTTGTATGTGGCCAAAAAGTAAACTTAATTTAACAATTATAGTAGGTAACTAGATCATAATATAAGGTTTTATGTTAAGTATAAGCACAAAAATCATCTGATGCATATAAAAGTGATACTATTGCAAGTGGTGAACTTTGGGTTATACAAAGTTGTAAATGGTTTGTAAAAATTTATATCAAATACAACTACTAAATGTGTTTTAATATAAGGTTATTGAGAGAGTAATTAAATTTGAAATTTATACTTAATTTTTATGGGTGTCTTAAAAGAAAAGAATTTAGTAAGATAATTTTATCCCCAACGACTCAATTGTCATTTATTTCATATAAGAAGACTACAAATGCATGTTCTTCCTTAGTTGTTGCATAAAGTTAAAATTGGTTTTCCAAGGCCTAATATATAGTTAGAGCTATTTTTATCTCATTTATATTAAAAATAAGTGACTCAAATACTAAACAATATGTATTTGTCTATAAATAGTGGTTGGCTTGTAAAATTGTAAAAAAGTCGGGGATAACAAACACAATCACATTGGAAGTTATCATCGATGCTACGTGGTTGGCCTTTTGTTGCATAAATTTTTTAATAATGTCCAAAAATGATAATACAATATGAGCCATGAAACTTGTGCATATTCAAGGTTACTAGGTGAAGTATTAATTCAAAAGATTTCTCTTAATAGTTTACAATTAAAAATCTTCTTGTTATGCTCACCATTAGAAAAACAACAAGCCTTTGATTTTTGGAATCACAATATATCTCTTTGTTTAAGGACATCAACTCTCATAATCATTTTTGCTTTAAGCCAACTAGCCCCATCTGCTGTTAGGAAGTCTCTTGGACATATTGCTACTATTGGAAAGCCTCCTGGACATGCTACTGCTACTGGGAAGTCTCCTAGACGTGTTGCTGCTACTAGGAGGCCTCTTGGACATGCTGCTACTGCTAGAAAGTCTCCTAGACGTGCTATTGCTGCTGAGAAGCCTCCTGGACGTGTTGCTGTTCTCTTCTTGGTCAGCTGCCTTACCTTCTTTCCTTGGTGGCTATTGCACTCTCCTTGGCCAATTGCCCTTTACTTTCTTTCTTTCTCTCCTTGGTTAGCTGTGTTGCCTTCTTTCCTTGGTAGATGCTCCTTTCTTCTTGGCCGATTGCCCCTTGCTCTCTTTGTCTCCTTCTTGGCTAGTTGCACGTTGCTTGGTGGCTACCTTCACTTTTGCCGTTCACCTCTCTTTTAATTTAGGTTTACCGCTCACTTCTCTCTTTGGTCAGCACTCTCAATTTTTTGCAACACAACCCCTTTTTGCAAGACGTCTAAGGGTATATATAAATCCTTGAGATTTGGGTTACGTGATTATCAATGGTCATTATTAATTTTCACATGTTGCCCTATAATCAATGACTAGAATTGATTCTTAAAATTTAAGGTTGATAGTCAACATTGACTCTTAAAATTTAGGGTTAACAGTTAATGGTCAATCTTGACCCTTAAAATTTAAGGTCACGGTCAATATTAAATTCTCAACATCAAAATTGACCTATCATCATCAATTTCTCCCAATGACCTTACTACATTTCAACAGCATTCATAACCTCACATCAACACATATAACCGTGTGAGATGGTATTGACAATAAATCTAACACTAGCTATCAAAGATAGGCTTAACACTTCACCAAATTTAATTTAACTAGTCAAATTGAGACCTCACAAATCTTATTAAAGTGGTCTAACTAAAAAGTTCATTAGTCATATTATTATGCATTTGCGTTGATAGGGTAGAGTGCATCACAAATAAAAAGCATTTTAAAGATACAAAATTCTTTAATCAACTGCTAAACATTTTCCTATATCTTTAACTGTAATTACTTAAACATCTCTTTCTTTTTGTTAATTTTCTTTTGTCTCATTTTCTCCAAATCCAATCATATTATTAGTTAAAATACAATTTCCTAAATTTGCAACATATTCAAATATTTTTGATTTTTATTATTGACCTATAATTATTCTTTCTACAAACTTTTGTTGCTTATTATTTTTATGTTTGTTACACATGTTTTTATGGTTGTCACAAATAATGATTTATTTGGCACAAAAATTTGACATTTAGAATTGTATATTGTCCTTTGTCTTTTTAGATAATCACTAATTTTGATATTTGAAGAAATAATTTTTCTTCTTTCTCTTTCTTTTCATCAATTTTTTTTTTTTATTTTCCCTTAGTCTAAGTATAGAGTTAATGACATGGGATACAATTTTCATTATTTCTAAATCCATGTTTATTATTAGACAATAATTTCTCTTTTCAGATAGTTTGTTGCTTATTCCTTTTCCATTTGTTAGATATCTTGTTTTGGTTGTTGCACTTAATGATATGTTTAGTTAAAAAAATTTAAATAAAAATGTGCACTTTTTTCTCTTTTATTAGATAACCAAAAAAGGCAAATAACTAATTTTGAACTTAATAGTCAAATATACTTTTTTACATGTTTTAATAACCATTTAATTTGTTTTTTTTATTCTTTAATTATAGTTGTTAATATTATTTTTCTCTTTAATAACTAGCATTTACTTAACAAAGAGATGAAGTTAGATATTTTTTAAATGGAATTTAGAATATTGCTCAATAAATTTGTGCATTGTTATTATCATTTATGTCAAATATATAGATTTAATATTAAATAAAATCTTATATATGTAGTCAAAACCTTTTGGTTTTTTTAACTCTGTTGATTATTCTTGTAGAATTTGTTGCATATCATGTTGAGGTTTTTGTACATATTGACATATGTGGTGGAATTTTGAAATTAAGAAATAAGTAATACATCTAGGAAGCTTCCCAGTAGTAGCAGCATGTCCAGGAGGTTTCCTAGTAGCAACAACATGTCTAAGAGACTTCCCAGCAGTAGCAACACGTCCAGGAGGCTTCCTAGCAATAGCAGCACGTCCCTACACGTCCAAGAAGGTATACAAGCAACAGCAGACGTCCCTGCACGTCCAGGAGGGTATGCCAGCACCAGCAGCATGTTCCTGCACATTTAAGAGGGTATACCAGCAACAACAACACGTCCTTGCATGTCAAAGAGGATATACCAGCACCAGCAGCACCTCATGAGGCTTTCCAGCAACAGAAGCATGCCCGAGAATCAAGTAAAAAATCAGAACATGCAGTAGTAGGTTTGGGAATCAGTAGCCACCTTCAGAAATAGCTTGTATGGACAGTAAGCACAGCGTGTGTGGTGGATAGCAGGTATAGCTTGTATGGACAGCAGGTATAGCTTGTAAGCATAGTGAGCATAGCGTGTGCAAATGGCAGGCACAGTGTGTGCGGATAATAAGCAGACATGGCAACATGAATGGATAGCATTAACTGCACACGTAGACAGCAATGGACAGATGCATCAATGCATACAAACAATAGCGACAACGCGTATTAATAGTATTAACTATGCACGTAGACATCAGGGGACAGACATGGCAGTGCATACAGATAGCAACGGACAGACATAACAGCGTGTATGAACAGCATTAACAGCACACGTGGACAACAGCAACAACGTGTGCAGGCAACACTGGCAGCAGGTGAAACAGCACCGACAACGAAGGAAAGAGAAGATTCATATTCTGCTTTAGCAGTCTGTATACATTAAGTGATTGTTCTCTAGGAAAGGTTTTAATCACAAACTCTTAATAAACATGTTAAAAAAGGGTAGGATACCCTTGAAGTGATCAGGAGATCAACTCCTTGATCGAGAGATCATTATAAGTGATTAAGGAGTAGTCCTTTCACAAGTGGTTAAGGAGTGATCCTTTCACACCATAACTGTATCCCTTGAAAACAAGAGTGGATTGTGTGATTTAGGAGTGATCCTATCACACTATTGACATAGTTCACACATTAAGTGAACCACATAAAAATTACCGTGTGTTCTTGGGTGCTTACGCATTAATTTTTATTCATATGGTCACGCTCACATAAAGGAGAAAATTAAAAATTGGATCATCGGTTCTAACAAGCCATAGAGGTTAAATTCGGATCGATTTGTAAAAAGAAGATAGCTTGCACTAATTCACCCCCTCTCTCAATGTGAGACCTACAACGGTCCTCATCAAGTGGTATCAGAGCCTGATTCCTCTATCGATCCAATTTTTTTTCTTTGAAGTGGAGTTATGCATTGTTGTGTGAGTTTTTATTTCTATTATTGCTTGAGATCATAGATAGCATGAACAGTGTCAACAGCAAAGGTATTTCTATGTTTGATGGATAGAATTATCAGTTATGGAAAGATAGAATGCTCCTATATCTAATGTCCCTTGGTCTTGATGTTTAAGTCTGTTGTTAGTGGCTTCATCCCTATTGCTGAAGGTGATTTTATGAGGCCAGCTGATAAGAAGAACTTGGAATATGATGGAAAGGCAAGAAATGCCTTATATGCCTCCCTATCTGATAAAGAATTCACCAAGGTGATAGGATGCAACATGGCCAAGCAAATCTAGGACAAATTGATGAATATTTATGAAGGAGACAAGGTTGTGAAGGAAGCCAAGTTACAAATCTAGAGGAACAGATTCGAAGACATAAAGATGAAGAATGATGAGACTGTAGATGCATTCTTCACAAAAGCCAACAAGATTGTGTGATCCATCAAAGGCTATAGAAAGGAGATCCATGATGCCACTATGGTAAGGAAAATACTCAGAACCTTGCCAGAAGCTTACAACGCCAAAGTCTTTTCCATAGAAGATAGAGATTTAGATAAGCTACCCTTAAATGACCTACATAGCATATTGGTGGCTTATGAAATAAGAATAGCCCCAATAAAGAAAGAAAAGAATTCTAAGGTGGAGAAGGAGTTGGCCTTCAAGGTAATGAAAAAGTTAAAGATTAAAGACCAAGAAGAAGAATTCAATAGTAGCTCTAGAGAAGAAGATGGTGATCCTCAACTGGATAAAGTTTTGGTATACATCACCAACAATATAAGGAAAGGAAAGGGGAAGTACAAGGGACAACTACCCTTGAAGTGCTTTAACTGTGGAGACATAGGGCACTTTACCGTGGACTGCCCAAAGAGAATAGAAGCAAGTAGTGATGATGATGATGAGCCTAACCTAAGGTGGAGAACAATGAAATCCAACTGTCCTAAAGCTAGAAATTCAAGTGCCAAAGGGAAAAGGCAATTTTTCAGATCCAAAAGAAAGAATTCTTTGAGCAAGCTAAATAAAAAGGATTCTAAAAAAGAAGTTGATGATGATTCCAATGATGAGGCTATAAAGGATGTGCTGATCACTCAAGCAAATAATGATCAAGACTCTTCAAGTGACGAGGAATCAACAGAAGAGGATGAGGATGAGGATGAGTTAGTGCGACAACTTGAGAAGGAATTGAAAGCTTGTTTGCACAAAAACAACAAGTTGGAAAAAGAGGCAAAACATCTCAAAAAGCTGTATGAAAATTCTGCTATTGATGAATTTAATCTCCAAGTAAAAAAAAAAAGAAAGGAGTTTAAAGCAAGAGAGAAGGAGTAATTAAAGAGGATTGAGGAGCTAATTGTACTTAAGGCAGAGCAAGGAAAGATACACGAAGATCTTGGCACTAAGGTGATTGCACAAGAGCAAGAGGTGTTGATTTTGCAAGCCAAGCTCCATAAGGTTAAGTTCGAGTTAAAGAAGCATGAAGAAAGTTTTATGCAGGCCATGAAAGTGAAAGGAGAGTCATCATCAGCAAATGCTATCAAAGAGGATGCTACCAAAAAGTTGAATGAGTTTCTAAGCAATTAAAAACCTCATTCCATGAGGAAGAAAGGACTTGGCTACATTGAAAAATCAAGTGAGAAGGTAAAAGAAAAGAAGAAAATTGTGTTTATACCTGAAAGCAAGCATAATGACATGATAGCAAAGCGAGACCAACCCAAGTTAAAATGGGTTAGGAAAGATGTGGTGGAGACTCTTATCCACAAGAGACAAACAATCAAAGATGAAGAGAAGGTTGCCACACTAGTTGCTAAAGAAAGAAGACATAGACTTGGTAAAATAAGTAAATTCAGGTTCAAAGGATTTTGCTAGAACTGTGGTAAGTATGAGCATGAGGCCAATGTGTGCTGGAGTAATAGGCCCATAATGAAGAGAAATGTGAGGCAAGAATCTAGGGGGAGACTCTATCAAGAAAGGAGGCAATCTCAGGTAGACAGAAGTCATATTCCACTAAGAAATAGGTTTGATTTATTAGGAGAGATCTGTGGAAGATGTGAAAGGGTTGGACACACTGCTGAGGATTGCTTAACATTATTACCCAGTCAAGAAGTGCAAAGAAAAACACGCCAACCATTGTTGCCCAGTCAAAGAGTGGAAAGGAGAATACCTACACATGCTCCCACATTCAGCCAAAGAAGAAAAAGAAGAAAAGAAATGTTTATGGTTGTGAAAATAGCCTTAAAAGCTTCCAAGAAAGAAAAACCATGGATCTTAGATAGTGTCTACTCTTCACACATGATAGGAGACTCCAAGATGTTGAAGGGAGTAGCAAAATATGATGAAGGGTCTATCAGATTTGGCAACGATGATGACTTAAAGATTCAAGGTATCAATGCTGCTGAAATTAATGCAGAAAAGCTTAAAATAAAAAAAAAGTGCTTTATATTGAAGGGCTAAAACACAATCTTATCAGTTTCAGATAGTTTTGTGATGATGGACAAGAAGTTACTTTCAATAAGAGTGGCTGCACAGTAAAGAGATTAAGAGATGGCGCCCTTCTTACAAAGGTAAAAGAACAAATGGAAACTTATATCAAGTTTCCAAAAGTAAAAACACATGCTACATAAGCATTAAAGATAAGAATTTGTTGTGGCATGGAAGATTGGGACATCTTGGACAAAAGAGGCTGAACTTAAGTATTCAGCCATACCCTAGAGGCTGAAGTATTTTCTAACCTCTCCCCTTCCCTCTTCTATTTTTCTTTGGATTTGTTTTCAAAAGAGGAGATATTTTGCATAAATCCAAAGGGAGTATGTATTGATAAAAAGGGGGAGTAGCTTGTTGGATAAAGAGGGAAAAGTAAAAAGGGGGAGTTAAACTAGGTTAAGGGAGATGCATGGTTCAAGGAGAGCTATGACTGACTATATGTAGGGGATGTTGTGCATGGTTGGATTTAATGTGTTGCCAACAAATCCAAAGAGGGAGATTGTTAAGCCCATCTTTGATGGCTAGTGTTGAATTTGTTGTCAACACCATCTCATACAGTTATATGTGATGATGTGAGGTTATGAATACCGTTGAGATATAATGAGCTCATTGGGAGAAACTGGTGATGACAAGTCAACCCTGGCGTTGAGAAGTTAATGTTGACCATGACCTTAAATTTTAGGGGTCAAGATTGATCATTGACCATTAACTGTTGATCCTAAATTTTAGGAATCAAATCTGGTCATTGATTGTAGGGCAACACGTAAGAATTAATGATGACTGTTGATGATCGTGTAGCTATAATCCCAAGGCTCTATAAATACCCTTAGACATCTTGTAAGAAGGGGGTGTTCTGCAAAAAATTGAGAGAGCCGACCAAAAAGAGAAGTGAGCGGTAAACCTAGGGAAAAAGAGAAGGCAGCCACCAAGCAAGGTGCAATCGACCAAGAAAGAGAGAAAGAGAGCAAGGGGTAGCTGGCTAATGAGAGAGGAGTAGCCACCAAGGAAAGAAGGCAATGCATCCGGCCAAGGAAAGGAAGAAAGGTAGTCGGCCAAGAAAAGAAGGTAAGACAGCCAGCCAAAAAGAGAGCAACAACATGTCCAAGAGTTTTCCCTACACTAGCAAGCACGTCCAGGAAGCTTTCTAGTAGCAGCAGCACGTCAAAGAGGCTTCCATGCACCAACAGCATGTCCAGGACACTTCCCAGCAGCAACAACATGTCTAAGAGACTTCCCAACAGTACCAGCACGTCCAGGAGACTTCCTAGCAACAATAGGAGGTCCATGAGGGTATACCAGCAGCAGCAGACATTCCTGCACATCCAGGAGGGTATACCAACACCAACAACACATTCCTACATGTCTAAGAGGGTATACAGTACCAGTAGCACCTTAGGAGGCTTTTTAGTAGTAGAAGCACGCCCAGGAATCAAGCAAAAAATCAAAACATGCAGCAGCAGGTCTGAGAATCAGTAGACACCTACAGAAAGTGCAGCAGCAGGCTTAGGAATCAATAGCCACCTGCAGAAAGTGCAGTAGCAAGTCCGGGAATCAACCAGCAAACTAGCAACGATGTGAGAAGACAACTGCAGTGTGTAGGGATAGTAGTAGCGGCACAAGAAAATAGCTGCAACGCACGGGGAGAGCAGTAACAGCATGAGAAAACTGTTGCAGCGTAAGTAGAGAGCAGTAGTAGCACGAGAAAGCAGTAGTAATGCACATAGATAGCAGCAACGGTAAAAGCCAATAACAGGAGCAGCACGTATGGATAATAGGAACAGCATGTGCAGACAGCAGCTGCAGTGCGCGTGGACAGCAGGTGTAGAGACTATGAACAATAGGAGCAGTGCATACATGGATAGCAGGCACAACACGTGCGAACAGCAGGCCTAGAGACCATGGTCAATAGGAGCATGGATAGCAGGCACAGCGTGTGCAAACAGTAGCCGCAGTGTGCGCGGACAACAGGTGCAGAGACTGCAGACAATAAGAGCAGTGCACATGGATAGTAGGCATAGTGCGTGCGGACAGCAGGCATAGAGACCATAGACAGCAGGCAGATAACAGGTATAGCTTGTGAGGACAGTAGGCACAGCGCGTGCGAACAATAGGTAGACACAACAACACGAATGAACAGTATTAACTATGCACGCGGACAGTAGCGGACAAACGCAGCAACGTGTACATACAGCATTAACAATGCGCACAGACAGCATCAATAACACATGTGGATAACAGTGGCAGTGCGCACAGGCAACACTAGTTGCATTAATTTTTATTTGTACGATTATGCTCACATAAAGGAGAAAATTAAAAATTGGATCAGTTCTAACAAGCCACAGAGGTTAAATCCAAATCAATTTGTGAAAAAAAAAGAAAGCTTACATTGATTCACCCCCCTTTTAGTGTGAGACCTACAACAGTCCTCATCAATGAAGGAACAAAATGTAAAGCACAACTAGGTGTTAAATATACCTACTTATTAAAATATTGCCAATTTATAGCATTGACCAAAAAATAATGTATTCCAAAAGGCAAATTTTGGTTAGGCATAAAATGAAAAAAGAAAAAAACCATGGTCAATCCAAAAGGTTATGTAATGACAACTCTCTCTTTATTTCTTTAGTCTCCAACGTCACTTATGTTTCCTTTTCTTTACAATTTGCTTCTTCTCCTCATCCATTTGACCTTATAAAAAATGATTCATAACTCAAAACTAATTTGTTTAAAATGATAATTGACACATTTTAATTCATGGAATTGGTAGGAAAGAATCAAATCCATTAGTAGCTATTGTGGTGTAATAACAATGTAACTACTTGTTGAGCCCATCTTTGCTAACTAATGTTGGATTTGTTGTTAATAACATTTCCCATATTTGTCCTTGTTGATTTGATGTTGTGAATGCCGTTGAGATGCAGAGAGATCATTTGTCAAAACTGTTGATGGTAGGTCAACCCTAAATTTTAGGAGTCAATGCTAACCATTGATTATAGGGCAACCGTCGGGAATTAATATTGACCATTGATTGTAGGGCAACAAAGAGAACCTGCAGAGGAGAAAACTTGCAAAAGTAAGAACCTGCAAAGGAGAGAACCTGTAAAAAAGAGAACCTACAAAAGAGAGACAATAGCAGCGACAGAAAAAAAAAAAAAAAGAACTTACAGAGGAGAGACCAATAAAGCTTAAGGAGAGAAATTGACAGTGAGGAAAGATAAGATCTGTTTTCTACAACAACAATTTGTGCACATTAAGTGATCTTTCTCAAGGAAGTTTTGTCATAAACTTTTTATGTACTTTTTGAAAAAAGGTAGGAGACCCTTGGAGTGATTGAGAGATCAATCTTTCGAGTGATTAGGAGATCAACTCTTCTAGTGATCGAGATATCATTGTAAGTAGTTAAGGTATGATCCTTTCACAAGTGGTTAAGGAGTGATCCTTCCACAACATCAGTTGTATCCCTTGATAACAAGAGTGGATTGTGTGATTTAGGAGTGATCCTATTACATCGTGGATGTAACTCACATATTGTAGGGGAACCACGTAAAAATTTTATGTGTTCTCAAGTGCTTATACTTGCTTGATATCCATATGACCTTTCACATATAAAGAAGTAAGATAAAAATTGGATCATCGACTTTAATAGGTCACAAAGGTTTAATCCAGATAAATTTGTAAAATATAAGCATTTCACACTGATTCACCCCCTCCCCCTCTCAATATGAGACCCACAGAGGTCCTCATCACTACTTTTGGTTGTTAGTCTATTTAACTACCTTAAAGGACCCTTAATGGGTTGAGGCACTTTGGGATTTGCAAGGATTATGACATGACTCTTTTGTGTTAGAAATTCATCTTCATAATGTCTGTTATGAATTTCAAACTTCCTTATTTTGGAAACATAGTGCTTTAATCTTAAACTTATGTTTAGATAATAATATGTTGTTGAGCCCATCTTTGATGGCTAATGTTAAATATGTTGTCAACAACATCTCACACAGTTGTTTGAATTGATTTGATGTTTTGAATGTTGTTGAGATGCACAGAAGTCATTGGTCAATACCGTTGATAGTAGGTCAACTCTGAGGTCAATGAGTCAATGTTGATCGTTGACCCTAAATTTTAGGGGTTAAGATTAATGTTGACCCTTGACCATTAACCTTAAATTTTAGGAAGTTAATGTTGACTATTGACCTTAAATTTTAGGAATCACATATGGCTATTAATTGTAAGGCAACCTTTGGGAATCAATACTGATCATTGATGATTGTGCAATCCTAAATCTCAATGCCTATAAATACATCCATACATCTTTCAAGATATATGTGTGCTACATAAAAAAGACTGACTAGCTACAAAGAGAGAGGTAGTCACCAAAAAGAGAGTGACTAGCCAAGGAAGGTGCAACAGCAACTGACCAAGAGAGGTACAACACCAAAAAGAGGTGCAGTCAACTAAAAGGTGACAGCAGCCACCAAAGAAGGAGGTAGCCACACCAACCAAAAGAGAAGTTGTAGCAACTAGCAACCCTACCAAAGGGAGAAGAAGAAGGTGTGCAACAACTACACCAAACCAAAGAAGATGTGTAGCAGCCACACTAAACCAGAGAAGATGTGCAGCAGTCACACCAAACCAAAGGAGAACGTGCAGTAACCAATTAACCACCCAAGGAAGAAGTTGCAACAATCGATCAAGGAGAGGTGTAGCAGTTGGCAAACCGATCAAGGAGAGGTGCAGCAGCCAGTAAACCAATAAAGGAGAAGGTGTAGTAACCACCTAAAAGAGAAGGTGCAGCAACCACTAAAGAGGGAGAAAGCAACTTACAGCATAACCAGCAATTGTAGCAGTAAGCACAACTAGTAATTGCAGCAGTAAGTATAACCAGCACAGCAACTAGCAACAAGTGAATCACAACCAGCAGCATGCAGAACCGACAGCAGGGTAGGTAGTACCAGTAGTAGGAGAAGAAAACTTGCCCTGGCAACAAGACAAGCAGCACCAACAACAAGAGGAAAAGACTTGCCCCGGTAGCAGGGCAAACAGCATTAGCAGTAGGAGGAGAAAACTTGCCCCGACAACAGGGCAAGCAACACCAACAGGGGAAGAAAACCTGCCAAGGCAGAAGGAGAGGCAACAAGTAAGGTAGCTTGCCAAGGCAGTAGGTGAGGCAGCACCAGCAATAAAGGAAGGAGAAGATTCACGTTCTGCACTAGCAGCCTATACACATTGAGTGATCATTCTCAGGAAAATGTTAGTCACAAACCTTTTGATAAACTTGTTGAAAAAGGGTGGGATACCCTTGGAGTGATCAGGAGATAAATCCATTGAGTGATCAAGAGATCATTGTAAATGGTTAAGGAGTAATCCTTCCATAAATGGTTAAGAAGTGATCCTTCCATGACATTAACTGTATCCCTTGATAACAAGAGTGGATTATGTGATTTAGGAGTGATCCTATCACACCATCAACGTAGCTCACACATTATGGGTGAACCATGTAAAAATTGTTGTGTGTTCTTGGGTACTTGCATTTGATTAATATCCATACAGCCGCTCTCACATAAAGAAGAAAGATAAAAATTGGACCATCGACTCTAACAAGTCACAGAGGTTAATCTAAAAAGATTTGTAAAAAGTGAGCATCTCACACTGATTCACCTCCTCTCCCTCTCAGTGTGAGACCTAAGAAGGTCCTCATCATATATCAATTAATATATTATCATAACATTTAAAGTAACTAACCATTGTAATACTCACAATCTTAATTAGAAGGGTTGAAGCAGTTAAGGCCTCACATTGCTCTCTTATTCCAACATCTATATTAGCATCTTTTTTTGGTTTTTTATTTTCTCCATATGATTTTTCTCTTTATTTTTTTTAAGAAATGAACAAATAACTTAATATCCTATAAAGCATTGAAAATATGATAAGAATATGACCACACCAAATGCAATGATATAGCATTCAAATTAAAAACTAACCTTTTTCACATATAGTTTATCTTTTCAAAGCATTTCTTAAAATCTATCATTGTCTAGCACATGGTCCACTTGAACTTTTTTGTTTATCTCAATTTTGTCACTCTTATTTACAAACATTTTGATAACTTGGTTGGAATGGCTTAAACCTAGCACCATTTTCTTGTTAAATGACTACATTGGTTACTTTTGCTTCAAGATTGAGAGCATTGGCATCCTTAGTTAACTAATTCACTTTTATCGGATAAGATGACTCTTTTTCTAGGCAACTTCTCCTATTATGACTTACCTTCTTACATAATTTACAAGTCATTTCCATAACCCTATATAAGATAGTGATTGAATTTGTTCTTTTCTTTTGCCAATGTTCGTTCCTTCTATTTTTCTGTGTTTTGCCTAAAGTAAAACAAGGGTGTTATGACAAAGACCTTTTTGCCAATTAAGAAAGAATTTAAGGGCCTGAAATTTCAAAGAATGTTTTGTGTATGTGTGAAGGCTACAAATGAAGTAGCGTTTCACGCAAGGATGCCAAAATTGAAGGAAGATAGGGTTTAGAAAAGTCAAATCCATTATCTTTATATTGAAAGGCATTTGTATTTATATAATGAGAAGATTTAAAAGGAATAAGGATTTAATTGGTGATGAAATCAAGCTGACATATATGCAATTTGCTGATGATACTATTATCTTCAGTATAGTTGATGATGAGTCTATTGAAAATAGCAAATGAATCCTTAAATGCTTCTAATACTATACAGGGATGAAATTTAATTTAGCCATGACCATTATGCATAGGTAAAGTGGGGTAAAGATTCAACAGTGG
Source organism: Ceriops tagal (assembly GCA_021533255.1). Lineage (NCBI taxonomy): Eukaryota > Viridiplantae > Streptophyta > Magnoliopsida > Malpighiales > Rhizophoraceae > Ceriops > Ceriops tagal. The sequence continues at coordinate 7,009,418 of CM038602.1, forward strand.
CCCAAAGAGTATAAATGTAGTATGGGTTCCTATTTTATGAGCTTAGGCACAGGAGTGATCTACGAGGTGTTCATAGATAACACTAGTGTGAAGAAGGGTGTATTCTAAATGGCAAAAGGGGATTGAGCATCTAGGTATTCTAAAATCTCAATTGGATATTTGATAAGAGATGGTAGAAAGATGGACTTTTAGAATAAGGTTTAAGTTGGTGATTCAATATTGACTCATTAGTTCCTCCATCTTTTGCCATAGTAAGGCTTAAGGAAGGCCTTGTGCATAATTTTGGGCAATGGGTGGATGACAAGTGGGAATGAACCTTTCCATGGCATTGGTGACTATTTCATTGGGAGGAAGTGCTATTTAAGGAGTTTGAAGGGGTGTTGAATAGGCAATACCTTACAAGAAGGGAGAAGGACAAACTAATTTGGTAGGTGGAAAAGGATGGTGTATTCATAGTGAAATCATTCTATGATGTAATGGATCATTAGAGGAGGTCATTTGATGTCATAATATTCAATGTGTGGCAATGGTTGGCTTTGCCAAAGGTGGACATTTTTGTTTGAAAATTAAAAAAAGGAAAGACACCAATGAAAGAGCAACTTATATTGATTAATAAAGAGAGACGTCTTGATATAAGTTGCACAATTTGTAGGATAACATAGGAATTAGTCAACTATCTCTTTCTTTATTATACTCCAATCTAGACTGCTTGGTGTAAATGTTTAGGTTGGTGGGGCATCTCATGGATGGTCCCAAGATCATTGAAGCAAGCATGGAATTTATGTTATCATTTAGGCCATGGATGTTAGTCGAAGAAGATCTAATTAATGATGTTTTATGCAATTACATGGTCCATTCAACTAATAAGGAATAAAGTTTGTTTTGTTGATGAATCCTTCTTGGTGGAGAGACTTTATGATTTGGTGCATATTAAGATGTGGTGATGGGCAAAGGCTAAGTGGTCGATAAGCAACTTTTCATGCGATGACCTTCTGCTAAACCCTAGCAATGTTCAAGTTATGAGGAAGAGTAAACTTTGCCCTTAACCCCAATCTTACATTGAAGGCACCACCAAAGGATAATTTAAATTTAATACTAACACATTTATGACAACTTCACTTGGAGTGATTGGTACAGAGATTAAAGGGGATAAAGGGATCATAATTTGTCTTTTTTCCAAGCAATTGTATCTTTAAGTATTAATGAGGCAAAATTAATTAAAATCAAGGAGGTAGTGAGATTATGAGATCAATAGGAAGATGCAGACAATATCCCTTTAATCATTAAAAGTGACTTAAGTATGGTTATCATATGGTTTAATAGTATAGATGGAAGACTTTAGAATCTAACGTTAGTGTTTAGGGATACCAGTAATAGAATTAAGAACTAAATTTCCTTTATCTTTCATTTACGAGATTACAATTTTTTTGTGAATGCAATGATGAAGCAAGGATTGATCAAAAGTACTTTCTTTTCTTACTTGGGTGTAAATGCTTAGCTTAATTGTCATTTATTAGTTTCATTGGTTTACTTTGTGTAAGGATTTCCTTTTATTTTGAAATTCCTGAGAAATTAGGAACAATATCTTTTATTCTGAATATATAAAATTATCTTCTTTTTCTCAAGGTCTATGCACACTTTTGTACATGCATTTTTGGTAAATCTTCTCATTATCTTACCCTTCCATAAAAAAAAAAAAAAATCGTGTGACTTCACTGAATACTTTAATTAGTTGGACACGGCTTAGCTTGAATTAGTTGTGCAATTTAATTAATCTACGTGCTTACATATTTTTTTAACCAAAAAGCCATTGTTATTTCATCCTCCATTTCATCATGTGTCAAATGTTTTAAATCTTTTGTGCCGTTTGAATTTGATATACTCAATTAAAACGATAATGGGTTCATGTTTCAAGCGAGAGGGTTGAAATTCTCAAACCTACGTACTTCGTCTGGAATTCCTGTACTGCAAAATTAGATACCGAATTCGGTGCCTCATGTGCTTGCTTTCCCGTTGCTCATTGAAGTTACCATAGATTAGTCGAAACTTGAATGTGCCATCCAAAAGGAGAATAAAACTACATTCCCTTTTTGCTTAACTAATAAGAGGCTGGAAATAATGCTTAACTCTCTATTTGTAAGACATTACAAAGACAACAGGCAATAATTCATTTATTATAAAAAAAGGGACAACAAAAATAACACACATACATACACCTGCACACATACACGCGCACGCGCGCACATTTGCACGTCATAAATCTAATCACTGGTTAAATTTGACCATTTAAATGATATGGTAAAATTTTCTGACGTACCTGAAAAAAAAAAAAAAAAAAAAAAGAAAACATTAAGAGTTATGGTGTAAACCACTGATTGGGTCTATGCTACATGTTAAAATTGGATGCTGCATTTTATCCATCTTGATAGATAATTTCTATAATAATTTGAGGCGAAAAGTTTAGTGTTTTGTCTTGGTCTCACTGTAGATTGCAAACAGTACCAAAGTGATCCAATTGAACATTTAAGTGGCCAACAACATATAGCTTTAATGATAAAAGCATCATCCCCAGGATCGACGCATGACCAATGAAATCATGGATACCAACGATTAAAAGGACATTGAAAAATTAGTAGATTCATTGGACGAAACAACAAGATAATATATATTTTTTTATATTTAGGACATAAAGTTAGTTGATTGTCAATAAATTCAAATAAAAATAAGACATTAGTTTTATAAAAATCTTCTCAGCATTACTTAAAATATTTTATATTTAAGTTGTGTTGAATTTAATTGCATACCAGAATCTAATAATTTTTTTTTTGATAACTTGAAAGAAAAAATTTATATAAAATAAGTACAAGATTTTAAGATGAAAAAAAAGGAAAAAATTATGCGTACAAATTAAAGAAAAATTTGTATGATTTTAAAAAAGTTTTAAAACAATGGAATAAGAAATTTGATTATGTTATAGAGGATGAAGATATAAAATGATTTTTTTTCAAAATTTTAAAAATTTCTTTCTTAACCAACAATTTTTTATGAACAAATTTTACAAATATATAGAGCATTCAATAGGTTTTGTCATGAACCTTGTGCATGTGCGTGTAAAATTTGTTAATAGGAGATGCATTGTTCATAATTTGATTACGGGGAAACAGAAATTAAGTTTATAAATCAGACATGGGCACGCATTCAAGACATTTAAAAATTGATTTGTTTCTTATACATATACTAACACAGTCCTACGAATAAAAGCATGGGTTTCAAAACCTTTTTTCATTTTTTTTTTTTTTATGGGTCCAGTGCAGATCCTCTTGCTATTTCGGTCTTTTCAGTTCTCGGTCGGCGATTTGGTGGCGTCTGTTTTAACGTATGTGGCACTGCAATTTGTGAGCGCCTTCCGATCGGTACTTGGCACCATCTTTCGTAGTAATTGCAAACATGTTTCCATAAAGTAAAATAAAAAAATGTTCTTTTGTCAAAGATATTGTGGATCTTACTTTTATCCGGCCCCATCAATTCCCTCGTTTGGATTTGTTTGCTGATTCCATTAAGAGCTGGCTAAAATCAGAATTTAAAATAGCACTAACGGTACTGGCCATGCAAAATATTTTTAAAGGAAAATTTGACTAATCTCAAATGAGCTTCAAAGAAGTCTCCATTTTCATTTACAAATATGCATATGCGTGCATCCATTAACTATGAACTATGTCGTTTTTAATCCGTGACGGATGATTTGTTCCATTATTTGTTAATCAATTTTAATATATTATAAGGTGTTTGCTTACTCGTTAAAGTTTATATAATAAAATAAATTTTTAAAAAATTAAACTTGTGTTGCCCAAGATAAATTTGAAAATTTTAGTTGGTACTAATGAAACTTATTTTTAATAATTTTTCACCCTAACAAAATATTATTATTATTGATATATCCACTCCAAAAGATTAACGAAAACAAGTTTCATCTTAGCGAGAATATTAAAATCTCATTGCCAAAATTATTTTTAGATACACAACATTTAATTTTTTAGTGCACAAGGAAAGTTTCTACATGGAAGTGTTTTAACCCAAATTGATTTGAATCAATTTTGTACCTTACACGGATAGATTCTCATGTCCAATAAATAAATTATTTCTTGAAAGATCTTCATTAATTTTCTATAATTTTCCAATAAATAAACTATTTTTAATTGAGATAATCTTCACCAATTTATCACAGCTACTCAACGAAAAAACTATTTCTATTTGGAAGGGATATCAATGGCACAACGCAAGTTTTAATTTGCAAATGGACCAACGGACAAACAATGATTCTTGGAATAGAAATGGATCAACGTACAAAATATTTTCTTTTAAATTAAAATGGACCAACGAACGAACAAGCATTGATTCTTGGAATGGAAATAGGCCAACGGACAAACATTTTCTTTTATATGGAAATTGATCAATGGAATTTTTTTTTTTTTTTTTTTGTGATGGACCAACAAGATATGATTTTAAAATTCTAACCACTTTTTCTCTTGACCTATATAATTCTATTTGTAGTAAAAAAAATAAAATAAAATACGCCCAAATGGCCTATATTATAAGAGTATGCAAAAGAAAAAAAAAGATTAAAAGTGAGTAAAAAGTTAGAGAAAATTTTGTAAATATTTTAAGGGTATAAAATTAAAAGGTGAAGAATTTAAAAAAATATATTTGTGTATATTTTCATATTAAAGTTGTAGATTTTTATACAATTGTAATCGAGATAATATTATTATTGTATTTATCCTTTTCATTTGGAAAACTTGATAATAAATATGAAATTTTCAAAATAGTAATTTTGGGAAGAGGATGTATGAATAAGAAATCTAAATATCTAGATAGTCTTACTCTCCTTAAATTCATTCTTTTTTTAACCCATTCACTCACATAGAGCAAGTCTTTAACCATATTACATTTTAATAATTTTTTATGCAAGTTAATTGTCAATTTTATGAATTTATTTATTTATTTATTTATTGTTTCCAATCAATGTTAATATTATTGTAAATGTATTAATTCATTTACATATTATATTATATTTTTATTTATTACAATTATTTTATTTTTCACATTATACACATCATGTACTCATATTTTTCCATTTACAAATATTTTGGAGACCAACATACTTGGCCCTTGGGTCAGGAAGGGCCCTTTCCTCCTCTAAACCCCCTTCTCCCGTTAAGTGCCTACGTTCCCCACGTAGACTTAAAAAATAAAAATTAAAATTAAAACTAGAATTATGCTTTTTTTTTAGGTAAGTGGCTGACAATGTTCACTGTGGCGTATCTTTATTATTATGCAAAGCAACAGCATCCATTAGTCAATCTATAAAGTGCATGCGAATTATTGTTAAAGTCAAACAAGATAAGACATCACACAAATCAAACGAATCATCGAATAGACTGGAGACAAAATAAGGTTCTTCACTTAAAAAGATATGAATAAATTATCGTTTCCTTTCTTTCTTTTTTTTTTTTTTTTTTGGTCAAAATTAGCTAGCGTTTCTCAACTTTTACGATGCATCGTTCGTTGAAATTATTCTTCTCAAATCAATAGGTGTGCTGATCTTTTTAGTGCATTAACAGACTCCTTAGGATGTGGGATGTCAGCCATTAGTTAGTTCCTCGCTCATTCTTAGAATTCGAACATGAAATCTCTTAGGGATGTTCCCTTTGGGACATGATTGTGTGGCAGGATCTGTTAAACAGAATTTGTATTATCCTTATAGATCATAATGGTACTACCCTTCTTCAACACAGTCTTATAAATGGGGAAGCAAGTATTTTCATTGGTAACATACTAACATCAAGTGACAATGACAATTACAATTGCCACAACATATTTCGTAAATCAAACTTGGAAATAATTTTAACTCAATTGACAAGTCCATCAAACTTATCTTGTGAAAATGTGATTTTCTTTTCTTTTTTCTTCCAGATGATAAGTTTAACTACTAATTATAACCTATGAGCATTTTTTCATATGTAATAATTTAAATTATCTATAATGTGTAAATTAACTCCGTCTGCATTGGATCCAACCAAAACTTGGATTCATCATTGCTGGTGCCTAATTAAGATAAAGAGAGGGTTTGCGATAAGTTGACACTCATCATAAAATTAGCCAAATCCTCATGATATGTGTAGTGTTTGAATTAAATAAAAGAGAAGTACGAATGGTAGAGAGATAGACAGCACCCCCCCCCCCCCCGACGGTCGGGTGTTTTGATGTCAACCCAAAAATGCTATTGGCGGCCCTTGTATTTACAGAAAAAAGATTCTTACGAAGACGTAGACCATTCGTAGAACATTCAAATGAGGTTACAAGCATCATTGGGCAAACTTTGGTTGAAAGATCATGTACAAATGGGGACCGTAACCATGCTGCCGATTATTATAACATTGGATTTTAAAGGCTACATTTATGAACCAAAATCCAACCCTAAGATAAAAACAAAATTGAGACAAAGATAGGCTTCACGTTACTCAAACATACGCACACACACACACCACAAAACATGTTAAGTTCTCACGTTTCTAATCCAGTCAAGGATATAAAATCATTTATGTTAGAAATGAAATTCACAAAAAAATAAATAAATAAGGGAAAAAAAAACCTTATCCTACTGGCCATAAGGTCTAATAGTAACTTGAACTCTGAGTTTCAGGTTTAGAGTCCAATTTTTAGTCCCTAAAACAACGACCTTGTTGTAGTCTGCAACAAATTTTAAACTTTGATCAAATATATTAAACACTCTCATAATAAGGATATACATATATGAGTGGCGCTAAACATAATATTGGGCATATTGTATCTATATGGACACTACAGGTTGCAATTGAGGTAGCTTAAAACATTGGATGCTTTTTTTTTTTTTTTCTGTTTCTTTGACAGATGAGAAGAAACTTTACTGAATAAAAATCAATAACGAGATACAAGAGAGTCTCATATTTCGGATAACTCCTGGGAGAACACGTACAAGAAAGAGAAAACTAAAAAGTTAAATTAAAAAAAAGAAAAAAAATATTGGATTAATTGTTGGCTAAAAAGGAAAGAGAACCGGGATAAGTTGCTTAATTGAATAGTAATAGGGATAAATCTATATGAAGATAACATTATGAAGATAATAATAAAGAGGGAACATGAATTACGGATGAAGTGATGGATATAAAGAAAAAGAAAGAAGAATGGAGATAAAAGAAAAAGATGCATGATAAACATGATGCACAAGTATTTCTTTTCTCGCTTTATCTAAATAAAGGGGAAGAAAGTAAGATAGAGAGAATCCAAGCGTTTCCAAGCACTCCCAGACAAAATGAGCTTCAGAGAAGAGAAAAACAGCCTTTGCTTTATGACCTAGAAAAGAAGATTTTAAACCACCATAGGGTTAGCTTAGGAAATTGGGTGGTTAGTAACCCAGGCCATTCATCTCTCTTTCTCTCTTATAAGTCAGTGTCTATATTTAGTCTCAAGCTTGGGCTGCAACCATAACCCCACATCTCTCAGAAACGACAGCCAGACTCTCAGAAAATTAAAAAAACCTCCCTAAGTTCAGCTCCAGGTCTGCTTGTTTTATGCCAAATCAAAAATGGCTATCTGGGGGGTTTTGAAACCCTCATATGATTATGACCTCGTTGCTATTTTTCATGGATCTCTTTCTTCTCCTCCATGAATACCAATTTCTCTACCTTTCTGCTTCTCCTGCAAACCATTTATCTCTCTTTTCCTCTCTCAATCTCTCTCTCTCTCTCTCTCTCTCTCTCTCTCTCTCTGGCTCTTCGCCAATTTTGGTGTTTAATTACTTACTCCAGTCCAGATATATATGCACTCTATTATGCAACTTCCTTGGATTTGACTATGATCATTGGGATGATGGTCTCTGATAAAGAATCCTTGGCATGAAGGCTTGGATATGCAAATCTAGTTGTCACAACACTTCATGCTTGCAACATATGCATCACGCACAGCTATGGCTCATGTTAGTCCATAAATAGACGCTTATACTCATCTAGAGACGCATTAGCGTGTGATTAATTTCATACCAGATGAATCATCATGCGTACGTATATCGCATATGCCTGGCTCCCTGTATGCCATTTGCAGAGCCCACCGGAGAATCGATGGCCTCCGTGGATGGCATATGAGGAGCCAAGCATATTCCATGTGCACTTACCATGGTATATTATCTAATATTAATTCTATGTATATATATATATATATATTGAAGATTTGGTTTACACATATGGGCCAATTTGAAGCCCAAAGTCCACAAGGGTAGCATTGTAATTTGAGAAGTTTCAGGTGCTCTCGGGTCTCGACGACCAGGTACTTGCTCACTTACATGTTCTAGCTTGGAATAATGGAATATCACTTCTGTGGGTTCGAGGGTTTTCATGACGATGCTTATCTTAATTAAACCTTTGCAGAGAATCTAACACACACAGCTTTTGTGAATAATTTCCGCAACTAAAGGGTCTCGTGTATCGCTCTTTTTTTTCTGATACTGATTGAACATGACTAATTGACCAGACTTTTCACCGGAACCAATGCAAGAAGCCTATCAATACTTGCTTCTCTTTAGCCAAAATTCCAGACTAATTACTCCGAGACTGTACCTGACAGCATAGGACTTTTACGCGTCTCCATTCGGCCATCCTTTGACGTGCTTGCTCGTGGACAATTCATATGACTCATGGTCCCGACATCGGCGTCCATTGGCCTCGGCGGAAAACGAGGATAGAAAAAGAAAGCTTCATCAGACTCCACGGGGACAACCCAAGCTCACAAATTCACTATCACGCCATGACAAGATTACGGAGAAACAAAGACTCGTTTTTCTGTGTAAATGTTATTGGAATGGGTGGGTTGGTTCGCCTACGATGAATTAACTCAATTCAATTAAAGGGATGTTAGGGAGAACAAAAATTGCTTTCCCACTACTTATATGTGTAGAAAATTATAATTATTTGTACTAATAAAAAATGCCTTATATATGCCTTGAAAAAAAAAAAAGTTTTATAATTTCACAAAATTTAGAGAATAAATGAAATATAAATTTTTTATTGTTTCTCATAATAAAAAGTGATTGAGCTATGAATAAAGTATTATTTAATATAGTGATATTACTTAAATTATGAGAATGGTCTCTATTCATGAAATTTTACATGTAATAAGATACTGAAATATACAACATGTTATAAACATTTTATGTTTTTTGGTTATGTATTTTGTAAGATTTTTTTTTTGTGTACATTATTTTTCAAAATTAGCATTAAAATGACAATGTCGTAATACAAAATTTATATATAAAAAATGTATTTGTCACGTACTTTCTAACCATATATTATTTATTAGTTTGAAAATACTAAGGGGAAATAATTGAGTTTCAAATTTTTGAATCAAATCTAAAATTTTTAAAAAGATGAACAATATCCATAACAAATTCTAATTTTCTGTTTTTAAATGGTTTTTCAAACACATAATTTCATATATTATTTTTAAGAACCAACTATATTAATAAATTAAATAAATCAAATTATGGTAAGTGCACTACACTCTCTAAATAAGCAAGTGAAGTAAAGTGTTTTTTTAATAGATTGAGTATGGGCAAAGTCACTGATATACATCATAACTACCACTAAAAAAAATTTGGTGACAAAGTTGACTAGAGTGAAAAAGAAGGTCATTCTAACTTCATGTTCTATTGATTAATTAGAAAACATTATGTGTAGCATGTTATGCAATAAGAATTTGTCATTTCATATCATTTTTTTATTATTTTAAAAATAAATTATTTCTTTAAAATTTTATTATAATTAATAGAAATATCATAAAAATATGATATTTACATAAAAAAAATTTATAATTTTGTGCTTTTTGAAAATTTGACATTATTTTTCAAAAATTGGTTAATTATTAAAGTGATATTTTATAATGTTAGTAATTTCTAATATCCTTTTAACTATATTCAAGAATGAAATATGATTCATTAGATGTGAACTTTAATTGGAAGGATCATTAGGGAGCATCTTAAAAGAATAAATTTTGAGATTTTCAAATAACTAATAAATCTATATAGACAACAAAATCTTGTTTGTACTTTTAAAGAATGAAAAATAGAAAATGATGAAAAACTTATGAAATATGTCAAGTATGAGATTCTTAATTGATTATATTAAAATCTTAATGACTAAAAGGCTTAAAGAAGAAATAAAAATTAACGTTATGTTTAAATCATTAATAAACTTATGGAGAGTTAAGCTATGTTGTGAGTTGAAACACACCATGCACATTATTAAGTAGTACGATGACCTAGATGATGCTCTCAAGAAAGTTTGGAGGTGTTATACTAAGCATGTTATAATAAGCTTTGCTGTGTTGTCCATGACACCTCATCTTTAAATTGCAAAGCATATTTGCATTAGTAAAATGGAGATTGATTCATAACTGTTAAGAGCTAGACTTAGGGTTATTTAAAATGTCAAAATGGATGAGACTTCACTATCTACAATTCCTTAGTTTAAGTTCATTACCTTTTTTAAACTATAGGTAAAAAAATGTTTAAATCTTAGTTGTGATAAATAATATTATTGTATATATTATTCCATGTTTGATGTTATATGTGTTTATATTTGATGTCATGTATGTAAAACTTTATTGTAAATGTCTACTATATCACTATATTGCATGTATGACAAATTAACTAAATGGTTTTTTACTTTAGTAAGAGCTGTTAGGTTAATAAGATTCTTGGAATCTTCACCTAAGAATTTAAATTTTGCATAATTTGAAATAAGTTATAATAATACAATCTCATTATAAAAGAAAATAATTAAGAATATTGTAAGCTTTTAATTCTTTGATTAATTTTAGATTATTATTAATCTATTTTAATATTAGTGTAAAATAAATTGTTTAAGTGTTAGTATCAGTCACTGAGAAATATCTCAAGGTTGTTGTAGTCATAACTACAAAAATTATTATTAGTGAGCTTAACAAAGAGGATAAGTTAAATGGTAAAGACCATGACATTTGGTATTATAAGGTTTTGTATATCCTTAAAGAGTATAAAGCTTTAGGAGCCATTACCATCTTGTAGTGGACCTTGAGAGCTTTCTTCACTTAACAAAGGTGAGACCAAGACATGTTGAGGGCTTGAAAAAGAAAGGGTTGTATCACTTTGCATAGCTTTGTTTAAGAATATAAAGGATGATTTGATTTATAAATTTAAGGAGCATGAGACTACTAGACAAGGATATATAAAACCTTGCACACCATAAGATTTTGTATATTCTTAAAGTACATGAAGTGTTGGAAGCCATTAACTATCTTATGGTAGACCTTAAGGGGTTACTTTACTCAATAAAGGTGAAACTAAGACATGTTGAAGGCTAGAAAAAGAAAGAATCGCATTAGCTTGCAAATCTTTGTTTAAGAATATGGAGTATAATCTCATTTGTGAATTTAACAAGTATGAGACTACTAGATAATATGGTTAGCTTTGAAAAAAAGAAAAAACAAAGGTTTAAGGGTACTTCGATTATTAAGTGAAAGAGCTAACGGTTAATTTTGATGTCTATATAAAAAATCTATATCATAACATAAGATAATAATCAAGGATGATATCTAATATGACAAAGGAGCTCAAAGTAACTAGTTATACCCTTACAAATAAGTAATAAGTTCAGGTTATCATTTGCTTTGTTTCTTTGAATTGGGAGGGAATGAAAGTTAATATGATGCATAGTAAGACTATTTAGACCTTTAAATATATCTCCCACCATATAATTTTAGAGAATGAGTGCTTTAGGGTTGTTAAGTCTTTTAGTTAAGTGAATGACTTAATGTTAAAATTAGTTCAAAGACTATTTTTTGTTCAAAATGTTTATGACATTATAAGCATCATAAGAAAGGAAAAGAGAATGGACAAGTACAAAATAAGAATAAGAATGATCATTACAAGGGATGTGGTAGTAAGAAAAAGGATAAGATCAAAATGTCATGCTTTAATTGTAGTAAACTAGTCATTTTAGTTATGAATACACTAAGTTAAAAAAGGTATGCTTTACTCTTTCTTCTTCTGATTTAGCTAGTGTTTCAAGCTCAATATTGCTTAGTAAATATGATTCTTTATGGGTTGTAGAAACAAGGGATACAAACCATGTAACCAAAGATTAAAAAACATAAATGGAATTTTGTTTAATTGGAGTTGGTTCAAAATTGGTGTATTATGGAACAATTTAAGGGTAGAAAGTAAGGGAATTGGCACTTGTAAATTAAAAATGTATGATAGTTAAACCTTAATACTTTATGATATTTTTTATGCACTGGAAATTTGATAAAATTTCATTTATGTTCTTATTCTTTTATGTTTAGGTTATAAACTTATTTTTGAAGGTTGTATTGTAAATTCTTATGGTGACAATTCTTATGTTAGTTATGGATGCTTGTTAGATGGTTTATTTATGTTAAATATAAACTATGATGTGTTTAATGTCTATAATAGTTGTTTTTCTATTATTTCATTAACTAACAATAATGTAATATATGTAAATTTTTGGCATGCTAAAATAAGTTATATTTGGAAAAAGAGAATGGATGAATTAGCTAAAGTAGGCCAATTAAGCTCTCTCATTAAAATTATTTAGTGGGAAAGCAATTAAAAAACCATTTGGCAAGACAATTAGAGCCAAACTTTCATTGTAGTTAGTTTTTTTTTTTTTGATATATATGTCCTAATGAGTATAAGGGTAAGGTGTAGTGTTTCATATTTTATTACTTTCATAGATGATTATACGTGTCATGATCATATTTATCTAATATTTTCTAAATTTGAAATGTTAGAAAGGTTAAAAAAAATATTTAGGTATGATAGATAATTAGTTAGATAAAAGAATTAAAACCTTAAGAATTAATTGAGGATGCAAATATTTCTCTAAATAGTTTTAAGAAATTGTGTAATAAAAATGGTATAATTAGACACTTAACTGATTTAGGATTACATAACAAAATGGTGTTAAAAAGGGTGATGTTTTATTAACAGTTGCTTATGTACTTAACTATGTACCCATTAAAATGAATTATATGAATTATGGTTAAAATGAAAACCCAACTAAAGTAATTTATGACCATAAGGGTCAATAACTTATGTTCATAATCTATCTCATAAATATAAGAAATTAAATTTGAGAGGAAAAAATGTATTTTTATAAGATATTGTAAATAATTTAAAGAGTATGTGTTTATTAGTGAACAAGTTGATAATAGTATTTTAGAATTAAAATCACTTGATGTCATATTCTTAAAGAATGAATTTCCTAGTATGGGTAATATTATAAAAAATTTTCAATTTCATGAGATGAGTGATTAAAATGACTATAATACACCAAACACATTAATGCAAATGGATAAGAAAATTCCTTAAGCTATCAATTCTAGCGAGGGTGTTGTACCATAAGTTGTGCAAGATTTGCAAGAACCCTATTGCATAAAGGCAATCATAGAAGTATCCCATGTTGTCATTTTAGGACTGAAAGGCAAGCTTTTATGATTGTTCTTTATAATAAAGAAGAGCTTAAAGTAGTAATTAAGACTTTCTCATAACTTATTAAGGAATAATCAAAGAAGGTGATAAAAGAAGAGATGAAATTCATAAAATCTAATTAAGTTTAGAACTTAGTAAATTTACCATTAGAATATAAAAGTATTGGGAAGAAATGAGTTTTTAAAATGGAGCATAAGGTAAATGGATTTATTGAAAGATATAAGGCCCATTTAATGATGAAAAGTTATACTTAACAAAAGGGTATAACCTATTAAAAAACCATTTTAACAATAATAAGGTTTATTTAAATCCACATAATTTTAGTTATAATAGTAAATATGGATTTAAAATTATATTGGATAGATGTTAAAATTACTTTTCTTAATAAAAAGCTAAATGAAGAAATTTATGTTAAGTAGTAGGTTTCATTGTTCAAAGCAAAAAGAATAAAGTTTGTAAATTTTAAAGATCAATTTATGACCTTAAATAACCATTTAGATAGTAACAGTTAAAATTCCATCATACTAAAGTGGGTGGTTAAGGCCTATTCATTAAAATTGTTTGGCTAAAGAAATAACTAGAAAACTATTTAGTAAGACAATTAGAGACAAATTTTGTTGCAATTAGTCTTTTTCAATATATATGGTTTAATGACTGTTGGGGTGAAGCATGGTGCCTTATATTTTATTATTTTTATAGATAATTAGATACATTATGATCATCTTTTATTTAATTTCTCATAAATCTAAAGTTGTAAAATGCTTTTAAAAATATTGAAGTATGATAGATAATTAATTAGATAAAGAAATTAAAACTCTAAAAATTAATTGATGATGCAAATATTTCTCTAAATAATTAAAAAAACTATGTAATAAAAATGATATATTTTTAGGATTACATAATAAAATAGTACTGCAAAAGGGTGATATTTTATTTACAATTGCTTATGTACTTAATAATATACCCTCTATATCTATTACTTTCACATTATATGAATTATGGTTAAAACAAAAATCCAACAAAAGTAATTTATGACCATAGAGGTCAATGACTTATATTCAAGATCTATTCTATAAATATGATAAATTAAGTATGAGAGAAAAAAATTAATTTTTATAATATATTATGAATAATTTAAAGAGTTTGTGTTTATTGGTGAACAAATTGATAGAAATATTTCAAAATTAAAATAACATGATGTCATATTCTCAAAGAATGAATTTCTACGTAAAGGTAATATTAATAAGAATTTTCATCTTTATGAGATAAGTAATCCAGATGACTATAAACAACAAACTTATTAACACAAATGGATAAGGAAATGTCTTAATCTATTAATTTTAATGAAAGTGTTATACCATAAGTTGTGATGAGAACCGTAAAGATGATGGGTGAAAGGCTTCAATGGATGCAAGAAGTCTATTGCACATTCCAGAAGGTCCAATAACATGAGCTAGAGTTTTAATGGATGTAAGAGGTCCATCACACATTCCAGAAGGCCCAATAACATGAGTTAGAGCCAAAAAGATTGAAGAAGTACTAAATGGACTTATTGAGGACATTCAGGCCAACCAAGCTTTAAATGGTGCGAATTCAAGTTTGATAAAGAGTCCAAGCCTAATTAATATAATTGGAATACTTAATGAGTCAAACTAAGTAATAGCATTCACTCTTAAATAGTAGTTTATTGTCTGCATTGGAATTTGTCTATAGTTAGGAATTCTTCAAAATAAGGATTTGTCTTAAGTAGAAATTTGTACCTCTTTAACATTGCTATTTTAGCTTATAAATAGACACCTTTTGTAAGCTCTAGAAAATTAGACAACTTTGAGTGAAATAGAAAGAAAAGGTTTTTCTCCCTTAGTTCTTTTGAAGACTAAAGAACTTATCAAGAAGTACTTCTTTTTGTAACATTCTAATCGACTTATCACTTCTCATTCCTTTCTTTTTTGGAGTATGGTGTCCATATCCTTCTTAAATACCCTAAGTTCATGTTCCTTTAAATGGTGGGCCTAGGGTTTGTGTTATTAAACTTTGGTTTAGTTTTCTTGGTTGTTCTTTGATTCCTTTTGTGCGTTGGGTCATTAAGCCACGTCTTTTTGGGGTTTTTCACATCAAGTCGTGCAAGATTTCCAAGAACCCGTATTGCATAAAAATAATCACAAGAGTATCCCCTGTTGTCATTTTAAGATTAAAGGACAAGTTTTTATGATTGTCTTTCATGATGAAAACAAGTTTAAAATAGTAGTTGAGACATTCTCATGCCTTGCTAAGTAACAATAAAAAAGATAATGAAAGAAAAGATGGAATCCACGAAATCTAATTAAGTTTAAGACATGATAGATTTTCCTTAAACATATAAAACTATTAGGATCAAATGAGCTTTCAAAATCGAGCATAAGGCAAATAGATCTATTGAAAGGTATAAGGCCCACTTAATGATAAAAAGTTATACTTAACAAGAAAGTATAGATTATTGGAAAATCTTTTTATTGGTAGTAAGGTTTACCTTAATTTGCATCATTTTAGTTATTACAACAAATATGGATTTAGAATTACATTAGATGGATGTTGAAATTACTTTTTTTTTTTTTTAATAAAGAGCTAAACAAAGAAATCCATATGAAATAATAGGTTTCATTATTTAGAACCAAGGGAATAAAGTTTGTAAGTTTTAAAGATCAATTTATGTCTTAAAATAACCATTTAGATTGTGACATTTAAGATCCCATCATGCTAAAGTGGGCCATCTGAAGTTCCTGACTTCTCCCTAAGATCTACTAGTTTGTGATACTGAAAGGGAGGGTGAATCAGTATCACCACAATTCGCAATTCGCAGGTAAGTAAACAATTTCAACCTCTTCTTAAAAGTGAACTCTTTTTCAGACTCGACTAAGGTAGATCTATTGCTACCTACTAATCACAATAGTCCCCAAAGTCACCTTTTAGATACCTTGCTTAATAAACAATTTGGATGTTCTTGTTTAGGTCTTCGTTAGGTTATAGGTTGGCTGATACTTTAGCTGTGTTCACAACTCAATTCAAAACATAGAACGTAAAGTAAATTAAGGACACATGAGATTTACGTGGCTCCGTCAACGTGACGTACATCCACGGTAGTAAGGACTCTCCCTTACCGAGACTATCCACTATACTTGAGAATTCCAGTTACAATGGACATCTTAATCCTCTACTCCTTTCATTATTGCAATTACTGAGCAAGTACAATACAAAGAGTGTCACTTACTGTGTCTACCCTTCTTCTAACTTGTCTTGCCTCTGTTGAATTGAAAGGCTACTCCACTGCAGCTTAAAAGTTCACTGCAACGTTCTCTAACCTCTCTTGAAGAAATCTAGAAATACGTTGAGTTCTTTCCATGCTTTGCCGAATTTCTTCTCTACCTTGTTTCCCACAACTCTTGCTTTCACCGTCTCACGGTCTCACCCGTTTCCTTACCCCACAATCTCACTGTCTCACAACTCGCCTATCCGTTTCTCTCTCTCTTGCTGTCCTGCCGGATTTCTCTCTCTTATCGCCAAATTTCTCTCTCTTACCGTCCTGCCGGATTTCTCTACTGGTGGTTTCTGTTTTTCCTGTCCAACCCCTGTTCTGCCGTGTACCCCTCTTCGTTGGCCGAATCGGGTTTTTCCATTCACCTCTTTTTCACTCGGCCATTCTTCATTCTGTTTTTCTTTTGGCCGTTCGGTTTTTCCTCCTTCTTCCAACGGCTTTGTTTTCTCTCTCTTCCATTGTTTAGCTGCTGAATCTCTCTCACCCGTTCCCGATCTGGTCTCTCTGTTCTATCTTTCTTTTTGGCCGTTCCTTTTTCTCTCCTTCTCCAGTGGTCTGTTTTTGGCCTTGTCGAGTTTTTGCTCTCCTTCACCATCACTCTGATTTGGCCATATATTTCTTTGCCATCCACTCTCCTCTTTGGTCGTGTCAGATTTTCTCTCCTATCTCCGACGACGGTTGTTCTTTGTTCAGCCCGACTGTCGACCATCTCCTCTTTCTCTCTCTCTCGATGGTTACACTGTTTATGATGGCTACTGTTCACTCGACGGCTGTACTGTTCACGACAACTGCTTCTTTTCTATTTTGCCATCCCCTGTTATGTCGTTTGCTTGCCGTCGATGTGCTTTCGCTGTATGTTGTGTTTTTCTGTTTTCTCTATTTGGCCATCCACACACTTTTGTGTTTTGCCGTGTATTCAATTGTGTTGGCCTTACCCTAATTTTGTCTTACAAGGTCTTTATATGCTCTCTTCCATGAAACCCTAATAGGGCTTATGTGGCAAATTTACATTCTTGCCCCTTTAGGGCTTACGCGGTGACTTTACGTTCTTGCCCTTCCATGTAGATTTACCTTCTTGCCCTTCCATGTGGCTTTACTTTCTTGCCCTTCCATGTGATTTTACTTTCTTGCACACTTAAACCTAGTTGACAACAATTACAACCCATACAAGGCTATGGGAACAACACCATCAAAGCTCATTTGTTAAAATTGTTTGGCAAGAAAAGTAACTAGAAAAACATTTAGTAAGATAATTAGAGCCAAATTTTCATTACAATTAGTCTTTTTTAATATATATATGGTCTAATAAGTGTTAGGGTGAAGCATGGTGCCTTATATTTTATTACTTTTATAGATAATTATACACATTATGATTATGTTTATCTAATTTCTCATAAATTTGAAGTATTAGAATACTTTTAAAATATTTAAATAAGATAGATAATTAGTTGGATAAAGGAATTAAAACTCTAAGAATTGATTGAGGATGTAAATATTTCTTGAAATGATTGAAGAAACTATGTAATAAAAATAAGATAGTTAGATAATTAATTAGTTTTGGGATTACACAACAAAATGGTGCTTCAAAGGGTGATGCTTTATTGATAATTATCTATGTACTTAACTGTGTACCATCTAAATCTATTACTCATACATTATATGAATTATGGTTAAACTGAAAAATCAACTAAAGTAATTTATGACCATAAGGATCAATGACTTGTATTTATGATCCATCTTATAAATATGTGAAATTAAATCCAAAAGGTAAAAAAATATATTTTTATAATATATTATGAACAATTTAAAAAGTATATGTTTATTGATGAACAAGTTGATAAAAATATTTTAAAATTAAAATTATATGTTGTCATATTTTTAAAGAATGAATTTTCTTGTAAGGTTCATATTAATAATAATTTTCATCATTATGAGATGAGTGATTAAGATAACTATAATACACCAAACTCATTAATGCAAATGCTTGAAAAAATGCCTTGAATTATCAATTCTAATGAGAGTGTTATACCATAAATTCTATAAGATTTGTAAGAACCCGTATTGTATAAAAGCAATTACAAAAGTATCCCATATTGTCGTTTTAAGATTTAAAGGCTAGGTTTTATTATTGTCCTTCATGATGAAGAAGAGTTTAAAGCAATATTTAAGACTCTTTGATGCCTTGCTGAGGAACAATAAAAAGAAGGTAATGAAAGAAGACATGAAATCTAGCTAAGTTTGGTATTTGGTAAATTTGCCTTAAGGATATAAAATTATTGGGAACAAATAAACTTTCAAAATCAAACATAAGGCAAATGAATTTATTAAAATGTATAAGGCCAACTTAATGGTGAGATGTTATAATTAACGAAAGGGTATAAAGTATAAAAATTCTTTTTAGTAGTAATAAGGTTTACCTTAATGCATATTATTCTAGTTATAGTAGTAAATATGTATTTAGAATTACATTAGATGGAAGTTAAAATTGCTTTTCTTAATAAAGAGCTAAATAAAGAAATTTATATAGAATAATAGGTTTCATTATTCAAAGTTAAAAGAATAAAATTTATAAGTTTTAAATATCAATTTATGACTTAAAATAATTGTCTAGATAGTGGTATTTGAGATTCTATCTTACAATAATTTCATATGGCTTTATAATGATTGGTAAGGATCATTCCTTATACATTAAATAATTTGAAAATAAATTTGTAGTTTTATCTATAACATTCTACTAGCTAAAAATGATAAGAAGTTTGTCACTACTATTAAAGAATAATTATCATCTAATTTCATAATGAAGGATATGGGTAAAACAACTTACATATTAAAAGTAAAGATCCTTAAAGATCATTCCAAAAGACTTCTAGCTCTATCGTTGAAGTCTTACATCCATAAAATCTTTGAGCAATTTAGATAAATCCATTGATGCTCCAATTGCTAAATGTAATAACTTTAATCTTAAAATGTGTCTTAAAATAGAGTACAAATAAATGAAGAATGTATCTTACTCTAGTGTAGTGGATAGTTTGATGTACTATATAATGTGTATTACCCTAACATTGCTATGCCAAAGGATTGGTATGTTGACACCAATTAAGCTCAAGAAAGACAAATTGGAAAGTTAAAACTTCAGTACCTCAAGACACTATAGATTATTCTTTGTGCTGTCAAGGAAATAATTTACTATTAATTTTCTATTCAGATAGGAGATATAGATGAACATAAATTTAAATTAAGATAAATGTTCTTGCTAAATAATTACACTATATTATGGAGTAGTAAGAAGTAAATTTGTATTGCCTTATCAATAATCACAATAGAATTTGTAATTTGCTCAATTGTAGTGAAAGAAGCACTTTGGCTTTTCAGATTTTTATAATATTTAAGAGTATGAAGTAATTAACAGAAAGTGATCACATTGTATTGCAATAATTAGGTGGCTATTATATATACAAAATATCCCAAGTATTATTATAAAACTAAATACATTAATGATAAAATGCAACTTTGTAAAAAGCACTATATCATAAAAAAATGTGACTTTTAAGTACATTTTGACATATGGTATGATAAAAGACCATATAACTAAATCAATACTAAAAGATGAATTTTAGTCATATGTTAAGTTTATAGAATTTTATATAATGTAATATATTATGATTATATGCTATTATGTTGTGAAAGAACTTATTTTTTGTTACACATGCATTAATAATATCATTCTAAATATTGATCATTACATAATAAAATTGACATAAGATCAATTTTAGCATAATTTTTATATGAAAGTATATATATGTCAAATAAATTAAAATTGGTTCATTTATATGGACAATTGCCTCTAATGTTGAAAGAACATGCAAAAATGAGATTATTACATGAGCAAAATTCTTTATTACATAAGTCTTTTAAATTATTATTATCTCAAAAATTATGTCTTATATAACTTCTAACCTTATTTTAAGGTTACAATAAAATTTATGCTACTTTAGATATTACATACAGTGAAGAATGTTTTGACCTTTTAGAATATGATTAGGAAAGTAATTGTATTATAATTAAAAAATATGAGTATAAAAGGAAGACTATTATTGTTTGACATTTTTTTTATTTAAATTCATTG
The DNA here is from genome assembly GCA_021533255.1 of Ceriops tagal. Classification (NCBI taxonomy): domain Eukaryota; kingdom Viridiplantae; phylum Streptophyta; class Magnoliopsida; order Malpighiales; family Rhizophoraceae; genus Ceriops; species Ceriops tagal. Next base: position 7,030,415 of record CM038602.1, read on the forward strand.
GTCAATTAATTATGTTTATTTATGATAAATAAAACATAATTATGAATAAATGTAAGGAAAACAAAGTTTAACTCAACCTAATAGAAATATGGTGACTTTGAATTGAAGTAATAAAATACATCTAGGGCAAAGTGAGACATGAATTTTTATTATAACAATACTCGCAATTTTTTTAAATGGTTGTAGTAACTATTTATCTTAATATGTACATAAAATATGCTTTCAAATATAGGTTTGTTGGTAGGTCATATGGTCCATTTGCATGTATGAATCATTTAGGAAGAATTGAACATCGAGAATCCTTTTTGAGCAATAATTAAGTTATTCTAACTCATCATGTGCAAGTGAAAAATGTAAATGTTATTGAACTAAGTTAATCTACTCATGATGGGCTGACCCTACACAATAGATACACGTTACAAGATACACATAGAAAACTATAATCATTTGTATTATTAAAAATGCATGATAACCGCTTTGAAAAAAAAATGTTTGAAAACTTTTCAGATTCTAAAAAATGAATAGAATACAAAGTTTTTATTAATTCTTATTGTAAGAGGTTTTTGGATTATAAACAAAATATTACCTAATATAGTGATATCGCTTAAATTATGAGAAAAGTCCAATTTGTCGATGATTAATCTATTGCTATTTTGGAGACGAGTAACAAAGATCCTACTTATTTAATCTTACACCCCATAATCATGTGATGGTCTGCTAGTGAATTTGATATAAATCAAAACCATGTAACCATTTTTTGTTAGTAAATATTAACAAATATATGTCCACACAAAAATTGTATATATAAGTAAACTATATATAATCAAGTGTTTTAGATGGTAATTACATTTTTGGCACCGTTAAGGTTCTAAATTGAGAATGAGACACAAAGTTGAATATTATTTTAGCTATTTTAGTGTTATATAGCACGCCTTTCTCTTTTTGACATCCTGTTATTAATTGTGTGATACTGTCATATAAGGTACATACTCATTTTTTGGTCATTATGACTGCTTGTTAAAACAGTCCAAACTTTGAGATGAGAGAAAAATTCTTGTATCATCTAAAATGCTTTAATCAATGTCAAAGAACTAGTGGGAGTAGAATTATATCACCTTATTGCAGGTTAAAAGAACTCCTTCCTCTATGCCACGGGTAAATTGCTAGATTATCAATGAAAAGTGTTAAATTAGTGTAAAGTTAGCCCTTTATTAATTCCAGTCATCAATGCAGTGGGACAGCTGAAGCTGAAAGCTAATTATAACGAAATATGATTGCATTTTGCGTTGGCAGCGTGCAAATGCGTTAGCATTTGAAAAGAAGGAGCTGCTTTATAATCAATGCTTTGGATATTAAAGGTGACTGACTAGTGCAGCGTGGATGGGTTATTGTAGACAAAAGGGTTTCTTTCAATTTCATCAAGAATCTACCTTTTCTTCTTTTTTTTTTTATGGTTGCTAAATAATGTTGTTATGCAAGATAAGAATTAAAATTTGTATTTTTTTAAGTGAGTTTTGAGAGAAATTCCAATATAAACTTCCAAATTCAAGACAATACAAATAAAAAAAAAACACTATAACGTTACGTCCATACAGAATCATCGTCCTTGTGGTCACCACATAGACATAGGTAGCTAGTGGAGCGAGTTCACCTTCCTGTCCTGACATAATGAAACACTACCTTTAGATGCTTTCAGGTTTATCGATATCTGCATAAAAAGAATAGGCGCAATCATTCCAGTCAGGCTCCCCCCCCCGCCATCTCTCCATCCCTCTCTCTCTCTCTCTCAAGCCAGGGATGCATGCAAGAAAGATGTTGGGATCCTTGCTGTGCAAGTCACAATTGCAGCTGGAGACCAAGTCGAAGACTTGGTGTTTTGCTGATGTTTTCTGGTTAGCTTCTGAAATTGGAAACCAAGAAGGAGATTGAATTTCAAAAAAGAAGCAAGTTATTTAAGGTTTTAGTCCCAAGATAATTAGTGAGACTAGGTAAAAGCTGTTATGTTTCTGCAACACTGAGGAAGTAGAGATTACTTGCGTTTAAGCAATGTATCCATACCTGATGTAATCATTTTGTTTTGTCTTTATCCTTGTAAATGACACCGTCTAATGGAGAAGAAGATTAATGAAAAAGTTGGATTTTTCTCTTCAATTTTCTTGTTTTCTTCCAACTGCAACTCGCCGTCTGCTTCTCTCATTTTTGTTTTTTAAAAAAAACCTCATTAGTTTTCTTGAAAAGAAAGCAGAAGTGTGGATTTTGGGGAAAGTAGCGTGCGTAGGTGCAGTAGCAATATTATGGTTGTAGCTGTCAGGGAATCTCATCGAAAATACTAGACCCCGTACCTCCACCCCTGTGTCTCTTTGACTGGCCACAAAGGAATATGTTACACGCTCGAGTCAAAGCACGTCCAAAGGACATTTTGGTCAGGCAAATTAGGGGACCACGTTTCAGATCCCCCGGGATCAATTGTGGGATTTTGGGACGTCAAAAATTAAATCCATTTTTCTTTTCTTTGTTTTGGAAAATGATAGGTGACTAAGAAATTAGCCCACCTTGCATATACGTGGGACTTAGGATTGATATCACTATCAAATAAAATAATATATATATATATATATATATATATATATATTATAATTTATCTTTCTTAAAAAATTATGTGACATGCATAAAATCCGACAAAAGTGTGTAAATAAATTAAATTAAATGTGCATGAAGATAGACAAAAAGTATACGAAGAGTGGTAATTTATAGTATTACACATTTTATCTATTCTCATCTGCCTTCTATTATACATATTTATATATTTTATTATTTTTTATGCACAACATATAATTTGAAATAAAAAAAATGCTCGGGTGGGCCATGCATCGGGACTCTCCTATTACGGTAACTCATGTCTTTTTTTCCCGCCCTTTTTCAGTCATTGAGTTCTTTTCATAATATCTTTTTTTATTACTTTTTTTTTTCCCCAAAAACTGCTTACTTTGTTCCAGGAGCCCCTAATTAACAAAGAACATTCTCCCTGGATTGATTGATCAGACAGAAACAACTAAAAAATGAGGATCAAGCATGTGTGAGGGGACCTTAGCGGGCTCACACCTTCCATGAGGCCTTGTGACATGTTGCAATTGTAAGTAATCTTACAATTGTGTAGTCTTATTAATTGATATCTCCAAAACTAGGTTTCATGTTCTATCTCCCACAACAACATGTAAATGCCTTTGTTTTTTTTTTGTGGGGTTACAAAGTCCAAATCTCGCTTCAAATTTCATATTTGATGTCAATTAGGTTATACTTAATGAATTGAAAATGTTAAAATATAAAAAATGCATATGGTTTATGTTAATTAATCATATTATAAGGTGTTATTTATGCTGCCTTGCCTATCTCGTGACTCCTATAATGACAATGGTGAAAGAAAACAACATCCTTTGTTGCCATAATTCTTTTTCCAATAGTATAAGAAGTCACCATTGTTGGGCAATCACGAGTTACAAAAATCTACAGGTCATTTTTTCTTTTCTTTTTTCTGTTTTTATCTTCAACCAAAAGTGTGAGTGTGTGGGTTTTGAGATTTTACGAGAGGTTTCTTTGAGTTTGTTAGCTGCAGATGTCTACACTAGAATATGATCAGTGTACGCAAGATATATGGTACTCAATGCAAGTAACATATCGCTTGGGATTCTCCCTTGGACCAGAGCATGGCTGCCATAAATTGCTATATGTTCGTATATGGTATCCCAGCATAAGATTTGTAGGTCATGCAGGGGACTTAACCATAGTCCATGTAATCCCCTCGCTTTTTTTTTTCTTCAATGGTTTTCAATAATTAAGAAACGTATGTAGACACTTTCTTATCTAGAATTTTCATATCGTAGGAATTTTTTTTTACTAAGAAAAATCTTTAATTATTATAATTTGATTTTTAATTGATGTTACATTATTATGAAGGGCTAAATATAATGTCTACACTTTGTTTAGCTAAACAATATTTGCATAATCCCCCTCCCCACCCTTTTTTTCCTATTTTGTAAGAGGTTTGTTAGGTTTTGAGTTATATAACATGGATAACTCTCCGCATTTTTATCGATCCCATATCTCTTTCATAATATTAGAATTTAAGAACTTTAAGATAAAAGTCTAAGTGTTTAATTATTGAAGTATCTTTTAAAGAACTACATACTATATTTGTCATAATTGAAGGGTGATACTTGAAAACAATTGATCATTTAAACGTATTTGTAGACAAATGTATTGATATAAGCATTTAAAAGATAATTGATTTATACCATGCATATATATGAATTAAGAGTTTAAGACTTTACATTCTGGTAAAGAACCTGTTAGGTGACCTGCTCTAAGAACCCTTGAATTGATTTGATATGTACACTCCAGAAAGTTAGGAAACAAGTTGGATTGATTAGATCATAACCCTAAGGAAACTAAGTCCTAAAAGCCCCAGTTTTAAGATGTCACAAAGGTTGATCACTCCTTTGATAAATCAAAATAATGTATTCTTCTAAGAACACAAGAAAACAAAGCAAAACTTGCTGAAAAAATACTTCAATCTTGTTCATTCCGTTTTACATACTTGTATCCTTTATATAGGCATGTAAATATTATAATCTTATAAGGAAAAGTGATGAGGACCTCCGTGGGTCTTGCACTGAGAGGGGGAGGGGGTGAATCAGTGTGAGATGTTTACTTTTTACAAATTTGTTTGGATTAATCTTTGACCTGTTAAAATCAATGATCCAATTTTTATCTTACTTCTTTATGTAAGAGTAGTCGTATGAATATCAAGCAATCTTAAGCATCTGAGAACACATAGAATTTTTATGTGGTTCACCCATAATGTGTGAGCTATGTCCACGGTGTGATAGGATCACTCCTAAATCACATAATCCACTCTTGTTTTTAAGGGATACAGCTGATGTTATGGAAGGATCACTCCTTAACCACTTGTGAAAAGATTACTCCTTAACCACTTACAATGATCTCTTGATCACTTAAAGAGTTGATCTCCCGATCACTCAAAGGATTGATCTCTCGATCACTCTAAGGGTCTTTCACCTTTTTTCAAAAAGTTTATGACTAAAACTTTCCTAAGAAAAATCACTCAATGTCCATAGGCTATTATTGTAGAAAATGGATCTTCTCCTTCTTCATGGCTAGTCTATGCTCAAGCTTTATCATTCTCTCCTCTGTAGGTTCTTTCCTTTTCTTTTTGCTGTTGCTGATGTTTCTTCTTTACAGGTTCTCTCCTCTGCAGGGTCTCTCCTCTGTTGTCGATTCTCTTCGCTGCTGCAGGTTCTCTCCCCTACAGGTTCTCTTCTCTGTAGGGTTTCTCTGGTCTCTGTAAGTTCTCTTATCTGCTCTAAGTTCTCTTCAGTCTCTATAAGTTCTCTCCTTTGTTGGTTTTCTCCTCTAAAGGTTTTGCTCTTTATCAGTTGTCTCCTTTGTAGGTTTTGCTCTCTATAGCTTCCTCTTTCTACATTTGTAGGTTCTTTCCTCAACTGCCAGTACTGCCTCTTTCTGCCTTGCTAGGTTTTCTCCTCAGCTATTAGTGCTGCCTCTTTCTACCTTGGGAGATTTTCTCCTTTCCTCTACTGCTAGTGCCACCTCCTTCTGCTTGGTAAGTTTTCTCCTTTCCTTTGTTGCTGGTGTTGCCTTTTTCTACCTTGGTAGGTTTTCTCCTTAGTTGTCGATGTTGCCTCCTTCTACCTTGATAGGTTTTCTCCTCAGCTGCTAGTGCTGCCTCTTTTTGCCTTAGTAGGTTTTCTCCTTTACTACTGGTGTTGCCTCCTTCTACCTTGGCAGGTTCTCTCCTCTACTACTGGTGTTGCCTCTTTTTACCTTGGTAGGTTTTCTCCTTAATTGTTGGTGTTGCCTTCTTCTTGTTGCTGCTACTACCTTCTCCTTGTTGCAACTGCTGCTTTTTCCTTGTTATAGTTGCTACCTCTCTTATGTTTTACAAAACACACTTATGGTTTTACAACACATGTTTATGGTTTTGTAACACACTATGATGGAATCCCACATTGGATAGGAGAAGGGGATCTTGGGCCTTATAAACCCTACATACCCTAATAAGCTATCTTTTGGGGAGAGGGTGATGGCCCCATGACAACATGCTCTCTTGGTATTCTGTAGCTCACTTTTTCTTCCTTTGTTGTGCCCTCTCTTCTATTTTGTAGAACTTGTTTTCTTCCTTTGTCGAGCTCTCTCTTCTGGTTTGCAGCAGCATGCATTTTCTTCCTCTGCCAAGCTCTCTCTTCTGGTCTGTAGCAGCACACATTTTCTTCCTTTGCCGAGTTCTCTTTTCCTTTGCCAAGTTCTCTCTTTTAGTCTGCAACAACATGTTTTCTTTCTTTGCCAAGTTCTTTTATCTGGTTTGCAACAACACACATTTTCTTCCTTCTATTTTTGTAGCAATTGCGTTTCTCTCTTCTATTTTTGTAGCAACCATGTTTCTCTCTTCTATTTTTGTAGCACGTTTATGCCTTTGCACCACTCTTTCTTATCGTTCTCCCTTAAATTTTCTGCATTGCACATCTCTCTTAGCAGTTGTGTGAATATATTTATAAGCCTTGAGTTTAGAGTTGCCCTATCATTAACGGTCAGCATTGATTCCCAAAAGTTGCCCTACAATCAACGGTTAGCATTGATTCCTAGCATTTAGGGTCAACGATCAAAGGTCAATGGTCAACATTGACTTTTAAAGTTTAGGGTTAATGGTCAACATTGACTCATTAAATTTAAGGTTAACCTGCCATCAACATTTTTGACCAACGATCTCTCTGTATCTCAAGTTCCTTGACAAATACAAAATGCACTTGTGGGCAGTAAACACATCTCGACAAATTTATGAGATGCTGTTGACAACAAATTCAACATTAGTCATTAAAGATGGCCTCAACAAAAAGGTGTTTCTAACATACCTATATAAGAAAAACCTTAATTGCAAAAGATCCCTTTAATTATGGAGTACAAGTCTACCTTGATTAGGAATCCTTAAAAAGACTACAACTAATGATAACTAAGCATAAAGTCAAAGTAAAACATTAACTAATATATCAAGACTCAACTGAACCTACAAGTTCAGATAAACTTAAGAAGTTAAACCTTTTCTACATGTAATTTGACCTTAACTTAAAATCCAGTAACCTAAAATAAAATTAGGCCCATTAATACAACTTAGCATGTAATTGAGCCTTTCTTTATCTTGGTCATACAGCTTGGACTTATATCATGGACTTTAAGTTTTGTTCTTGAAGTTCTAAGCCATGTTCATCATCTTGCATATAAAGAGATAAGTGATTATCTTTAGTGTAGCAATGGAAACTTTTAGAATAGCCTTGGAATCTTCTGGAGCACCTTTTTTGTCATGCAACTCCATGATTGAGCCTTATAAAGCCTCTTTCATCCTTTTTATCCTTGCCTTAATCATTGAGGCACTGATTTCTTGCAAAGAATTTAAAGAATACTTACTTTGTTACACTTAAATAACACCTTGTTCTTCATTATTTCTCCCTTTTCAAAAGGATTTGTCCTTAAATCACTCACATCAAACAAAAATAAGTCAACAACATTAAAAGTAACACTAACATTACCATAGTTGCTTGGTAAATCTAATTTGTAGGCATTGTCATTAATCCTCTCAAAGACTTGAAAAGGCCCCTCTCCTTGAGGCTGTAATTTGGACTTTCTTTGTGGGGGAAATCATTCCTTCCTTATATACACCCACACCAAATCACTAGGTTTAAAGATAACCTTCACATGCCCCTTATTAACTTGCTTAGCATATTGCTTATTCTTCCTTTCAATGTTAGCTTAAACCTTGTCATGTAAATCCTTCATAAATTCTACCTTTTTCTCACCATTAATGTTAACATGCTTTTTAATAGGTAAAGATAAAATCTCCAAAAGAGTTAAAGGATTAAAACTATAAGCAACTTTAAAAGGTGACATGAAAAGAATAGAATTAATAGATCTATTATAAGCAAACTCAACATGTGGCAAACACCATTCCCATTGCCTCAAGTTCTTTTAAATGATAGCACGTAACAAAGTAGTGAGTGTTTGATTAATTACTTCAATTTGTCCATCTATTTGAGGATGTGCAACAGTAGAAAATAAGAATTTAGTTCTCAATTTATTCCATAAAGTGCACCAAAAATGACTTAAGAATTTAACATCCCTATCGCTAACAATAGTTCTTGGCAATCCATGCAAATGCACCACTTCCTTAAAGAATAACTTAGCAATATGTGTTGCATCATTGGTTTTAAAACATGTAGCAAAATGAGTCATTTTGCTAAACCTATCAACAATGACAAATATGTTGTCTTTACCACTTTAAGACCTTGGTAATCCTAAGACATAGTCTATGGAAATATTAGTCTAAGGTTGGTTAGGCACAGATAAAGGTGCAAACAAGCCATACGGCTTAACTTTAGCCTTCGCTTGTTTACAAGTTATGCATTTATCACAAATGGAATGCACATCATGTTTCATATTAGGCCAATAAAAAAGCTTATGTAATATATCTAGAGTCTTCTGCACACCAAAGTGCCCCATTAAACCATCCTCATGAGTTTCCCTAACAAGTAACTCATGAATAGAACAAATAAACACATAATTTATCCCTCTTAAACAAAAACCCTTCATGCCTATAAAAGTCACCAAATGCATATTTATCACATACATTCCATACTTGGCCAAAATCATAATTATTCGCATACAAGCCTTTAAGCAATTCAAAACCAAATAACTTAGTTTGCAAAGAAGTAAGTAATGTGTACCTCTTAGACAATGCATCAACAATAACTTTTTCCTTTCCATGTTTGTACTTGATCATATAAGGAAATGTTTCTATAAACTCTAGCCACTTAGCATGTCTTTCCTTAGGATTTCAAGAACTTTAGGTTGTCTAATTATAATGAATGATGAATTCCCTCAGCTACAAATAATGTTGCCATGTTTAAAGAGTTTGTACCAACACGTAAAGTTCCTTGTCATAAGTAGGATAATTTAAGACTGTCCTACTTAGCATTTCACTAAAATAAGCAATTAGTTTGGAATCTTGCATAAAAATAACCCTTATTCCTATTCCAAATGCATCACATTCTACCTCAAAAACTTTATCAAAGTTAGGCAAGCATAACAAAGGTGCATTAGTAAGTTTTTCTTTCAAAGTACTAAAAGCTCGATCATGCACATCATCTCATTTGAAAACAATATTCTCTTTAACAAGTTCATTTAAAAGTGCAGTAATGGAACTAAAATCCTTAACAAACTTTCGATAAAAACTTGCTAAACGATGAAAGCTTCTTATCTCACTCGTGTTCTTAGGCATAGGCTAATCCCTTATTGCCTTTACCTTTTCCCCATTCACATTAATACCTTATGAACTAACAACATAGCAAAGAAACACAACAGATTCCATGCAAAATGTGCACCTTTTGAGATTAGTATATAGTTGGTTCTCTTTTAACACACTAAACATAGTATGTAAGTGTTTCACATGTTCATCCAAATTCTTGCTATAAACTAAAATATCATCAAAGTAAACTATTACAAATTTCCTTATGAATGCATGCAAGACATGATTCATTAACCTCATGAATGTACTAGGTGCATTAGTTAATTCAAAAGGAATTTTAACCACTCAATATAATCCATATTTAGTTTTAAGTGCTATTTTCCATTTATCTCCCTCTTTCATGCAGATTCGATAATAGTCATTCTTTAAATCAATTTTTGAAAACACACACGAACCATATAACTTATTAAGTATATCATCTAATCTAGGGATAGGATGTCTATACTTTATTGTGATCTTATTAATGGCTCGATAATCCACACACATACGCTATGTTTCATCTTTCTTTGGGACTAAGATGATAAGGACCGAGTATATGCTAAGACTCTCCCTTACAAGTCCTTTTTGCACCAACTCATCCACTTATCTCTGTATCTCTTTCGTTTCATCTGGATTAGCTTTATAGGTAGGTTGGTTTGGTATGCTAGCACCAGGTATGAAGTCTATTTGGTGCTTAATTCCTTTTAAAAGAGATAATCCTTGAGGAATCTTTTCAAGAAATAAATCTTCAAACTTCTACAATAATAGAACAACCACAATAGGCAAAGAAGAGTTAAAGTCATTAGATAAAAAATAAACATCCTTGTACATAAGTATATATAGTTGTTGCCTTGCAATCATAGTGCTCTTAACCTCACTTTTCCTAGCGAACACACTCATTTTATTGCTTTTCTCTCACTTTTGCATATTTTTTTCTTTAACTTTTCTCTTTACCTCGCTCTTTTTGCTTAAAATTTTCCCCTCAAGCTTACTTTCTTTCTCTTTTCCCCTTGTTCTCTCATTTGTTCTTCTTTCATTTTGTATTCTTTTGTTATCTTAATCTGATCTTCATATGCTTGAATAGGTTAGAAAGGAGTTAATACAAAAGTCCAATTATTAATTACAAAGGAGTATTTATTCTTGTGGTCATTGTGAGTAACCTTTTTATCAAATTGCCATGGTCGCCCAAGAAGTATATGACTAGCATACATTGGTGCCACATCACAAAGAACCTCATCCTTGTAATTGCTAATAGAAAAGGCAACTAAAACTTGTTTGGTTAGTCTAATTTCTCCACAATCATTTAACCATTGTAGCTTATAAGGCTTAGGATGCTTAAAGGTATCTAGATTTAACTTCTCTACCAATAAAGTATTAGTAACATTAGTATAACTTCCACTATTGATAATCATGCTACATACCTTGTTTTTAACATGACATCTTATGTAAAAAATGCACTTATGTTGCTCCTCATCATTATTATCTTTAGGCTGAATACTTAGTGCATGCCTTGTAACTAGCATATCTTCATAAACAAGTTCTTTAACATTAATATCAGAATAATCCTTTAATGGTGGCATGCCATTATCACTTGAACTAATGCTTTCTATGTCACCATTCTCCAATATGATCATAGCTCTTTTATTTGGAGATTGAGAAGCAATATGTCTATGTCCTTAACACCTAGAATACTTAATATCATGAGATTTAGAAGACTTTGTTTCAGTTTTACCTTTAGAAATAACAATTGATTCCTTTGGCCTCATATCATTTTTTGGCTTTGAGGCTGCTTTGGCATCTTTCCAAGTTGCCTTCCATATAGAACTAAAAGCTAATCCAAATTTAGATCCTTTGGACTTGATTTGTTTCTCCACCTTGATAGCCTTATGCAATAACTCCTTTATCTCCAAATAATGTTGCTAATCTACTACATTTGCAATTTTCTTGTTCAAACTACTAATAAACCTTGCCATGGTAGCCCTTCAGTCTTCTTCTACATTAGCTTTAATTATGGCTATCTCTGTCTCTTTGTAATAGTCCTCCATATTCATGGACCTTTGCACTAGCCCCTGCAACTTTCTATGCAAGTCTCTATGGTAGTGGCTAGGTATAAATCTTTTATGTATTACCAATTTCATCACTTCCCATGACTAAATTGGCCTCTCATTATTCCTCTTTCTACTTATCACTAATTGGTGCCACCAAATACTTGCATAATTAGTGAATTCTACGGTTGCCAATTTTACTTTCTTCCCTTTGGAATAATTATGGTAATCAAATACATGTTCAACCTTTTTTTCCCACTCCAAATAATGTTTAAGATCATTCTTCCCTTGAAATGTTGCAATCTTCATCTTTATGTTGCCTAAATTGCTATCTTTTTTGGAAATAGTCTTCTTACCTTTTCTTAAGCTTAGTGTTGAGTCCATCTTTGATGGCTAATACTAATTTGTTGTCAACACCATCTTACACGGTTATATGTGTTGATTTGATATTATGAATGCCAATGAAATGTAGTAAGGTCATCGAGAGAAACTGGTGATGATAGGTCAACCTTGGCATTGAGGAGTCAACCGTGACCCTAAATTTGAGGGGTTAAGATTGACCGTTGATTTTTGACCCTAACTTTTATGAAGTTAATGTTGACCATTAATCCTAAATTTTAGGAATCAAATCCAGCCATTGATTGTAGGGCAACATATGGGAATTAATGATGATCATTGATGATCGTGTAACTCTAATCTCGAGGCTCTATAAATACCCCTATGCGTCTTGCAAGAAAGTGTGTGCTATAAAAAATTGATAGAGTTGGCCAAAGAGAGAGTTGAGCAGTAAACCTAGGGAAAAAGAGGAAGGAGAGAAAGAGAGCAAGGGGCAACCGGCCAAGGAGAGAAGGCAAGACAGCTGGCCAAGGAGAGGAAGAAAGAAGGCAAGGTAGCCGGCCAATGAGACTGTAGCAGCCACCAAAGAAAGAAGGCAAGGAAGCTAGCCAAAGAGAGGAAGAAAGAAGGTAAGGCAGTTAGCCAAGGAGAGTGTAGCAACCACCAAGGAGAGGCAGCAAGGCAATCAACCAAGGAGAGAAAGAAAGAAGGAGCAGTTGCCAATAGGTGGTGGAGCAGCAGTCGACAGGAGGTGGAGTAGCATCTGGTAGGTGGTGGAGCAGCAGCTGGCAAGTGGTGGAGCAGCTGGCAGGTGGTGGACCAGCAGCAGAAGGGTCTTGCACCAATAACCAATGCATGGGGATAGCAGTAATGGTATGAGAAAACAACTGTAACACACGGGGAGAGCAGCAGCGGTGCGAGAAAACTGTTGCAGCATGTGGGGAGAGTAGCAACAGTGCAAGAAAACAGTAGCAGCATGTGGGGATTGCAACAACGATGCAAGAAAATAGCAGCAGCGACCTGAGAAAACAGTTGCAACGTGTAGGGAGAGCAGTAGAGTGCAAGAAAATAGCTGCAACGTACGGGTAGAGCAGTAGAGGCACGAGAAAATAGCTGCAACACGTGGGGAGAACAGCAGCGGCATGAGAAAACTGCTATAGTGTGCGGGGAGAGTAGCAGCGGTGCGAGAAAAAAGCAATAGTGCACGGGAATAGTAGTAGTGACACGAGTAAATAGCAGCAACACGAGTAGCAGTGTGAATGGATAGTAAGGGCAGCGCATGTAAACATAAGTAGCAGTGCATGCAGACAGTAGCAGCGCACGCGGATAGTAGGAGCAGCACACATGGATAGCAAGAACAGCTTGTGTATACAGAAGGCGCAGTGCTCGCAGATAGTAGCCACAGTGTGTGAGGACAGTAGCAGTAGTGCGAGTAGACAATGGGCACAGCATGTGTGGACAACAGGCACAACTTGTACGGATACCAGGCATAGGTTGCATGGACAGTAGGTGCAGCGTGTGTGGACAGCAGGCACAGCTTGTACGGATAACAGGCACAGTGTGTACAGACAACAGGCACAGTTTGTGTTAATAGCAGGCGCAGCTTGTGCGGATAGCGGGCACAGCACGTGTGGAGAACAGAAAGCAGCAACAACATGTGTAAATGGCATTAACAGTACATGTAGATAGCAGTAGTAGACGCGGCAGCGCATATGGATGACAATACGTACGGACAACATTAACAGCGTGCGCGGAGAGCAACAGTGGCATGAGCAAATAGCAGCAGTGCACATGGATAGCAGTAGCAACGTGAGCAGACAGCTACAGCATGCGTGGATAACAGCAGCTGCAACATGTGCGAACAGCAGCAGCAGCGCGAGCAGATAGCAGCAGTGTGAGCAGCGGCGTGAACGGACAGTAAGTGCAATGTGTGCATACATAAGCAGCAGTGCATGCAGATAGCAACGACGCACACAGACAGTAGGAGCAGCATGCGTGGATAGCAAGAACAGCTAGTGCAGATAGTAGGTGTAGCGCTCACAAACTGCAACCACAGTGTGTGTGGATAGTAGCAGTGGTGCGAGCAGAACAGGCGTAGCACTCACGGACAACAGGAGCAGTGCGCGCGGACAATAGGCTCAGCACATGTGGACAGCATTAGTAGCGATAGTGCATATGGACAACATTAACAATGTACACGGACAACATTAATAGTGCGCGCGGACAATAGCGGCACCATATACAGACTACATTAGTAGCGCCCGCGGATAACAGTGGCACTGTGTCTGGACAGCATTAGCAACGCTCGTGGACAGCAATGGCAGTGCGTGTCGGCAGTGATAGTAGAACGTGCAGGCAATAATAACAGTAGGTTTGATAGCTTGTTACAATAAGAGGAGAAAGCATGCCTAATAGAAGGTCCGGTAGCTTGTAGCAGCAGAGGAGGAAACGTACCTGGCAACAAGTCCAGTAGCTTGTAGCAGCAGAGGAGAAAGAGTGCTCGGTAGCAAGTTTGGCAACTTGTAGCAATTGAGGAGAAAGCATGTTCGACAGTAAATCTGGCAGCTTGCAGCAGCTGAGGAGAAAGTGTGCTTGGCAGCAGGTTCGGTAGCTTGCAATAGCAAGGGAAGAAAGCGTGTCTAGTAACAAGTATGACAGTTTCCAATAGCCGAGGAGAAAATGTGCCCGACAGCAGAGGAGAGATCCTGCCAAGGCAACAAGTGAGGCAGCACCAATGGGTGAGAGACAACACCAGTAGTAAAGGAAGGAGAAGATCCATATTCTGCTTTAACAGTTTATACACATTGAGTGATTGTTTTTTAGGAAAGGTTTTTCCATAAACTCTTGATAATTTGTTGAACAACAGGGTGGGATACCCTTAGAGTGATCGGGAAATCAACTCTTTGATTGAGAGATCATTATAAGTAGTTAAGGAGTGATCCTTCCATAACCAAACTGTATCCCTTGATAACAAGAGTGGATTGTGTGATTTAGGAGGGATCCTATCACACTATGGACGTAAATCACACATTGTAGGTGAATAATATAAAAATTGTCGTGTGTTCTTGGGTGCTTACGCATTTGTTTTTATTCGTACGGTTGTTCTCGCATAAAGGAGAAAATTAAAAATTGGATCATCGGTTCTAACAAGCCACAGAGCTTAAATTCGTATTGATTTGTAAAAAGAGGATATCTCACACAGATTCACCCTCCCTTTCAGTGTAAGACCAACTACGGTCCTCATCACTTGATTCTTCATAGTTTGACTCTTTCTCAATCACACCCCTTATAGAGGATTTGGATTTGCTAGGTGATTGTAACTTATCTAGCCTTGCATTTATCATCTTAAATTGCTTGGTGACAGCCTTCATGCAAATCTTTACATCTAAATCATGCACTTCTCCTTCACAACTCATGTTTATAACCTATAAAAACACGTTAATAATTAAAAGAAATTTGTTCCTCACACACTCCCTTATGTGTTTGCCCTCAAATTAGATTGTTATCACTCGTGTTTCACTCTATTTTGGCTTTTCATGATGATGATCTCACCACTTTGACCTTTTTTCCACTCAAGCTAGGCCCCCTTTATGTTTTTGAAAAACTTAAGATCAATAAATCACAAGGAGCAATCTGTTAGATGGTGGCAAATTTCAAAATCAGAACTTTTAAAATAAATTCAATATATCTTTTTTAGGCTTTAAAAAAAGGAAAAAAAAATCAGATTTGCGACCATAAAAATATACACAATACATTACAAGAATAAATATGCACTACTTAGCTCAAATACAACTTCTTCATCATCCTTTTTCTTTTCTTTTCTTTTTTTCTCATTTCTTTTTATTTTTCTCTTAACCTTTTTCTTTTTAATCAAAACACCCATAAAATGAACACAACTTTAAGAGTAATAAACTGATCAGAACAAACCAAAAGAACTAAGCAAAGAAACACAAAGAATGAATGAAGTACAAAGAAAAGTACTAAACAAAGATGGAAAAGGGATACATAACTTATTTTTAAAACCAAGGCTTTGATACCAACTTAAAAAGAATCTGTTAGGCGACTTGCCTTAAGAACTCTTGAATCAATTTATTATGTACACCTCAAAATGTTAGCAAATAAGTTGGGTTAATCAAATCAGAATTCTAAGGAAACTAAGTCCTAAAAGGTGTAATCTTAAGATGCCATAAAGGTTGATCATTCCTTTGACAAATCAAAACAATGTATTCTTCCAAGAATATAAGAAAACAAAGCAAAGCTTGCTGAAAAATACCTCAGTGTTGTTCATTCCATTTGACATAATTGTACCTTTTATATAGATATGTAAATATTATAATCTTATAAGGAAAATGTGTTTCTTAACATACCTATATAGGTAAAACCTTAATTGCAGGATATCTCTTTAATTAAGCAATACAAGTCTACTTTGATTAGGAATCCTAAATCTGCCTTGATTAGGAATCCTTAAAAAGAGTATAAGTTAAGCCTTTTTTTACATGTAATTCGGCCTTAACTTAAAATCCAGCATCCTAAATCAAAGTGTATGTTTGTGTTAAAATGTAGTGGGATAGTGTTTGCTAAGGTGATTAGGGTTTGTTTTAGTAGGGCACCTTTTAGGTAATCCTTGTCAAATGTTTTTTTAAATTAGTTTTTTCCTTTAAAATTTTTCTTCGTAGTTGAGGGTTACAGATTACATTTTTGTTGTTAAAAAAAAACAATGGTTTGATGTAATTATGTTTGTTTAATATGTTATCAATGTTTCTTTGTATATAATATTGGGTGATCATTTTTAAGTGCATGTGTTCCTTTTTGTAAGAGTGTGTCAAATACTTTTTTTAATGTTAAAGTATATTCAAAGTAGGATAATTTTCCAATTTTAAGTTAATTATGTTGCTTTAAAATATGGCATCTTAGTGGTCTAGAGTTATGAATCACATTTTTGCTATTTAAAAATCAATGATTTGAGTGTCATTATGTTTGTTCCATATGCTTTTAATTTGTGTATTGATGTTGTTAGTGTTTATGTCTATACTTTTTGAAAAATTGACAATATTGTTTACTGCCATTATTTTCAGATAATGGGTAATTAAGATGAGAAGATGTTAATGTTCCATGATGGGATTTTGATTACTAAGTCATATGCTCACTATGAAGGTGACAATATTGAAAAATAGCAAAACTTTCTTATCTTGGGGAGATTTTGGCCAAATATGTTAAAGAGATAAACTATTGTATAGGTGAAGACATTGGTGAGAAATGATTAGTGCAATTAAGTATTCAAGAATGACAAAATTTTTACAAAATGG
Source organism: Ceriops tagal (assembly GCA_021533255.1). Classification (NCBI taxonomy): domain Eukaryota; kingdom Viridiplantae; phylum Streptophyta; class Magnoliopsida; order Malpighiales; family Rhizophoraceae; genus Ceriops; species Ceriops tagal. Next base: position 7,047,469 of record CM038602.1, read on the forward strand.
TTGACGAATAATTGCTTATAGAATTTGACTTCTATCTTCAAAATAGCTTTAGACAAATTAAAAGATATAACAAAATGATAATTGTAGTTGGAAGTATACTTCTCTAAATATCATAAGGCAATGAATTTGGTAGTTAGGATAATGTGAGGAGATGGCAAGCAAGGAATATATGAAACTATGAGCTTACATAGTTGAGATTACGAGGAGTAATTGAGGCATTATAATTGATTTAAAATACATTTAACCTACAATTAAAAAGGAACCACTAGAATTTAACCTATTTAAAATACATTTAACCTATAATTAGAAGGGAACCACTAGAATTTGACCTAATGCATTTTACATTTGATTGTCATAAAGAGGATTTTGGGTTAGATGAAAATAGGTAATTAGAGTAGATAGGTGTTTCTTGAGAGAGGTGTTTAGGGGAGAGATAATAACTGCAGTTGAAAAAAATGAAAATAATCAAATGTTTTCAATTTACATAAGGATTGTTGTAACTGAGTTCATAGACAGTTTAGCCTTAATTTCTTTACTTTTGAAAGTTGACTTAGGAATGACTAATGGATAAGGGTGCATAATAATGTTAGATAGATAAAAGGAATTACTTTATTATAAACCTTTTAGTTGATGCATATGTTTGTTTTTTTATTTATTGCCATAAATGCTTTTTAGTATAGAAAATAGGTATTGTGGGATGCATCTTTTATCCAATTAAAGGTGAAAATACAAGAGGTTGAGACTGTGTTGAGCCCATCTTTAATGGCTAATGTCAGATTTATTGTCAATAACATCTCACATAGTTGTTAGTGTTGATTTAATATTTTGAATGTCGTTGAGATACAGAGAAGTCGTTGGTCAATATTGTTAATGGTAGGTCAACTCTAAGGTCAATGAGTCAATGTTGACTGTTGAACCTAAATTTTAGGGGTCAAGGCTGATCGTTAAATCTTGACTATTGACCCTAAATTTTAGGAATTAAATCTGGCTGTTAATTGTAGGGTAACCTTTGGAGATCAATGCTGACTATTGATGATTGTGTAACCCTAAATCTCAAAGCTTATAAATATATCTATGCATCTTTCAAGATGTGTGTGTGTTACAAAAAAGAGGCCGACTAGCTGCAAGAGAGAATGGAAAAAAGAGAGGTAACCATCAAAAAGAGAGTGACTAGCCAAGGAAGGTGTAGCAGTAGTTGGCCAAAGAAGGTGCAGTAGTAGTTGGCCAAGAGAGCAACACCAAGAAGAGGTGCAGCTGGCCAAGATGTGACAACAACCACCAAAGAAGGAGGCAACTATACTAACTGAAAGAGGAGTTGTAGCAACCAACAGCCCTACCAAAGGGAAAAGAAGGCAATAGCGAGCCAAAGCAAAGGGAGAAGAAGAAGGCAGCAGCCGACCAAACCAAAGGGAGAAGAAGAAGGTGTGTAATAGTCATACCAAACTAGAGGAGACGTGCAGCAGCCACACCAAACCAGAGGAGAATGTGTAGCAACCAATTAACCACCTAAGGAAGAAGTTGTAGCAACCAATCAAAAAGAGGTGTAGTACCTGGTAAACCGATCAGAGAGAGGTGTAGCAGTTGGCAAACTAATTAAGGAGAAGGTGCAGTAGCCATCCAAAGGAAAAGGTGCAGTAGCCACCCAAAGGAGAAGGTGTAGTAGCCATTAAATAGGGAGAAAGTAGCTTACAGTATAACCAACAATTGTAGCAACAAGCACAACTAGAAATTGTAGTAGCAAGCACAATCAGAAATTGTAGTAGTAAGCATAACCAGCAATTGTAGTAATAAGCATAACCATTAATTGTAGCAATAAGCACAACCAGCAGCTTGTAGAATCAACAAAAAGTGAATCACAACTAGCAGCTTGCAAAACTAGTAGTAGGTGAATCACAACCAGTAGCTGGTAGAACTGGTAGTAGGGTAAGCAACACCAGTAACAAGAAAAGAAGACTTAACCCAATAGCAAGGTAGGTAGCACTAGTAGTAGGAGGAGAAGACTTGACCTGGTAGCAGGGCAGGTAGCACCAGTAGGAGAAGAGAACTTACCAAGGTAGCAAGTGAGGCAACTTGCCAAGGTAGTAGGAAAGGCAGCACCGGCAATAAAGAAAGAGAACCTACCAAGGCAGTAGGTGAGGCAACCTACCAAGGCAGTAAGAAAGGCAACACCGGCAGCGAGGAAAGAGAACTTGCCAAGGTAGCAGGTGAGGCAACCTACCAAAGCAGCAAATGGGGCAACCTGCTAAGGTAGTAGGTGAGGCAACACTAGTAGCAAAGGAAAGAGAAGATCCATGTTCTACACTAGCAGTCTGTGCACATTGAGTGATCTTTCTCCAAAAAGTGTGAGTTACAAACCTTTTGATAAATTTGTTGAAAAAGGGTGGGATACCTTTGGAGTGATTGGGAAATCAACTTTTTGATCAAGAGATCATTGTAAGTGGTTTAAGGAGTGATCTTTCCACAAATGGTTAAGAAGTGATCTTTCCATTACATTAACTGTATCTCTTGATAATAAGAGTAGATTGTGTGATTTAGAAGAGATCCTATCACATCATAGATATAGCTCACACATTGTGGGTGAACCACGTAAAAATTATTGTGTGCTCTTAGGTGCTTGTGTTTGATTGATATCTGTACGACCACTCTTACATAAAAAAGAAAGATAAAAATTAGGTCATCAACTCTAACAAGTCATAAAGGTTAATGCAAAAGGAATGGTAAAAAGCAAGTATCTCACACTAATTTACCCCCTTCTTTTCTCAGTGTAAGACTTAAAAAGGTCCTTATCAAGTGGTATTATAGCCAATTTCCTCTGTTGATCCATTTTGTCTACTTTAATCTGAAACTATTGTTGCTGCTGTGAATGTTTACTGGTTGATATCATGGATAGCATGAATAATGTTAATATCAAGGGCATTACCACTTTTGATGGATAAATTATTAGTTATAGAAGAATAAAATACTCTCATATCTGATGTCACTTGGTTTGGATGTGTTTGAATCTGTTGTTATTGGCTTCATCCCTGTTGCTAAAGGTGATACTATGACACCTATTAATAAGAAGAATTTGGAGTGTGATGGAAAGGCGAGAAATGCCTTCTATGCCACCTTATTAGACAAAGAATTCACTAAAGTGATGGGGTGCAACACAGCAAATAAATTTAGGACAAATTGAAAAATATTTACGAAGGTGACAAGGTTATCAAAGAAGCTAAGGTATAAATCTAGAGGAGCAGATTTAAAGACATAAAGATGCAAAATGATGAATTTATAGATGCCTTTTTCACAAGAGTTAACGAAATTGTGTGCTCCATCAGAGGCTATGAAGAGGAGGTCAACGATGCTACTGTGGTAAGGAAGATACTTAGAACCTTACTGGAAGCTTACAATGCCAAAGTTTCCTTGATAAAAGATAGAGATTTGGATAGGTTACTCTTAGATGATTTGCACAACATATTGGTGGCTTATGAAATGAGAATAGCTCCAATGAAGAAAGAAAAGAAGTCTAAGGTAGAGAAGGAGTTGACTTTCAAGGCAATGAAGAAATTAAAGATTAAAGATTAAAGACCAAGAAAAAGAATCCAAAAATAGCTCTGAAGAAGAAGATGGTAATACTAAATTGGATGAAGTCATGACATACATCACCAAGAATATTAGGAAAGGAAAAGGGAAGTACAAGGGAAAAATACCCTTAAAGTGCTTTAGGTGTGGAGTAATTAGGCACTTTGATGTAGATTGCCCAAAGAAAAGAGAAACAAATAGTGATGATGATGATGAGCCAGTCCCAAGGAGGAGAACAAAGTGATCCAACTATTCTGAAGCCAGAAATTTAAGTGTCAAAGGAAAAACGCAACTCTTCAAATCCAAAAGAAGGAATTTTTTGAGCAAGCTGGATGAAGAAGAAGTTAATGATGATTTTGATGATGATGCTTTAAAGGATGTACTGGTTGCTCAAGTGGATAATGATTAAGAATCTTCAAGTGATGAGGAATCAACCGAAAAGGAAGAGGATGAGTTGGTGTAACAACTTGATAATGAGTTGAGAGCTTGTTTGCACAAAAATAGCAAGCTAGAAAAGGGGGTAAAACGTCTCAAGAAGTTGTATGAAAATTCTGCTATTAATGAATCTGATCTCTAGGTGAAAGAAAAGGAGTTTGAAATAAAAGAGGAGTACTTAAAGGGAATTAAGAAGCTGATTGTACTTGAGGTAGAGCAAGGCAAGATACATGAAGATCTTGGTGCTAAGGTGATTGCATAAAAGCAAGAGGTGCTGATTTTGTAAGCCAAGCTCCAAAGGCTAAGTCTAAACTGAAGAAGCATGAAGAAAGCTTTATGCAGGCCATAGAAGTGAGAGGAGAGTTAGCTTCAGCAAATGCCATCAAGGAGGATGCTACCCAAAAAATTGGATGAGTGTCTAAGCAAACAAAGACCTCATTCCATGGGGAAGAAAG
>CM038602.1:7052019-7072417 GCA_021533255.1 Ceriops tagal
CCTTGGTTATATTGAAAAGCCAAATGAGAAGGTAGTAGAGAAGAAGAAAATTATGTTTATGCCTGAAAGCAAGCATAATGATATGATAGAGAAAAGAAACCAACCCAAGAGAAAATAAGTTGGGAAAGATATGGTGAAGACTTTTATCCAAAAGAGACAGCTTGTCAAAAATGGAGAGAAGGGTGACACAACAGTTGCTGAAGAAAGGAGACATGAACTTAATGAAAGAAGAAATTCCAAATTTGAAGGATTTTGTTAGAGTTGTGGTAAGTATAGGTATAAGGCTAATGTGTGTTGGAGTAATGAGTCTATAATGAAGAGGAATGTGAGGCAAGAGTCTAGGGGGAGACTTTATCAAGAAAGGAGATAGTCACAAGTGAAAAGAAGTCATATTCCATTGAGAAACAAATTTGATTTGTTGGGAGAAATCTGTGGAAGATGCGAAGAGATTGGACACACTACTAAAGATTGTTTGACATTACTGCTCGATCAAAGAGTGTAAAGGAAAACACCTATATGTGTTCCCACATTTGACCAAATATTGCTGCCTGGTCAAGGAGTGCAAAAAAGAACACCTACACATGCTCCTAAATTCGACCAAAGAAGAAGAAAAGGAAAAGAAATGATTGTGGTTGTGGAAGTAGCCTTAAAAGCTTCCAAGAAAGAAAAGCCATGGATCTTGGACAGTGGCTACTTTTCATAAATGACAGGAGACTCTAAGATGTTGAAAGGAGTAACAAAATATGACGGAAGGTCAATCAGATTTGGCAATGATGGTGCCTTAAAGATTAAAAGTTTTGGTGCTGCTAAAATTGGTGCAAAAAAGCTAAAATCAAAGAAAGTGCTTTATGTTGAAGGGTTGAAACACAACTCATTAGTGTTAGCCAACTTTATGATGATGGATATGAAGTTATTTCAACAAGAGTGGATGCACAGTAAAAAGATTAAGTGATGGTGCTATTTTTACTAAGGGTGAAAGAACAAATAGAAACTTATACCAAGTTTCTAAAAGCAAAAACACATGTTACATGAGCAACAAAGATGTGAACTTGTTGTGGCATAGAAGATTAGGACATCTTGGACAAAAAGGGTTGAACAAGTTGTACAAAAATAAAGCTGTGAGGATGTACCTAAGTTGAGAAGAGAAAGAGATGCAATTTGCAATACGTATCAAAAAGGGAAGATTGTTAATGCTCCCCATAAAAATGTGGAGATTCAAACAAAGAAACCATTAGAGCTTATTCATTTAGACATTTGTGGGTCTATAAGACAAAGATTGACAAAGGGTGATAGGTACTTCTTCTCCTTTATTGATGATTTTCCAAGAATGACTTGTATTATGTTCTTGAAACATAAGTAAAAGGCTTTTAATAATTTTAAGAGCTACAGAAGGTTGGCTGAAAATCAATTGGGGGGAAAATTAAAAGGCACAAGATGGACAATGGGACAAAATACACATGCAGTGAATTTAAAGATTATTTGGAGAAGTATGGAGTGAAACATGAATATGCTAGTCTCTACATACCCCCACAAAATGGAGTGGCCAAAGGGAAGAATAGAAGCCTAGTGGATATGGCAAGAACCATGTTGGCTGAGTATGATACTTCACATAGCTGCTAGAGAGAGGCTATCACCACTTTAACTGAAATTCAAAACAAATGCCTGCTGAAACCATATACAAAGAAGACACCCTATGAGCTGTGGAATAGAAAGAAGCTAAGTGTAAAACACTTTAAAGTGTTTAGAAGCCTATGCCTCATTAAAATCAAAGGCAAGTATCTTGGCAAATTTGATAAGAAGGCTGATGAAGGCATATTCTTGGGCTATGTACCAAATGGAAGAGGCTTCAAATGCTACAACAAAAGGTTGTTGAAAATGGTGGACAACTTTGAAGTTAAAGTGTAAAGATAGTTCTACAATGCAATCACATCATAAAGAAGCTAAAGATGTCATGTATGACAACCAAAAAGAATCTAAAAGTGATGAATTAGAGGGCATTCAACATGAGGAAGACATTGATTCTCAAGTTACAAGTGATGAAAAAGCAGAATTAAGGCATTCCTAAACTTATAGAAGAGTCAAAGTTGAAATTGAGGCTAAAAACATTATTGGTAGTAAAGAGGATTTTGTGCAGACTAGGAGAAAACTAAGAAGTGGTGAACAAACCTCATTGATCTTTGAGGTTGAACCCAAGTTAATGGAAGAAGCATTAAAGTATAAGGAATAAGTGTGTACTATGAATGAAGAGTTTGATCAAATTGAAAAGAACAACAATTGGTGTTTAGTACCTAGACCTAAAGGGAAAAACATCATTGGAACTAAGTGGGTTTTTAGAAATAAGCTCAATGAAAAAGGTGAGGTGGTAAGAAACAAGGTAAGATTTGTCTGCAAAGGCTACTCACAAGTAAAAGGTGTTGACTTTAAAGAGACCTTTGCTCTTATGGCTAAGCTTGAAGCAATCATAATATTTATGACCATTGTTACTTAAAGAAACTATATAGTTTATCCGATGGATGTTAAATCTGCATTTTTGAATGGAGAGCTTGAAGAAGATGTATTTATCAAATAGTCTGATGGTTTTATACTTGATCATGATGGTTCAAGTGTGTGCAAATTAGATAAGGCTTTATACGACTTAAAGCAAGCTCTAAGAGCATGGTATTCCAAGCTAGATACATGCCTCAAAGATATGAAGTTTGGAAAAAGAAATATGGATAGCAACTTGTACATAAAGGAAGATAAACAGGGCCAATTAATTGTTATGGTTTATGTTGATGACATAATTTTTGTTGTAGAAAAGGAGGCCTTTTGCACTACTTTTGTGGAGTAGATAAAGAAGAAGTTTGAGATGTTGATGTTAGGTAAGATGAAATTCTTCTTAGGGTTACAGGTTTTGCAAAGTAAGGTTGGAATTTTTCTCTCCTAAGAAAAGTATGCTTGTGAGCTATTAAAAAGGTTTGGGATGGAGTACTTTAAAGAAGTAAGCACTCTCATCATGGTTGGAACAAAGTTAAGCAAGGATAAAGAAGGCAACATGGTTGATTAGAAAGACTATAGAAAGTTGATTGGAAGCTTACTGTATTTGATAGCATCAAGGCCTGATCTTATTTTTACTGTAACATTTTGTGCCAAATTTCAAAGTGAGTTTAAGGAATCGCATCTCATTACTATTAAGAGAATTCTGAGGTATGTGAAGGACATAACAAATTATGGTCTGCTTTATAATAAAAGTGGACAACTTAATTTGTATGGGGATATAGATGCTGATTGGGTTAGAAATTATGATGACAAAAGGTTAATGTTAGGTGGTGCATTTTATTTGGGCAGTAGAAGTATTTCATGGCATAGCATGAAGCAAAATTCTATAACTCTAAGTACTGCAGAGGTTGAATATGTGGCTACTACTCAAACTTGTACTCAACTGTTATGGATGAAACAACAGCTTGAAGATATGAAGGCGGCTGTGCAATTACCATTGTTGATTGGTTGTGACAACCAAAGTGCCATCAATTTGTTAAAGAATCTTGTCCAACACTCTAGAACTAAACATATTGAAATCAAGTACCACTTCATTAAAGAAAAAGTGGAGAAAAATGAAGTAAAGTTGGAGTATGTGCCTATTGCAGAGCAAGTTGCTGATATATTCACCAAACCTCTGTCAAGAGAGATGTTCCAAAAGTTAAGGCTAACCTTATATGTTTAGCCAACCCTTAAAGGCTATTGGATGCCTCTAACCCCTCTCCCCTTCCCTCTTCTATCATTCTTTGGATTTGTTGTCAAAAGGGGAGATCTTTTGCATAAATCTAAAAAGAGTATATACTAATTAAAAGGGAAAATAGCTTGATGAATAAAGGGGGAGAAATTGTTAAAGGGGATAAGCAAACAACAAGAGGGAGTTAAAGATACAAGTACATGTAACAAAGGAGATGTATGTTTCAGGGAGAGCAGTGCTTATGCTTAATTGTTGATTTATGGATTTAATGTGATGAGGAGCGTTGTAGTTCTCACACTGAGAGGGGGAGTGAATCAGTGTGACCTATTCTCTTTTGACAAATCAATCCGAATTTAACCTCTGTAGCTTGTTAGAACCGATGATCTAATTTTTAATTTTCTCCTTTATGTGAGCGCAGTCGTACGAATAAAAATTAATGCACAAGCACCCAAGTTTTTATATGGTTCACTCACAATGTGTAAGTTATGTCCACGGTGTGATAAGATCACTTCTAAATCACACAATTTACTCTTATTATCAAGAGATATAGTTATGGTGTGGAAGGATCACTCCTTAACCACTTGTAGAAGGATTACTCCATAACCACTTACAATGATCTCTTGATCACTCTAAGGGTATCCCACCCTATTTTTGAACAAATCTATCAAGAGTTTATAGAAAAACCTTTCTTGAATAATGATCACTCAATGTGTACAATCTGTTAAAGTAGAATATGGATCTTCTCTTTCCTTCGCTGCCAGTGTTATCTCACCTGCTGTTGGTGCTGCTCGCTCGTGATGCTGTTATTATCCACATGTGCTATTAATGTTGTCCGTACGTGCTGCTACTGCTGTTCACTACTATCCATGCACCTTGTTAATGTTGCTTGTACGCACTACCATTTGTATGAGTTGCTATTTGTGTGCGTTGTTAATGTTGTCCATACATGATGCCATTCATATGAGCTGCTGCTGATGTCTGCTGCTATTCTTGTGCGCTGTTAATGCTGTCCGTATGCGCTACCATCTATACACGCTGCCCATTTGTTTGTTGCTATCCACATGCATTGTTAATGCTATCTGCATGTGTTGTCATTGCTATTTGCGGTCCTCACACGTTATGCTTGCTATCAGTGTATATCGCTGTTGCTATTGTCTGCATGCCACTGCGGTTGCTATCCATATGCACTGTGATTGCTGTCTACACGCTGTTCTTGCTATCCACACGTGCTGCTCCTGCTATTGGCTCACGCTGCTACTGTTGTTTATGTGTGTTATTACTGCTTTCTCACACCGCTATTGCTCTCCCCACTTGTTACAGCTATTTTCTTGTGTTGCTGCTGCTTTCCTTGGGCGCTGCAGCAGTTTTCTCATGCCACTACTGCTTTCCTTGCGTGCTGTAGTAATTTTCTCGCACCACTGCTGCTCTCCCAATGTGTTGGTTGTTGGTATGGGACCCTTCTCCTGCTGCTCCACCACCTGCTAGCTGCTACTCCACCTCTTATCGACAGCTGCTACCTCTCCTTGGTGGCTGCTGCTCTCTCCTTGGCTGGTTGCCTTGCCTTCTTTCCTTGGTGGTTGTTGCACTCTCCTTGGCCAGTTGCACCTTGCTTGGTGGCTGCCTCCTCTTTGCTATTCAACTCCCTTTTTCTCTAGGTTTACCGCTCACCTCTTCCTTTGTCATTCACTCAATTTTCTGCAGCACTTGATTTTTTTTTTGCAAGACACTTAAGGGTATTTATAGAGTTTTGGGATTAGGGCTACACGATCATTAATGGTTATTGATAATTCCCACATATTGCCCTATAATCAACAACCAAATTTTATTCCTAAAATTTAGGGTCAATGGTCAACATTAACTTCCTAAAATTTAGGGTCAACGGTCAATCTTAACCCCTAAAATTTAGTGTCACGGTTAACATTAACTCCTCAACACCAAGGTTGACCTATCACCGATTTCTCCCAACGACCTCATTACATCTTAATGACATTCATAACACCAAATCAACATATATAATCGTGAGATGGTGTTGATAACAAATCTAACACTAGCCATCAAAGATGGGCTCAACAATCTCCCCTTTGGATTTGTTGGCAACACATTAAATCCAAGCATGCACAACATCCCCTGCACAAAGTCATTTGGCTTCCCCTAAAACATGCATCACTTGCTACTCTTTATATCTACTTCTCCCATTTGACAAGTTCTCCCCATTTATTCATCAAGCTACTCCTTTTTTTTTTTTTTATGAGTATACATTTTCTTTGAATTTATATAAAATATTTCCCCTTTTGACAATAAATCCAAAGAATAATAGATAAGGGAAGGGAAGGGGAGAAGGGTTAAAGAACACTTCAGCCTCTAGGGGTTGGCTAAACACATAGGGTTAGCCTTAACTTTTGGAACATCTCTCTTGACAAGGGTTTGGTGAATATATTGGCAAATTGATCAAAGGTAAGCACATACTCCAACTTCATTTTTCTCCACCTTTTCTTTATGAAGTGGTACTTGATTTCAATATGTTTAGTACTTGAGTGTTGGACAGGATTCTTTGACAAGTTAATAGCACTTTGGTTGTCACAGCTAATCAGTAATGGTAGTTGTACATCCACTTTCATATCTTTAAGCTGTTGTTTGATTTATAGTAGTTGAGTATATGCCTGAGTTGTAGCCATATATTCAGCCTCTGCAGTACTTAGAGTCATTAAATTTTTCTTTTTGCTATGTGATGAAACAAATCTATTGCCCAAATAAAATGCATCACCAAACGTTGACCTTCTGTCATCACAATTTCCAGCCCAATCTGCATCTATATACCTATACAGATTAAGTTATCCACTCCTATCATAAAGTAATGCATAATTAGTTATGCCCTTCACATAACTTAGAATTCTCTTAGTCGCCACAAGATGGGACTCCTTGGAGTCACTCTAAAATCTAGCACACAGGGTTACAGCAAATACAACATCAGGCCTTGATATTGTCAAATACAGTAAGCTTCCAATCAACTTCCTATATTCCTTTTGATCAACAACATTGCTTTCTTTATCCTTGCTTAACTTTGTTCCAACCGTGATAGGAGTGCTTACTTCCTTTTTTTTCCTTTGGTGTGGCTGTGAACTATTGTAAATCCTCCTTCTGTTCGTGTGGCTACCACCTTCTTTAATGGCTACTGGCACTTCTTGGTAGGCTATACCCCTCCTTGGTGCTGCAACTCTCTTGGCCAGCTAGACCTCTCCATGGTGGCTGCCTCTTTTGCCTTGGCCAGTCACTCTATTCTTTAATGGTTGCCTCTATCTTTGCCACTTAACCTCTCTTTGTCGTTCTCTCTCAAAATTTTGTAACCCAAACATTAGTCTTGCAAAATGCATTGGGGTATTTATAGAGCCTTGAGATTAGGGTTACTCAATCATCAACAGTTAGCGTTGATTCCTAAAGGTTACCTTACAATCAACGACTAGATTTGATTCCTAAAATTTGGGGTCAATGGTCAATATTGACTTCTTAAAATTTAGGGTCACGGTCAACATTGACTCCTCAACACCAGGGTTGACCTGTTATCACCAGTTGCTTCCAATGACTTCATTACATCTCAACGACATTCATAGCATCAAATCAACATATATAATTATGAGATGGTGTTGATAATAAATCTAACACTAACCATCAAAGATGGGCTCAACAATCTTCCCCTTTGGATTTATTGGCAACACATTAAATCCAACCATGCACAATATTCCTTGCACAAAGTCATTTGGCTTCCCCTGAAACATGCATCACTTGCTACTCCCTCTATCTACTTCTCCCCTTTGACAAGTTCTCCCCATTTATTCATCAAGCTGCTCCTCTTTTTTTATGAGTATACACTTTCTTTGGGTTTATACAAAATATATCCCCTTTTGACAACAAATCCAAAGAATAATAGAAGAGGGAAGGGCAGAGGGGTTAGAGAACGCCTCAACCTCCAGGGGTTGGCTGAACACATAGGGTCAGCCTTAACTTTTGGAACATCTCTCTTGACAAGGGTTTGGTGAATCCATCAACAATTTGCTTCGAGGTAAGCACATATTCCAGCTTTACTTCATTTTTCTCCACCTTTTCTTTAAAGAAGTGGTACTTGATTTCAATATGTTTAGTTCTACAGTGTTAGACAAGATTCTTTGACAAGTTAATGACACTTTGGTTGTCACAGCCAATCAACAATGGTAGCTGTACATCCACTTTGATATCTTCGAGCTACTATTTCATCCATAGCAGTTGAGTACAAGCCTGAGTTACAGCCACATATTAAACCTTTACAGTACTTAAAGTTACTAAATTTCGCTTTTTGTTATACCATGAAACACATCTACTGCCTAAATAAAATACACCACCAGACGTTAACCTTCTGTCATCATAATTTCTAGCCTAATTTGCATCTGTATACCTATATAGATTAAGCTATCCACTCCTATCATAAAGTAGTCCATAATTAGTTATGCCCTTCACATAACTTAGAATTCTCTTAGTCGCCACAAGATGGGACTCCTTGGGGTCACTCTGAATTCTAGCACAGAGGGTTACAGCAAATACAATATCAGGCCTTGATGTTGTCAAATATAGTAAGCTTCCAATCAACATAGCAAAGATTATGTCATTAACAAAGAAAGATAAAAAGTGACAATGATTATGTTAGCCTCCTTTTCTATAGCAAAGATTATGTCATTAACATAGACCACAATGATTAACTGGCCCTAGTTGTCTTCTTTTATATACAGGTTGCTATACACATTCCCTTTTCTGAACTTTATGTTTTTATGGCATGTATCCAACTTGGAATACCATGCTCTTGGATCTTGCTTTAAGCCATATAAAGCCTTGTTCAATCTGCACATACTTAAACCATTATGATCAAGTATAAAACCATCAGGTTGTTTGATAAATATCTCTTCTTCAAGCTCTCTATTCAGGAATGAAAACTTCACATCCATTTGATAGACTTTGTAGTTCCTCTAAGCAATAATAGCCATGAATATTTTGATTACTTCAAGTCTAGCCATAGGAGCAAAGGTCTCTTCAAAGTTAACACCTTCTACTTGTGAGTAGTCTTTGTAGACAAGTCTTGCCTTATTTCTTATCACATCACTTTTTTCATTGAGCTTATTTTTAAACACCCATTTGGTTCCAATGATGTTTTTCCCTTTAGTTTAGGGACTAAACACGAAGTGTTATTCTTTTCAATATGGTCAAGCTTTTCATTCATAGCACTCACCCATTCCTTGTGTTTTAATGCTTCATCCATGAACTTGGGTTTAACCTCAAACATCATTGAGGTTTGTTCACCACCCTTTAGTCTTCTTCTGGTCAGCACAAAGTCCTCTTTCCTGCCAATAACGTTTTTGGCCTCAACTTCAACTCTAACTCTTCTATGAGTTTAGGAACTCCTTGATTCTTCTTCTTCATCACTTATAACTTGAGAATCAATGTCTTCCTCATGCTGGATAGCCTCAATTTCATCATTGTCAAACTCTCTTTAGTTGTCATACATGACATCTTCAACTTCCACATCCTGCGATTACATTGCAGTACCATTTTCAATCACTTTAACATCAACACTATCCACCATTTTTAGCAACCTTTTATTGTAGCATCTAAAGCCTCTTCCATTTGGTACATAGCCCAAGAATATGCCTTAATTAGCCTTCTCATCAAATTTACTGAGATGTTTACCTTTGAATTTAATCAGGCACGGGCTCCTAAACACTTTAAAGTGTTTTATAGTTGGCTTCTTACCATATCACAGCTCATAGGGTGTCTTTTTTGTATGTGGTCTCATCAGGTATTTGTTTTGAACCTGAGTTACAGTGGTGATAGCCTTTCTCCAGAAGCCATGTGATGTACCATGCTCAGCCAACATGGTTCTTACCATCTCTACTAGGCTTCTATTCTTCCTTTCAACCACTCCATTTTGTTGGGGTGTGTAGGGACTAATATATTCATGCTTCACTCCATGCTTCTCCAAATATTCTTCAAATTTGTTGTATGTGTATTTTGTCCCATTGTCTGTCTTGAGCCTTTTAATTTTTCTCCCCAACTAGTTTTCAACCAATCTCTTACAGCTCTTAAAATTATGGAGAGCCTCTGATTTATGTTTCAAGAACATAATGCAAGCCATTCTTGTAAAATTATTAATGAAGGAAATGAAATACCTATCACCCTTGATTGATTTTTATCTCATCAGCCCACAGATGTTTGAGTGGATGAGCTCCAATGGCTTTTTCGTATGGATCTCCACAATTTTGTAGGGAGCATTCACCATCTTCCCCTTTTGACATGTGCTGTAAATTATGTCTCTCTCTTTTCTTAGTTTAGGTATGTCTCTCACAGCTTCATTTTTGGATAGCTTGTTTAGCCCTTTTTGTTCTAAATGCCCCAATCTTTTATGCCATAATAAGTTCTCATCTTTAGTGCTTATGTAGCATGTGTTTATGCTTTTGGAAACTTGGTACAGGTTTCCATGTGTTCTTTCACCTTTAGTGAGAATGACACCATCTTTTAGTCACTTTATTGTGTAGCCACTCTTGTTGAAAGTAACTTTATGTCCATCATCGCAAAGCTAGCTAACACTGATAAGATTGTGTTTTAGCCCTTCAACATAAAGCACTTTCTTTGATTTCAACTTTTCTACATCAATTTCAGCAGCATCAATACCTTTGAATCTTTAAGGCACCATCATTTCCAAATTTGACTAACCCTCTATCATATTTGGCTACTTCCTTTAACATTTTGGAGTCTCCTATCATGTGTGAAGAGCAACCACTGTCTAGGATTCATGATCTTTCTTGGAAACTTTTAAGGCTACTTCCATAACCATAAATGTTTCTTTTCCTCTTCTTCTTCTTTGGCTAAGTGAGGGAGTTTGTGTAGGTGTTCTCCTTTGTATTCCTTGACTGGGTAGCAATGGTTGGCATGATCTCCTTTGCTTTCTTTGACCAAGCAGCAATGTCAAGCAGTCCTCAACAGTGTTTTCAACCTTTTCACATCTTCTACAAATTTCTCCAAGCAAATCAAACCTGTCTCTTAGTGGAATATGACTTCTTTCCACTTGAGACTGCCTCCTTTCTTGATAAAGTCTCCCCCTAGACTCTTGCCTCACATTTCTCTTCATTATAGGCTAAATGTTCCAACAAGTATTAGCCTTGTGCCCATACTTACCATAGCTCTAGCAAAATCTTTTGAACCTGGATTTACTTCTCTTACGAAGGCCATGTCTCCTTTCTTTAGCAACTAGTGTGGTAGCCTTCTCCCATCTATGATAGCTTGTCTCCTTTGGTTAGGAGTCTCCACTACATCTTTCCTAACCTATTTTAACTTGGGTTGGTCTCTCTTCTCCATCACGTCATTATGCTTACTTTTAGGCACAAACACAATCTTCTTCTTTTCTTCTACCTTTTCACTCGACTTCTCAATGTAACCAAGTCCTTTCTTTTCCATGGAATGAGATCTTTGATTACTTAGACACTCATTCAACTTTCTAGTAGCATCCTCTTTGATGATACTTGTTGATGATGACTCTCCTTTCATTTCTATGGCTACATAAAGCTTTCTTCATGCTTCTTTAGCTCGGACTCGGCCTTATGAAGCTTAGCTTGCAAAATTAACACCTTTTGGTCTTGTGCAATCACCTTAGGGCCAAGATCTTTGTATATCTTACCTTGCTTAGCCTCAAGTACGATCAGCTCCTTAATCCTTTTCAAGTACTCCTCCTCTTTTGCTTTAAACTCCTTTTCTTTCACCTAGAGATAAGATTCATCAACAAAATTTTCATACAACTTCTTGAGATGCTTTACCTTTTTTTCTAGCTTGCTATTTTTGCTCAAACAAGCTCTCAACTCATTCTTAAGTTACTACAATAACTCATCCTCTTCCTCTTCTATTGATTCCTCCTCACTTAAAGATTCTTGGTAATTATCTACTTGAGCGACCAACACATCCTTTGCAGCCTCATCATCAGAATCATCATTAACTTTTTCTTCAGAATCCTCTTCATTTAGCTTACTCAAATAATTTCTTTTTTTGGATTTGAAGAATTGTTTTTTCGCTTTGGCACTTGAATTTCTAGCTTTAAGATAGTTGGATTTCTTTGTTCTCTACCTTCCGGTAGGCTCATCATCATCATCATCACTGCATGCTTCTATTCTTTTTTTTGGGTAATCCACAATAAAGTACCTTATGTCTCCACAACTAAAGCACTTATAGGATAGTTTTCTCTTGTACTTCCTTTTTCCTTAGTTTTCTCTTGTACTTCCTTTTCCCTTTCCTCAAGTTCCTAGCGATGTATGCCATGACTTCATCCAATTTAGTATCACCATCTTCTTTTTCAAAGCTACTATCAGACTCATCTTCTTGGTCTTTAATTTTTAACTTCTTCATTGCCTTGAATGCCAACTTTTTCTTTACCTTAGCCTTCTTTTCTTTCTTCATTGGGGCTATTCTCATTTCATAAGCCACCAATATGTTATGCAAGTCATCTAAGGGCAACTTATCTAGATCTTTATCTTCTAAGGAAGAGACTTTGGTAGGTCATCTAAGGGTAGCCTATCTAGATCTCTATCTTTTAAGGAAGAGACTTTGGCGTTGTAAGCTTCTAGAAAGGTCCTAAGTATTTTCCTGACCATAATGGCATTGTGGATCTCCTCTCCATAGCCTTTGATGGAACACACAATTTCATTTACTCTTGTGAAAAATGCATCCACAGTCTTATCGTTCTGCATCTTTATGTTTTCGAATCTGCTCCTTCAGATTTGTAGCTTAGCTTTCTTCACAATCTTGTCTCCTTCATAGATGTTCTTCAATTTGTCCCATATTTGCTTGACTGTGTTGCACCCCATTACCTTGGTGAATTCTTTATCTGATAAGGAGGCATATAAAGCATTTCTCACCTTTTCATCACACTCAAAATTCTTCTTATTAGTTAGCATTATAGGATCACCTTTAGCAACAAGGATGAAGCCACTAACAGTAGATTTAAACACATCAAGACCAAGGGACATTAGATATGGGAACATTCTATTCTTTCATAACTGATAATTCTATCTATCAAATGTAGGGATGCCTTTACTACTAACACTGTTCATACTATCCATGATCTCAAATAGCAGTAGAGATAAAAGCTCACACAGCAATGCACAACTTCACTTCAAAGCAAAATAATTGGATCAACAGAGGAACCGACTCTAATACAACTTGATGAGGACTATTGTAGGTCTCATATTGAGAGAGGGGTGAATTAGTGTGAGCTATCCTCCTTTTACAAATTGATCCAAATTTAACCTCTGTTGCTTGTCAGAGCTGATGATCCAATTTTTAATTTTCTCCTTTATGTAAGCACAATTGTATGAATAAAAACTAATGTGCAAGAACCTAAGAACACACAACAGTTTTTACGTGGTTCACTCACAATGTGTGAGCTACGTCCACCAGTGTGATAAGATCATTCCTAAATCACACAATCCACTTTTGTTATCAAGGGATATAGTTATGGTGTGGAAGGATCACTCCTTAACCACTTGTGAAAAGACTACTCCTTAACCACTTATAACAATCTCCCGATCACTCTAAGGGTATCTCACCCTATTTTTTAACAAATCTATCAAGATTTTATAAAAAAGAACCTTTCTTAGAGAATGATCACTCAATGTGTACAGTCTGCTAGAGCAAAATATAGATCTTCTCATTCGTTGTTAGTGTTGTCTCACTCGCTGCTGGTGTTGCTCGTGCATGATGCCACTGCTGTCCGTTGCTATCCGCATGCGCTATTAATGTTGTCCATACACGCTGCTGCTTCTATCCTCTGTTATCTGCGTGTGCTATTAATACTATTTGTACGTGCTGCCACTGCTATCCACTCACCCTATTAATGCTATCGTACGCATTGTCGTAGCTATCTGCGCATGCTATTAATGTTGTCCGTATGCGATGCCATCCGTATGTGCTGTCGTTACTGTCTGTTGCTATTTGTGCGCACTGTTAATGCTACCCATAAGCATCATGCTACCGCATCTGTCTCCTGTTGTTTACATGTGCTATTAATGCTATCTATACGCATTATCGCTACTACCTTTTGGCCGCATGCACTGTGCTCGCTGTCTGCACAAACTGCGCCTACTGTTTGCCCATGTTGTGTCTGTTATCTTGGCAAGCTATACCTGTTGTCCTCACTCACTATGCCTGCTGCCCGTATAAGCTGTGCTTGTTATCTGCGCAAGATGTGCCTGCTGTCCACACACGTTGTACCTGTTGTCCGCATGCGTTGTGTTTGCTGTCTACACATGCGTTGTGTTTACTATCTGTGCACGCCGCTACTGCTGCCACTGTGCTTGTTGTTCGTACATGCCACTACTATTGCTGTCTGCATGCACTGCGGCTACTATCTGTACACATTATTCCTGCTATCCGTGCGTGCTACTCCTATTATTGGCTCACACCAATGCTGCTATTTGTGTGCGGTGTTACTACTTTCTCATGCCATTGCTGCTCTCCCAGCGCATTGCAATAGTTTTTCTCGTGCCGCTACTGCTCTCCCCATATGCTGCAGTAGTTTTCTCATGCCGCTGCTGCTCTCGCCACGCGTTGTAGTTGTTTTCTCATGTCACTACTGCTATCCCCATGTGTTGGTTGTTAGTTCAGGACCTTCTGTTGCTGCTCCACCACTTACCAACTACTACTCCTTTTTTCTTTCTCTCCCTAGCCAACTGCTTCTCCTTGGTTGCTACTGCTCTCTCCTTGGCTAGCTACCTTGCCTTCTTTCTTCCTCTCTTTAGTCGGCTGCCTTGCCTTCTTTCCTTAGTGGCTGCTACTTTCTCCTTGGCTGGCTGCATTGCATTCTTTGCTCGGTGGCTGCTGCACCCTGCTTGGTGGCTACCTCCTCTTTGCCGTTCACCTCCCTTTTTCCCTAGGTTTGCCATTCACCTCTCTCTTTGTTGTTCACTTAATTTTCTGCAACCCTTGATTTTCTTTTTGCAAGACACCTAAAGGTATTTATAGAGCCTTAGGATTGGGGCTACAAGATCATCAATGATCATCATTAATTCCCATATATAATCAATAGCTGGATTTGATTCTTAAAATTTAAGATCAATGGTCAACATTAACTTCATAAAATTTAAGGTTAATGGTCAATCTTGACCCCTAAAATTTAGGGTCACGTTTAACATCGATTCCTCAACATCAGGGTTGACCTGTTATCACCGATTTCTCCTAATGACCTCACTATATCTCAACGACACTCATAACATCAAATCAACATATATAACCATAAGATGGTGTTAATAATAAATCCAAAGGGGGAGATTGTTGACCTTTGTTCTTTTTTCAGCCCCCTTTCGACCGTCTCTCCTCTTTCTCTCTCCCTCGACCTTTGTTCTTCGTTCAGCCCGGCCATCGATCATCTCCTCTTTCTCTCTCTCTCTCAACAGTTATTGTTCACTCTTTTATGTTGGCCTTTATATACTCCTCCATAAAACCCTAATAAGGCGAATTTACTGTCTTGCCCTTCCACGTAGCTTTTACGTTTTAGCCCCTCCATGTGGCTTTTACCTTCTTGCCCTTCCATGTGGCTTTACTTTCTTGCACACCTGAACCTAGTTGACAACAATTACAACCTATACAAGGCTGTGGGAACAATAGTAATGAACCATCTTTTTTGCTTGCCAATCCTTCCCTAGCATAAATGAAACAACATAGTGAGTAGACTACCAAATAGTACAAAGCCTTGACATGCATTCACTTAGTTGTCTTAGAGACCATTGTCAACAAGATTATAATTTGTGAAATTGCTAAGATGCATGGGAAAGGTTAAAGGAGGAGTTCTCTGGTAATAAGAAAACCAGATTAAGGACATTAGGTTAGATAATGGCTTAAAGTACATATTTAAGTCATTCAAGCAAATATATGAAGATGTTGAAATTCAATAATAATTAATTGTACCCTACTCACCTTAACAAAATAAGGTAAGTGAGAGGAAGAATAGGTCCATAGTTGTCATGACTAGGTGTTTGTTAACAAAAAAAGGTCTCCCTAAATCCTTTGAGTTTGAGGCAACAGCCACCTCAATATATTTATTAAACAAGCAACTTACCAAAGACTTAGTAGATTCCACACTATTTGAGTGCTAGCCTGGCATCAAGTCTATTTTTAACACATCTTAAGGTGTTTGGTTGCTTAAGCTACACCCATATGCCTCAAGTAAAGAGGAGAAAACTAGATCCAAGAGTTTTAGTGGTTATATTTGTTGGTTATAACAACATAGCACATACTTATAAAATATATAACCCTATCATTAATACAGTCCCAATGTGTAAAGACTTAAAGTTTGATGAATTATTGAGATAAAATTGGTAGAAGGCATTAGTTAAGTTAAATAAGGATTGTAAATCAAATTCCAATTAATGAATGTAGCCCACACATAAGGAATTTGACTCCTCAAAAGAAGACAATGTTGATAATCCACCTGTTAGGGGCATTAGATCCTCTTTAATGTGTATAAGAGATGTAATAAAGCTCTTTTAGAACTAGTAGGTTATAATATGGCAACTAGTCTTCCTAACTAGAAAACTACAATGCAAGAGGAGCTTTAAACTTTAAGGAAGAACAACATTTAAATTCTAGTATCAAGGTCTAAAGATAGGAAGGCATAAGAGTTAAATGGATTTATAGAGTAAAAATGAATGCTGATGGCAGCTTACACAAACTCAAGGCCAAGCTAGTAGCCAAAGACTTTAAACAGCAGGTACAAGTGGACTACTTTAATACTTTTGCTTCTATGGCAAGGTTAGACACCATCAAACTTCTCTTGGCTGTTGCAGCTCATAATTAGTAGATGGTGCACGAAATGGATGTCAAGTTTGCCTTTCTAAATGATGAGTTGTTTGTCCAGGACAAGAAGATAAAGTGTGCTTGCCTAAAGGGCTCTTTATGGTCTAAAACAGGCCCTTAGAGTTTGGTATGGCAGAATTCACACTTATCTGCTTGAGCTTGGCTTCATTAGAAACATGTTAGAACCAACTCTCTATATAATGATAGAAGCAACACATAACATCTACATTTTGCTCTATGTGGATAATCTTATGATCACTAAAGATAGTTGCAATCCTATCTAAAAGTCAAAAGTGAATTGAAGAAGCAATTTGAGATGATTGACTTCGGAAGGATGAAGTACTTCCTAGGCTTGCAAATTCATTAAACTCAAAAAGGTATCTTGGTTACTCAAGCAAATATACAAGGCACATTCTACAGAAGTTTCATATGTAGGATTGTAAAGAAGCACATACTCCATTCATGTCTAGTGTTAAGTTGCAGAATTAAGATAGATCACCAAAGATAGATACACATGAGTACAAAAGCCTAATTGGATGCTTGCTTTATCTCTCACCCTCCAGACTTGATATCATACTTATAATGAGCTTGTTATCTAAGTTTATGTAGGATCCCTCTAAATTGCATCATAAAGTTGCCAAAAGATGCTAAGGTATATTAAAGGCACAATTGAGCTTGGACTAATGTTTAATAACTTAATAAACATCAAACTACAAGAATATATTGATAGTGATTGGACTAGTTCCATTGAAGATATGAAATGTACCTTTGGGTATATTATTTCTCTTGGCTTACTAGTGTTTTGTTGAAGTTCAAAGAAGCAGCCTACTGTGGCTCAATCCATAGCTGAAACAAGGTATATTGCTACTACCTCAGCTGTGGATCAAGCCTTATGGATCAAGAAAATAATGGTTGATATGAAACTAGAGCAAAAGGAGCCTACTGCCATCTATTTTGATAACCAAGTAGCAATTGCAATCTCTAAAAATCTAGTGATGCATAGGAAGACTAAACACTTTAATATAAAGCTTCATTTTTTAAGAGAAACACCAAGTTGAATTAAAGTTCTTCCACTCTCAAGATCAATTTGTAGATATTTTGACCAAAGGGGTGAACAAGGACAAACTGTTGAATTGAGGCAAAAGCTAGGCATGTAAAGCAACACCATTAAGGAGGAGTGAAGAAAATGGTGCTTTTGCATCGCCACATCAAGTTAAGCCATAAAACATTGCAAAGCAACTTTCTTACCAAACTAGTGGTAGTTATGGTAATTGGTAGTTATATTAGTTGAAGTTCCCGACTTCTCCCTAGGATCTACTAGTTTGTGATACGGAGAGGGGGAATGAATCAGCATCACCACAATTTGCAATTCGCAGGTAAGTGAACAACTTCAACCTCTTCTTAAAAGCAAACTCTTTCTCAGATTCGACTAAGGTAGATCTATTGCTACCTACTAATCATAATAGTCCCCAAAGTCACCTTTCAGACACCTTACCTAATAGACAATATGAATGTTCTTATTTAGGTCTTCGTTAGGTTATAAGTTGGCTGATACTTTAGCTGCGTTCACAATTCAATTCAAAGTACAGAACGTAAAGCAAATTAAGGACACACGAGATTTATGTGGTTTCGTCAACGTGACGTACATTTACAGTGGTAGAGACCTTCCCTCTATCAAGACTATCCACTATACTTGAGAATTTAGGTTACAATGGATGTCTTTAATTCTCTGCTCCTTTCACTATTGCAATTACTAAGCAAGTACAATACAAAGAGTGTCACTTACTGTGTCTACCCTTCTTCTAACTTGTCTTGCCTCTGTTAAGTTGAAAGGCTGCTCCACTGCCGCTTAAACGTTTGCTGCAACGCTCTTTAACCTTTCTTGAAGAAGTCTAGAAATATGTTGAGTTCAAAGCTTCGCTGAATTCCTTCTCTACGTTGTCTCACATAATTCCTGCTTTGACCGTCTTATGGTCTCACCCGTCTCCTTGCCCCACGATCTCACTGTCTCACGGCTCGCCTGTCTGTTTTTCTCTTTCTTGCTGTCCAGCCGGATTTCTCTCTCTGCCCGTCAAATTTCTCTCTCTTCACCGGATTTCTCTCTCTTCGTCCGTCTTTGATTCTGCCAGTGGTTTCTCTCTCTTCGTTTAGCCGGATCTATCTCACCGTCTAGTTGGATCATATTTTGGCCGTACTGGATCAGATTTTGGCCGTATTGACTCCTCTGTTCTGGTCGTCTCCTCTTTCTCTCTCTCTCGACGGTTGTTCTTTGTTGTCGTCGGTATATCTCTCCTCTATGGCCGTTTGGTTTTTTCTTTCGCTGGTTTGCTTTTCTTTGTCCTGCCGTCCAGCCTCATCTAGCCGTAACCAGTTTTCTCTCCCGTTGACCCGTTTCTTTGTTTTTCCGACCGTCTGTTTCTCTCTCTACCGTGTTGTCTCCTCGCAGATCGCTGGTGTGCCATTCCTCACAGGTTTCTTTACTTGCCTCGACGACGGCTCCAATTTGGCCGTCCTCTATTCGTTGTTCTTCGTTCAGCCCCTACTTTTAGCCGTATATATATTTTTCTCTTTTTCTCTCCTTTGTCCGACGAATTCGTTTTCTCTCTCTTCCTTTTTTCTAACGACAGCTACAATTTTCCTTTTCTCTTCTTCTTCCCGTCGATGGCTCTTCTCTCTCTTCCAAGTGTTTTCTCTCTCTTCGTCTGACGGCTGCTCCTCTTCTCCCTTTTTCACTCGATGCTACTATTCACGACAGCTACTGTTCACAAGGTTACTGTACTGTGCAGCTACTGTTCACTCAACAGCTGCACTGTTCATGACAGCTACTCTTTTCTTTTGCAGGTGGTGTTCTTTTGTGTAAGGTTTGGTGTTCTCTTTGGTTGGTCAGTTGTCTAGGTTTTGCTGAATGCTCAATATTGCCGACACCCTATTCTTTGACTTCCAAGACCATTATATACTCTACTCCATGAAACCCTAATAGGGCTTACGCAGTGAATTTACTTTCTTGCCCTTCTGTGTGGTTTTACCTTTTTGCCCTTCCATGTGACTTTAATTTACTTACACACGTAAACCTAGTTGACAACAATTACAACCCATATAAAGCTGTGGGAACAACAGTTATGTCTGTTGATGCAACCAGCTTTAGGGCCACTCTAGTAAGCTTATTTTTTAAGTTTAATTTTGATTGTAATGAAGTGTTGAAATTCACATTAATTATGCACGTTGATATAAGCTACTGTTATATGTATGGAGCCTAGAAATCCAGAAATTGTGCTTTTCTGTCTAATATTCCAAGCTCTATTAATATGCCTTTCATCCTTCCAAGATTTCCTTTTTATGTGCATTCATTTCCTTATGGTTTAAGCAAGACAAAAAGCAGTAGCATCATGCCTACAAACTAGCACAAACACACCAATAGAAAACCAATTTGTGGTATGCAAAATTCCTTGCTTTAGTAACTAAATTCCAATAATGATAAAATTTAGGGAAATCCCCTTTTACTTTCTCTTGCTTTTGTGATTGTTGAAAATTTATGTGATCCTTTCATTATTACCTGTAGATTGTTTAAGTTGCATGGTCAAGAAACAAATCTCAAATTGCTAGCGAAAGAACTACCTCATTTTCAAAATGTTAAGCTGCAAAAATGTGAAGCCTTTAGTGTTGACTAATCTAAATTTGCCACTATTAGCATGGGAAGCAGTCACTTATGATTTTTGCCATGTTTATCGATTCTTGCTTGGATCTTTGTGTCTATATGGGAAATCTTTTTTTAGTTTGACTTTTATGAGTGTTCAATCATGACATCTTAAAATATTGAAGTGGCCAAGCCTA
>CM038602.1:7093743-7104224 GCA_021533255.1 Ceriops tagal
AACGCAGCTAAAGAATCATCAAACCCATAACCTAAAAGAAGACCTAATCAAGAACAACCAATCCGTTTAATAAGCAAGGTATCTGAAAAGTAACTTTAGGAATTATTATGACTAATATGTAACAATAGATCTACCTTAATTGAATCTGAGAAAGAGTTCATTTCTGAGAAGAGTTTGAAGTTGTTCACCTATCAATTAAAAAGAAGGGGTGTAATACTGATTCACCCCCCTCTCAGTATTACAGACTAATAGATCTTAGGGTGATATAGGGAACTTCAACCAGAAAGCCCAACAACTTGTAGTAATAGAGGAGAAAACGTGCCCTGGTAGCAAGTTTGGTAACTTGCAGCAGCAAAGGAGAAAACGTGTCCCAACAGCAGGTTCGGTAGCTTGCAACAGTAGAGGAGAAAACATGCCTCAACAATAAGTCCAGTAGCTTATAGCAACGGAGGAGAAAACATGCCCAAGCAACAAGGTAAGCAGCACTGGTAGCAGGTGAAGCAACCTACCAAGGCAGTAGGAAAGGCAGCATCGGCAATAGGGGAAGAGAACTTGCTAAGGCAACAGGTGAGGTAGCACTAGTAACAATAAGAGGAACCAGCCAAGGCAGAAATAGGCAATCTCGACAGTAGAGAAGAAAACCTGCCAAGGTTGAAGGAGGCAGCACCAACAGTAGGGGGAGAGAACCTACAGTAAAGATAACTTGCAGAGAAGAGACCAGCAAAGCTTGAGAAAAGACTAGCATTGAGGAAAGAGAAGATCCGTTTTCTGCAATAACAGCTTGTGCACATTAAGTGATGCTTCTCAAGAAAGTGTTAGTCACTAACCTTTGATAAACTTGTTGAAAAAGGGTAATCTCCCTTGGAGTGATTGGGAGATTAGTCCTTTAAGTGATCAGGAGATCAACTAATCTCGTGATCAAGAGATCAAACCTTAGAGTGATTGGGAGATCAATCCATTGAGTAATCGAGAGATCAACTTGTCAAGTGATCGAGAGCTTATTGTAAATGGTTAAGAAGTGATCCTTCCATGAAATATCCCTTGATAACAAAAGTGGATTGTGTGATTTAGGAATGATCTTATCACATCATGGACGTAGCTTACACATTATAGGTGAACCACATAAAAATTGGCATGTGTTCTTGGGTGCTTACGTTTGATTGATATCCATACGACTGCTCTCACATAAAAAAGAAAGATAAAAATTAGATCATCTACTCTAATAAGTCACAGAGGGTAATCTAGAAAGATTTGTAAAAATCAAGTATCTCACACTAATTCACCCCCTCTCTCTCTTATTGTGAGACTTAAGAAGGTTCTCATCACTAACTTTAACTAATGCTTTTTTATTGCATGATTTACATGAAATGTTACTGAATTTCAGCCTTTTATAGTACATGAAGTTTACGCCTAAAGAAAAAGACATTTTGTTAAGCAAGAATAATGTTTTTGCTATTTTGAAGGTTTTTGCTAATAAGGCATTAAAGGAAAAAAGCTTTTGCTATGTTGAAGAAGAATTTTTTTTGCTACTTTATAACATGATAAGGCAATGATCAGTTTTTAGGGATCAAATTCTTGTGTTATTTGTTTTAAGACAACTTTTATTTTTTATTTTGATCACTCAATATCTATGTTTAGCCACTTTATGTATTTAAGCACATTTTAGTCCCTTTAAGCCATTATTATGACATTTTTATTAATCAAAATTTGACTAATAACCACTTAATAAAATATATTTTTAATATTACATTAATAGTTTGGTATGTTTTTAGTAATTTTTGATATTGTGATTTTTTTTTTTTTGCAATAAAAGTAAACTTAGTATGCTAGATGTAAGTTTTTCCATGGACACTTTTTCATACTATAATTAGTATCCCTATATCAATTCAAGCAAGAGAAGACATCATTCATAATTGAAAGAGGTCTATACTATTACAATGTAATGTTATTTAGCCTAAAAAATGCCAAAGCAACTATTAGAGACTTGTGAATAAGATGTTTAAGTGTCAAAAAAGGACAAACATGAAGGTTTATGAGGATAACATACTAATAAAGAGTCAAATAACCTTAAATCAAGGAAATACCTCAAAGAAATATTTACAACAAAACCACAAGCTCAATCCCATTGAGTGTGTGTGCCTTCAAAGTATAATATAGAAAGTTCTTAGGTTTCTTGGTCCTAAGGAATTAAACCAAGTTTAAAGAAAATAAAAGTAATTCAGAAGCTCCTCCATGTGATAAATAAGGATGTCCAAGTCCTTACTGGAATGACAATTTACATAATTAAGTTATATCCAAGCTTGGAGATAAACAACTTTTTTTTCTTCACATCTTCAAGAAGGTCATTAAGTTTCAATAGATAGAGAAGTGTGAGCTAGCTTTCCAAGAACTAAAAGAGTACATCATATCCTCTTGTTGCTTAGCAAGACAATCTCGAGATAGTTACTCTATTAGTACTTGGCTATCAACAAACACATGGTTATCTCTTTCCTAATTCAAAAGGAAAGCAAAGTCCAAAAGGAGGTCTATTACATTAGTAAGCTATTATAAGGGGCAAAAATAAGATACCATAAATTTAACAAGCTAACATTTGCATTAGTAGTCACAACTAGAAAATTGTGGCCAAACTTTCAAATGCACAAAATAATAGTTCTCATTAACCAATTATTAAAACTATTACTTCATTAGTTAAAGACCATTTATTATAATGGTCAATTAGGACAAGAGAATTCGATTTACATTTCTAACCCTAATCCACACTCAAAGCTTAATGCCTTACCAATTTTGTGAATGAATGCATAAATTTCAATGAGAACCATAAGGAAGACACTTAATTGGTGAAAAAGAATCTTTATATTGACAAATCCTTAAAGAAAGAACATAGTGGCAATAGATTTATATTTTTAAGGCCAATAAAAACTATGCTAAAATATGCAATATGCTTTAAGTTGCTAACCTTAAACAATAAAGCTAAATTTAAATCTCATATTATAAGGATAAGCATAATGCAAGGCCTATGAATTAGACAACTTCAAATTTATAGTAACTCTCAACTTGTTATAGGCCAAGTGAAGGGTGAACCTAAAACAAAGGAAGATTCCATAGCTAAATACTTAGCCAAAGTTCAGGTGATACAAACAACCTTGAAGAAATAACCTAGAGCAATTTCATTATCAAAGATTTAAAAAAGCTCATATGTCAGATATGGGTGAGTAGTTTTATTAAAACTTTCAAACTCATAAGTTACAATAAGATCTTAAAAATGACTTTATAAGTGGAGCACAAACCTTTGTGAATGGATTGCATTGTCAAGTATCTATAAACAAGTAATATCCTAGAAGACAAGATAAAGGTAAAAGTAAGTAAGATATAACATAATGAATTATGTCCTTCAGGATAATTGATTGTACAAATGCTCTTACATCCTATGGCTACTCAAATTTTAATTACAAGGGAAGTAGAATATGTCTTACGAGAAATTCATGAAGGCATTTGTGAAAACCATAAGAGCACATTGTCACAGAGTTAGGTAACATATCCTTGTGACAACATGTACCCTATCCACCAAAACACAAAAGTAAGGATTTTACTAACCATTAATGAATGATAATGCAAAGAATTTCATATGAAAAAGTGATATATGCTAGCAATTCAACATTATATCCCAACTCCTAGCTAGATCGCTTACTATGATCCCAACCCCTTGGCCTTTCACTTATAAGGGCTAAACCTTATAGACCCTTTTCCCATGGTCATAAAAGGTAGAAAGTTCACTATGGTGGTCATGGATTACTTCATTAAATGGGAAAAGGCTAAAACGTTAGCCTTCATTGCTACCATGAAAATCTTAAACTTTAAGTGGAAACATGTCATTTATTGCTTTAAGATCCCTAAGGCAATCATTAAAGAGAATGAGAAATAGTTTGACATAGAATTTTTAGGTTTCTATTCAAACTTTAAAATTAGGCTAAAGCATTTGGTGATCAAACACTCATAAGCCAACTATTAAGCAAAATTACTAATAAGACTGTAGTTTATAAACTTAAAAAGCACCTAAAAAAGATGAAAGGACTCTAGGAAAACAAGCTCACAAGAGTGTTATAAGCCTATTGCATAACCCCTAGAGCCATGACAAAGGAAATTTCTTTTGCCTTTGTATTTGGAATAAAAGCCATGGTCCTAATAGAAATAAGGGAGCCCAACCACCAAAATTTGTACTTTGAAGAAAAGGCATTGATTCCAAACTTTAAAACAACCTAGTATTTATAGACAAGAAATAGGAATAAGCCTTTCTTTGATCAACAATATATTAGAAAAAGATGAACAAATACTATAGCAAAAAGGTAAATGAATGTTTATTCTTTAAAGGAAACCATGTTCTTAGAAAATAAAAAGTAAGCAAGCATGATAAAAGGGATAGCAAGTTTGCACCAAATTAGGAAGGACCTGATTATGTTCAAAAACAAATTGTCATAGGAAGTAACTAATTGGAATGGCTCAATAGGACACCAATCCTAAGAGCATGAAACTTTTCTAGCCTTCAAATCTATTTTTAGTAAGGTAACTCTATTACACATGTGCTATTCAAATTGTGATAGACTTTCCATCATGTACACGTTTTTTAAAAGAAATAAAAAAGTTATCATTCACTCTCATGACTTACTCTCTCCTAACAAAGGCATGAGTGGGTTTGGCTTAAAAGCCAACATGCTTTAAAAGTGAGTTTGCTAAAAAAGACTTTACGTTACTAGTCTAAAAGCTGACCAATTTAAGAAGCCTATCTTCTTTAAAAGCAAACTCATTACA
This sequence comes from Ceriops tagal, assembly GCA_021533255.1. Classification (NCBI taxonomy): domain Eukaryota; kingdom Viridiplantae; phylum Streptophyta; class Magnoliopsida; order Malpighiales; family Rhizophoraceae; genus Ceriops; species Ceriops tagal. Next base: position 7,098,550 of record CM038602.1, read on the forward strand.
AAAATAGTTCAACAAGTCTTTAACAAGCATCTACAAAGGACCAAATCACTTAAATAGCAACCTTACAAAGACATCCTCAATAAACCACTACTAAACACATTTTGCAAGCTAACTTGTGTCAAAAGTAGGAGCATGAAAGGGAGTATGGATGACAAAACATGCATACTAGAAAGCCAACTCACATTGGAAACAAACTAGCTAAAAGGAAACAAAATCACTAAAGAAACATGTGGTTAACTCCTAAATAGGTAGTTGCTTTTAAAGCAAAGTTCACTAGGGAAAGCTTATCACAAAAAAAAAAAGCGCATGCACACCTAAATAGCCAGGTTGCTTTAAAAGTGAAGCTTGCTTGAGAAAGCATATTGTAAAATGGAAGTATATGTTCCTAAATGATCACTTTCCTTTGGAAGCCAAGTTCACTAAGGAAAAGTATGTCATTAAACAAAAGCATGCATCTCTTAATTGCCAAATTACCCTAAAGGCAAAGTTTAATTAAAGAAAAATGTCATACAACCAAAGCAAGCATGACTTAGGAAAGAATGAACAATAATTGGTAGTAAAGTCTCTAACAAAGTCCTATAATGGTTTTAAAGGACCCAAACAACAATAGGTGTGTGGCATTGCTCTTACTATCAATTTTAAAATAGTGACTATTCTCTCCACAATAGGCATGATTTTTTTAGGACATCCTATATCTAATTAGATACATAAGGAAGTAAGAATAAAGGTTAGCTTGTCACATTATGACTTAATTATTTGATTATTTTGCTAAAGTTAAAGTGATGTGGAAATCCCAAAAAGACGTGGCTTAGGGACCCAACACACACAAGGAATCAAAGAACAACCAAGAAAGCTAAACCAGAGTTTAATATCACAAACCCTAAACCCACCCTTCAAAGGAACACGAACCTAGAGTATTTAAGAAGGATATGGACGCCACACTCCAGAAAAGAAAAGAAATTGGGAGTGATAAGTCGATTGGAACGCCACAAGAAGAAATACCTCTTGATAAGTTCCTTAGCCCTTAAAAGAACCGAGAGGAAAAACCCTTGCTTTCTATTTTACTCAAAATTGTTTGCCCTTCAAAGCTTACAAGGGGAGCCTATTTATAGGCTAAGATAGCAATCCTAAAGAGGCACAAATTCCTACTTAGGACAAATCCTTATTTTGGAGGAATTCCTAATTGTGGACAAATTCTAACATAAATAATAAACTCTTATTTAGGAAGAAATGCTATTACTTATTCTGACCTATTAAGTATTCTAATTATATTAATTTGGGTTGACCTGAATGTCCTGAATCAGCCCATTTAGTGCTTCTTTAATCTTTTTGGCTTTAACTCGTGTTATTGGGCCTTCTGGAATGTACAATGGACTTCTTGCAACCATTGAAGCCTTCCACCCATCATCTCTACGGTTCTCATCATTCCCCCTCTCCTCAAAAGGATTCGTCCTTGAATCATCACCTACATGAAAAGGAGAAAGATCAGAAACGTTAAATGTTGCACTCACATTATACTCACCAGGAAGGTCCAACTGATAAGCATTGTCATTAATTCGGGCTACAACTTGAAAGGGACCATCTCCTCTAGGTTGTAGCTTCGAACGCCTTTGAGCTGGGAACCGTTCCTTGCACATATGCACCCAAACCCAATCACCAGGTTCAAACACCACCTTTTTTCGTCCTTTGTTGACATGGGATGTGTGGTACTCAGTTCGTTTTTCAATATGTTGTCGCACCTTCTCATGCAATTTTTTTATCATGTCAGCCTTGCGTTCCCCATCTAAGCTGGCATACTCATTGACAGGTATAGGTACCAAATCTAAAGGAGTCAATGGATTAAAACCATATACGATTTCAAATGGAGAGTAACTAATAGTAGAATAAACACTCCGATTATATGCAAACTCGACATGCAGTAAACAATCTTCCCATGTTTTCAAATTTGTTCGAATAATAGCACGCAAAAGAGTAGAAAGAGTTCGATTAACTACCTCAATTTTCCCATCAGTTTGTGGATGACAAGTAGTTGAAAACAATAGCTTAGTACCTAACTTATCCCATAAAGTCTTCCAGAAGTAGCTTAAGAACTTTGTATCTCGATCTGAAACAATGCTTCCTGGCATGCCATGCAAACGTACTACTTCTCTAAAGAATAAGTCAGCTACGTTGTTTGCATCATCAGTTTTATGACATGGGATGAAGTGTGCTATCTTGGAAAATCTATCAACAACAACAAATACAGAATCCCTACCCCTTTTTGTTCGTGACAATCCTTTTTTATATTGGATGATGTAGGGAAAGGTCTCAATGAGTTCAACCCACTTGGCATGTCTTTTGTTCAACTTTCCTTGTCCCTTCAAGTGCTTCAAAGATTCATGGTCAGTATGGATGACAAACTCTTTAGGCCAAAGGTAATGTTGCCATGTCTCCAAAGCCCATACCAATGCATACATCTCTTTATCATAAGTAGGATAATTAAGGCTTGCTCCACTTAACTTTTCACTAAAGTAAGCAATTGGGCGCCTTTCCTGCATCAAAACAGCTCCAATGCCAGTACCTGAAGCATCACACTCAATCTCGAAAGCTTTTGCAAAGTTAGGTAAAGCAAGTAAAAGTGCAGAACTTAATTTTTCCTGGATGCAATTAAAAGCCTTGTCTTGGTCACTACCCCACCTAAAACTCATATTCTTTTTGATAAGCTCAGTGAGTGGAGCGGCAATGATGCTAAAGTCTTTAACAAAGCATCTATAAAAACTAGTTAGACCATAAAAGCTATGCATGTCACTAATTGACTTAGGTGTAGGCCAATCACGAATTGCCTTAACTTTTTCCTCATTAACCTCAACACCTTTAGCACTGACAACATAGCCAAGAAATGTGATCTGATTAGTACAAAAGGAACATTTATGTAAGTTCACATACAATTTCTCAGAACGTAAAACACTCACAACAGAACGTAAATGATCAAGATGATTTTCTAGGGTTTTACTATAGACCAAGATATCATCAAAATACACCACTACAAATCTACCAATAAATGCACGTAAAACATGATTCATTAGTCGCATAAAAGTGCTTGGTGCATTAGTGAGACCAAATGGCATAACTAGCCACTCATATAACCCATACTTAGTTTTGAAAGCTGTTTTCCACTCATCTCCCTCTCTCATCCTAATCTGATGATATCCACTTTTCAAATCAATCTTAGAAAAAACACATGACTCATGCAATTCATCTAACATGTCATCTAATCTAGGTATGGGGTAACGATACTTTACAGTGATTTTGTTGATTGCTCGACAATCAACACACATCCTCCAAGTCCCATCTTTTTTTGGTACAAGTAAGACAGGCACAGTACATGGACTCATGCTTTCCCTCACATATCCTTTAGACATAAGCTCCTCAACCTGCCTTTGAAGCTCCTTCGTCTCCTCAGGATTACTCTTATATGCTGGCCGGTTAGGGATGGATGCACCTAGGATGAAATCAATTTGATGCTCAATTCCTCTATTAGGTGGCAATCCACTTAGGATATCGTCAAGGAATACATCTTCAAATTCCTGCAATAATGTAACAACAACACTAGGCAAAGATGAGTCAAACTTGTTAGTGTGAAAATAACCCTTCTTGTACAAAAGTACAATCATAGGTTGTTTGGCATAGAATGCTCTTTTGACATCACTTCCTTTTGCATAGAGATTTTCTCTTTTCTTCTCTTTCTCTTGTGTCCTCATGTTTTCTTCTCTTTCTTCTCTTTTATCAATCTCTCTTTTCTATTCACTCTCATTTTTAATCCTTAATTAATCCTCATATGCTTGTTGAGGTGATAAGGGTACAAGAATGACAGGTTTTTCGTTCATTACAAAGGAATATCGATTCTTGAAGCCATCATGCATAACTCGCCTATCAAATTGCCATGGTCTTCCTAATAGAATATGTCTCGCATGCATGGGTACAACATCACATAAAACTTCATCATGGTACCTTCCGATAGAAAATGATATGAGCACTTGCTAATTTACCTTCACTTCACCATTCTCATTCAACCACTGAAGTTTATATGGTTTAGGATGCATCATGGTAGGTAAATCCAGCTTCTCAACCATAGTTGTGCTAGTAACGTTAGTGCAACTCCCACCATCAATAATCATACTACATACCTTATCTTTGATAAGAACCTTGTCTAAAAGATGTTATCTCGTTGCACCTCATTTTCTTCTTTTGCTTGCACATTCAGTGCTCGCCTTGTAACGAGAGCTACTCCGTTAACTGGATACTCCTCTCCATCACATTCACCCTCTGATGGTAGCACAGAATCATCATCTGATTCACTTTTAGTTTCAACATCACCGTTACTTCTCAGGATCATTGCATGCTTATTTGGACATTGAGATGCAATGTGACCCCTACCCAAACACTTAAAACATTTAACATCTCTATTTTTACTCGGTTGGGGTTTAAATTTACCTGTCTCCTTGCTAGAACCCACATCTTTGTGCTTGGGTAGCTCGGGTTTGGACTTGTAATTGGTCATCTCGTCCCTTTTAGTCCAATTTGGCTTCCACGATGAGGTAGAACCTGAATTCTGCCCAAATTGTGTGGAGCCCTTTTGTTTAAGTTGCCTTTCAACTTTCATTGCCATGTGCACCATGTCTTCTAATTCCATATAGTGCTGCAATTCAACCACATTTGCTATGTCCCTATTTAGCCCTTGCAGAAATCGAGCCATGGTTGCCTCTCCATCTTCTTCTACATTGGCCCTAATCATGGTAATCTCCATCTCCTTGTGGTAGTCCTCCACATTTTTGGTGCCCTGAGTGAGCCCTTGCAGCCTTTGGTACAACTCCCTGTAATAGTGAGTAGGGACAAACCTCCTCCTCATGATAGCCTTCATCTCCTCCCATGTATCAATAGGCCACTCATGATTCCTTTTCCTAGTTAAAACAAGTTGATCCCACCAAATAATAGCATAATCAGTAAATTCAACTGCAGCAAGCTTTACCCTTTTCTCCTCGGAATAGTTGTGGCAATCAAAAACCAATTCAACCTTCTTTTCCCATTCTAAGTATGCATTAGGATCATTTTTACCTTGGAATGAAGGAATTGTCATTTTAATACTACCCAAATTATGGTCGTAGGTGCCTTGCCTCCCAAATTCTCTTCGATCCCTTCTATTGTTACCAGTTCTAACCATCGTAGTTTGATCGTCAACTTCATCATCATCTTCTACATCATCTTCATGGTCATAGGCACGTGTCAATTGCCTTCTTGCTTTGGGAGCCTCATATTCCCTATGTCTCCTTTACAACTCTGCTATTGTATTAGCTTGCTCCTCCATCCTCTCCCTCATATCATCAAATCTGGTATTCATGCGCTCAAATTGTTGTTGCATAGCTTTGATCATGAAGGACACATCACCAACTCCCTCTTGAGCTACACCTTTGTCCTTGGATGTCATAGTCTTATTTCTGCACAAAACAAATGGGAAACCTCACAGAACACTCCCTCACGTGTGTCACTCAAAAGATTATGTCACACTCCCTCGTGTTTACACTCTTTATGGTTTTCTTCTTTATATGAACTTTCACTCTTACCTTTTACCACTCAGATTTTCCCTTTCAGCTTTATAAAGAACTAAACAACGTAAATCAAGGGTATTGATTTTGAAC
>CM038602.1:7104324-7166675 GCA_021533255.1 Ceriops tagal
GAGTAAGCTAAATGGCGTAGAATTAAACAAAAAAATCAAGAGAAGAAAAGGATGTCAACACAAACGGATTTAATGAACTAAATTCACAAGAATCAAGATAGGGGTAATATAACCTAAAGGAACTTGAGTAACACAATAGGAAAACAGATGGTAGAATTGGAGTTGAGTAAGAAAACTTTATTATTATTGTAGCCAATATGACCAAACTGTTAACTTTTTTATGTTTTCTTTCTTTTGTTTTCTTCCGTCCCTTTTCTTTTTCCGTCATTTTTTTTTCGTTTTTTCTTTCCATCGTTTTTTTTTCGTTTTTTTTTCCATCGTTTTTTTTCTTTTTTTTTCCTTTTTTTTTCCAACACAAAACAATAATAGAATACTTAAACATACCAATTGAAATTGAAATTAGCACGTTTATGAGCCTAAACAAACAAGCAAAGAGAGAAGGATTGCAAATAAACAGATTTGTGCATTTGAATGATAATGCACATAATAAACAAACTAAACAACAATAAATAAATCAAAAGATAGAAAATTGAAGAGTAAGTGGATTCAACCTGATTTAGAACCTGACTCTAATACCAACTGATGCAAAAATCCCAAAAAGACGTGGCTTAGGGACCCAACACACACAAGGAATCAAAGAACAACCAAGAAAGCTAAACCAGAATTTAATATCACAAACCCTAAACCCACCCTTCAAAGGAACACGAACCTAGAGTATTTAAGAAGGATATGGATGCCACACTCCAGAAAAGAAAAGAAATTGGGAGTGATAAGTCGATTGGAACACCACAAGAAGAAATACCTCTTGATAAGTTCCTTAGTCCTTAAAAGAACCGAGAGGAAAAACCCTTGCTTTCTATTTTACTCAAAATTGTCTGCCCTTCAGAGCTTACAAGGGGAGCCTATTTATAGGCTAAGATAGCAATCTTAAAGAGGCACAAATTCCTACTTAGGACAAATCCTTATTTTAGAGGAATTCCTAATTGTGGACAAATTCTAACATAAATAATAAACTCTTATTTAGGAAGAAATGCTATTACTTATTCTGACCTATTAAGTATTCTAATTATATTAATTAGGGCTGGACTCCTTGTCAAACTTGAATTCGCCCCATTTGAAGTTGGGTTGGCCTGAATGTCCTGAATCAGCCCATTTAGTACTTCTTTAATCTTTTTGGCTTTAACTCGTGTTATTGGGCCTTCTAGAATGTGCAATGGACTTCTTGCAACCATTGAAGCCTTCCACCCATCATCTCTACGGTTTTCATCATAAAGGGATGAGTTTAGTCAACTAGCTCACTAAAGTTAATGGGACAAGGTTGAATCACTACTTTCTTTGAGCAAAGATCAAATAATTGCAACATTATTGCATGAACTATAGTTTGTTCAACTAACTAGCTTGCCCAAATCTCTAATCACAAGTTAGTTGATTCACCAAAATTTTTATCCATGAAGTTATTATGAGTTGTTTGAATAAAGCTTGCCATAAGTTAATTTGATTGGGTGGAACAAAAGAAACAAGAAAAAAAAAGATGCAAACCAAGGCAATTAAGAAATATACAATTTTTTGAACATTTAAAAAGTGCTCCTACTTGAAAAAAACAATGAAAATAAATGTATAACAAAGAAAATGCAAAGAAAAACTACAAAATTACATAGAAAGAGACTATAAAGACTTGGAGACCTTGGCTACTATACTTCCTCAATGGAAAGTCAAATGGAGTAGTCAACTTGAACAATTTAGTTTTAACTTGGAAAAAGTCCTATACATAACCTTACAAAAAGCTATACATATAAACTCCTTCTCCTTCTCTCTTATCTACTTAACAACCTCATCCCAAGCTTCTACTCTAGCCTACTTAATAGCTTGCTCACAAGCACTAAGAGAGACTAAAGGCTTCTTATAACTTACGTAGCTCACTCATTAGGTACTCAAGGTTCTTGCCTAGCTCAGAGTTCACCTTATTTAACTACTCTGCCTACTTCACCTTTTTTACCATAGCAACATTTATACACAAGCCTAAAGCCCCCTTGGCCTCTTTAAGCCTACTCTCTATAATTGGCTATAAGGCTTGAAAGTTGCTATTCTTTAGCTCAAACACGTAGCACCAAGCAACAACCTTAAACTAGTCTTAGCACAAACCCCAAGTGACTTCATTTTGACTACTCAAAAGATTCATTAAATGTAATTCAACATAAAGAGTGTCCTTAAAAATCTAAGTGGGAAAAAGTGACATATAACATTATAGATGTAAAGGAGACAAATTATGCCAATAAGGGTAATTGCGTTATCCCAATTGCATAAATGATATGATATCTACAAATGTGATAACAAATAGATAAGTAGGTACATAAGTGTTTTTATGAGAAATTTTCTTCCATACATCCAAGTACATGCGAAATTGTTTGCCATTAGTCAAGAATAGACAACATGAAAAATAACTCTAATCATAAAAGGCCAACATGACAATCACAATTAATAAAATAAAAAAGGGAGACATATTAGCCAACCAAGATGAGTAATTGGAAAGATCTTGATTTTACAAGAAGGCTTGTAATTTCCTTATTTCAAACAATCATAAAAACACATTAAGTTTAAAAGATAAGTAAAATGATAAAGCTGTAAATCTTAAGAACCAAAGATGAACATAAAAATCAAAAACCATAAAAAAAAAAAAGGGGTCTTACATTGGCTCATCCATTTACCTCATTACAAGAAGATACATTAGGCTACCTATAGGAATTTAGCCTCTAAGGTTTGACTATGTTTCTATGGTTTCATAATTAAAAAGCCCATCATCCTTACTCAATTTTCTCAAGACTATAGCTAAAAGAGACTAAATGAAAAGACCCTAAAGAAAGAAAAAAAAAAAAAAAGGAGAAAAGACAATACAAAAGGTAAGGTATAAGAAAAGGCAAATATTAAATAGATAAGACCTTATGTACACAATCCACATGATATATAGATCCAAGTGGGATCCATGCACTTTCTTTTTCTTTTTTTTTTTTTTCAGAAAAACAAAAATGTGTGATGTGTAAATTGGGTATGTTAAATATGTATTAGAAATAACAAAATGTGCATCCAATTAAATGTGTATTAAAAATAATAAAATATACATAAGAAATAATGAAATATTCATATTAACTTTTATAACATTTACAGATACAACTTTTACTATACAAACAAGCAAAATGAAAGTAGTAGTAGGAAAAAGAAAGAATATAATTGATGGCTAAAAATAGAATATGGGCCTTTTGTTCAAAAATAAAATCATAGAAATAGATTTAAATTTTATAACAATCTTGTAAAAAGTTTTTTAAAAATCACAATTTCTTCTAATTGTTATGCAATGTATAAAAATCATTATGCAAGTAAATTTTATCTATTTGAAATTTTTTTCTTAAAACATGTAATTCATATGTAAGATTTTTTGTAATGGTTGACATAATAGGAGAAGTTAGAGGTGATTGTTAAATAAGGTTGATATATATTGGATAAAATATAATGGTATTGTAGTCCACATTTATAGAGAGGTACTTAGCAAGTTAGACGTGGAAAATCTATGAGGTTGTTTATATAGGAGATTTATTTTAAAAGGAAGTCCTAAAAGTCTTCCAAATTCAATAGTGGATGATATAAAGTCCTTATCAAAAGATCTAGAACTTGTAGATTTTCTATTAAAGGTTAGCATAAACTTTCCATTAAGTCTTAATGGATTCTATAATTTGTAATGATTAAAATTTTTAAGATGATAATCCCACCATTCTTTTAAATGTCTTTAAAATCCTACTATTGGAAATTCAACAATAGTTTTGTTTAAAGTTTGGTTTCGAGTTTTGTCGGCATTAGTTGCCATGGTCATTTATTATAAGAGACTAAATGTATTATACTCAGATATGTCATTTATATTCTCTTTGTAAATGGATGAGTTATTAAATTTGTATTGGGCTAAGGTGTTAAGCATATTTTCCACATCTAAATCTAGAGCCATAAGCCTAGATATAGGTTTAAGTTAAGATAGTCAATTTATCTGAGGTTCTGTCTCCCTAAAGGCTTCTATTTCTAAGTTTTGTTTTAGAGTTTGTCCTATGATGTTGATGTTATTAGGGTATGTTTTTAAAGAAGATGGTTACAAATTAGTAAGGTAAGTTTTCAAAGTTTGGTTTAATTGGGTTTGGTTAATCTTATTTTGGGGTGATTTTGAAACTTGGTATCATTTGAAAATTGGATTTTTTTAAGTTTTAGTATTAGCATAACTAGAGGAAATTGAAGTTGGAATTGGGCTTTGAACATGATGAGGTTGCTTTTTTGGACTCATTAAGAAATCCCATAGAGGATGTAGTAACTTACCTTATTCTTATAATTTCATTACATTTCATATGAGATCTTTCACACTTTAAGGATAAAAATGTTGAACAAATCAATAACTTTAGGTGTAAAAAACTTAGTGATTTTTAAAACTACAAAACTACTTCCCTTACCAAAGTTATACTTAGGGAAAATTTAAATTGACTATTTTGGAAAAAAGAAAAAAAGAAAAAAGGTTTCTTGTAGGCTAATGAGAATGTAAAATATCAAATATTTTTTCTCTTAATGTTGAGTTTTTTATACTTATTTGAACATAATTGCACTCATTATTCTTATATTTTAATTTAAAATGCAATTAAAGGTGTTAAGTGCAAAATAAAGTTAATTAGGCAATTTTAGACAATTTTAACGTTACTTCATAATTTGAATATTACTTTCTTGTCCAAGCTCCGATTAAGATAATTCAAGACATTATAAAAAGTTCAAAAAGAGCTCTACAACTTTTATGTTTTGGGTTTTAAGAGACATGAGCTATATCAAAGCCAAATTTGGGCTTAAATTTTTTTTATTTGCACTACCATGATTCTAAAATGTTCCTTAAGTTGTAATTTTAATATGTGAATTTGAAGAATCTTATTTCAGAAATTTTGGTGGATGAAGTTCCAAATACTTTTGTTTAGCTATATTAGGGTTTTATTTTATTTTTAATATTTTTTCTTAATTAGGTAGACTTGAATTATCTTATTTACAAAGTTTTTTTATGGTTTCTTTCTAAAAAGGAGATTAGCCTTTAAAAAGGGAAGGTTGGTAAGCCAAGGAGAAGAACACAACATACCACAAAACATAACACACACCAACTACTTCTTTTCCTCATGCCCTATTACCTCTTTTTCACTTTAACATCCATAACCCTATATGAGTAAATTTTTACACATAATCAAAGGAAATAGAAGCTTAAGAATGAATAACTATAAGATATATTTTTTGTTTATTGTTTGATTTACACTTTAAGTGTTAGATGTTCTTATATGTATATATTTTTATGATTATCTTGATTTGGCTATTAGTCAATTAATCTTTACAATCTACTATTAAGTTAGATATCAAATCTATAACTGTTTAATCCCTCTAATATGTAAAGCAACTAGGCTTGATGATTTACTACATAAAAAATTATTAGGTCTTGGGAAAGACTATGAATAAATTAAATACAATTGTGTGTGTTTATGTGGTCTAGCTTCATTGATCTTTCTAATTCCTATAGCTACCATGTAATTAAACCTTTAGCACTTATCTTTTGTTATTTGGTGGTTAAGGTTAACTAGACCGCGTGTGTTCTAACTAACTACAAATAAAAAGAAATAAGAAATTGGTTCCATAATGAGCATTCAAAGTATGAATTGATATATTTGCATTAATGATCAATTATGGATTTCCTATAGTGGATGTTGGCCTAAACCATGGTTTGCCTTTGATTAAGCTCAGCATTTTACTTTGCATTGTTTTCTTAGTTGTTTTGATTTTCTTAAATTAATTTTATTATATTCAAAACACCTCCTTTTTATTTACTATAACACAAGATATCACTAAATATTCTTTGTGAGAACAATCTGTCTTTACTTTACCACACATATGTTCAAGAATACAAGTTTTACTTTTAGGTGCCTACAACAGCACACCATAAGTCTTCTAACCTTTTTGGAAAAAGGACTAGGAATACCTTGGGAATTACCTATGATAACCTTATTTTATATGATTAGTTAACATATAAGAAACTTGAAGTTTCCAACTTCACTCTAGGATCTATTAGTCTATGATACTGAGAGGGGGAGTGAATCAGTATCACACCCCTTAAAAACACACTCTGATAATTTAAACCAAAGTATTTTACTTATTTAATACTCTAACTCTCGTCAGTACACAGGTATGCGAACAACTTCAAACTCTTCTCAAAAATGAACTCTTTCTCAGATTCAACTAAGGTAGATCTATTGTTACCTACTAATTACAATAGTTCCCAAAGTCACCTTTTAGACACCTTGCCTATTAGACAGATTGGATGTTCTTGATTAGGTCTTCTTTAGGTTATTGGTTTGATGATACTTTAGCTGCGTTCACAACTCAATTCAAAACACAAAATGTAAATTCAAAATAAGGATACAAGAGATTTACGTGGTTCCATCAATGTGACGTATGTCCACGGTGGTAGGGATTCTTCCTCTACCAAGACAATCCACTATACTTGAGAATACCAGTGTGGTACTCCCTATGTCCGCAATATAGTTACAATGGATGTCTTAATCCTCTGCTCCTTTCACTATTGCAAATACAAAGCAAGTATAATACAAAGAGTGTCACTTACTGTATCTATTCTTCTTCTAACTTATCTTGCCTCTGTTGAATTGAATAGGCTGCTTCACTACCGCTTAGAAGTTCACCACAACACTCTCTAACCTCTCTTGAAGAAATCTAGAAATACGTTAAGTTCTTTCCAATGCTTCACCGAATTCCTTCTCTAGGTTGTTTCGCACAACTCCTACTTTCACCTTTTCACGGGCTCACCTGTCTCCTGATCTCACGGTCTCACTATCTCACGGCTTGCCTCACGTTTCTGGTTTGGCATTTCACGTCTCACGCATGTTTCTAGTTTGCACGCTTTATTGGTCTCATGCCTCACGCACGTTTCTGGTTTGCCTGCTTTGCTAGTTTCACGCTTCACGCACTCGTTCAATTCACGATTTTGCTGCACTCCCCTGTTCGTTTCACGCCTCATGGGTTTGCTTTCACCTTCACACACTTTCCAAGGGTTTGCTATTTCGGTCACACGTTTCACACCTTCAGGATACTTTCGTCCGTTTCACACCTTCGGGATGCTTGGTTTGCTCACTCAGCCGTTTCACGCCTTTGGGATGCTCTTGTCCGTTGGTGTGTTGTCTCTTCCCTTACCAATGGTGTGTTGTCTCCTCTCACCGTGCATTTTCTCTTGCCGTTGGTCACTCCTTTCTTTCAACTAGTGGTGTGGTCTCACCTGTTCCAAATCTGCTGTCTTCTCTTCCTGGTGGTCTCACGATTTCCTTCAGCCAGTGGTGTCTTCTCTCTTACCGTTGTTCACCCTTATTTTGCCATCCACCCTGTTTTTCCGTCCACTTTGTTTTGCTATCGACCCTGTTTTTCGTCTACTCTGTTCTGCCATCGACTCGTCCACTCTGTTTTGCCGTCGACTCTCTTTTGCCATCCACCTCTTTGCCGTATTGTCTCTTTGCCATCCAACCCGTGGTTTTTCTCTTGTTGTAGGGTTTTGTCTCACCCAGGTCTCTCTTGTCGTTGGTGTGCTTTAGACGTGTACTTTTATGCCTTCCAAGGTCTTGGTTTATATACTCTCTTCCAATGAAAACCCTAGTAGGGCTTACTTATATTGTGATTTACTTTCTTGCCCCTCTATGTGGCTTTACTTTCTTGCCCCTCTATGTGGCTTCAAATTACTTGCACACTTAAATCTAGTTCACAATAATTACAACCTATACAAGGCTGTGGGAACAACAATCTCACCCTTTGTAATTGTTGGCAACACTTATAACAAAAGCCATTATGCAACAATTACAACTCCCCCTAAATATGCACTGCCCCTTTCTTAACAGCTCCCTCTGCACTATTGCTTCTCTCCCCCTTTGCCAACCAATTAAAAAGAAACTCGCAAAGTAGAGATGGATGATTCACTTGAACTTCAAGCTTAAGGAGGCATTTGCACAGACAGACTCATTCTATGGTTTTCAAACAACTCTATGGACAGAAGTTTAGTTAGAATATCTGAAATTTGATCTTTAGTGCCAACATACTCCAACTGAATTGTACCCTGTTCCACTTGATCTTTGATGAAGTGATACCGGATATCAATATGCTTGCTCCTTGAATGTTGAACCGGATTCTTGCTGAGATCAATAGCACTTTGATTATCACAAAGTACACTCACTGGTAACTTCACTTCAACACCCAATTTTGCCAATTGTCTTTGCATCCATATCACATGAGTACATGCTGCACAAGCAGCCATGTACTCAGCCTCAGCTGTGCTCAAAGCAACACTGTTTTGCTTTCTACTTAACCATGCAACACACTTTGAACCCAAGTAGAAGCTGCAACCGCTGGTTAGTTTTTTTTCATCTATACTTCCTGCCCAGTCTGCATCAATCTATGCTCATAGTTTTACAGAATCTATGGCCGGATATCACAAACCCATTTCCAGTGTCCCTTTGAGGTATCTTAGGATTCTTTTCACTACCAACACATGAGATTCCTTAGGATCAGCCACTGATCTTTTGTTAACTTGCAGCCCACTGTTATAGGGGTACTGACAAGTCTACTATCCTCCATGCCAAACATTTTCAGCATCTCTTTGGCAAATTCTATTTGAGAAATAAAAATACCTTCTTCACATTGTTTTATCTATAATCCAAGAAAGTAGGTCATTTCTCCAATCAATGACATCTCCAATTCCTCACTCATCTTCTGTGCAAAATCTTGGCATAGCTCAAAGTGATCCCCTCCAAAGATGATGTCATCTACATAAACTATGGTTATCAGCTAGCCTTTCTCTGAGTTGAACACATATAGGTTATTATCAACTGTTCCTCTTCTGAAGTTCAACCTTCTCAAGTACGCATCCAGCCTGCTGTATAATGCTCTTAGGTCTTGTTTGAGGCCATACAAGGCTTTCTTCAACTTGCACATGTGTGTCTCATCCTCACTGATTTGTACTTCATCAGGTTGTTCAATATACACTTCTTCTTTCATGAGCCCATTCAGAAAGGCTGATTTCACATCCATCTAATAAACTTTATACCTTTTATGTGCTGCCAAAGCTAAGAACATTCTAATAGTTTCTAACCTCGCCACTGGTGCAAAAGTTTCATCAACATTTACTCCTTTTATCTGAGTGTACCCTTTGCAAACCAACCTGGCCTTGTTTCTCACCACCTTACCATCTTCATTGTGTTTATTCCTAAACACCCATTTTGTTCCTATGACATTCTTGTTAGTGAGTCTTGGAACTAGCTCTCATGTATCATTCTTCTCGATTTGATCCAACTCCTCATTGATAGCTTTGACCCAGGCTATGTCTTGTGTAGCCTCTTTAACAGATTTTGGTTCAATTTGTAAGAGTAAAGCAGTAGCTCCCACAATTCTTCTTCATGTTGTAACTCCTGCTGATGGGTCACCTATGATCTGATTTCCTTGATGAGCACTGGTCCACCTATGATCTGAGAAAGAGTTCGCTTTTAAAAAGAGGTTGAAGTTGTTCACTTACCTACGAATTGTGAATTGTGGTGATACTAATTCACCCCCCTCTCAGTATCACAAACTAGTAGATCCTAGGGAGAAGTCAGGAACTTCAATTGGTATTAGAGCACAGGTTCACCAATTTGAAGCTTAACAACTTGGTGTACTAGTTTGAAGGGATTTAGAAGTTTGACTTGTTCAGCAAACTAAGAAATGAAAGCCGGTACCAGCACCATCACTACTTATAGCAAGAAGGTTCCAATCTTCAACGGAGCCAACTACCATATGTGGAGAGCAAGAATGGAAGTGGTATTTGCAACCATGGGCATGAATGTGGTGAAATGCATACAAGAGGGTTTTGTGGCTCCGGAAGAAGGTAAAGACCTAACTCCAGAGGAGTTAAGGCAATTTAAGATAAATAGGAAGGCCTCAAATGTCATCATTTCAGCATTGATAGATGCTGAGTATGCTAAAGTTATGGACTACAAATCTACCAAGGAGATATGGGATAGATTGCAGAAAGTCTATGAAGGTGATGGCAGAATGAAGGAGGCTAAACTTCAAGTGTTCAAGGAGAGATATGAATCTCTCAGAATGCAGAAGAATGAGACAGTTGAAGAGTTCTTCACCAGGGTTATTGACGCTGTAAACGACTTGAGAAGTCATGGGAAGAACAAGAAGGACTCATTGATTGTGAAGAAAATTCTGAGAATTCTGCCTAAGAGGTTTGCCTCAAAGGTAGTAGCCATAGAGGAGAGTAGAGATCTCAATTCTATGTCTCTGCATGATCTCTAGTGCAATCTCATTGCATATGAGATGAGGATAAAGTCAACGGAGAGCTCCTCAACGATGAAGGTATCAAAGGAGGCAACTTTCAAAGCTATGAGACACTTGAAGATAAAAGAAGAGGAAGAATCATCTAGTGAGGATGATGATGATGATGATGAGGATAGTGAAGGTCAAGTATTGGATTACTTCACAAGGAAATTCAAAAGGGGAAAAGGACAGTTGTCCTTGAGATGTTATCATTGTGGGCAGACTGGACACTTTGCTTCTCAATGCAAAGTGAAACTTGATGATGAAGATGAGGATGGTGATAATAAGTAGAATTCAAGATGAAAAAGATCATCATTCAAATCAAAGAAGTCTAGCAAGAAGATTGCCAACCCACAAAAGAAGAAGAGAGTCTCATTCAAGAGTTATGTGAGTCAGATAAAAGAAGCTGATAAGGAGGAAGATGAAGAATCATCAGATGAGTAGGCCTTTATGGTATCAACTCAAGGTGGTAGTTCAACCTCTGAAGAGGAAGAGAAGGTTGATGAAGAAGAACCAAATCTTGAAGCTGAGTTGGAAGCAGCTTCAAAGGAGATAATCAGAAGGTGCAGAACCATAAAAAGGTTGGAGGCTTACATAAAACAAGTTGAAGCAAAGTCTTAGGAAGCTGAAAGTCAAAAGGATGACATAAGGGCTGAACATATTGACTTGAAAAGAAGATTTAAAGAACAGATCAAAATATGTGAAGACCTTACAGTTGAGCTTGGCTCAAGGGCTTCAAAAATTGAAGAAATGGAGAAAGAGTTGTTGAGACTTCAGCAACAACTCAAAAGTAGCAAAGAGAACTTGCAAAAGCTTGAAATGATAGAAGAAACAAGTTCTGCAAAAGGAGAGAAGAATGTAAAGAAAGTGCAGCAATCTGAGGCTGCATTGGCTAAAGAAAATAAGAATGTGCCACAGAAGTTGAAAGAGAAGGTTGTGACTCAGAAGAAGATAGCTTAGAATAAAGAAGATCTGAAGAAGCAACCTAAGGTGGCAAACAAGAAGGAAGAAAAGAAAGTCAGCCAGCAGAGGGCTACAGCCGAACAGAAGAAGGAGAAGAAGGTGACTGAAATGAAAATCGCACAAGCAAAGAAGCCAGCTACTTTGCCTACACAGCAAGTGATTAACAGAAGAAGACAAGCTGTGATCAGACGCAAGAAGAGGTAGTTTCATGGTTATTGCCTTTATTGTGGAGTTTGGGGTCATAAGGAGAGTAACTGCTGGTGGAGAACGCCAATATATGTTTTTAACTTGAGAAGATACGACGCTGCATACAGGGGGGAGACAATACAAAACTCAGAGGAGAATACCTTCTTGCACATACTATAAAAGGCAAGGACACACTGATGAGGATTATTAGTGGAAGCCCAAACCAATAGTTTCAAAGAACAAGTTTGCTATATTGGCAGACTTGGAATAGTGTGAAAGGTACAGGCAAGATGGCCATAATGCCAAGAGATGCATGACACTTCTCCCTAAGCAAGAGAAGGCACTCAATGGCACAGTGAAAACAATCGGTGCAGTCAAAGCTGAGAAAAAAGAGAAAGTTATCTTCCAGCCAGTTCAAAAGAAGGAATATAGAGCAAAAAGGGAGCTGTCTAATATAGCTGAAAGTGCACTAAGGGCTAATTGCAAGGATAAGCAATGGATCCTTGATAGTGGATGCACTTCCCATATGATGGGAGACAAGAGTAAATTGTCAAAGCTAAACAAGTCAAGAGAAGGCAGAGTTAAGTTTGGCAATGATGATTCACTCAACATCAATGGTCAGGGGTCAGTAAACATTGGAAGAGGAAAGCTAAAAGATATTCTGCACATTGAAGGACTCAGATATAATCTAGCATTTGTCAGCAAACTATGCAATGAAGACCATAAGGTAATATTCACAAAAATCGGTTGCCAAGTAAAGAGTAAAGAAGGCAATACTGTTGCAACCAAGAAGAGAACAATTGAAAATTTGTATGTGATTGATAAAGAAAGAGATCCTCTTGCAACTAAGACTGCGCAAGAAACAAAGCCAAAGAAAACATGGACCAGTGTTCATCAAGAAAATCAGATCATAGGTGACCCATCAGCAGGAGTTACAACAAGAAGAAGAATTGTAGGAGCTACTGCTTTACTCTCACAAGTTGAACCTAAATCTGTTGAAGATGCTACAAAAGATCTAACTAAACCTTTGTCCACAAAGCTGTTGAGTCTATCTGTGCAAATGCCTCCTCAAGCCTGAAGTTTAGGTGAATCCTCCATCTCCACTTTGTGAGTTTTTCAAATTTGTAATTGGTTGGCAAAGGGAGAGAGGAGCAACAGTGCAGGGGGAGCTGTTAAGAAAGAGGAGTGCATATTTAAGGGGAGTTGAAACTGCTGCATAGTGGCTTTTGTTATGAGTATTGCCAACAATTACAAAGGGAGAGATTGTTGTTCCCACAGCCTTGTATGGGTTGTAATTGTTGTCAACTAGGTTTAAGTGTGCAAGAAAGTAAAAGCCACATGGAAGGGCAAGAAGGTAAAAGCCACATGGAAGGGCAAGAAGGTAAAAGCCATATGGAGGGGCAAGAAAGTAAATCCACATGGAAGGGCAAGAACGTAAATCCGCCATGTAAGCCCTATTAGGGTTTCATGGAAGAGAGTATATAAAGACCTTGCAAGATAAAATTAAGGTAAGGCCAACACAATTGAATACAAAGCAAAACACCAAACCCTACACAAAAGGAACAAAGGACGGCAAAATAGAAAAGAAGCAGCCGTCTTGAACAGTGCAGCTGTCGTGAACAGTAGCCGCACAGTGAAGTCGTCGACAGGAAGAGAGAGAAAATGAAGTAGCCGTTGGACGAAGGAGAGAAAAAAAGGGAAGAAGATGAGAGGTCGACTGTCGAAAATAAGAGAGGATACCGATGGCAAGAGAATGGCAGAACAAGGGTTTGACGCCAAAACAGAGCAGCCATTGAAAAAGCCATCGTCGAAAAAGAGGAAATGTCGACAGAATCAAGAGAGAGAGAGACGAACGAAGAGTGAGACACCACCGGAAGAGCAGACAGCAGATCTGCGACGGCGTGAGATAAACGGGTCGACATGATTGGACGGTGAGAGAGAAACAGGTCAACGGCAAAATAGAGTGGACGATCGACGGAAAAACAGATAAAGACAGCCGAAGGTGGGTGGACAACAAGGACATATACGGCCAAATTAGAGTGACGGAGAAGGAGAGGAACAATCCGACAAGGCCGAAAACAGACCACCGGGGAAGGAGAGAAAACACGGCCAAAAATACCGTCAGCAGTAAAGAAAGAGAAAAACAAAGAGACAACTGAAGAGGAGACGACCGAAGTGAGACAAGGAGACGGGTAAGACTGTGAGACGGTAAAAGCAGGAGCTGTGTGAGACAACGTAGAGAAGGAATTTGGTGAAGCATTGAAAGAACTTAACGTATTTCCAGATTTCATCAAGAAAGGTTAAAGAGTATTGCGGTGAACTTCTAAGCGGTAGTGGAGCAGCCTTTTAATTCAACAGAGGCAAGACAAGCTAGAAGAAGGGTAGACATAGCAAGTGACACTCTTTGTATTGTACTTGCTTAGTAATTGCAATAGTGAAAGGAGCAGAGGATTAAGACATCCATTGTAACTGGAATTCTCAAGTATAGTGGATAGTCTCAGTAAGGGAGAGTCCCTACCACCGTGGATGTACGTCACGTTGACGGAACTACTTAAATCTCGTGTGTCCTTAATTTGCTTTACGTTATGTGTTTTGAATTGAGTTGTGAACGTAGCAAAAGTATCAGCCAACCCATAACCTAACGAAGACCTAAACAAGAATATCCGTATTGTCTATTAAGCAAGGTTTCTGAAAGGTGACTTTGGGAACTATTATGATTAGTAGGTAGCAATAGATCTACCTTAGTCGAGTTTGAGAAAGAGTTCGCTTTTAAGAAGAGGTTGAAGTTGTTCACTTACCTGCGAATTGCGAATTGTGGTGATACTGATTCACCCCCCCTCTTAATATCACAAACTAATAGATCCTAGGGAGAAGTCGGGAACTTCAACAATTACAACCCATACAAGGCTGTGGGAACAACAATCTCCCCCTTTGTAATTGTTGGCAACACTCATAACAAAAGCCACTATGCAGCAATTTCAACTCCCCCTAAATATGCACTCCCCTTTCTTATTAGCTCCCCCTGCACTGTTACTTCTCTCTCCCTTTGCCAACCCATTACAAATCTAAAAAACTCACAAAGTAGAGATGGAGGATTAACCTGATTTTCAGGCTTGAGGAGGCATTTGCACAGATAGACTCAATTTGTGCTTTTCAAACAACTCTGTGGACAGAGGTTTAATTAGAATATTTGAAATTAGATCTTTAGTGCCAACATACTCCAACTGAACTGTACCCTATTCCACTTGATCTTTGATGAAGTGATACCGAATGTCAATATGCTTACTCCTCGAATGTTAAACCAAATTCTTGTTGAGATCAATAGCACTTTGATTATCACACAGTACACTCACTGGTAACTTCACTTCAACACCCAAGTCTACCAATTGTCTTAGCATCCATATCACCTGTGTACATGCTGCACAAGTAACCATATACTCAGCCTCAGCTGTGCTCAAAGCAACACTATTTTGCTTTCTACTTAACCATGCAACACACTTTGAATGCAGTTAAAACTTCTAAAACCCTTTAAACTAGTACACTAAGCTGTTAAGCTTCAAACTGATGAACCTATGCTCTGATACCAATTGAAGTTCCCAACTTCACCCTAAGATCTACTAGTCTGTGATACTGAAAGGGGGGGTGAATCAATATCACACCCCTTAAAAACACACTCTGATAATTTAAGCCAAAGTATTCTACTTATTTAATACTCTAGCTCTCATCAATACACAGGTATGTGAACAACTTCAAACTCTTTTCAAAAAAGAACTCTTTCTTAGATTCGACTAAGGTAGATCTATTGTTACCTACTAATCACAATAGTCCCCAAAGTCACCTTTCAGACACCTTGCCTATTAGACAGATTAGATGTTCTTGATTAGGTCTTCTTTAGGTTATGGGTTCGATGATACTTTAGCTGCGTTCACAACTCAATTCAAAACACAGAACATAAATTCAAAGTAAAGACACAAGAGATTTACGTGGTTCCGTCAATATGACGTACGTCCATGGTAGTAAGGATTCTTCTTTTACCGAGACAATCCACTATACTTGAGAATAACAGTGTAATACTCCCTATGTCCGCAATGTAGTTACAATGGATGTCTTAATCCTCTTCTCCTTTTATTATTGCAAATACAAAGCAAGTACAATACAAAGAGTGTCACTTACTGTGTCTACTCTTCTCCTAGCTTGTCTTGCCTCTGTTGAATTGAATAGGCTGCTTCACTGCCGCCTTGAAGTTCACCACAACACTCTCTAACCTCTCTTGAAGAAATCTGGAAATACGTTGAGTTCTTTCCAATGCTTCACCGAATTCCTTCTCTAGGTTGTTTCACACAACTTCTGCTTTCACCGTCTCACGGTCTCACTAGTCTCCTGATCTCACGGTCTCACTGTCTCACGGCCTGCCTCACGTTTTTGGTTTGGCATTTCACGTCTTACGCACATTTCTGGTTTGCGCGCTTTGCTGGTCTCACGCCTCATGCACGTTTCTGATTTGCCCGCTTTGCTAGTTTCACGCTTCACGCACTCCTTCGCTTCACAGTTTTGCTGCACTCCCCCATCCATTTCATGCCTCACGGGTTTGCTTTCACCTTCACACACTTTCCAGGGGTTTCCTGTTTCGGTCACACGTTTCACACCTTCAGGATACTTTCATCCATTTCACACCTTCAGGATGGTTGGTTTGCTCACTCGGCTGTTTCACGCCTTTGGGATGCTCTTGCCTGTTGGTGTGTCGTCTCTTCCCTTACCAATGGTGTGCCGTCTCCTCTCACCGTGTGTTTTCTCTTGCCGTTGGTCACTCCTTTCTTTCAGCCGGTGGTGGGGTCTCACCCGTTCTAGATTTGGTCTGGTCTCACCTGTTCTAGCTCTGATCTAGTATCACTCGTTCCAGATCTAGTCTGGTCTCACCCATTCCAAATCTGTTCTGGTCTCACCCATTCCAGATCTGCTGTCTTATCTTCCGAGTGGTCTCACGATTTCCTTCAGCCGGTGGTGTCCTCTCTCTTGCCGTTGTTCACCCTTGTTTTGCCGTCCACCCTGTTTTTCCGTCCACTCTATTTTGCCGTTGACCCTATTTTTCATCCACTCTGTTCTGCCGTCGACTTGTTCACTCTGTTTTGCCGTCGACTCTCTTTTTCCATCCACCTCTTTGCCGTGTTGTCTTCTTGCCGTCCAGCACATGGTTTTTCTCTTGTTGTAGGGTTTTGTCTCACTAAGGTCTTTCTTGCCGTTGGTGTGCTTTTGCCGTGTACTCTTATGTCTTCCAAGGTTTTGGTTTATATACTCTCTTCCAATGAAAACCCTAGTAGGGATTACTTATATTGTGATTTACTTTCTTGCCCCTCCATATGGCTTTACTTTCTTGCCCCTCTATGTAGATTCAAATTACTTGCACACTTAAATCTAGTTGACAACAATTACAACCCATACAAGGTTGTGAGAACAACAGAACTAATTAGTTTTACATAAAAAGAAACTTTCAAAACATGTTGGCACATTAAACTCCAAAAACACCTTAAATGACATATGAAATAGTCTTGTTTTGAGATAAGAACTTTCTACTAGCAATTTGACCTAAAATTTCTAAAGCTTAGAGATCCTATAAAGATAGTTAGGAAACCCTCCCTTAACAAGCTTCATAAAACCTTCAAATCCTTATCCTACAAAGCACAAACTTCTAAACATGTCAAACAAAATCATTGTTCTAAGATGACATAACCAAAAAACATTACCTTTCACAAGTGTGAAAAAAAAAGGTCACATCTCGAAATATTGCAAAAATACTCGTAGGATGCAAGAATTAAAATTAAAAGAAGAAACCCTTGCAAAATTAAAAGCCCTTCTTTTACAAACTTTTGACTTAAATTCTAGCCCTTTGAACTATTAAACAATGAACCATTATTAATAGATGAACTTCAAACCACCACATAAAACGAAACTAAAACAAAATAGATTAGTATGCTAAACAAAGGATAAGAATTTATGCTTTAAGTCATCAAGAATATTTCTAATCTTGTCCTACAAAAGGTTTACCTAGAAAAATTTCTTAAAACCCTTGAGGATAAAGATAACCCTACAAGTTTTATAAATCTTATTTCAACTAGGAAAGCCACTTATGACCTTACCTAAATTTTAGCTAAACATTCCATTAAAAATCTACCCTTTTTATGCAAGAACTTAAAACAAAAATCAAAATCACCAAAAGAGAACTTAGAGAACTAAAACATAAGTAACAAAAAACAAAATAAAGAAGTTATTTAACTTCTCCTTAAAAAACACCTAGTTCTCAAAATCTATATAATGAGTAAAAACCTGAACCAAAACCAAAACTAGATTCATAACAAATAAAAAACATACCAAAATTTCCATAAGATTTTCATTTTGCTCTTAATAAGTTACTTTTAGTATGTACTTGATCAAGATCACTTGTGTTTTCTCTAATGATTTCAAACTTGATATTATAGTCTTATTTTGATACAAGAACGGATTTGAATTGTATCAAATAGGGTATAGTACCATAAAGATTTTGAAGTTCCCAACTTCTCCCTAGGATCTACTAGTTTGTGATATTAAGAGGGGGGATGAATCAGTATCACCACAATTCACAATTCACAGGTAAGTGAACAACTTCAACCTCTTCTTCAAAGCGAACTCTTTCTCAAACTCGACTAAGGTAGATCTATTGCTACCTACTAATCACAATAATCCCCAAAGTCACCTTTCAAACACCTTGCCTAATAAACAATACGAATGTTCTTGTTTAGGTCTTCATTAGGTTATGGGTTAGCTGATACTTTAGCTGCGTTCACAACTCAATTCAAAACACAGAACGTAAAGCAAATTAAGGACACACGAGATTTACGTGGTTCCGTCAATGTGAGGTACATCCATGGTGGTAGGGACTTTCCCTCTACTGAGACTATCCACTATACTTGTGAATACAAGTTACAATAGATGTCTTTAATTCTCTGCTCCTTTCACTGTTGTAATTACTAAGCAAGTACAATACAAAGAGTGTCACTTACTATGTCTACCCTTCTTCTAGCTTGTCTTGCCTCTGTTGAATTGAAAGGCTGCTCCACTACCGCTTAGAAGTTCACTGCAATGCTCTCTAACCTCTCTTGAAGAAGTCTGGAAATACATTGAGTTCAATGCTTTACCGAATTCTTTCTCTATGTTGTTTCACACAATTCCTGCTTTCACCATCTTACAATCTCACCCGTCTCCTTGTCTCATGATCTCATTGTCTCACGGCTCGCCTATCCGTTTCTCTCTCTCTTGATGTCCAGCCGGATTTCTCTCTCTTACCACCAGATTTCTCTCACTGTCCTGCCAGATCTCTCTCTTATCGCCGAATTTCTCTCTCTTCGTCCACCCTTCTTTGGCCGTTCCAGATTTTCTCTCCTTTTCCCTTATTTGGCTATGTTTTCTCTCTCCTTCCCATCGACTCCGATTTGGCCGTTCTTGGGTTTCCACCGATTGACTATTTTTGCCGTTCTGCTCACTTTTTCGGCCGTCTCCTCTTTCTCTCTCTCTTGACGGTTCTATTTTTCGTTCAGCTCTCCTTCGACCATCTCCTCTTTCTCTCTCTCGACGGTTCTGTTTTTGCCGACGGTTCTCTCTCTCTTCTGTATCGTTCTGCTGTCGCCCCCCTTCACCAACCATTTCGATCGTCTCTCTTTTCTACCGATGGTGTAGGGTTGTCGTGTGCCGTGTTGTCTCCTCGCTGACCATCAAGCCGTTATGTCCATTTCTCTCCTATCTCCGATGACAGCTTTGCTCTCTTTTCCAAGTGTTTTCTCTCTCTTCATCTGACGGCTCCTCCTCTTCCCCCTTTTTCACTCTCTTCATCTGTCAGCTACTGTTCACTCGATGGCTGCACTGTTCATGACAACTGCACTGTTCACTCGACGGCTACTCTTTTCTTTTGCAGGTGGTGTTCTTCTATGTAGGGTTTGGTGTTTTGCCGTGTATTCAATTATGTTGGTCTTACCTTAATTTTGTCTTCCAATGTCTTTATATACTCTCTTCAATGAAACCCTAATAGGGCTTACGCGGCGAATTTACATTCTTTTCCTTCCATGTGGATTTACCTTCTTGCCCTTCCATGTGGCTTTACTTTCTTGCCCTTCCATATGGCTTTACTTTCTTGTACACTTAAACCTAGTTGACAATAATTACAACCCATATAAAGCTGTGAGAACAACAATCTCCCCCTTTGTAATTGTTGGCAACACTCGTAACA
Organism: Ceriops tagal; assembly: GCA_021533255.1. Lineage (NCBI taxonomy): Eukaryota > Viridiplantae > Streptophyta > Magnoliopsida > Malpighiales > Rhizophoraceae > Ceriops > Ceriops tagal. Next base: position 7,124,129 of record CM038602.1, read on the forward strand.
AAAGCCACTATGCAGCAGTTTCAACTCCCCCTAAATATGCACTCCCCCTTTCTTAACAGCTCCCCTTGCACTATTGCTTCTCTCTCCCTTTGCCAACCAATTACAAATCTGAAAAACTCGCAAAGTAGAGATTGAGGATTCACCTGAACTTCAGGCTTGAGGAGGCATTTGCACAGATAGACTCAATCTATGCTTTTCAAACAGCTCTGTGAACAGAGATTTAGTTAGATCTTGTGTAGCCTCTTCAACAGATTTAAGTTCAACTTACGAGAGTAAAGCAGTAGCTCCCACAATTCTTCTTCTTGTTGTAACTCCTACTGATGGGTTACCTATGATCTGATTTTCTTGATGAGCATTAGTCCACGTTTTCTTTGGCTTTCTTTCTTGCACAGTCTTAGTTGCAAGAGGATCTCTTTCTTCATCTTCAGACTCACTCTTCTCCGATTCTGAACTTACTTCTTGTTCCTTTTCTTCAAGTTGGTTTGATTCTTCATCTATATTAAAGTCATCTTCTTCATTGTCCTCAGCTTCTCCATTCTACATTGTTTTCCAGTTCTCATTTATTCTCACATCACTGGAAGTGATCACTTTTCTCAGCTTATGTAGGAAAACTCTGTAACCTTTTGTCTTTTCTAAATATCCCACAAAGATGCCTTTATCAAACCTAGCGTTGAATTTTCCCAAGTTTTGCTCCTTATTCTTCACAAAACATGGGCTGCCAAAGATTCTAAAATACTTGGCTGTTGTCTTCTTCCCACTCCATAGCTCATATGGAGTCTTATCAGTATTAGACCTTAGTAAAACTCTGTTCAGTAGATGTACAGCTGTAAATGTTGCTTCTGTCCAAAATCTTGTATGAAGCTTGGATTCCAGCAGTAAAGTTCTTGCCATTTCAACCACAGCTCTATTCTTCCTCTCTACCACCCCGTTCTATTGAGGTGTTCTTACTGCTGCCATCTGATGATGAATACCATGCTTCTTAAGGTAATCTTAAAAAGCTTCATTTGTAAATTCAGTGCCTTGATCTGACCTCAATACTTTGATCTTCCTTCCACTCTCATTTTCAGCCAATCTTTTGTATCTCTTGAAGCAATTCAGAACTTTTGACTTGTGTTTAAGATGCATGAGGCAAGTCCTTCTTAAATAATCATCAACAAACAAAATGAAGTATCTCTCACCTTTCAACCCTTTTGTCCTCATCGGTCCACACAAATCAATATGCACAATGTCAAGCATTGCTTCAAAACTGAACTCTTTGGTCTTATACTATTTTCTAGCATGTTTTCCTTTAGAACATGCTGAGCAAACATACTCTCTCTCTCTCTCCTGAGGTCAGGAATGTCTCTGATGGAATGAGTAATGGTCAGCTTCCTCATGTTCTTCTGTGATAAGTGTCCCAGCCTCCTATACCATAGTTGATTTTCTTCTTCTTTTGTAAGTAAACAGCTATTTGTCTTGTCCTCATCAATCACATACAAATTTCCAGCTGTTCTCTTCCCGGCTGCAACAGTATTGCCTTCTTTACTCTTTACTTGGCAACCTGTTTTTGTGAATATCACTTTATGGTCGTCGTTGCATAGTTGGCTGACAGATGCTAGATTATATCTGAGTCCTTCAACATGCAAAACATCTTTCAGCTTCCTCTTCCAATGTTTACTAACCCCTGACCATTGATGTTGAGTGAATCATCATTGCCAAACTTGACTCTGCCTTCTTTTGACTTGTTTAGCTTTAACAATTTACTCTTATCTCCCGTAATGTGTGAAGTACATCCACTATCAAGGATCCACTGCTTATCCTTGTAATCAGCCATTAGTGCAATTTCAGCTATATTAGCCACCTCCCTTTTTGCTTTATATTCCTTCTTTTGAACTGGCTGGAAGATAGCCTTCTCCTTTTTCTCAGCTTTGACTGCACCGCTTGTTTTGCTATGCCATTGAGTGCCTTCTCTTGCTCAAGGAGAAGTATCATGCATCTCTTGGCATTATGGCCATCCTACCCGCACCTTTCACACTGTTCTAAGTCTGCCAATACAGCAAACTTGTTCTTTGAAACCACTATTTGGGCTTCCACCAACAATCCTTATCAGTGTGTCCTTACTTTTTACAATATGTGCAAGAACTCACAACAGGTGTTCTCTTCTAAATTTTGTATTGTCTCCCCCTGTATGCAGCATCGGATCTTCTCAAGTTGGAGACATATACTGGCCTTCTCCACCAGCAATTACTCGCCTTATGACCCCAAACTCCACAATAAAGACAGTGACCTTGAAATTGCCTCTTTTTGGGTCTAATCATTACTTGTTTTCTTTTGTTCATTACTTACTGTGTAGGCAAGGTTGCTGGTTTCTTTGCTTGTGTGGCTTTTATTTCAGCCACCTTCTTCTCCTTCTTCTATTTAGCCATTGCCCTTGGCTGGCTAACTTTTTTTTCCTTCTGAGACGTAGCAGCTATGGGCTGCTACTCTTTAACCACATACATCATTTTTGGCCCTGGCTTTGGTTTAATAACTGTCTTCTCTTCTTCAGTTATCTTTACCTGAGTCACAGCCTTCTCTTTCAACTTCTATGGCAAAGTCTCATTCTTCTTTTCTCTTGCAGAGCTTGTTTCTCCTACCACTTCAAACTTCTGCAAGTTCTTCTTACTCTTTTTAAGTTGTTGCTGAAGTCTCAACAACTCTATCTCCATTTCTTCAATTGTTGAAGTCCTTAAGCCAAGTTCTATTATAAGGTCTTCACATATTTTGATCTGTTCTTCAAATCTTCTCTTCAAGTCAATATGTTCGGTCCTTATTTCATGCTTTTGACATTTAGCTTCCTCAGACTTTGCTTCAACTTGTTTTATGTGAGCCTCTAACCTTTTTATGGTTCTGCCCCTTCTAATTATCTCCTTTGAGGCTGCTTCCAGCTCAGCTTCAAGATCTGGCTCTTCTTCATCAACCTCTTCTTCTTCTTCAAAGGTTGAGCTATCACCTTGTGCTGATGCCATAAAGACATACTCATCTGATGAGTCTTCATCTTCCTCCTTATCAACTTCTTTTATTTGACTCACATAGCTCTTGAATGAGGCTCTCTTCTTCTTCTATAGGTTGGTAGTCTTCTTGCTAGACTTCTTTGATTTGAATGATGATCTTCTCCATCTTGAATTCTGCTCATCATCACCATCCTCATCTTTATCATCAAGTTTCACTTTGCACTGAGAAGCAAAGTGTCCAGTCTGCCCATAATGATAACATCTCAAGGACAATTGTCCTTTTCCCTTCTTAGACCCCCTTTTGAATTTCCTTGTGAAGTAAACCAATACTTCACCTTCATTTTCTTCCTCCTCATCATCATCATCATCCTCACTGGATGATTCTTCCTCTTCTTTTATCTTTAAGTGCTTCATAGCTTTGAAAGCTGCCTCCTTTGATACCTTCGTTGTTGCAGAGCTTTCAACTAACTTTATCCTCATCTCATATGCAATGAGATTGCATTAGAGATCATACAGAGGCATAGAATTGAGATCTCTACTCTCCTCTATGGCTACTACCTTGGAGGTAAACCTCTCAGGCAGAATTCTCAGAATTTTCTTCACAATAGATGAGTCCGTCTTGTTCTTCCTATGACTTTTCAGGTCAGTTACAGCATCAATAACCCTGGTGAAGAACTCTTGAACTGTCTCATTCTTCTGCATTATGAGAGATTCATATCTCTCCTTGAACACTTGAAGCTTAGCCTCCTTCATTCTGTCATCACCTTCATAGACTTTCTGTAATCTGTCCCATATCTCCTTGGCAAATTTGCAGTCCATAACTTTAGCATACTCAACATCTGTCAATGCTGAAATGATGACATTTAAGGCCTTCCTATTTATCTCAAACTGCATTAACTCCTTTGGGGTTGGGTCTTTACCTTCTTTCGGAGCCACAAAACCCTCCTGTACACATTTCACCACGTTCATGCCCATGGTTGCAAATACCACTTGCATTCTTGCTCTCCACATATGGTAGTTGGTTCCGTTAAAGATTGGAACCTTCTTGCTGTAAGTGGTGCTAGTGCTAGTACCAGCTTCCATTTCTCAGTATGCTGAACAAGTCAAACTTCTAGATCCCTTCAAACTAGTACACCAAGCTGTTAAGCTTCAAACTGGTGAACCTTTGCTCTGATACCAATTGAAGTTCCCAACTTCTCCCTAGGATCTACTAGTTTGTGATACTGAGAAGGGGGTGAATCAGTATCACCACAATTCGCAATTCGCAGGTAAGTGAACAACTTTAACCTCTTCTTAAAAGCGAACTCTTTCTCAGACTTGACTAAGGTAAATCTATTGCTACCTACTAATCACAATAGTCCTCAAAGTCACCTTTCAGACACCTTACCTAATAGACAATACGTATGTTCTTGTTTAGGCCTTCATTAGGTTATCGGTTGGCTGATACTGTAGCTGCGTTCACAACTCAATTCAAAACACAGAACGTAAAGTAAATTAAGGACACACAAGATTTATGTGGTTCCATCAATGTGACGTACATCTACGGTGGTAGGGACTCTCCCTCTACCGAGACTATCCACTATACTTGTGAATACAGGTTATAATGGATGTTTTTAATTCTCTGCTCCTTTCACTATTGCAATTACTAAGCAAGTACAATACAAAAAGTGTCACTTACTGTGTCTACCCTTCTTCTAGCTTATCTTGCCTCTGTTGAATTGAAAGGCTGCTCCACTACCGCTTAGAAGTTCACCGCAATACTCTCTAACCTCTCTTGAATAAGTTTGGAAATACGTTGAGTTCAATGCTTTGCCAAATTCTTTCTCTACATTGTTTCACACAATTCCTGCTTTCACCGTCTTACGGTCTCACCCGTCTCCTTGTCTCACGATCTCACTGTCTCACGACTCACCTGTCTGTTTCTCTCTCTCTTGATGTCCAGCTGGATTTCTCTCTCTTACAGCCGGGGTTCTCTCACCATCCTGCTGGATCTCTCTCTTACTGCCGAATTTCTCTCTCTTCGTCCACCCCTCTTTGGCCGTTCCAAATTTTCTCTCCTTTTCCCTTATTTGGTCGTGTTTTCTCTCTCCTTCCCGTCGACTCCGATTTGGCCATTCTTGAGTTTCTGCCAATTGTCTATTTTTGCCGTTCCGCTCACTTTTTCGGCCGTCTCCCCTTTCTCTCTCTCTTGACAGTTCTGTTTTTCGTTCAACTCTCCTTCGGCCGTCTCCTCTTTCTCTCTCTCGACGGTTCTGTTTTTGCCGATAGCTCTCTCTCTCTTCTGTATCGTCCTCTCGTCGCCCCCCTTCACCAACCGTTTCAATCGTCTCTCTTTTCTACCGATGGTGTAGGGTTGCCATGTGCCATGTTGTCTCCTCACCGACCGTTTAGCCGTTATGTCCGTTTCTCTCCTATCTCCGACGATGGCTTTTCTCTCTCTTCCAAGTGTTTTCTCTCTCTTCGTCCAACGGCTGCTCCTCTTCTCCCTTTTTTGCTCTCTTCGTCCGTTGGCTACTGTTCACTCGTTCACGACGGCTGCACTGTTCACTCAACAACTACTATTCACGACGGCTACTCTTTTCTTTTGCTGGTGGTGTTCTTCTGTGTAGGGTTTGGTGTTTTGTCGTGTATTCAATTGTGTTGGCCTTACCCTAATTTTATCTTCTAACGTCTTTATATACTCTCTTCCATGAAACCCTAATAGGGCTTACGTGGCAGATTTACGTTCTTGCCCCTCCAGGGCTTACGCGACAGATTTACGTTCTTGCCCTTCCATGTGGATTTACCTTCTTGCCCTTCTATGTGGCTTTACTTTCTTGCACACTTAAACCTAGTTGACAACAATTACAACCCATACAAGGCTGTGAAAACAACAAATTTTAAAAGGAAACCACTAAAAGGCTTATAATAGCCAATAATTCCAAAATGCATGTCGCCAAAACTAAGATTTTCAAATCAAAACTTCTTTTGTCTTAATTGAGAATATACATCATATTGTCATGCTATAAATACCTTTTATAAGTTTAATAACTCTTTATAATGTTAATTATGACAATTTTGTTTTCAGGATCAAATCTTAAAAACTTGTTTTCCCTTTTATTAAAAAACCAAAAACATGTGATCTTAATTTCATAAAAACTTATTTTTCAAAAAAGAATAGAATTCAAAATTTGATTTCATCCAAATAAAAATATCTTTCTTATTTTAAAAATGATATTTGTTTCCAAAGGATTTAACAAAGATTATAAGATCTAGAAATTAAAGAAAAAACTTCACTTTTTGAAATACTTCTTCAAAATGAACTTTGTTCCAACCTTTCAAATACATTTTAGGATAGAAAACAATATATGGTTAATTTACCCTATAAACTTGATTTTAATGAAAAATAGATCTCTATAAAAGCCAAACCCATCCTAATAAATAAGGAATTAGAAAACTGTTATAGACTAGAGATACAAAACTTGGAATCAAATAGATTGATTTCCAAGTCTAAGTCTGCTTAGTCTTATGCTACTTTTTATGTTAACAAAAAGTTTGAAATAGAAAAAGGCACTCTTAAATTAGTTATCAATTATAAACCCTTGAACAAATATCTTAAATGAATTAGGTATCCTATTCCAAACAAAAAAAGATCTTTTACAAAAACTACATTGTGCTCTTACATTTTTTAAAATTTTTTATGAAATCAAGATTTTGGTAAATCTAACTCCACCCAATAGACAATTACAAAACTACTTTTATTGTTCTATTTAGTAAGTACGAATGGAATATTATGCCTTTTGATTTAAAAAATACCTTTTTAAAATTCCAAAGAATTATGAATGATATATTTCAACTTTATTCAAAATTTTATCTTATTTATATTATTGATGTTCTTATTTTTTAAAAAATTCCATTAAACAACATTTCAAATATTTGAATACATTTTTCATTGTTACAAAACAAAATGGACTTATGGTTACACCGTTTAAAATTTTTTTTTGTTTCAAACCTAAGTTAGATTTCTTAGTCATTACATTTTTTAAGAGACAATTGCTCATATTGAGAGAACCTTGGTTTTTGCTAAAAACTCCCAAATAAGATTACTAATAAAGCCCAGCTCTAACATTAAGTCTAAATTATGTTCTAAATTTCATTTTAAATATCAATAAAATAGCAAATTCCTTACATAATACACTAAAGAAAAATCTTTTTTCTTGGACAAACCAATATATTGCTCTTATTGAACAAAAACAAACCTACGTGAAGAAATCACTTGTCTTCATTTGGTAAACTCTTTGACTCTAAAATTAATTAAAATATATGTCTCTAACTTAAGCTATATACGTATTCTAAAATATCTCGAAAATGGTAGAGAAGAGATAGTTCAATTCACTTTTAGACATTGTACTAACATTCAAAAAAATTATTCTATTGTTAAAAAAAATTCTTTTAATTATTTTATATATTACAAAATTTCAAAATGATTACTAAATTAAAAATTTCTTCTTCATATTGATTGTAAATCTACAAAAGAAGTTTTACAAAAAGATGTTCAAAACATTAGATTAAAACATATTTTTACTTGTTGACAAACAATTCCTTTTTTTTTTAATTTTAATATTAAATATATTAAGGGAGACAAAAATTCTTTTATTAATTTTCTAACTAGAGAATTCTTTCAAAATAGAACTTAAGAAATGCGTCAAAAATCAAAAGATAAAGTAAAAGTCTCAATACAAAACCCAAGCTTAAAAAAAGGAATCAAAACCTATTTCATTAGCCCAACTCATAAAATTATGGATTGACCTCCAAACCCAAAAAGAACAAAAAGCCTAATCCTAATCCTCACAAAAATAGCTACAAGTTTAGCAATGGGTAGAATCTCTATCCAATTCACCAAAATTTTTTTGGAGTTACAAAACCTCACATTGACACATGCTTGAGAAGGTAAGTCTCCTCAACTTGTTTTCCAAACTTCATCTATCAAATACTCCTCCAAATCTCCAAACCAATAAGAAATAAAATCTCAATCCCTATCCAATAGCTTAAATATTATCTTATCACAAAATTGTACAAAAAAAAAATCTCTATTTATTTTACCAAGACTCACTTCCAAACTATTTTTATCATGAAAACTAGGTTTTATCATAAAAACCCTTCTATGCAATTTCAAAAATGTTTTCACCAAGATGGTACTTTTAGCCATCATACCTTTCTAAATCATAGTCCTACTATATATTCATCCTAGAAATAATTGGTTTTATAAAATTCGAACACTTTTACCTTGACAAATCCCATGCAAGCCTAGCCTACTTTACCTATCATATACAAAAAATTATTCAACCATAAGCATGGGAACAAGACCTTGCAACCCCAACGTCTTTCCCTATCACACTTAAACTCAAAATGAATCATATTTATCTTTCTTATACTAGAATTACCAACTAACATGGTACATTGTTTTCCTTCTCCAAAACTAAAAGAATAACCACTCTTTGTTATTTTATTTTGATAAAAAAAAAAGACCCCACAAAAATTCCTATCTAGTTTAAACAACAGTGGAACTATTTTAGATCAATACTAAAGATCCTCACCCTTAAGATTTGAGACAATTATAACCTATTTTAAAAAAAATACAACCCTGTAAATGATGAGAAAAGGTTCCCTCCTTTCTTCCTTTTCTCAACAAAATTCTTCTTTCCAAGAGTTTTAGCTTGATATTTTGAGTACCAAATTCAAGATAATACTCTTACCATTACCAAAAAATTTAAAGTAAAATGGCAAGATTCTTTTAAAGTCCTTGACAAACTCTTCAAGTCTACCATTGAAAAATGACTCTCTAAGGTCTAGTAACCTTTACAAACCAGACGACAAAACACTACCTTCTTAATTCAAAAGTCACATGCCTTAGCCCTTTTAGTAGTAGCCCAAACAAAAGAGGAATATTACAAAATCATGCAACAATTACTACAAAATAAAATGATGTCATCTCAAGCAATGATTGAATCCAGTGAACCTATAATTGATCTTAAAAAATGAAGATGACTATTTTGGAATCTTCTCTCAAATATAATAAAAAAAATTGTCAACTCTATAAAATAACAAAATTACTTTCACCACAAAACAATAAAAATACTTTTAGTGATTACCAGCTCCATAAAAGGGTGAATCCTCTTTCGACATTTGACAACATCATTGGAAGACAACATCTTACAAAACTACTCAACCTTTGAAGATTCTTTCCCGGAGCCAGCTATAGGATGAGTCCTTTCAGCTATATATAGAGGGAAAAATCCCCAAGGAGGGCAAGCTTCAATTCCTTAAAAAAGATTAACAAAAAATGAATCACCTTCCTGTATCCCTTTTCCTTCTTCCTTTTATACTTCTCCCTCTATTTTACATTTTCATTTTAAAATTCTAATTTTATCTCCAAAACTCTGTAAGTGTTAGAAAAGTTAATGAATCTATAAATTATACTCTGTTTAAATTATATTATGTTTTCCCTACTACTACTACTTTCATTTTTTTTTTTTTTGTTTATCTTTTTTCTTGTTTGTGTAGTGCCCTAGTACATATGTCTTGTGAGTGATAAGAAAGGAAGAGTTAGAATTATGAGGGTTTGAAAAAAGGTTCAAGGGAAGGGGGATTATAGTGAGAGATTGGCTTGACCAGAAGGGAATATTGATGCACCCGAGTGCGCAAGGTTTTGTGAGCCACTGTGGGTGGAACTCAGTGATGGAAAGCATATGTGCAGGGGTGCCAATTCTTACATGGACCCTGACAGCTGAGCAGCCTTTGAATGTAACAATGGTGGTGGAGGAGATAAATGTTGGGTTGAGAGGTAATGGGTCGGTGTCAGGGTTTTTGAAATAGGGAGGGTTGAAGAAGGTGGATAGGGAGTTGGACGGAAGGAGAAATGGGGAAGGAGGTGAGGAAGGAGGGGAGAGAATATGCAGAGATGGCCAAAAAGGCAATGGAGGAAGGGTGGGGGTAATCCTGGCGCACCTTAGATATGGTTTTCGATGAGATATGCAATGGCAAGAAGGCATGAATTAAAGAATGCAACCCCCGTGTCGTTAGATGGCACGAGACGCTGATTAAAATTCTTGTGGTACTCTTTACTTTAATGGTGCTTATTTACGTGTTTTTAAGTAAACTTACAAATAACTTATAAAATACGGGCTGTTGCAGCCAATTAACAAAGAAAGAGCTAATAAATGTGTGTTAGTATCCAATTTTTTGAGAAATTATTTTATTTAAAAATTTAAATTAACAAACTGAAGTATTGAAGTTTGCTAATATTAGTTAGATTGAAGAAATAAAAATGATCAAACCATTAAACGGTTAGTACACATAAGAAAATTAATCAAGTTTTGACGAGGGAGACACACAAAAAATATATTATATATCAAACATTTATACTTAATTTATATTTGATTAATTTTCAATTGAATGATTTCTGTTAATTTTCTAAAAATATTATGCAAATACATAATTATATGAATTAAAATTTGCTAATACTTTGAATGGATTGATAATAGAGTTGTTGAACTCTCATTAATTTTATGCTCTCAGTGAGCGCGGATAATTTCTTTTTCTCGTCAATAATAAAAAACTTATGATGAATACGATAACTAACTAGCTCTAAATAACGTTGTGTATTATTTCTCTATATTACTGTGGCCTCCCAAATGTTTTAAAAGTTTGGTTTTAGCTTCCCACATGTCATCTTACATTCATCCACACCTTCATACGATTTTTCAGCTTGGGCCCCCCACACATGCATAATTCTACTTCTGCCCCTATCTATGCCCGCCACAAAACTCCTACCAAATTTGAAGACTTTTGCCTTTTGTGGGTAAATTTTGGATCTTCATGGAAAGAAGAATTAATTAACAATAACATGGGTCCTATGCATATCATTTGGCATTTCTCGGCACCACCCACCACCCATATTTCTCTAAGGAACACGCATGGGCAACTTTCAATTAATAATCAGTTAAGAGTAAATAGAAGTAGAAATTCGTCAAAAAGAAAAATATGAGGAACTACTACCACTCAATTGCCTATTTATAAGGAACCAAATACCACTCAGTTGCTTGTTTATTCGCTTGGTTCACTTACACACACCATCCACAACCTTTTGTAAAGTTACTGATTGATCAAAAATCAGTCTTTAACCTATTGCTTGTGCTGAAGTTACACATGTGGAAACGGGAAGATGCAGAGCAAGAAGATGACTAGGGCAAAGAAGATGAGGAACTTTTCGCAGAACAAGCAAAAAGAGAACATTTTTTTTTTCTCTTGCTTGCTTCCCTAATGACATTATCTTTTGCATCCTCTCTTGTCTTCCAGCTACATGCCTCTTGAGTAGCACGAGGTATGTTTGCAACCCCTGGGCTTCTATTATCCGTAATCCCGACTTCACTGAGTGTTAAATTAATTAACATGAGTGGCCTTTGTTATTTAAAGTATGACCCAATATAAAAGGCCTAATATGATGGTCGGTTAGGCATAATGGTAATTTGGGTCATCGGGTTTAAAATCCCTCCACTCTTCCTGTTTAAGATAACAGTTACCGAAAGAGAAGTAACCAGAAAGAGAAGTAACCAGTTACAGAAAGAGAAGTAACTAGTTACTGAAAGAGAAGTAACTTCCTATTTAAGGGGACAATTACAGGAAAAGATACAACCTTTTTCATTATGGAATTTTCCTCCTCTCCACCATCAGAGAGAAAACGAAAGAAAAGAAAGGGAAGAGTAGGAGAAAAGAGAAAAGTGTTCAGGAGCAAATCGGAGAGGTTTTCATCTTCACTACAGGACATCAGCATAATGGATAACGATATGTTGATTTTATTGTGATTTGTGTGCTAGTATTTGCATAAAGAAAAGATCCTGCATTATAGAAATAAGAATTTCATAAAGAGAAATTCTAGAAAAGTCCATCAATTGGTATCAGAACGGATCTGCGAATACTGCAATTTGTTTTCTTTTTTTTATTATTTGCACTAACGGGGCGCATAAGACAATGAAAACGACTGCAATTGGTTTTCTCCGCATAAAGGAATACAACCGGCATTGAAAGGGAAGACGCCGGCCCCCGGGGACTCTACACCGATGGAACGGCTGGTGTTGAAAGGGAAAACGCCGACCTTGGGACTCTGTATGATCGGAGACCCGAATCGGTCTGGGTTTGCTTCTGGATATGGCCAGAGACACAAATCGGTCTTGATCTGGTGGGTACGGTGGAATGGCTTCCTAGGGAGATTGCGATTCCGGGTGTCACCAGGGACCCAGATCGGTCTGGTGGGTATAGCGAAACGGGGAAGATCGCGATTCCGGGTGTGGCCGAGGACCTAGATAGGTCTGGTGGGTACTGGCCATATCCGGGTACGACGGAACCCAAGTCATTGGCGAAAGGGCTTCTGGTAAGCGCTGTGCTTCTGGGTATGCCGAGACCTGAACCAGTGGAGGAAGGCTTCCCGGCAAGCGTCCGCTTCCGGGTATGGCCGATGACCCGGGTTGAGTGTGGGTCTGGGGACTCTGCGACGCTAGATTATGTGACGCCAGTCGCTGGATTATGTGACGCGGGGCTTGCCGGTGAGGGGTGGTGCTGCCACCGTGGGTTCCTCGGCCGAAGACAACATGCGGGCTGTGTCGCCCGCAGTACGGTGGTGCTGCCATCGTGGGTCCCTCGGCCAGAGACAGCACGTGGGCTGTGTCGCCCGCAATACAGTGGTGTTGCCCACCAAAGGGGTCCCACAATCGGCCGTACCTTTGGCCGACTTCTGAGCACCGGCTATCCGTCCATGTTGCTGCCTGAACTGGCCCAATAATGAGATCACATCAACATAAATCAAATACTGAAAGCTTGTTAGTCACCAAAGTAGTCTGCCTTGAAAGGATTTAAACCATTGGTTGTGAATTTTAATTGTTCGTTTCTTTGGATGTTAATAAAATGTTGTATAGATTTGAAATGAACAATTATGGTTATTAATTATAAAGCTAGGAGATCATCCAAAGATGAATCATTACTTGTAATTAATGACATTAAAGGGGATTAATTGATATACTAGGTAAACAAGATTGTATATCCAAAGATAACATTCATGTTAACTCTAGTATGATTGATTGATCTATTAAAGTATATTTAAATTAGCATCATTATTGATTAAAGTTATGTATTTGAGGATTACCCAAAGGTGAACTTAAATACATGATTAAAGTTCGTAATATATGTATCTGAATCCATTTGGGTTTACTCAAAGCATTAATGTGTAAATTTGGATTATGTTTGCAGCTTCCAATAATATGTTCGCCTTAGGTAATGCAATGATCAAATTCAATGGGCTGAACTATACGGAATGGTCTGAGCATATTCAGTTTCATTTAGGTGTTTTGGGCTTGGACTTAACAGTCATTTCGGATGAAAAGCCTGCAGCCATTATTGAGACCAGTACAGAATCTAATAAGTCTCTTTATAAGGCTTGGATACGGTCTAATAGGCTTAGTTTGAATTTGATGTGAATGACGATAGCTGAAAATGTCAAGCCATCAATGCCTAAGACAGAAAATGCTAGGGAATTTATGATAAGAATTAAGGAATACTCTCAATCAGATATAACTGATAAATCCATCGTAGGAAGCCTAATGAGTGAGCTAACGACCAAGAAATTTGATTGGTCACAGCCTATTCATGATCATATGATTAGTATGGCTAATCTAGTAGCAAGGTTGAAAACAATGGGCATGGATGTGAGTGAATCCTTTTTGGTTCAATTCATCATCAACTCACTCCCTCCTGAATTTGGTCAATTCCAAGTGAATTATAACACTATTAAAGAGAAATGGAACTTTTAAGAAATTAAGGCCATGTTAGTTCAGGAAGAAGGGAGATTAAAGAAGATGAAGGATCACTCCATTCATCTCACTGTTCGTAATGATGTTAGTGATAGCAAGTCTAAACCATATAAGAAAAGTAAGAAGAAGGAAAAAGCCTTTATGAAAGTCACTGGAGGTCAGATCCAAAAGAATCAGAAATGCTTCTTCTGCAAAAAGATGGGTCACTTCAAGAAAGATTGCCCAAAAAGAAAGGCTTGGTTCAAAAAGAAAGGTATGTACTGTATATCAGTATGTTTTAAATCAAATGTAATTGAAGTACCCAATAATACTTTGTAATTAGACTCTAGAGCTACTATTCATGTGTCACATATTATGCAGAGATTCCTTTCAATCCAGCCCATAACAGGAACTGAGAAGTTCCTTTATATGGGAAACAAAATGAAGGCATGAATAGAAGGAATTGGAACGTACAGATTGATCTTGGACACTAAGTGTCACCTGGATCTAGAAAAGTGTCTCTATGTTCTTGAATGTGCTAGGAATTTAGTTTCTGTTGCAAAGTTGGACGAAGTAGGATTTAACTTTAAGATTGGAAACGGTGCATTTTCATTGTATAGACATTTGTACTATTATGGATCTGGTACTTTGATTAATGATTTGTACCATTTTAATCTTGATGCTATATATGTTGATTCCCTATTTCTTGTTAAGCATAGTATAGGTAACAAACGTAATGTGCATAATGATAGTTCTGCTTTCTTATGGCATCAAAGATTGGGTCATATATCCAAAGAAAGGATATTGAGGTTGGTGAAAGGTCATGTCCTGCCTCAATTGGATTTTCTGATTGGGATGTATGTGTTGACTGTATAAAAGGGAAACAAACAAGACATACATCAAAGAACCCAGCCATGAGAAGTAATGAGCCTTTAGAATTGATACATACTGATATTTGTGGCTCCTTTGATATCCCAACATAGGGTGGTGAGAAATATTTCATCACATTTATAGATGACTACTCACGGTATTGTTACTTATATCTACTGCATGAAAAGTCCCAGTCAGTAAACACCCTAGAGGTGTTTATTAATGAAGTGGAAAGGCAGTTAGATAGAAAAGTAAAAGTGATTAACTCAAACAGGGGTGGTGAATATTATGGAAAATTCAATGAAAGTGGACAATGTCCTGGTCCATTTGCAAAACTTCTTGAAAGTTGAGGCATATGTGCACAGTATACAATGCTTGGTACACCATAACAGAATGGTGTAGCAGAAAGGCAGAATCGCACACTTATGGACATGGTTAGAAGCATGTTAAGTTATAGTATTGTACCTTTATCCTTGTGGATGCATGCGTTAAAAACCGCTGCATATCTGCTGAACAGGGTTCCTAGTAAGGTTGTCCCTAAGACTCCTTACGAGTTATGGACAAGAAGGAAACCCAATTTGAGACACCTTCATATTTAGGGTTGTTCAGCGGAAGTAAGGATATATAATCCACATGAAGGAAAGCTTGATGCAAGAACCATTAGTGGTCACTTCATTGGCTATCCTAAAAAGTCCAAATGGTATAGGTTCTATTGTCCTAACCATAGTACTAGAATAGTTGAGTCTGGTAATACTCGGTTCATTGAAAATGGTCAGTTCAGTGGGATTGGGGAATCACAAAAGGTGGATATTAAAAAATTACAAAATGAAAGATCTGCAATGAGTACTTCTGCTCAAGTTGGTATCCCCACACCCAGTGTTTCTGCTCAAGTTGTTGTTCCTTTTGTTGCATCACAGTCACGTGACATGCAAGGACAACAAATTGATACTCGAAACACGTAAAGTGAACACATAAGAGATGAACCAAGTGACAATGTACAATTTACAAATGAACAAGTGATACCACAAGAAATGGCATTACGGAGGTCTATAAGACAGAGAAGGCCAACTGTATCAAATGATTATATCGTTTACTCACTTGTGCATGAATCGGAATTAAGCATTGATAAAGATCCAGTCTCATTTAAACAGGCCATAGAATGTAATGATTCTGAAAAGTGGTTCAATGCCATGAAGGAAGAGATGAAATCGATGGATGTAAATCAAGTCTGGGAACTAGTAGAGTTCCCTGAAGGATCAAAACGAGTTGGTTGTAAGTGGGTCTTTAAGACCAAGTGAAACTCAAAAGGCAACATCGAAAGGTATAAGGCCAGACTTGTTGCCAAAGGTTTCACTCAAAGGGATGGTGTTGACTATAAGGAGACTTTCTCTCCAGTCTCTAAGAAAGACTCCTTAAGAATTATCATGGCTTTGGTGGCTCATAATGACCTAGAGCTCCACCAAATGGATGTAAAGACCGTCTTTCTAAATGGTGAGTTAGAAGAGGAAGTGTATATAGACTAACCTGAAGGTTTCATAACCACAGGGCAAAAAAATTTGGTGTGTAAATTAAAGAAATCGATATATGGACTGAAACAAGCCTCCCGACAATGGTATATTAAGTTCAATAATACCATTACGTCATATGGTTTTGTAGAGAACACCGTTGATCGGTGTATCTATATGAAGGTCAGTGGGAGCAAGTTCATTATATTGGTCCTATATGTCGACGACATTCTTTTGGCTGCTAATGACATGGGTTTGTTACATGATATCAAGAAATTTCTCTCTGAAACTTTTGAAATGAAAGATATGAATGAGGCATCCTGTGTGATAGAAATAGAGATATTTCGTGATAGATCACAAGGATTGTTAGGATTGTCTCAGAAAGGCTATATCAATAAAGTATTAGAAAGATTTAGAATGGAAAATTGCTCTATAGGAATAGTTCCAATTCAGAATGGGGACAAGTTCAGTGAATTGCAATGTCCAAAGAATGATTTGGAATGAAGAACAATGGAATCCATTCCCTATGCATCTCTGGTTGGAAGTTTGATGTATGCTCAAACATACACTCGGCCAGACATTAGTTTTGCTGTTGGAATGTTAGGCTGATATCAAAGTAATCCTGGAATAGATCACTGGAAAGCCGGAAAGAAAGTACTTAGGTGCTTACAAGGCACCAAGGATTATATGCTTACTTATAAAAGATCAAGTCATCTTGAAGTAATAGGCTATTCGGATTCAGATTATACTAGATTTGTAGACTTGAGGAAATCTACATTTGGTTACATGTTTTTCCTGGCTGGAGGAGCAATTTCATAGAAAAGTGGAAAGCAATTTGTCATTGCTACTTCCACCATGGAGGCTGAATTTATAGCATGCTTTGAGGCTACTGTTCATGCATTGTGGTTGCGGAATTTTATTTTAAGGCTTGGTTTCGTCGACAGTATAGAAAAGCCGTTAAGAATTTATTGTGATAATTCTGCAGCTATTTTCTTCTCTAAGAATGATAGGTATTCTAAAGGTGCGAAACATATGGATTTGAAATACTTATCTGTTAAAGAAGAAGTGCAAAACCATAGAGTGTCCATTGAGCATATTGATACTAAATTGATGATAGCAGACCCGTTAACTAAACGTCTATGACTGAAAACATTTACTGGACATGTTGAACGGATGGGCATTTTGGACAGGTCCTCATTCTCTTGAAAGTTAATATTTTGTACTACTCATATTATTGTGACACTCATGAATTCAATTAAGGTTATGGTTTTGTTTGCGCTTTGTTATCTCTATTTAGTTGTATACAATCATAGTTTATGAGATAACTAGTAGCATATTTGGAAATGACAATTTAAAGTTTCAATTTTCCTCGATTAGGTTATTATGAATTATGATGATTATGTGATACATGGAAGGAATCATGTCACTAAAAGATATGTGACCGCCATGATCCAATTATTTTAATTCAATCAAGTATTGTGATTTGATGATCTTTAAAGATTATGCATACTTATTTGTTATTGATTCATCAAGTCATAATATGGGTCAAGTGGGAGATTGTTAAATTAATTAACATGAGTGGCCTTTGTTATTTAAAGTATGACCCAATATAAAAGGCCTAATATGATAGTCGGTTAGGCATAATGGTAATTTGGGTCATCGGGTTTAAAATCCCTCCACTCTCCCTATTTAAGATAACAGTTACAGAAAGAGAAGTAACCAATTACTGAAAGAGAAGTAACTTCCTATTTAAGGTGACGGTTACAGGAAAAGATACAACCTTTTTCATTACAGAATTTTCCTCCTCTCCACCATCAGAGAGAAAATGAAAGAAAAGAAAGGGAAGAGTAGGAGAAAAGAGAAAAGCGTTCAGGAGCAAATTGAAAGAGGATTTTCATCTTCGCTACAGGACATCAGCATAATGGACAACAGTAATTGATTTTATTGTGATTTGTGTGCTCGTATTTGCATAAAAAAAAGATCCTGCATTATAGAAATAAGAATTTCATAAAGAGAAATTCTAGAAAAGTCCAACACTGAGATGCACCTAGGACATGCCATACCTGGGGTCTTCATCTTGATCCCAATCTCTCCATATGGCACTTGCTTCCTTGAGACTAAGGCCAATGGAAAATTTGAAATCATGAAACTAAGCCCTTGTTATCCTAGAAAATTTGTGGATAGTGTTGATGGTTTAACACTCTTCAGCTCGGTAGTACATGACACATAATGTGTCATGTACTCATCTAGTCAATCGGATTCAGCTGGAGTAACTTCAACAATTTGCATGGTCACAGGGTTGGCAACATAAAACATCAGGTTTCACCATAACGTACTACCTGAGCTGAAGAGTGTTATACCATCAACACTGCCCACAAATTTTCTCCTCGTTCTGGTGAACTTTAGTTGTTCTGTCTTTTGGAGGACTTCAGTCACATTAACCACTGGTTTGTCTTAAGATTTGGAGTGGATATTACGTGGAGAAAAATTACTACCATTGCACCTATGCACATAAAAAATGAAGCTACCTAATGGTACACTGGGGGATACCTCTACTGGTTCTGTAAGCGCACAATAATGGTTATGGATGTTGATCAAGAGACTATTTGCTGGTATGATTCTCCCAGTAAAGGTGCTAGGCGGGTATTTCACAAGATGGGTGATTATCTTTCGTGTACTTATCCTCTTCTTGGACATTGATTCAGGGAGCTGGACCTGCTATCACAGGTACACACTTCCCCAAAATCCACTGCATGCTTGTGAGCCTTTGTTCTTTCAGGTCTGCATAGACCAGCAGTTGATCATTTATGTTTACAGGTCCCGTGGATTTACTTATATTGCTTATGATATGAAGACACAAAAAGCAAGGATCCTCCGGCACTTCATCAGTCCATAAGAATACATTCATGTTCACGCTAACAGCCTACGTCCAGTTAATAGTCCACCATAGTCATGGTGTTGCGCAGTCAGCATTTCCGCCTAGCTATGTGGTCTCATTGTATATTATTTGGCTTTTAATTTATGCTCTTATCCCCATCAGGATTTGGATTCCTATGAAAAGACCAATGTTAATAGATGTACTCTTGATGATTGCGTCGAACTATGCCATGTTTCTCTGGGTTTTATTTTTAATGCATTAGAGTTGTACCCTTCCAAATGTCCAATGTTCTTTTGCTGGCCCGTAATACTTGTTATAACTAAGAAATTTCATGCTGGATTGGTTTCAAGTGCTGTAACTTTGGAATTCTATCCGTGTCACTGCCCCACCTCCTTCAATAAGTCTCTTTTTCCTTATTTTTGGGCTTCAAAAAGGTCAGGGCAAGCCTTCAATATTTTTTGACCTCTCATTCTTTAGTGACATTATGATTAATTTGTTCCAAAATTTATAGGTATGCCGAATGATTGATTTACAAATCGGCTAAAACCATTTTAGTGTGTTTTCTTTTTCATAATATAACCAAGACACGCAAAATGACCTCCTGTCATCTTTAGTTGAATTAAATTTTCTTCGTCATGTTTTAAAACTGATCCGTTCCATCAGTATGCACCAACTTCCCCATTGGCAGCTCAAGCAGAACCACTCCAAACCAATAAATGTCTGCCTGGAAGGTATTTGATGAACTTGTGACCAGTCGTTGAGTGTCTTTGAAAGCATTAACAGTGGCAAGTCCAGAAGAATCTTGATTGTCAACAACCATAATGCCATATTCACTTATGGAAGCCTCCATGTTCTTAACCAGCAAGATATTGGAGAATTTTAGATTGCCATAAGCAATTCTATCCTCACAAAACTCCTGATGCAAGAAGGCCAATACCTTGGCAATGGTAGCTGCTACACCAAGTCTGATGGCCCAAACAAATACTCGGCCCATTTGGATTCCCAAGAGATTCATGTAGCATCGTGGAAACAAAAGTTCTACAATCTATGCTTATACATGTGTCTCATCTGGAAGCAACTATCCAGCAATTGTGCATTTCGGGAATAAATTTATGTGAACGAACTACCAATTTACGTGAAAAAAGACAAGAATTATGTAATTACCGTGGATAAGCTTGAGGAGGCTTCCATTCAGTCGATATTCGTAGACCAATAGCTTCTCTTGGATGGAAGAGTAAAAGGCAATGGGTGACCATACATTTTGGCGCTTCACTTGGGATAATTTGTGCATCCTTTGCCTAAACTCACTCATTGATATGGCCCAATCCTTAATCCTTTTAATAGCCTAAGGTATTCTGCCCTCAAGTGTGACCGTATAAAGGTTGCCATTTCTTCCTCTACCAAGCAATTCAGCAGGAGACTTCAGCAAGTCATTGAATTTTAATCCATTCACAGCAGAACTGGTAATAACTAGAGAATCCTGACGGTGTTTACTCCTGTTTTATAAACGCTCGATCAAGTTCTAGGCTTGTTGCAACTATCATCAAATAATGCAACCTTGCCCTCTCTATCAACCTTGTTCTCGACATGCAGCTGTTGGAACATTTACAAAATAAAAATTAACCATTTACTTTGATTTATTTATTAGTTATAAAAATGTTTTTTATAAAAAGATACATTAAAAAGAGTTGTATTTATTAAATTCAATAGACATTTTTCTTCACCAACTTTTTTGACCAAATAATCCTTGGACCATTGTATATACCGTAGTCCTTCAACCAAAAAAGAGAACATATAAGAAATATGTTGTTTTCTAGTAAGAACAATTTTAAATAATACACAAATTTCTTAAGAACTTGATTTCAATTATATAAATTATAGTTAAGTGTATTTTATTATGTTTAGTAAGAGAATTGGCTATAACTTGGTTACCATAATGTGAGGGCAAATTTTGCTTGAAGGAGAGTGACATTAGATGCACGTTTTGAACCAATTCTTTAATTTCCAACATAGTCCAAATTTTCGTCCAACGGAAACTCGGCTCTTCTTTCTTTTAAAGATCCTGTTAATAATGACAACTATAAAAACCAAATCTAGTACAAAATAGATATCATTCTTGGATTTTCCTGTCAAATTCCCTTCACCGACATCAGTAAGACTTATTGGCTTGTTGGGGTGTAGGGATGAACAATTTTTAGGTTGTGGTTGTTTAGGAAGTTGCTTTCATTGAATCGTCCCTTGGTGTCCGTAATGGGACCACCAAAATTGTTGAAATAAGCATTGAATCTATCTAAATTGGAGAAGTCGAAGTTGGGTATTTCATTAATTGTGATAAGTGAGAAATTTTAAGGCTTGAAATCTTGGACAACGCTGGCAAGTTTTTTCAGATTATTTAACTCAAAGGGTATAACTGGCAGATTGACAGAAAACTAATTATTATTAGTAAGTAGAAAGGGGAGGTTTTCGTTAGTTTGCAAACTCAACTAAGAGTTATAAAGCAATAAAGTTATTTTCAAGTTTAATTTAGTAGGAAACGTTGCAAGAGACTGTAAATATATGACATTTATCATCTTCTCTGTAGCCATAAAGAACACCAACAAAGTTCAACCATTCGACCTTTGATGAAGCAGATTTGTTATTGCTCTTTATTTTACATTTATTTTCCAATATAATGGGTTAAATCTACATAATAAATCTCTGTTAATCTTTGTTGTTGCTTGTTTGCCATTGTCAGTTACATTTGCAACTTTATATTAAGCTTTGAATGTATTT
The DNA here is from genome assembly GCA_021533255.1 of Ceriops tagal. Taxonomy (NCBI): domain Eukaryota; kingdom Viridiplantae; phylum Streptophyta; class Magnoliopsida; order Malpighiales; family Rhizophoraceae; genus Ceriops; species Ceriops tagal. The sequence goes on from CM038602.1 coordinate 7,145,946, forward strand.
TATATGGTAGTAATTTTATACTTGGTGTTAAGTTATAAAAGGTCAGCCATTTGACGAAGGTGCTGTGCTGTATCACAGAAATTGACACTGACAGTTGTCTTCCTAAAAGTTTAAACAATTCTTAGATAATAGTTAAAAAAAAAAAGAAAAGAAAAGAAGCACACAATTTCCTATATCTTTTAATCAGCTCTCCCTTTTTGATTTTTATGGATAGGACATCTTGAAGTTAGTAGTTCTTTGATTGAATACCTCTAAAAAGTTTTATACAAATTATTGTGATAAAACGATGTTAATCTAAAAACATGAAATTCGAATAAAACAAGAAAAAATATATTTACCTCTCCACAATGCGACCATATATCAAATACAAGATAGCATTCATTATTGCTATTTTTAACCAACTTAATTGGAAAATTCAAGTCGTAATTGAACAAATCTAACCTCTCTCCCGTGTCTCTCTCGAGCAAACATCTTAAGGGTTGATTGTCGCTGTAGCCAACAGCCTCCTGATCCACAAACCACTTCACAATTTGTCTAAATTTATCAAATAAACTAGAAATTTGTGCTCTCGTGTCTTTTTTTTTTTTTGGATTTTCTCAATTTTCGCATTGCCTTTGCATAGTTTTCCATCTCATTAGTAGTTCGTAAAATGATCCCTTCGAAAAAGTTTAAACAATTCCTGAATGGTAATTGTTACGAAAAAAAAGAAAAAAGCATAGTTTCCTGTATCGTTTGAGTTGCTCTCTCTTTGGTCTTCATGGATAGGATATCTTACAGTTAGCCTTCTTCATCTCTCGCAATAGTTCCTCAATTGAATAGCTTTAAAATGTTTCTCACTTTCCTAGGATTCATATCCATAATGTGATTTCCATTGTTTCATAAAAGCTAATGTTAATAAAATCCAAGGAACCATTATGTAACCATGCAAAAAAATTTTAAATATGATATAAATGTTAGCCATTTATTTTATAAATTTAAATTAAAAATTATCTGTTAATATTTTAATTAATTTTTTTCAATAAAAAATTTATTATTTAAATAGGAATGACTTTAAATAAATTTTTTATCATAACATATTAAATTTAAAATTTATCAATATATTCACTTATACATTTTTGTGTATTTAGTGATCATCCAATTTGTTCAAAAAAAAGAAAAAAAAAAACCAAAGAGGGTGACAGTCTTTATTCATATGATTTAACTATTCTTTACTCTTTTTCACAAAAAAAAAAAAAACTAATAATTAGATAATTGGTTTAAAATTGTGAATTGAATGCTATCTGCTCAATTTTTTACATGTGATTTTATGCATGAATCTATCACATGTATAAATTAATAAAATTTGTTAGTATTTATTAATAATGTGTTAGATTTATAAAAGAAAAATTTTGATAAGAATCAAAATATCATTTTTTAAAGATCATATTATGTCCATGAAAATACATAAAGTTTAAAATTTATTTACCAAATAATAAATTATTGAAGAAATTTATGAGAAAAAAAGAAAGAAAGTATGAGAATAGAGGGATAAAGAAAAAAAAACACATAATTAATTTTTTTTAAAAAACAAATTGGAGATATTGTGAATAATATTAATACAATATAATCTAGCTCCATCACACGTCATTAGAGGCAAGCTTCAAGTCAAGTGTAATCCTTCAGTGGTTTAAACTTTGGATATTTGGCACGTTGATGCGGGCGCATGTTAAAATTATTCACAGGCAAATTTCAATAGTTTCAGAGAAAACCGTCACTATTTAACTATATTTATTGAAATATATGATAGATCGACGAAAGCATCAAAATAATTTTATTTATTTGTTACATCAAAAATTCCGAGAATTCCTTGTATTCCCATATATGTCTCGCCTTGTCAACGTTTCTAGCCTTCAGCCCTGTAATCAGCGTTTCCTTGAGGGTGATTTGTAGAACTTTCTTCTTGGGTGTCATATTAACTGATACATTAAGTATCCTCCTCCTCCTCCTCCTCCGTCATATGACCCTCTGGTTGAGTGTGAGATTGAGTGGATTTTCTTACATGGTAAAGGCTTTCAGACTTCTGGCGGTAGGGACACCGCTTATTGGCACCCTCCTGGGCTTCTCCGAGTTATTCAAGCAGCAACTCAGGAAATTTCAAGCACCCTCCCTACAAATTAATCTTCCAGAGACTCCTACACAGACCAAATCCCTCACTAGAATTGTTAGCTGAGGGAATCTGCAGCGGCAATCCCCTTGACAGATGGGCAGAATTCATTCACACTATATTGTTTGCTAAGAGACACAATACATCCTTTCCCTACTAATTACTTCAACAAGCCAAAAACACACACTGTTTCTGGAATTATGTGGCTCCATATGCTTTGACTGGCTCACTTTTCTTTCTTTTTCTCACCTCACAACCCCCCCCCTCCCACAAAGTGAAAACTAGACCCAAAAAGAAAAAAGCAAAAGGGCTTGAAGGCTATGCAGATAGAATAATAGTGCTCAACTTGATGAAAATTTGTTCTCTAAGATGCATAAAAAAATAAAAATAATTTATTTCACACAATGACATAATTAGACAATAGAGAATTCATCCATTCTTGGGCATAACTCCACTTTTGACCTAAAAAGAAACACGCAGATAAATAAGTATCACATTCAGACTAGTTCTTCACAGTAGTCACATGCCTAAGAAGCATTTGCACAACTTCATGGGATATTCTTGCTGCCTCATTCTGGAGGTGATGGATTTTTGCCTCTGTTTCTTGCTCCAGCCTTTTCACATTAGCACCTGAGTCCCCACTCCTCTGTTTCATAAGAGATGGGTACGTTCTAGTCAGGTTTTCACTAAAAGGGTGATGTAGCATTTGCATACTGCATTAAGTGAAGGACAACCCAGGTACCAATACCAGGAATTTATGATCCAAATCAATAATGAAAAGAATCACAATATTAGATATTATACAAGGAGAGATGGCTAGCTTTGGTATAAGGATAATGTTACTTCATTGTGACCTCGAAGTCATGGGTTTTTGTCACAAAAATAGACTCTTTGCGAAAACAATTGTATGGTTACTTGCATTTGACCCTTCCCCAAGCCTCATAGTATGGGGTCTCACACACTAGGACAACCTTGTTTTTTTATTAGATAGAGAGACTAACTATGAGAAGCAATCCATCAGTGTCAATGCATGATGAATATAATACAATAGTATATCAAGGACCATAGCCTATCTTATTTACATTATATTGAGATGGAAAGTGCAATGCACTCATTGACTGAAGTTAGAGGTTGACATATAAGAGTTGGGGTTTATGTTACCTCTGCAAGCTTTCTCTGAAACTCAGCTTCCACTTGAGCACGGAATTGAGCAGCCTCCTTCTCAGCCTCTTCCTTGGCTTGTTTCAGTCTAGCTAATTTTGCTGCATAAAGAAAGAAAAGAAAGCAAAATGTCAAGACCTAAAAAATGCAATAAAGAAAATGCATAATCTTCTCCTCTTGTTTTAGCTCTGGCCTTGCTGTCTCAAAGTAAGAGAAGATGATGACAGATACCAAACCCTACAAATCTAAGAGAAGATGATGACAAATACCAAACCCTACAAATCTAAGAGAAGATGATGACAAATACCAAACCCTACAAATCTAGAAGTGATGATCTTGCTGCCGGTAAAGGGGTTCAAAACAGTTTTTATGTTTCAAGGTTTATAAATGAAGCCTGATGGTTCAATTACATCGTCTGTCTCATCTGCTTAAATTCCATAAGGTGCCTGGGCAGCAATAGATTCAAACACACCATATAGCAGATTCCATTCAACAGGAACTATTGCTGGATAATTCCAATCCTAACTTAAGGAAGAAAAATACACGAAGAGATTCAGGACAAAGTACTTGAAAGCTAGAACCAAGGAGCCAAGTAATGAATCTTAGAGAAAAAGATTGGCAAAATACTTTCAGTTCACTTTAATGTCAAGTAATAGTCATGGTATTGTACATTGATTTTTGAAAGAACATGAAGCCAACAATTTCATCACCAAAATAAATAAACAACTTAAAAAAGGGTAAGTATATGCCTTGGTTGCTGACATTGTTAAAAAAGAAAAAGAACAAATGTGCTTACCACTTCTGGCAGCATTGACAATATGCTGAGCTTCTTGTTCAGCAGCTAGAAGGAGTTGAATTCCATTTTGACCCCGGTTCCCATCCATTCTTCCTGAATTCCTCGATGCCACAATGAAATGTAAGCAATAGCTCAAATGGAATTAGCATTTTCAAGTCTCAAACATAAAACAAGTTGCTTCTTCCAGTGACATGATTACTGGCTTGTCTGCCAATCAATGATGTGTTGCAGCAGTAAAACACACATTTTAAAACACAGACAATCCATTAAAGAAAAAACATCAGTTGCAAGACGGTCAACAAAATGGTGATGCGACCTATGGCATAATAATGGATATAAATTTCAAGCACAAAATAAGAAATGAATACCTGCACAAACCAAGAAAACAACAAAAAAATAAAAAATAAAAAAAATCCTTTTATAAAAGAATAACAAAAAAGAAAAGAAAAGAAAAAACAAAAAAGCCTTTATTTGGATTTGATCATATAATAGACAGTTAACCAATAACCAACAACGAAACAAGAAAGAATGGCAAGCTGAAGAACCGGGTAATTGCATGCCAAGTTTCCCAACAGCTTAAAATAGTAGCTTGGCAGGAAAAATATTACATAAACGGGAAAAGCAACCATAATTAGGGCTCAACAACCCCAATAATGCAAGACATTAGATTGACATTCTAGAAAAATTAAAGAATTACGCGCCCTTTAAACCAGAAGGCAAATCAATAGAAGGGAGATTAGTAAAGTAGCCTTGAGTGCAATACAATGTTGATTGAATTCCTATTTATGAAACCGTAACGATCACATTGCCAAATGCAACCAATTCGTTCAGCAAATTAAACCATCAAATCCAGATTCATCCATTAAGAATTTACACCCGACAAATTGGAGAATTAAAACAAAGATAAAACATGACATCTTATTTTACCGGGTGGTTTTGAAAAGCAAAAAAAAAAAAAAAAGGAACATCTCGAGATCAAGAAAGTTCGAGCGATCATAGCTGTACGGAATACAACATGGATATATAAAGACAGTACCTAGGAGCCAGAGAGAGAGAGAGAGAGAACTGACACCAAGCGAAGCGAATGTAGGAGCTTCTGGGTCGAGAGAGAGAGAGCTGGTTTTGTTAATTGGCTTCAATTAGAAGAACTAGATGACAGGTGCACGGCACTTGTCAGGAGAGGAAGACAAGAGTTCATTTGCGTGAACGAAGGATGCTGGAAACAGAGTGGGCTGCCTTCTCTTTAGGAACAAGGAGGCCTCAGAAGCCCTTGGGCCCGTCACTCGCATAATTTTGAAGTTTTGTCCCAGTCGGCAAAATGACTTCCCCCGTTGAGTAGTGGAAGTTAATTTATGTTAAACGGCCGAATATTTGTTGTATCCCATTATCCAAAATTTTGGATTCTAACTTTAATGAAAAGAAAAATACATTTATATAAAAAAGATAATATTACTGTATTATATAATTTATAATTTAATAAATTTTTTAATAAAAACTTTTTGTCTAAAAATTGTAATTTATGCCTTAAGATGTTTGTAACTTTTAATTTCGATAATTGAAATAAAATTTCATTAATTTTAATAATGACAATTAATGGGAATAACTTTATTTTACATATGTTAAGTATGTTTACGAAAAAAAAAAAATTTAAAACTCATTTTTAAGTTGAAAACGTTTTATAAAATTTCAAACTTCAAAGAGAAGGCTTAGTTGGTTAAAATCAAAAATCAAAAATTAAAAATCAAAAATAAAAAATGAAAAAAAAAATCTTTTTAAAAAATATTTTACACCAAACTAACATAGTATTACAAGTTATCATCAATAAACTTCATTAACTAGATCAATCTTTAATCATTACTAGGTCATTATTAATAAGCCAATAATATAATAAGTGTTGCTATATGCTTCTAGAATTGATGTATTAGTTATTACTTTAAATACATGGTTGAATTTTTATGTATATAATTAATTAAATAAAATTTTTTTTTATCTTTAACATTATTTATATTTATGATATGATTATCAATAAATATACTTTACAAAAATAATTTGATGAGATTATAATTATAATATACATATAAAATCAAATTATTATTCTTAAATATTCTCGATTAATACATTATCAAAATGAAACATTGATGAATTTGTGAGATTGATAAATGTTATATTTTTTTTCTTATAAAAAATAGTTGATTTTATAAATTAAATTTTGAAGTTATTTAGACAAAAATGTAGATATTTGTTAGTCAAACAAATTTACTAAATTGACTTACTATGAGAATTTTTAAATAAAACATTACTTATGTATTTAAGAAATTTTTCATATGATAGTTATATAATTAATTTTTGCACTTTAAATCACTAAGATATTTCATATAAGAATTAGTATATTTTAATCTCACCTTTAAGTTATCCTAATCAAAGATCATTTTATATGGTAAATGTTAAGTATATCATAAATTATACATAGATAATTGATTTATCAATAAAAAAAATTCATTATTTTGAATTAATAATGAGAGAATATTCCATTTATTTCTAATGATTATTAATTTAAGAAATCTTTGTGTAATGTTGAATAATAATTTATCACAAATTATGATCTCATTTATGGAATCAATAATCATGCGAATGTTTGTAAATTAAGATAATTAGACAATATGAAGTTGACATTAATTACAAGTTATATATTTGATTGGAATATTAGTGTGAAAAGACTGAATTACACTTAAAGGCCATATACTAAAGGGAATGGCCAAGTCACTTTTACAATGCTAATATTTAGTGGTCATAATATATGATTAGTCATTAAATCTTGATCCATGAATAATAATTGATTAATCAAAAAATTAATAACAGATTAACAAGATTTAATTTATTTAATCATTAGAAATTATATTTTATATTCATTACAACAAGTTAGGATTTTAATGTAATATAGATATAAAAAAAATTGTGTAAACATAAAATTGAGATCAAATTGGATTTGATTAAAAAATTTAAGAAACTTATAAAGTCAAATATATTATATTTGAAATATAAGGAATATAGTGTTATTTACATAAATTGACACAATTATACTTATTAAGGTTCAATAACTGTATGCCCAACATAATATATTTAAACTATTAATCTCCCTTAACATCACATCCTTTAATTAACATCATAAATGTATTTGAAGAGTACTAAGTAGAAAGCAATAAAATTTTCTTAGAGCTATATGGTTGAAATGGAAATGGAGCTATAGGTGAGTGATATTCTATAGGAGCATTATTATTACTTATACCCTTTATATCATTATGTTCTTAATGAACATTCTCATTATTATGCTTTAAAACTTTACCTTGAACATCAAATGCATTAACTAAAGGTATATCAAGAACTAGATTATTATCAACAAAATTATTATTAGCTTAGAAAGTTGCCTTTTTAATATCTTTAATGATTTAATTCTTAAAGAACACTAAATCTTTGCTTCTCACAAGTTTCTTCTTAACCAAATCATAAAATCAATACTCCAAGTCATTTTCATTATAACCAAAAAAGATACACTATTGAATCTTCACATTTAACTTTAATGATTCATCTTTAAAAACATGAATAAAAGCCTTGTAGCAAAAAACTTGTGAAAGATCATAAGAGACTTTCTTATTAAACAAAGCTTTGTCTAGAACATTACCTTGTAAAGAAACAATAAGAGACAAATTTATCATATATGTCACTATATTTAGAGTTATAATTTAAAAGGATTTAAGGAGCTTTGCATTTGAAAAAAAACATCTAACCCTCTCAATTGTGGTGTTAAGGTGACATCTATTAGTGCCTAACGCTAAGCACCTGACAATAGTTAACAAATAGGTTATTGTATTAACAAGTATTATCAGTATAGACACATTTTAGCTACTTAGTTTATCTTTAAACCAAGGTATAAAATTATTTGATAACATAAAAAACTTAATCCTTAATCTTAAAAGCATAAATCAAAGACTTTCTTGAGTAATCATCAATAAAAGTCACACAATAAAGAGCACTATTAACTAAGTGTACCTTTAAAAAACCACACACTTTAAAATGTACCAACTTTAACAACTTTGATTTCTTATAAGGAGAGTGACTTTAAAATGTAACTCTTTGTTTTCTAGCTAAATAATGAGGATATTTTTTTTAAAAATTACACTTTTTATTCTTGAAAACAAGTTCTTTTTCATTAAATGATTTAACCCCTTTTGGCTTATATGATTAAACTATTTATGTTAAAATTTAGTTAAATTATCATTTTTTACTGTATTCATAACATTTATGAAAAATATAGGCTTATATAAAATACAAACCTAAGCATTTCTTACCTTAAGTTAAAAACCAAGCAACCATTGTTGAGCTTTCACTAATCATCACTTAACATATGGAAAAACAATCATTATAAAGCATCCTTATTAAAATCCAATTCAAATGGATATCTAAGATATGTCTAATATCTATTAATGTCAATCTTGTTCCACTATTGGTCTTTAAGTAGGCATTACCTATGCTAAAGATTTATAATAAGTCATTGTTACATATCTTTACTACCTTTTAATCACCAAGTGTATATGTTGTGAAAAGCTCCTTATGAAAAGTAACATCACCAATAATAATAAGGTCACTAGTACTAAAAGTAATAGCAATAGCAATATGATCATTACCATTATTTTTCTTTTTATTATTCCTATTACCATCTTTATTTTCTTTCTCCAACTTGTAACAATGTTTCTAAATATGACCTATTTTTCCATAATAAGGCTTTTAGATAGGTTTTAGGTTCAAGAATAACAACGTGACTTCATTTATATAAATTTTCAAGAGACCTTATGCTTTTGACTAGCTTATTAGCAAAGTTTGCAATTTCTTCTATTATAGGTTCACTTTTTATTATGGTTTTGGAGTTGTATTAGTGTTATTGTTTTGCATTTTAGGTTAAGATTTGCTTTAATCTTAGGTTGTTTGCTTATCAAATTTGACATTCCTACTGATAAATACTTTCTTAGTCTAAGTTGTAAATCTTATAAACTTTAACATTCATGTTATAATCAAGCAAAATTTGACTTTTTAATCTATGATCTAGTTTACCTTTTTTTAGTATTAGGAATTAAGTTATAACAAATGCTTCTAAACACTTTGAGATCTATAATGAAGGTTTATCACCATACTATGTATTGAGTTCATCTTTAATGGCTAGTCTTTAATGACTATTTATCACCATAAATATGTTGATTTGATGTTATGAATGTCGTTGAGATATAGTGAGGTTATTGGGAGAAAATGGTAATGACAAGTCAACTTTGGTATTGAGAAGTCAATGTTGACCGTTGACCGTTGACCCTAAATTTTAGGAGTCAAGATTGACCATTGACTATCGACCATTAACACTAAATTTTAGGAAGTCAATGTTGACCATTAACCCTAAATTTTAGGAATTAAATCCGACCGTTGATTGTAGGGCAACATGTGAGAATTAACGATGATTGTTAATGATCATGTAGCCTTAATCCCAAGGCTTTATAAATACCCCTAAGCATTTTGCAAAAAGTGTGTATGCTGCAAAAAAAAAAAAAAACAAAAAAGAGAGAGCTAGCCAAAAAGAGAAGTAAGCGGCAAACCTAGAGAAAAAGGGAGGTGAATGGCAAAGAAGAGGTAACCACCAAGCAAGGTGCAACTGGCCAAGAAGGAGAGAAAGAGGTAGTAAGGTAGCCAACCAAGGAGAGGAAAGAAAGAAGCAAGGTAGCTAGCCAAGGAGAGTGCAGCAGCTACTAAGGAAAAAAGGTAAGGTAGTCGGCCAAGGAGAGTGCAACAACCACCAAGGAGAAGCAGTGAGGTATAGTTGGCTAAGGAGGAAAGAAAGAGAGCAAGGTAGCTAGTCACCCACACCAGCAAACCCTCACCAAGACAGCCTCCGCACCAGCAAGCCCTCACAAAGGTGATAATAGCAACTAACCACCACACCAGCACATTAAAGAGGCTTTCCAGTAGACCAGCAGCATGTCCCTACACGTTTAAGAGGGTATACCAGTAGTAGCTAACATCCTTATAGGTCCAAGAGGGTATACCAGCACTAGCAGCATGTCCTTGCATGTCCAGGAGGGTATATTAGCAATAACAGCACGTCCTAGCATGTCCAAAAGACTTCCTAACTGCAACAACATGTCTAAGAGGCTTCCCTGTAGTAGCAGCATGTCCAAGAGGCTTCCTAGCAATAACAGCACATCCAAGAGACTTCCCAACACGTCCAAGAGACTTTTTAGTAGTAACAGTATGTCTAGGAGACTTCCCAACAACAGCAGCATGTCTAAGAGACTTCCCAATAGTAACAACATGTCCAAGAGGCTTCCTTGCACCAGTAGCACATCAAGGAGGATATAGTCACACCAGCAAACACTATTAAGGTAGCAACCGCACCAGCTAACTAACAAAGTAGCCAAGGAAGACAAAGTAGAAGGAGATAAAAGCAGCGTGTGAGTCCAGCAGGAGGTGGACCAGTAGCACAAAGGTCCTGCACCAGCAATCAATATGCAATAGTAAGTGGTGCATAAGCAGACAATAGCAGCGCGACTGGATAGTAGCAGCGGCGCAAGAAGACAACTGTAGTGCTCGCAGATAACAATAGCAGCGCAGGTGGATAGCAGCAGCGGTGCAAGTAAATAGTAGCAGCACACTTGGATAGCAAGAACAATGCGTGTGGACAGCAGCCGCAGCGCGTGTGAACAGAAGTAGCAGCGTACGCGGACAGCAGCAACAACATATATGGACAATAGGAATACTATGTGCGGTAAGCAGCCGTAGTGCTTGTGGATAGCAGGAGCAGCATATGCGAAGTGCATGCAAACAGTAGTAGTAGCACAAATGGACAGCAACAACTATGCGTGCAAACAACAGGAGTAGCACGCGTATATAGTAGGAATAATGTGTGCAGACAGTAGTCACAGTGCATGCAAATGGCAGCCAAGGTGTGTGCGAACAATAGCAGCATAACTTGTGTAGACAGTAGGTAGAGCTTGTGCGGACAATGGGCACAAAAAGCATGAATAGTAGGCATAGAGAGCGTGGATAGTGGGCACAGCACACACAGATAGCAGGCATAATGCATACAGACCACGAGCACAGAACGTGCGGACAGCAGGCATAGAACACGCAGACAGCACGTACGGACAACATTAATAGAGCACACAGATAGTAGCGGTAGCGTGTAGGACAGCATTCACAGAGCGTGAAGACAACAGCAGCAGCGTGTGCAGATAGCGGCAGCAGTGTGTAGGACAGCATTCGCAGAGCGTGAGAACAACAGTAGCAGCGTGTGCTGACAACAATGGCAACACACGCAAGAAACACCAGTAGCGAAGGAAGGAGAAGATTCATATACTGTTCTAATAGTTTGTACACATTGAGTAATCATTCTCCAAGAAAGGTTTTAATCACAAACTCTTGATAAACATGTTGAAAAACGGTGAGATACCCTTAAAGTGATTAGGAGATCAATTCCTTGATTGGGAGATCATTGTAAATGGTTAAGGAGTGATCTTTCCACAAGTGGTTAAGGAGTGATCCTTCCACAACCAAACTATATTCCTTGATAACAAGAGTGGGTTATGTGATTTAGGAGGTATCCTATCACACTATGAACGTACCTTACACATTGTGGGTGAACTATGTAAAAATTGTCATGTGTGCTTGGGTGCTTGTGCATTGATTTATATTTGTACGGTTGTGCTCACATAAAAGAAAAAGATAAAAATTAGATCATCAACACTAACAAGCCACAGAGGTTAAATCCAGATTGATTTGTAAAAATAAGATATCTCACACTGATTCACCCCACTTCTCAGTGTGACCTACAATAGTCCTCATTACTAAGCTTTATAAGGTGTTTTCCTTTTCAAGGCTTTAGTAGAAAGCCTATTTGGTAAAGATACAATTGTATTAACAACCTATACCAAAAATTTCTTAGAAAACCCTTTTCAAATAACAAGCAATTAGCCATTAACATAATTATCTTGTTCTTTCTTTTCAAGACACCATTTTGTTAAAGAGCTAAGTGGCTGTTAGTTTATGATAAACACTAGAATCTATAAAAAACTTATTGAACTTATTAAAGGTGCATTTTGTTCCATTATTTGAGTTGAGCATCTTGATTTGGTAGCCAAATTGATTCTCTATCCATGTCTTGAACTTATGGAACACATCAGGCATATTAACTTTATGATGTAGAAAAAAAAAAACTTAACATATTTTAGTCAAGTCATTAATGAACAATACAAAGTATCTATTATCACTTCCTCATGAAACCATACATATCTATATGTATTAATTAGAGCTTCTTCGTTGCTTCATAAGTCTGGTTTACTAAAAAAATGCAACCTAGATTATATTTCATATTGGTAGACTTCATAAATTAAGCTACATTTTGTTATTGTTGGCACACTAAGAAGAAGATGTTATTTATGCAAAAGGACTAGAGATTCATAATTGGAATGAACTAATCTTTTATGTCATAGACTTGAATCATCAAAACATGAATATGTTGAGCCCATCTTTGATGGCTAATGTTGGATTTGTTGTCAACAGCATCTCACATAGTTGCCTGTGTTGATTTGATGTTTGGAATGCTATTGAGATGTAGAGAGATCGTTGGTCAAAACCGTTGATAGTAGGTCAACTTTGAAGTCAATAAGTCAATATTAACCGTTGACCTTAAATTTTAGGGGTTAAGGCTAATCGTTGACTCTAAATTTTAAGAAGTCAATGTTGACCATTAACCTTAAATTTTAGGAATCAAATCTGACCGTTAATTATAGGACAACCTTTGGGAATAAATGATGACCGTTAATGATTGTGCAATCCTAAATCTCAAGGCTTATAAATACATCCATACATCTTTCAAAAGATGTGTGTGCTATAGAAAATTAAGAGAGAATGGCAAAGAAAGTGACTGGCCAAAAGAGAGATACAGTGACAAAGAGAAAGGTAGCCACCAAAAAGAGAGTAACCGACTAAGGAGAGGTGAAACTGGCCAAGAGAGTTGTAATCAGCCAAGAGAGGTGCAGCACCAAGGAAAGGTACAGCACCAAGGAGAGGTGCAGCTAGTAAAGGAAGGTGCAGCAGCTGACAACCCTACCAAAGGAAGAACAAGGTGCAGTCGACAAAAGAGGTAGCTACACCAAAGAAGGTAACAACTGACAACCACTTAAAGGAGAAGGTGCAATAACCACTTGAAGGAGAAGGTACAGCAGCCACTCGAAGGAGAAGATGCAATAGCCATCCAAATGAAAAGGTGCAATAGCCACCAAAGAGGGAGACAGCAGTAGCAACCAATCAACCACACAAAAGGAGAAGGCGTATAGCGACAAACCACACCAAGGAGTGGTGTGTAGTGGCAGCCAATCAACCATACCAAGGAGAGGTGTGCAGCAAGAGGAAACCAGCAGCAAGGAAATTAGTAGTAATTACAGCAGTAAAGAAACCAGTAATTGTAGCAAGGAGAAGGGAGCAATTGTAGCAAGAATAGGGTAGGTGAGGTAGCACAACTAGCAGCCTGCAAAATTGACAGCAGATGAATCACAACTAGTAACTTACAGAATTGGCAGCAAGTGAATCATAACTAAATGCTTACAAAATTGGTAGCAGGGCAAGCAACATTAGTAGTAGAAGGAGAAAACTTGTCTTGGCAGCACCTATAGGCGAAAAGAACCTGCCAATACAGCAAGTAAAGCAACTTGCCAAGGTAGTAAGAGAGGTAACACCAACAGTAGGGGAGGGGAACCTACCAAGGCAGCAAGTGAGGCAACTTACCAAGGTAGTAGGTAAGGCAACCTACCAAGGTAGCACTGACAGTAAAGGAAGGAGAAAACCCACGTTTTACACTAGCAGCCTATGCACATTAAGTGATCCTTCTCAGGAAAGTGTTAGTTAATAACCTTTTCATAAACTTCATGAAAAATGGTGGGAAACCCTTGGAGTGATTAGGGGATCAACTCTTCTAATGATTAAGAAATCAAACCTTTGAGTGATTAGGAAATCAACTCTTTGATCGGGAGATCATTGTAAGTGGTTAAGGAGTGATCCTTCTACAACATTAATTGTATCCCTTGAGAACAAGAGTGGATTATGTGATTTAAGAGTGATTCTATCACATTGTGGATGTAGCTCACCTATTGTGGGTGAACCACATAAAAATTATTATGTGTTCTTAGGTACTCACATTTGGTTGATATCCATACAGCCGCTCTCACATAAAGGTATAAGATAAAAAATTAGATTATCAACTTTAACAAGCCACAGAGGTTAATTCAGACAGATTTGTAAAAAACAAGTATCTCACATTGATTTACCTCCTTCCTCTCTTAGTGTGAGACTTAAGAAGGTCCTTATTAGAACATATGTATCATGGATATGATTTTAGTTTATTGTAAAGCTTCTGGTTTTCATCTCAAGAATAATTATCTCATTACTAGAGGAATCTAGAATATTACATGTATTGTCTTTAAACAATAATTCATAAATCTTTTCTAGTAGTTACTCCATGCTTAACAAACTTTGATATATTTTAAGTACTTAAAGAACATCAAAGTTAGTTTTAGTACTTGTTGGAGTCTCTACTGATAAAGACCTTCTTCCTTTCATTTAGATATACTTTTCATTGTCAATCTTTACCTTAAATGAATAAGTAAGATCTAGAGTTATGAACTTCTCAACATCATTTATCATATGATGTATGTATCTACAATCTATTAGCTATGCTTTTGCTTTTTTGCAAGTTACACCAAACATATGGTTTTCTTATTACTAATCTCTTATAGCTTAAGTTTATTTGGAGCATTTTGTTTAGCTCTTTTATCCCTACAAGCCTTAGCTATATGTTCTTGCTTATTGTAAATTCTACATTATATATTAAGCCTAAACCAATAATATCTTTCTAAATGTCCAATCCTTTTATAATGCTTACAAAGTGAGTACTTTTTCCTATTTTTTTCCTCTTTATTACTTTCCTCTATCTCTCTTCTCTTTATCTTTCTTCTCACTAATAGATTTCTTATTTCTTTTTGTTATTGTTTCCTTTTACCCTTTGCAAGCATAACAACTTTATTAACATCACTTTGACTAATAGCCTTTCTTCACTTAAAAGCTTGTAATGCATGTATAAGATGTGCTAAGATAAACTTGCTTAAATCCTTAGTCTTTCAAAGAAAATATCATAGATTCATATTTTTAGGCAAGTATACTAATTTTTTCCATTATCCTTTGATTAGTCAACTCCTCCCTAAGTAATTTGATTTCATTAACAATCTTTATCAATTTATCAATAAATTGTTTCACTTATTCATTATTGTTGAAGTTCTTAACTTCTCACTAGGATCTACTAGTTTGTGATACTAAAAGGGGGGGTGAATCAGTATCACCACAATTCGCAATTCGCAGGTAAGTGAACAACTTCAACCTCTTCTTAAAAGCAAACTCTTTCTCAGACTCGACTAAGGTAGATCTATTACTACCTACTAATCACAATAGTTCTTAAAGTCACCTTTTAAATACTTTGCCTAATAGACAATTCAGATGTTTTTGTTTAGGTCTTCTTTTAGCTTATATACTTTACCTGCATTCACAACTCAATTCAAAACACAGAAGATAAAGCAAATTAAGGACACACGAGATTTACGTGGTTCCGTTAACATAATGTACATCCACGGTGGTAGGGACTCTCCCTTACGGAGACTATCCACTATACTTGAGAATTCCAGTTACAATGGATGTCTTAATCCTTTGCTTCTTTCACCATTGTAATTACTAAGCAAGTACAATACAAAGAGTGTCACTTACTGTGTCTACCCTTTTTCTAGCTTGTCTTGCCTCTGTTGAATTGAAAGGCAGCTCCACTGCCGCTTAAACGTTCACCGCAATGCTCTCTAACCTCTCTTGAAGAAATCTGGAAATACATTGAGTTCTTTGAATGCTTCGCTGAATTCCTTCTCTACGTTGTCTCACACAATTCCTACTTTCATCGTTTCATGGTCTCACCCGTCTCCTTGCCCCACGATCTCACTGTTGTCGCACGTTCTGGTCTCACGTCGATGCATGTTCTGATCTCACGCCATCGCATGTTCTGGTCTTCTTCTCTTCCTGGGGTAAAGTGTTTCTGGTTTTTGCTCTCACCTCACGGTTCTGGTTTTCTTCCAGCCGGTGGTCTCCTGTCTCACGCCTCACCTGTCCGTTTCTCTCTCTCTTGCTGTCCAGTTGGATTTCTCTCTCTTATCGCCGAATTTCTCTCTCTTATCGTCTAGCCGAATTTCTCTCTCACCATCCAGCCGCATTTCCTCTATTCTGCCGATAGTCTCTCTCTCTTCGTCCACCCCTCTTTGGCCATTCCGGATTTTCTCTCCTTTTCCCTTATTTGGCCATGTTTTCTCTCTCTTTCCCGTCAACTCCTTTGTTCTGGCCATATACCTCTTCCAACGGCTGTCTTAATTTTTCTCTCTTTCTCTTGTGTTTCGCCAACCGTTGGTGTGCCAGTGGTGTGCTGTTCCTTTGCCGTCCACTCTCCTCTTTGGCTATGTCAGATTTTCTCTCCTTCCCTTGTTTTGTCATCCTCTTGCCGTCGGTGTGCTTTGACCGTATGTTATGTTTTTCTGTTTTCTCTATTTGGCCATCACACATTTTTGTGTTTTGCCGTGTATTTAATTGTGTTGGCCTTTCCCTAGTTTTGTCTTCTAAGATCTTTATATACTCTCTTCCATGAAACCCCAATAGGGCTTACGCGACAGATTTACGTTTTTGCCCCTCCAAGGCTTACGCGGCGAATTTATATTCTTGCCCTTCCATGTGGCTTTACTTTATTGCACACTTAAACCTAGTTGACAACAATTACAACCCACAAGGCTGTGGGAACAACAATCTTCCCCTTTGTAATTGTTGACAACACTCATAACAAAAGCTACTATGCAATAGTTTCAACTCCCCCTAAATATGCACTCCCCCTTTCTTAATAGCTCCCCCTGCATTATTGCTTCTCTCCCCCTTTGCCAACCAATTACAAATCTAAAAAACTCGCAAAGTAGAGATGGAGGATTCACCTGATTTTAGGCTTAAGGATGCATTTGCACAAATAGACTCAATCTGTGATTTTCAAATAGCTCTGTGGACAAAGATTTAGTTCGATCTTATATATCTTTTTCAACAGATTTAGGTTCAACTTGTGAGAGTAAAGCAATAACTCCCACAATTCTTCTTCTTGTTGTAACTCCTGCTGATGGGTCACTTATGATCTGATTTTCTTGATGAGCACTTGTCCACGTTTTCTTTGGCTTTCTTTCTTGCACAGTCTTAGTTGCAAGAGGATCTCTTTCTTCATCAATCACATACAAATTTCTAGCTGTTCTCTTCCTGGCTGCAACAGTATTGCCTTCTTTACTCTTTACCTGGCAACTTGTTTTTGTGAATATTATCTTATGGTCTTCATTGCATAGTTTGTTGACAGATATTAGATTATATTTGAGTCCTTCAACGTGTAGAACATCTTTCAACTTTCCTCTTCCAATGTTTACTGACCCCTGACCATTGATCTTGAGTGAATCATCATTGCCAAACTTGACTCTGCCTTCTCTTGATTTGTTTAGCTTTGATTATTTACTCTTGTCTCTCGTCATGTGCGAAGTGTATCCACTATCAAGGATCCACTACTTATCCTTGCAATTAGCCTTTAGTGCAATTTTAGCTATATTAGCCACCTCCCTTTTTGCTCTATATTCCTTCTTTTGAACTGGCTGGAAGATAGCTTTTTCCTTTTGCTCAGCTTTGACTGCACCGCTTGTTTTCACTGTGCCATTGAGTGCCTTCTCTTGCTCAGGGAGAAGTGTCATGCATCTCTTGGCATTATGGCCATCCTGCCCACATCTTTCACACTGTTCCAAGTCTGCCAATATAGCAAACTGGTTCTTTGAAGCTACTGGTTTGGGCTTCCACCAACAATCCTCGTCAACGTGTCCTTGCCTTTTACAGTATGTGCAAGAACTCATGATAGGTGATCTCTTTTGAATTCTGTATTGTCTCCCCCTGTATGCAGCATCGTATCTTCTCATGTTGGAGACATATATTGGCCTTCTCCGCCAGCAGTTACTCGCCTTATGACCCCAAACTCCACAATAAAGGCAATGACCTTAAAACTGCCTTTTCTTGGGTCTGATCATAGCTTGTCTTCTTTTGTTCATCACTTGTTGTGTAGGCAAAGTTACTGGCTTCTTTGCTCATGTGACTTTCATTTCAGTCACCTTCTTATCCTTCTTCTGTTCAGCTGTAGCCCTCTACTGGCTGACTTTCTTTTCTTCCTTCTTGTTTGCCACCTTAGATTGCTTCTTCAGATCTTCTTTATTCTCAACTATCTTCTTTTGAGTCACAACCTTCTCTTTCAACTTCTGTGGCACATTTTTATTTTCTTTAGCCAATGCAGCCTCAAATTGTTGCACTTTTTCTACATTCTTCTCTTCTTTTGCAAAACTTGTTTCTCCTATCATTTCAAGCTTCTACAAGTGCTCTTTGCTACTTTTGAGTTGTTGTTGAAGTCTCAACAACTCTTTCTCTATTTCTTCAATTTTTTAAACCCTTGAGCCAAGCTCTACTGTAAGGTCTTCACATATTTTGATCTGTTCTTCAAATTTTCTCTTCAAGTCAATATGCTCAGCCCTTATTTCATCCTTTTGACTTTCAGCTTCCTTAGACATTGGTTCAACTTGTTTTATATGGGCCTCTAACCTTCTTATGGTTTTGCCCCTTCTGATTATCTCCTTTAAAGTTGCTTCCAGCTCAACTTCAAGATCTGGCTCTTCTTTATCAATCTCCTCTTTCTCTTCAGAGGTTGAGCTACCACCTTGTGCTAATGCCATAAAGACATGCTCATCTGATGAGTCTTCATCTTCCTCCTCATCAGCTTCTTTTATCTAACTCACATAACTCTTGAATGAGCCTCTCTTCTTCTTCTATGGGTTGATAGTCTTCTTGCTTGACTTCTTTGATTTGAATGATGGTTTTCTTTATCTTGAATTTTGCTCATCATCACCATCCTCATCTTCATCATCAAGTTTCACTTTGCACTGAGAAACAAAGTGTCCAGTCTGCCCATAACGATAACATCTCAAGGACAACTGTCCTTTTCCCTTCTTAGACCCCTTTTTGAATTTCCTTGTGAAGTAAGCCAATACTTCACCTTCATTTTCTTCCTCCTCCTCATCATCATCCTCACTAAATGATTCTTCCTCTTCTTTTATCTTCTAGTGTTTCATAACTTTGAAAGCTATCTCCTTTGATACCTTCGTTGTTGCAAAGCTTTCAGCTGACTTTATCCTCATCTTATATGCAATGAGATTGCACTGGAGATCATGCAGATACATAGAATTGAGATCTTTACTATCCTCTATGGCTGCTACCTTTGAGGCAAACCTCTCAGGCGGAATTCCTAGAATTTTCTTCACAATAGATAAGTCCTTCTTGTTCTTCCCATGACTTCTAAGGTCGTTTACAGCATCAATAACCCTAGTGAAGAACTCTTTGACTGTCTCATTTTTCTGCATTCTGAGAGATTCATATCTCTCCTTGAACACTTGAAGCTTAGCCTCCTTCATTCTGCCATCACCTTCATAAACTTTCTGCAATCTGTCCCATATCTCCTTGGCAGATTTGCAGAGCATAACTTTAGCATACTCAGCATCTGTCAATGCTGAAATGATGACATTTGAGGCCTTCCCATTTATCTCAAACTGCCTTAACTACTCTGAAGTTGGGTCTTTACCTTCTTCTGGAGCCACAAAACCCTCCTGTACGTATTTCACCATGTTCATGCCCATGGTTGCAAATACCACTTGCATTCTTACTCTCCATATATGGTAGTTGGTTCTATTGAACATTAGAACCTTCTTACTGTAAGTAGTGCTGGTGCTGGTACTGGCTTCTATTTCTCAATATGCTGAACAAGTCAAACTTTTAGATCCCTTCAAACTAGTACACCAAGCTGTGAAGTTTCAAACTGGTGAACCAGTGCTCTGATACCAATTGAAGTTCTTGACTTCTCCCTAGGATCTACTAGTTTGTGATACTGAGAGGGGGGTGAATCAGTATCACCACAATTCGCAATTTGTAGGTAAGTGAACAACTTCAACCTCTTCTTAAAAGTGAACTCTTTCTCAGACTCGACTAAGGTAGATCTATTACTACCTACTAATCACAATAGTCCTCAAAGTCACCTTTCAGACACCTTGCTTATTAGGTCTTCGTTAGTTTATGGGTTGGCTAATACTTTAGCTGCGTTCACAACTCAATTCAAAACACAGAAGATAAAGCAAATTAAGGACACACGAGATTTACGTGGTTCCGTTAACATAACGTACATCCACGGTGGTAGGGACTCTCCCTTACGGAGACTATCCACTATACTTGAGAATTCTAGTTACAATGGATGTCTTAATCCTTTGCTCCTTTCACTATTGCAATTACTAAGCAAGTACAATACAAATAGTGTCACTTACTATGTCTACCCTTCTTCTAGCTTGTCTTGCCTCTGTTGAATTGAAAGGCTGCTCCACTGCTGCTTAGAAGTTCACCGCAACGCTTTCTAACCTCT
>CM038602.1:7169768-7182268 GCA_021533255.1 Ceriops tagal
CTGGTATAGTAGAATGACAACTCCAATTTCTATTGCATCCCAGATATCAAAGGCTTAAGATAAGCCTTCATCATGAGCGTCCATTGGAGATAGTTATCTCTATTGAACTTTGGAGGTGACAGTGGAGAAAAATTTATAAAAACTATTTATATAGGCTAACTTAGTCTTTTGCGATAAACTCTCTCAAACCTTTCTTCCAAATTTCCACTCCCTCACATGTTGCTCTTTTGTATTTACTCTCAAACCTCACAATTTTTGGCAGGTCCCTAAAGGATTAAAATGCTTTGATACCATTCTGTTGTTAAATTATGTTTCATACATTTATTATTGGTTTATATTTCAATTTTTGCATTTACCAAAATTAAGAAGTAACAAAAACAAAAAGGTGCTTAATTCATTCAAGATCATTCCTTTTACAAATAAGGTTTGATATAACTTCAAATTTTAGATTTAAATTTAAAATTCTATAGGAAGGGTAACAAAAAATTCAAATTTAAAATATAAAAATCCTAATTCAAATTTTTTACTAAAACATAATAAAGTAGATTAATATAAGTTGCAAGCTTTTCTAACATCTATGTTAACTAATTTGACTAATTTTTTAAATGTTAAGGGAAGCTAATAATAAAAAATAATAGTAGCTGCAATACTGAAAAGCAAACCAGCTTCACCAATGTTCATCTTCATTAACTTTTCCACAAAAATTAATGGCTTAGTAACATAAGCATTGCCACCACCAGTGCCACTATTATGTGTTGCAACATTTGCAGCTGGCAATGATTAAGCAAATAATTCTGTAGGTTTCTTGTGTACCTTTCCAGTATCCTCTGGTTGGGACAGATAAAGTTGTTTAATTGGTGATTTCTATGATTTCAATGATTGCTTGTATTTGCTTTCTGCTATACTCCTACTGAGATCTTCTTCTTTATGTTCAACCAACTTTAATGCAATTCTATCTTCAAAATCATCTTGTTCATCCACATGCATTAAGATGTAAATTGATAAGATGTGCTTACAAATATGTCAGACCTTCATGTCAATAACTAGAACAATGAACATTTCGACATAGTTCTTTCTCGATTGTCTCCAAGATGGGCGAGACCTGCACAAGTATTAAAATGACTACCAATCCCAATCAAAACCATGATGTACCTAAGAAATTAGTGACATCTTTAGAAACAACCCTTCACTTGCATCTGATGCAAGATCAATGAAGTAACCTCACCTCAAAGTATTGTTGCAACACTGGCGAATGATGATGCAAAGCCATGTAAATGCTCTCAAGGAGGCTTAAAAGTGCATCCACTCGATCACCTAGCAGATCAACCTGAATAAGCATTAGGAAGATTACTCAAAACTCATAGAAAATGCCTACAGATATTTTCTAGATGGTAATTTAAAAGCTCTTGGATATGTATAGTCCATTCGAAAATGAATGACAATGTTTTTGTCTCCAAACCTCAATTTCGGCCTTTCTAAGATTCTCACATCTCCTTATAAATGCCTTTTTGTAGAGCCATTCCTTTCTCTTTATAGAGGTAACAAGATCAGCTTGCGCATTCAAATAACATATTGCTTCTTCCAACCTGTTAAAAGCATCAATTGAATTACGTGTTCTTCCTGACTTCAGTATACAAGATGAGGATGCATCATCAAAAAGGTTATTGTATAAATTGTTAAAAAAATATTGTTGGTTGCAAACTATGGACTTGTGGAGAAAGAATTTCTGAGGAAAGATTTTATTCTCGATTCTGTGTTATTCTTACAAGCAATACAATGATTTATTTATAAGTTGTAGTCTGCCCTTCTAAAACTGAAATAAACTTAATTATAGGTAATTAATAGTCATAAACCAAAATTAAAACCCATTATCACCCGTAAGAGTAACTGCTGACTTTTGACATTTCATTTTCCTATAAAATTGTTGAAATAACTCACTAATAAAAATAGACATTTAATGTTTATTTAACATAAATGAATGCATGCATAACTGCTAGCAAATGGTGATGCTTTTGATTTATACATGAAAGGAAGCATTGCTGAATTAGATGGAATGAGAGCTTGTGAAAAGCCCAAGTACGAGTACCTCAACATATTGAGACCTATCTTTTCTTCTGCCTTGCACTTGCATTTCATGAACACTTCTGAAACCTCCATAATATGCGAAGATAATAAATCGATTGCTGTACTTTTCATAACTTCATTTTCTTTTGGTTGCAAACAGGGTCGTTCCGCGTCATCAAGAGATGTTACAGCAGGAATAGTTTGGACATTAAGACTTGCTATGTCTTCAACTGCTATGCCTAAACATGATCTCAGCTGACTCAATAGTGCCTTACTTGCAGCTACTTCCTCCAATGCTTTCACAACATTGCTACCAACCGAACAGGAAGCACTGTCCATCTCACCCAACAACTTCCGAGAGATTTTGAGCTTATGTAACTCTTCACGTTTCAGCCCGAAAATGTCAAGCTGATTGTTGTATTTGTTGATTTCAGACATTGCATTCTGCACCAAATTATTGTGAACTGTGAAATTCCCATATGAATCTTGTTTTGGATCCACATTTTCTTCTCCACTAACTTCTAGACTTCTATTCGACCTGCCAGCAGGGTCGTTGTATTTTGAAGTTCCAGTTCGACTACAGGATTCAGTTTCTTCATAAGCCATCTTTGCTTCTTTCATTGCCTCAACAACAGTAAGTAAGAAGATTTCTTCTTTCATGAAATTCTCCAAACTATAAACATCAATCTCCTTTTTCCAGTCCCTAGGCAATTCTTCCAAGAAAACCTTATGGATATCCTGTATAATTGAATATTCTATACACTGACACGATTCATTACTTGAAGGGATGCCATAAATACAATTCTTGGTGTTTTTCAACTCTTTTAATTCACCTACTATCTGATTAGCTGAGCCAACTTTATCACTGATGATCTCTTCATATGCAATCAGATTCACCTCTTCCCGAGCATGGCTTCGAGCATTATACTGTTCTGAGATTACGTTCCACTCTCTGCACATTTCCCCAAAGTAGCTGTTGCATATTTCTACCATCAACTTTTGCTTTAAATTATGATCTCTCATACTATTCTTTTGAGACCTCATAAATTGGCATTCCATTATTGCTGAGTTGATAAGAGAGTTAAATTCCTTCATCGACTCGCTTAAGACAAGACAATAGACGTCTTGCCTAATTTGAAGTTCAATCATATCAATTTCCATTTCTTCATTCCACTCCATTACCATTTTCTTCAAAATAACTTCATGGATGCTTTCCCCTATCAGTCTCTCCAAGTAATGATCATGCCATTCTGAATGAGATTGAAGCAAAAAACCTTTTAAAAGAGAAATATAAGTTTCTTCCATCATCATGACGTGCATGTTTGCCTCATCATTTTCTTTTCTCAGCCTTCTTATTTCATTTTGCAGCTCTTCATATACCGTATGTGAAATTGGAACTTTATTCGGCTTTTTCCGGACACCTTCCAAAGACTCAATTTGAGATTCGGCTTGTTCTGTCACAATGTGATTGACAAATCTTTTTGTTGAAGAAGTTTCCTCCCCGTCATCCCCTTCATAATGACCAAAAGACTCCCCGAGTTTTGAATTCTGATTGATTATTGTTTGCACTCTTGCAATAAAATCTCGAATCCTACTTCTTGGCCTACTAGGTTCCTTTTCTCTCATAGAAGATGGACACCCCTTCTTAAAAATTTCTCGTTTCAGCCAGCTAGGCTGTTTATTTTTCTTTCTGATAATGGATTCATGATTCTTTATCATCCTAGCAACATAGTGCCCACCATCATCTTCTGGGTCTTCTGTGCCAAGCTGTTGGACACTTGGGTTGTGATCAAAATGTTTGTAATTGTCCTCTTCCGATGATGATCTTCCTTCTGGTCCCAAGGTAACCTTGTGCTCCATATTGCTTGAGGATGTGCTAAGAGGCTCTAATCGTTCATCCAAGCACGCAATGCCTCTCAACAACTCTGATAGCTGATTGCTCAAGTCAATGGAAGCCTGCTCCTTTTCCCACTCAATTTTCTCGTTGAAAGTGTCCTGGATATCGTCAATGAAACCTCTGATCAGGATAATGATTGCGTCTCGCTCGATAGTCCACCTACATTGTTGTTCTATCGGTTCTAACTCAGATAACAATACAGCACTCTGTATCTTTCCAAAAGTGATATCCATAGTTTCCTTCAATATGTCAATGTCTGAGCTCATCTGCTCAATCTTTATCTCATCAAAGCTTTGACTTCTCATTTCATCAGGAAATCTACATTCAAGCTCAAGTTTCTGTTTGATATTCCATACCTGCTGGTCCACTGAACTCTTCAGATCAGAAAATTCTCCATCTCTATCCTCATCTACGCTTACTCGATTGCCAAGAACGAGCTCGTCAATACCCTCTGTCCGTGTTCTCTCAAGCTTGAGAATGTTGCGTAAAGAATCCAATTCCTTCTTTTTGAGTTCCATTGACTGCCTAAGCTTCAGCTCATTGTCCAACCTCTCTCTCAACTCTTGATCCTTCCGTGAGATGGCCAGCTCAGATTCCCTGAGGCGTCCTTCAAGACGGTCTCTGATTTCTGTTAATTCCCCTAACACCTCTTCGTCGCTGCTTTCAAGGCCACTTTCTGCTTCCTCTTGAACGACCTTCAAACACCCTTCTAATTGCATCATTGCCAACTCGTAGAACTTTGTGATCTCATTTAAACGCTCGAGAGCCCCTTCCTTGGATTGAACTCTTTCATGTGCTTTATTCATTGCACGGTGCAAAATCCACATCATAGTGGAATCTGTTATGGAGACTTTAAACCTGCCACCCATCTTTCCAAGTATCTCTTCCATCCTTCGGGGGAAAAGAAAAAAGAAAAAAAAAAAACTTAGAAATCACACCATCTTTGGCATCTTGATTTTTGTTTTTCAGGTTTCATTTTCCAGCCTCCTCCTTGAAAAGTGGATGGTCCAACTAAACATTCAACGACGCCACAATGGCCACACGTCTCCTCTCTCTCTCTCTCTCTCTCTCTCTCTCACACACACACACACACACACGTCACTCCACTTGCCCTTTGAAAAAATAAAAATAAAAAAAGAGAGAACCACAGTTAAGGACAGTTGGGCATTTTTTTAAGCCATAAGCCCAAATTCTGATTGATTAACATGGAGGTCAGAATAATCTAATTTCTCCAGAAATCCAACCGCAACGCCATATAAATGATGGAATGTAAAACATATATTATCGGCTAATTACTTCCAAATATGTTCAATGTCTCCAGAATCCTCCCTCTCGTTTCACCAACCATAACATGAACGACCCACCTACTTACTAAATACATGAATGAACGACGATAATATCCAAAACAACAAGCATTCACCCGCCACCTTCTTGCTCGCCCGCGACTGCAAGGAAATCCTGCTCCGAATTTCTAATAATATCTCAAAGTAGAAAGAGAATAATCTGAATGATAGAAAATATGTGCAAACTTAGCCAAACCGAGTTGTACCGCTTGCATTTCTCTTTGGTTAAAAAAAAAAAAAAAAAGCAAGTCGCAGTGAAAGATATAGATGTAATAAAGTGAAGTACTCTATTTCTAAGAAATGACTAAAATGGTTATAATTGATCATTCGGGAAACTCATAGAGCATGTGCATTTGACTATGACAGGTAATGACAAATCGCAACAACAAATTTTTAGCAGTGGTTCCTCTCAACCTGCTGCCATTGAAATACTTTATTTCTACGAAATGACTAAAATGGTTATAATTGATCATTTATTTTTTATTTTCATTGAAAAATTCAATTTTATTAATTATTGTCAAAATATTCTAAATTTTATTGTTAAACGTGTGCTTAAGACCCCACAAATAAGAATAGTTCACAAACTCTATCATTAAGAAAAAAACTTGTCATAACAATGACAATGAGATTTGTCAAGCAAAGCCGACTTTTCAAAGATTACTCATGAGATGAGTTTATCTTACATAACAATGAGGCAACGTTAAAGAAAAAAGATATGACCATGACATAAAAGCAAAGTTAGAAGTAGTTAATGGTCAAAAAAGAGGGGTTACAGTCTCTATATGAGGACTATTTTAAACTTATGAAGTTATTAAGTGGTAAAAGAACAAAATTACTAGACAATAAAGGTACTTTTGAATACAAACATATTAGATTAAAATCAAAAGAAATTAGCTTACAATTGCATAAAAAATTGGTTATATGAGGTTAACATTACATGTTAACTAAGATATTACCTATGAATAAGCCTATTGCTAGCATAGTTGAAGTAAGAATGATGATGAATCCTTCCACATAGTCAAATAAAGGAGATTGTTAGATTAAATCCTGTAATATACTTTCCAATAATTAATTATAATGCAAAAGCATGAAAAAATGAATTACTATTTTTTAAAAGGCTAAAAGAAGCCTTTGAAAGCACACTATCGCTAAAAGAAAAGGAAAGCTATGTAAGTACGAGTGTGACAGAAGAGAGAGGTGAGACAAAGTCTTTAAAAAAAATCATTGATCGAATGTTTAAACACAATTTTGAGATCTAATTCTCCTACAATTTCAATAAGTCATTTTTGACATCGTAAGTTTCAATTTGATTGGTATATCGATATACTTATTCTCCTCGAAGGACTATTCCTACATAATTCACTTTTACGATATCTTTTTCTATATAATTTTTAAACACTAATGAGATTGTTGTGTAGGTAAAGGAAGTCGGCAAAATGGATCCGTAACATCGGGAAAAGGATTGGCTCTAAGGGTTGGGCTCGGGGGTCCCAGCCCGGAACCCGTTGGCTGATGGCAGACTGCTCAAGTTGCTCCCTCAGCGAGAGCGGGTCGCCGCGTGCCGACCGGGGGACGGACTGGGAATGGTCTGTTAAATTAATTAACATGAGTGACCCATGTTATTTAAAGTATGACCTAAAATAAAAGGCCTAATATGATAGTCAGTTAAGTATAACGGTAATTTGGGTCATCGGGTTTAAAATCCCTCCACTCTTCTTATTAAGAATAACCGTTACAAGAAGAGGAGTATCTTCCCATTTAAGATAACTGTTACAAAAAGGAAGGATCTTCGGTTACAGGAAAGGAATAATGTGTATATATATATATGTATATTATTACGGACTTTTCCTGTTCTCAACCATCAGAGAGAAAACGAAAAGAAAAGAAAGGAAGAGTATGAGAAAAGGGAAAAACGTTTAAGAACAAAAGAAAGGGAAGATTCTTATCTTCACTATGGGACATTAGCATAATGGACAACGGTATGTTGATTTCATTACAGTTTTATTGCTAGTATTCGCATAAAGAAAAAATCCTGCATTATAGAAATAGGAATTTCATAAAGAGAAATTTTAGAAAAGTCTAACAATTGGTATCGGGTCTACAAATACTGCAATTTGTTTTCTTTTATTTATTTGCGCCGTACAATGTTTTATTTTATTTATTTGCGTATAATGGACAACGCGGGACACAAAACAAATATTTTGGTTTTTTTCTATTTGCTGCGTTTAACGGATAACGACGACGGCTGGCGTTGAAAGGGGAAACGCCGGCCATGGAGGATCTACACCGCCGAAACGGTCAAAAGGAAAAAGGAAAGCCAGCACGAGGACTGTATGCCGCCGGACCCAAACGGATCTAGGTATGGTGGATCGGCCTCACCGTGAAGGCTGTGCTTCTGGGTATAGCCGCCGACTCGAACGGATCTGGGTATGGTTGAGGTTCTGGGAACCGCCGGAGACATGGATCGAGTGTGGATCCGGTGAAAGCTGTGCTTCTGGGCACGACCGAGACCCGAATCAATCCGGGTATGAAGGGACGGCCTGTGTTTCCGTTGTCAGTGGGAGACCCGAATTGGTCTGGGTTTTCTCCTGGGAATGGCCGGAGACACAGATCGGTCTGGTCTGGCAGTAGGCGGAACTCGGTCGCTTGTGGGGTGTGCGCCGGTCGCTGGATTGTGTGATGCGGGCTTGCTAGTATGGGGTGTGCGCCGGTCGCTGTATTGTGCGACGAGGCTTGTCGATGTGGGATGTGCGCCTGCCGTTGAACTCTGTAACATAGGGCTCCGTCGACCCATCAGGGGCAACGCCCGGAGGCAGCACGCGGGCGACACCCGTAGTATGGTGGTGCTGCCACCGAGGGTTGCTCGACAGGAGGTCGCTTGGCCGGAGGCAGCACGCGGGCGACGCCCGCAGTACGATGGTGCTGCCACCATGGGTCCCTGATCGGAGGCAGCACGTGGGTTGTGTTACCTGCAGTATGGTGTTGCTGCGGGTCCTCGACTGGTGGTGGAGAAGAAATTTTCGAATGGATGCCACCATGTAAAGAGGACCGGTTACTGGAACAATACGTCGATGCGGACGGTGTTAACTCCCACGTAAAGGATAATTTAAATCTTCATAATTGAAGATTTTTAAAAAGTTTATTGAGATCACGTCAATATAAATCAAATATTGAAAGCTTGTTAGTCATCAAAGTGGCCTGGTTTGAAAGGATTTGAATAGTTGATTGTGAATTTCAAATTGTTCATTTTTGGATGCTAATAAAATGTTTTGAAATGAACAATTATGGTTATTAATTATTGACACTAAAAGGGATTGATTGATATATTGGGTAAACGTGATTGTATATCCAAAGACGACATTCATGTTAACTCTAGTATGATTAATTGATCTATTAAAGTATATTTAAATTAGCATCATTATTTATTAAAGTTATGTATTTGAGGATCACCTAAAGGTGAACTTAAATACATGATTGAAGTTTGTAGTGTATCTGAATCCATTTAGGTTTTCTCAAAGCATTAACGTATAAATTTAGATTATGTTTGCAGCTTCTAGTAATGTATTCGCCTTAGGCAATTCAATGATCAAATTCAATGGGCTGAACTATGCAGAATGGTCTGAGCATATTCAGTTTCATTTAGGTTTTTTGGGCTTGGACTTAGCAGTCATTTTGGATGAAAAGCTTGCAGCCATTACCGAGACTAGTACAAAATCTGATAAGTCTCTTCATGAGGCTTGGGTACAATTCAATAGGTTGAGTTTGAATTTGATGCGGATGACGATAGCTGAAAATGTAAAGCCATCAATGCCTAAGACGGAAAATACAAGGGAATTTATGATGAGAATTAAGGAATACTTTCAATCAAATATAGCTGATAAATCCATCGTAGGAACTCTAATGAGTAAGTTGACGACCAAGAAATTTGATTGGTCATAGCTCATTCATGATCATGTGACTAGTATGGTTAATCTAGCAGTAAGGTTGAAAACAATGGGCATAGATGTGAGTGAATTCTTTTTGGTTCAATTTATCATAAACTCACTGCCTCTTGAATTTGGCCAGTTCCAAGTGAATTATAACACTATTAAAGAGAAATGGAACTTTCAGGAAATTAAGGCCATGTTAGTTCAGGAGGAAGGGAGATTAAAGAAGATGAAGGATCACTCTATTCACCTCATCGTT
Source organism: Ceriops tagal (assembly GCA_021533255.1). Classification (NCBI taxonomy): domain Eukaryota; kingdom Viridiplantae; phylum Streptophyta; class Magnoliopsida; order Malpighiales; family Rhizophoraceae; genus Ceriops; species Ceriops tagal. The sequence continues at coordinate 7,179,258 of CM038602.1, forward strand.
CGTAATGATGCTAATGGTAGCAAGTCTAAACCATATAAGAAAAGTAAGAAGAAGGACAAAGCCTCTACGAAAGTCACTGGAGGTCAGATCCAAAAGGATCAGAAATGCTTCTTCTGCAAAAAGATGGGTCACTTCAAGAAAGATTGCTTAAAAAGAAAGGCTTGGTTCGAAAAGAAAGGTATGTACTGTATATCAGTATGTTTTGAATCAAATATAATTGAAGTGTCCAATAATACTTAGTGGTTAGACTTTGGAGCTACTATTCATGTGTCACATATTATATAGGGATTCCTTTCAATCCAGCCCATAACGGGAACTGAGAAGTTCCTCTATATGGGAAACAGAATGAAGGCACGAATAGAAGGAATTGGGACGTATAGATTGATCTTGGACACTAAGTGTCATTTGGATCTAGAAAAGTGTCTCTATGTTCCTGAATGTGCTAGAAATTTAGTTTCTGTTGCAAAGTTGGATGAAGAAGGATTTAACCTTAAGATTGGAAATGGTGCATTTTCATTGTATAGACATTCGTACTATTATGGATCTGGTACTTTGATTGATGATTCGTACCATTTTAATCTTGATTCTATATATGCTGATTCCATATTTCTTGTTGAGCATAGTATAGGTAACAAACACAATGTATATGATGATAGTTCTGCTTTCTTATGGCATCAAAGATTGGGTCATATATCCCAAGAAAGGATATTGAGGTTGGTGAAAGGTGATGTCCTGCCTCAATTGGATTTTATTGATTGGGATGTATGTGTTGATTGTATAAAAGGGAAACAAACAAGACATACATCAAAGAACCCAGCCATGAGAAGTAATGAGCCTTTAGAATTGATACACACTGATATTTGTGGCCCATTTGATATCCCAACATGGGGTGGTGAGAAATATTTCATCACATTTATAGATAACTACTCACGGTATTGTTACTTATATCTACTGTATGAAAAGTCCCAGTCAGTAAACACCCTAGAGGTGTTTATTAATGAAGTGGAAAGGCAATTAGATAGAAAAGTAAAAGTGATTAAGTCAGACAGGGGTGGTGAATATTATGGAAAATTCAATGAAAGTGGACAATGTCTTGGTCCATTTGCAAAACTTCTTAAAGTCGAGGCATATGTGCACAGTATATAATGCCTGGTACACCACAACAGAATGATGTAGCGGAAAGGTGGAATCACACACTTATGGATATGGTTAGGAGCATGTTAAGTTATAGTATTGTACCTTTATCCTTGTGGATGCATGTATTAAAAACCACTGCATATCTACTGAATAGGGTTCCTAGTAAGGCTGTCCTTAAGACTCCTTACGAGTTATGGACAGGAAGAAAACCCAGTTTGAGACACCTCCATGCTTGGGGTTGTTCAGCAGTAGTAAGAATATATAATCCACATGAAGGAAAGCTTAATGCAAGAACCATTAGTGGTTACTTCATTGGCTATCCTGAAAAGTCGAAAGGGTATAGGTTCTATTGTCCTAACCATAGTACTAGAATAGTTGAGTCTGGTAATGCTTGGTTCATTGAAAATGGTCAGATCAGTGGGAGTGGGGAATCGCGAAAGGTGGATATTAAAGAATTACAAAATGAAAGATCCACGGTGAGTACTCCTACTCAAGTTGGTATCCCCACACCCAGTGTTTCTACTCAAATTGTTGTTCCTTATGTTGCATCACAGTCACACAACATGCAAGGATAACAAATTGATACTTGAAACACGCAAAGTGAACACATAAGAGATGAACCAAGTAACAATGTTTAATTTACAAATGAACAAGTGATACTACATGAAATGGCATTACGGAGGTCAACAAGACAGAAAAGGCGAGCTGTTTCAAATGATTATGTGGTTTACTCACTTGAGCATGAATCGGAATTGAGCATTGATAAAGATCCAGTCTCATTTAAACAAGCTGTGGAATGTAATGATTCTGAAAGGTGGTTCAATGCCATGAAGGAAGAGATGAAATCAATAGATGTAAACCAAGTCTGGGAACTAGTAGAGTTACCTGAAGGATCAAAACGAGTTGGCTGTAAGTGGGTCTTCAAGACCAAGTGAAACTCAAAAGGTAACATCGAAAGGTATAAGGCCAGACTTGTTGCCAAAGGTTTTACTCAAAGAGATGGTATTGACTATAAGGAGACTTTCTCTCTAGTCTCTAAGAAAGACTCCTTAAGAATTATTATGGCTTTGGTGGCTTATAATGATCTAGTGCTTCACCAAATGGATGTAAAGATCGCCTTTCTGGATGGTGACTTAGAAGAGGAAGTGTATATGGACTAACCTAAAGGTTTCATCACCACCGGGCAAGAAAATTTGGTGTGTAAATTAAAGAAATCGATATATGGACTGAAACAAGCCTCCCGACAATGGTATATTAAGTTCAATAATACCATTACGTCATACGGTTTTGTAGAGAACACCATTGATCGGTGTATCTATATGAAGGTCAGTGGGAGCAAGTTCATTATATTAGTCCTATATGTTGATAACATTCTTTTGGTTGTTAATGACATAGGTTTGTTACATGATGTCAAGAAATTTCTCTCTGAAACTTTTGAAATGAAAGATATGAATGAGACATCCTATGTGATAGGAATATAGATATTCCATGATAGATCAAAAGGATTGCAATGTTCCAACATGATGTATGCGCAAACATGTACTCGGCCAGACATCAGTTTCGCAATTGGAATGTTAGACCGATATCAAAGTAATTCTGGAATAGATCATTGGAAAGCCGAAAAGAAAGTACTTAGGTACTTACAAGGCACCAAAAATTATATGCTTACTTATAAAAGATCAAGTCATCTTGAAGTAGTAGGTTACTCGGATTCAGATTATGCTGGATGTGTAGACTCGAGGAAATCTACATTTGGTTATATGTTTCTCCTAGCTGGAGGAGTAGTTTCCTAGAAAGGTGGGAAGCAGTTTGTCATTGCTATTTCCACTATGGAGGCTGAATTTGTAGCATGCTTTGAGGCTACTGTTCATGCA
>CM038602.1:7184768-7189424 GCA_021533255.1 Ceriops tagal
GCCCTAATAAAAGGAAAGTTTTATTAGGAGCTTTTCCTTCCCAACATATCTCCTTCTACCACACCTATCTCATCCTTATCTCAAAGTGGAACAACAAGATTGAATTTTAAGTTATCATTCCTAGAATGATACCAACCTAATGAATAATCACTAATCTTGGCCTATAAAAAAAATTCAAATTGTCAAGTCATTGCTTAATCATGGCATCTATAAGCTTGTCTTTAATTATGCCACTTAATGAGATTAGCCTTTATAATTAACTCTTATATTATCTTTTTATCCTACATAATAACCTTAAAAGCTAATGTAGACATCATATTGCATTTTAGAATAAGACCCTTTTATTTTACCATTTTAAAATTACAAGAAACTAAACAATATGACTTCAACACACTCTTATACTTAGAAACCAAGGTCCTTAATAATTATCAATAATATTAATACTAAGGTAAAAACCAAAAATGAAAGGTAAACAAAAGCCAAAAGAGTTCATAATTTCTTTATACTATTCATATATCATTGAAGTTCCTGACTTCTCCCTAGGATCTACTAGTTTGTGATACTAAGAGGGGGGTGAATCAGTATCACCACAATTCGCAATTTGCAGGTAAGTGAACAACTTCAACCTCTTCTTAAAAGCAAACTCTTTCTCAGACTCGACTAAGGTAGATCTATTGCTACCTATTAATCACAATAGTCCCTAAAATCACCTTTCAGACACCTTGCCTAATAGACAATTTGGATGTTCTTGTTTAGGTCTTCGTTAGGTTATGGGTTGGCTGATACTTTAGCTGCGTTCATGACTTAATTCAAAACACAGAATGTAAAGCAAATTAAGGACACACGAGATTTACATGGTTCCGCCAATGTGACGTACATCCACGGTAGTAGGGACTCTCCCTTACCGAAACTATCCACTATACTTGAAAATTTCAGTTACAATAGATGTCTTAATCCTCTACTCCTTTCATTATTGCAATTACTAAGCAAGTACAATACAAAGAGTGTCACATACTGTGTCTACCCTTATTCTAGCTTGTCTTGCCTCTGTTGAATTGAAAGGATGCTCCACTGCCGCTTAAAAGTTCACCGCAATGCTCTCTAACCTTTTTTGAAGAAATCTGGAAATACGTTAAGTTCCTTCCGATGCTTCGCCGAATTTCTTCTCTACATTGTCTCACACAACTCTTGCTTTCACCGTTTCATGGTCTCACTCGTCTCTTTGCCCCACGATCTCACTGTCTCACAGCTCGCTTGTTTGTTTCTCTCTCTCTTGCTGTACAGCCAGATTTCTCTCTTTTACTGTCCAGCCAAATTTCTCTCTCACCGTCTAGCTAGATTTCTCTCTCACTGTCCAATTGGATTTTCTCTGTTATGTCGACGGTCTCTCTCTCTTCGTCCACCCCTCTTTGGCTGTTCCAAATTTTCTCTCCTTTTCCCTTATTTGGCCGTGTTTTCTCTCTCCTTCCCATCAACTCCTCTGTTCTGGCCGTATACCTCCTTTCTCTCTCTTCCAACAGCTGTCTCAATTTTTCTCTCTTTCTCTCGTGTTCTGCCGACTGTTGGTGTGCCGGTGGTGTGCCGTTCCTTTGTCGTCCACTCTCCTCTTTGGCCATGTCAGATTTTCATTCCTTCCCCTGTTCTGCCGTCGGCTCACTTGGTTGGCCGAATAAGACTTTGCTGTTTTGCTCTTTCGGTTTGACATCCAATCGTCCAGCCCCTTTAGCCATCTCCTCTTTTCTCTATTTTTACCGACTGTATCTCTCTCTTCTATGGCCATCTCTCGACCTTTGTTCTTCGTTCAGCCCGGCCGTCTCCCCTTTCTCTCTCTCTCTCTTGACGGTTGTTCTTCGTTTAGCCCGGCCATTGACCGTCTCCTCTTTCTCTCTCTCTCGACGATTGATTTCATTGTTGCCTTCAGTTTCTCCTTCCGCCGATTTGCTCCGATTTGGCCAATTTTCATTTTCTCTCTTATCTCCGACGACAGCTACACTGTTCATTACGACTACTTCTTTTTTATTTTGCCGTCCCCTGTTTTGCTGTTCTCTTGCCGTCGTGTGCTTTGGCCGTATGTTGTGTTTTTCTGTTTTCTCTATTTGGCTGTCCACACACTTTTGTGTTTTATCGTGTATTCAATTGTGTTGGCCTTACCTTAATTTTCTCTTCCAAGGTCTTTATATATCCTCTTCCATGAAACCCTAATAGGGCTTTGTTGTTCCCACAGCCTTGTATGGGTTGTAATTGTTATCAACTAGGTTTAAGTGTGCAAAAAAGTAAAGCCACATGGAAGGGAAAGAAGGTAAATCCACATGGAAAGGCAAGAACGTAAATTCACATGGAGGGGCAAGAAAGTAAATTCGCCGCATAAGGGCAAGAATGTAAATCCGCCACATAAGCCTTATTAGGGTTTCATGGAAGAGATATATAAAGATCTTGGAAGACAAAAATAGGACAAAAAAGGCCAACACAATTGCATACACGGTAAAAAGAGAGGGTGAACGGCATAAACACAAAGAGTGAGTTCGGAAAACACAAGAGAAACCGTTCAACCAAGGAGACAAAAAGGCCAACCCAATTGAATACACGGCAAAACACCAAACACTATGCAGAAGAACACCGGAAAGTGTAGCCGTTGTGAATAGTGCAGCCGTCGTGAACAGTACAGCCGTCGACGGGAAGAGAGAGATTCAGCCATCGAGTGAACAGTAACCGTCGCTAGAAGAAGAAGAGAAAACGAAAATTGACCACAAAGAAGGAGACGCCGAAAGTAGGGGTTGAACGAAGAACAGTGAACAGAGGACGGCCAAATCGGAGCTGTCGTCATGGGGAAGGAGAGAAACCCATGAGGAACGGCACACCACCGACACACTAGTGATCTGCGAGGAGACAACACAGTAGAGAGAGAAACAGACGGTCAGAAAAACAGAGAAATGGGTCGATGGGAGAGAAAACTGGTTATGGCTAGACGGGGCTAGACGACAGGATGAAGAAAAGCAGACCGACGGAAGAAGAAACCAAATGGCCATAGAAGAGAGAGATACCGACGGAAACAAAGAACAATCGTCGAGAGAGAGAAAGAGGAGACTGCTGGAACAGAGGAGTCGATACGGCCAAAATCAAATCCAACTGGACGGTGAGATAGATCCGGTTAGACAGTGAGAGAGATCTGGCTGAACGAAGACAGAGAAACCACCGACAGAATTGAAGATGGATGAAGAGAGAGAAATCTGGTGAAGAGAGAGAAATCTGACGATAAGAGAGAGAAATCCAGTGAGAAGAGAGAGAAATCTGGCTGGATAGCAAGAGAGAGAGAAACGGACAGGCGAGTCGTGAGACAGTGAGATCGTGAGACAAGGAGATGGGTGAGATCGTAAGATGGTGAAAGTAGGAATGTGTGATATAATGTAGAGAAGGAATTCAGCGAAGCATTGAACTCAACGTATTTCCAAACTTCTTCAAGAGAGGTTAGAGAGCATTGCGGTGAACTTTTAAGTGGCAGTGGAGCAGCCTTTCAATTCAATAGAGGCAAGACAAGCTAGAAGAAGGGTAGACACAGTAAGTGACACTCTTTGTATTGTACTTGCTTAGTAATTGCAATAGTGAAAGGAGTAGAGAATTAAAGACATCCATTGTAACCTGTATTCACAAGTATAGTGGATAGTCTCGGTAGAGGGAGAGTCCCTACTACCGTGGATGTACGTCACGTTGACGAAACCACATAAATCTCGTGTGTCCTTAATTTGCTTTACGTTTTGTGCTTTGAATTGAGTTGTGAACGCAGCTAAAGTATCAGCTAACCCATAACCTAACGAAGACCTAAACAAGAACATCCATATTGTCTATTAGGCAAGGTGTCTGAAAGGTGACTTTGGGGACTATTGTGATTAGTAGGTAGGAATAGATCTACCTTAGTCAAGTTTGAGAAAGAGTTCACTTTTAAGAAGAGGTTAAAGTTGTTCACTTACCTGCGAATTGCGAATTGTGGTGATACTGATTCACCCCCCTCTTAATATCACAAACTAGCAAATCCTAAGGAGAAGTCAGGAACTTCAAGCTTACACAGCGGATTTATGTTCTTGCCCCTCCAGGCTTACGCGACGGATTTACGTTCTTGCCCTTCCATGTGGCTTTACTTTCTTGCATACTTAAACCTAGTTGATAACAATTACAACCCATGCAAGGCTATGGGAACAACAATCTCCTCCTTTGTAATTGTTGGCAACATTCATAACAAAAGCCACTATGCAGCAGTTTCAACTCCCCCTAACTATGCACTCTCCCTTTCTTAACAGCTCCCTCTGCACTATTGCTTCTCTCCCCCTTTGCCAATCAATTACAAATCTAAAAAACTTGCAAAGTAAAAATGGAGGATTCACTTGATTTTCAAGCTTGAGGAGGCATTTGCACAGATAGACTCAATCTGTGCTTTTCAAATAGCTCTGTGGACAGAGGTTTAGTTAGATCTTGTATAGCCTCTTCAACAGACTTAGGTTCAACTTGTGAGAGTAAAGCAGTAGCTCCCACAATTCTTTTTCTTGTTGTAACTCCTGCTGATGGGTCACCTATGATTTGATTTTCTTGATGAGCATTGGTCCACGTTTTCTTTGGCTTTCTTTCTTGCACAGTCTTAGTTGCAAGAGGATCTCTTTCTTTATC
>CM038602.1:7189524-7333040 GCA_021533255.1 Ceriops tagal
AAAGCACAGATTGAGTCTATCTGTGCTTTTCAAATAGCTCTGTGGACAGAGGTTTAGTTAGATCTTGTATAGCCTCTTCAACAGACTTAGGTTCAACTTGTGAGAGTAAAGCAGTAGCTCCCACAATTCTTTTTCTTGTTGTAACTCCTGCTGATGGGTCACCTATGATTTGATTTTCTTGATGAGCATTGGTCCACGTTTTCTTTGGCTTTCTTTCTTGCACAGTCTTAGTTGCAAGAGGATCTCTTTCTTTATCTTTAGACTCACTCTTCTCCGAGTTTGAACTTACTTCTTGTTCCTTTTCTTTAGGTTGGTCTGATTCTTTATCTACATTGAAGTCATCTTCTTCATTGTCCTCAGCTTCTCCATTCTGTATTGTTTTCTAGTACTCATCTATTCTCACATCACTAGAAGTGATCACTTTTCCCAACTTATGCAAGAAAACTCTATAACCTTTTGTCTTTTTTGAGTATCCCACAAAGATGCCTTCATCAGACCTAGCGTTGAATTTTCCCAAGTTTTGCTCCTTGTTCTTGACAAAATATGGGCTACCAAAGATTCTGAGATACTTGGCTGTTGTCTTCTTCCCACTCCATAGGTCATATGGAGTCTTATCAGTATTGGGCCTTAGTAATACTTTGTTTAGTAGATGCACAGCTATAAATGTTGCTTCTGTCCAAAATCTTGTGTGAAGCTTGGATTCCAGCAGTAGAGTTCTCGCCATTTCAACCATAGCTCTATTTTTCTTCTCTACCACCCCGTTCTGTTGAGGTGTTCTTGTTGCTGCCATCTGATGGTGAATACCATGCTTCTCAAGGTAATTTTCAAAAGTTTCATTTGTAAATTTAGTGCCTTGATCTGACCTTAATACTTTGATCTTCCTTCCACTCTCATTTTCAGCCAATCTTTTGTATCTCTTAAAGCAATTCAAAACTTCTGACTTGTGTTTGAGGTGCATGAGGCAGGTCCTTCTCGAATAATCATCAACAAACAAAATGGAGTACCTCTCACCTTTCAACCCTTTTGTCCTCATCGATCCACACAAATTAGTATGTACAATGTTAAGCATTGCTTCAAAACTGAACTATTTGGTCTTGTACTACTTTTTGGCATATTTTCCTTTAGAGCATGCTGAGCAAACATACTCTCTCTCTCTCCTAAGGTCGGGAATGTCTCTAATTGCATGAGTAGTGGTCAGCTTCCTCATGTTCTTTTGTGATAAGTGTCCTAGCCTCTTATGCCAGAGTTGATTTTCTTCTTCTTTGGTAAGTAAACAACTGTTTGTCTTGTCCTCATCAATCACATATAAATTTCCAGATGTTCTCTTCCCGGCTGCAATAGTATTGCCTTCTTTACTCTTTACTTGGCAACCTGTTTTTGTGAATATCACTTTGTGGTCGTCGTTGCATAGTTGGTTGACAGATGCTAGATTATATCTGAGTCCTTCAACGTGCAGAACATCTTTCAGCTATCCTTTTCCAATATTTACTGACCCCTGACCACTGATATTGAGTGAATCATCATTGACAAACTTGACATTACCTTCTCTAGATTTGTTTAGCTTTGATAATTTACTCTTGTCTCCCGTTATGTGCGAAGTGCATGCACTATCAAGGATCCACTGCTTATCCTTGCAATCAGCCTTTAGTGTAATTTCATCTATATTAGCCACCTCCCCTTTTGCTCTATATTCCTTCTTTTGAACTGGCTGGGAGATAGCTTTCTCCTTTTTCTTAGCTTTGATTGCACCGCTTGTTTTTACTGTGCCATTGAGTGCCTTCTCTTGCTTAGGGAGAAGTGTCATGCATCTCTTGGCATTATGGCCATTTTTCCCACACCTTTCACACTGTTCTAAGTCTGCCAATATAGCAAACTTGTTCTTTGAAACCACTGGTTTGGGCTTCCACCAACAATCCTTGTCAGCATGTCCTTGCCTTTTACAATATGTTCAAAAACTCACGATAGGTATTCTCTTCTGAATTCTGTATTGTCTCTCCCTGTATACAGCATCGTATCTTCTCAAGTTGGAGACATATATTGGCCTTCTCCACTAGCAGTTACTCGCCATATGACCCCAAACTCCACAATAAAGGCAATGACCTTGAAATTGCCTCTTCTTAGGTCTGATCACAGCTTGTCTTCTTCTGTTCATCACTTGCTGTGTAGGCAAAGTTGCTGGCTTCTTTGCTTGTGTGACTTTTATTCTATTAGAATAATTTTGAGATAGATTTCAAAACTATGCTTAATGCAATGATATAAGGCATGCCATCTATTCATCCATAAGCTAATTTGATTTATAATTGTAGGAAATTATTGTAGCAAGATTGGACTATATGGCTAATTCCTATATATCATGAAAAGAACTAAGCAATTGGTTGGCATGCTTTGTTTGCACTCACACATCCCTAAACTAACTATTTTTCAATTAACACCTATAGGGCTTTATTGAATTCTTTCAAATGACACTATTGGAGTTTACCTCCCTAGAGTTGTTACTACTTAACCTTTGGCACTTCCATTCTTTGTTACCAAAGAGAAATTTCCTAGATGTTAGCAATGAAAATATTTAATGTTTAAAATTATTGGTCTTCTTAAGCCTGTAGTATCTAATTAAAAAAGGAAAAAGAACTGCGTGTGTTGTGCATATTTCTTGTAACAATAATGAAAAGATCTTGTCTAACTGACTTCAAATATTATTGTTTGACCATTAGGTATAACAATGGACCTCTTAATATGCTTATTTCACACTTTTTTCTCTCTTATAAAAATTTCATTGTAGAAAAATAAAGGAAGCATCCTATAAATGAAGGGATAACTCTTTTAAAGTCCCTTTTAAGTATCTTAACAGCAAGTGATAATTATATTATAGTACAAAATATATACATACATACATATATATTATTTAGTTATTATTATTATCATTTCTTTTTTGAACTAAACAATTTTTTATCAATTGCTACTTTGTTAACTATTAATTCAAAATAAGAAAATGAGGGTAATAGATTGTTGAAACCTACCTTGATAGGTTAATCTAATTAGAACATTTTAACCCCCTAATTAAGGCATTTTAACTTGTTATGAGAGAAATCAATGGTAATGATAACTCTTACGTGTGACTTACATGATTAAAAGATAAAACTAGTTATTTATTTATTTATTTATTTTTGCAGTGATGAATAAAGTTCCACCTAAATATTAGAGTTCAAATTCAATAATAGTTTACATCTATTTATTTTGATGAGAGCAAGTAAGACAATGTTAGATAAATGGTGTTTAGGCTAGCCTATAAAAGAAAAGCTTGCAAATTATCAAAAAACACTATATGACAAGTTTAAGCCTTTTTATGAAAGTCAAGGAAAGAGTCAAAATTTTGGTTAACAAGGTAATCAAATTTTACAGTTTGTAAGTAAAAATTATGTAGACGTCTATGTGGCTAACCTTTTGGGATGAAAATAATGTCATTATTCATAAGGATCTACTTTACATTATCTTGATGGGGGCAAAATTTTTAAAAAAGAAAAAGACTAGGAATTAAAGATTCTTATGCTAATTCTTAAAAGTTTAATAGAGATAAGATGGTATTCATAGTCATTGCCTTAATTCCATCCAAAACTCATCCCACAAAGATTGATTTTATGGGAACAAAGCAAATTTAAGAACTCAAATGAAAAAGTTGAGAACTAAAATTCTAGAAGAATAACAAAATTAACTTTTATCGCTTTTACAAAATTACCATTCATAATTAACTAGACAAATTTGGCATAAACCAAATCAATTTTTGTAGGAAAAGGCACATCCATCGTCTCATGAACAATTTGATCAACTTCTTTTAATAAAGCAACTTCATCAAATGATTCTAACAACAATAAATTTGATGTAACTTCAAAGTTTGAATAAAAATAAATTCATTAGCATAATGGAAGGACACATTGGATTGCATAAACTCATAAATTTTCTATAAGTCTTCCTTTAGTGTAATGCCCTAATTTTTCAAGATTAAGTCCATCTTATTATTCATCTCTGCAACCTAATTTCTCATATAGTTAAAGCCTAATCTCATAAAGTTAACACATGATTAAATGGTTTAAAATGCACCCTAATCTATGGTGTTATCCATGAAAATTTTATTTTATATTGTTTTTTTCTTGTTTATATCATTCTTTAAAACTCTAAAAATGATACATAATTAGCACTTTCTATGTGTTTTTTTTTATATGAAAAAAATCAACTAAACCAAAAAGCTCAAGTAGATAAACATTTTTTTTACTTTTTTTTTTGGAGTTTTTAAACCTTTTTTATATTGGACTAAATTACAAATAACAGTAATTAAAAGCAAAGATACTAATAAAAAGACTCATTTAACCTTTTCCCAAATAGCAAGTTATCGGCTATGGTTGTTCTAACAAAAGAGATAAATAAGGTTAATTGGTTATTTTGGCAATTAAAGACAATAGATTAAAGGAAGGTGTCTCCAATGCTATGAATTTCATTTAGTGAAGATAACAATTGTTGACACATTGGGGCACATGTGGTGGTAGAGGTGGTTGTCTATTGAGAAAGTGGTAACAATCAATAAAAACAAATTTAAAGGCTTTTTATGTTAGGTTATGAAATTGAATTATAACTCTAATATGCATAGGTGTGAAGGCAATAGTAAAAGCAAAATCAAAATACTTTGTGTGGTGTTTTTAGATTGAGATTTATCATAATATCAAACTAATATAGGATCGAGACAAGCCAAAAAAATAAAAAAAAAGAAAAGAAAAATGTGGAAATTCACCCAAAACTACAAACTAACACTTAAAGAAAAAAAAACTAAACTTAATACTCTTATATCAATTTAATATTGATGATAAGTTTATTTATAAAATAATCTTAAATTATCTTTATATAAAGATAACTGAAAAAACTAAATAAGAAATACTAAAATTTATTAAAAAAAATAATGTTGAGCTCATCTTTGATAGCTAATGTTGGATTTGTTGGTAACATTATCTCACACGTTTATATGTTGATTTGATATTGTGAATGCTGTTAAGATGTAATGAGGTCATTGGGAGAAACTGGTAATGACAGGTCAACCTAAGTATTGAGGAGTCAATGTTGACCATGACCTTAAATTTTAGAGGTCAAGATTGACCATTAACCGTTGACCATTGACCTTAAATTTTAGGACTCAAATCTAGTCATTAATTGTAGGGCAATATATGGGAATTAACAATGACCGTTGATGATTATGTAGCCTTAATCTCAAGGCTCTATAAATACCCCTATGTATCTTGCAAAAAAGGGGTGTGCTGTAGAATTTTGAGAGAGCCAATCAAAAGAGAGAGAACGGAAAAACTAAAGGCAAGGAAAGGTAGCAAAGCAGCTAGCCAAGGATAGTGTAGCAGCCACCGAAGAGAGGTAGTAAGGTAGCTAGCCAAAGAGAGTGTAGCAGCCACCAAGGAGAAGCAGCAAGGTGTAGCCAATCAAGGAGGAAAGAAATAGAGCAAGGTAGCCAGCTACTTGCACTAGCAAACACCACCAAGGCAACCACTCACATCAATAAAAACCACCAAGGTAACCACCCTAACTAGCAAACCACCAGGCAGCAACTGGCAGGAGGTTGAGCAGTAGCTGGCAGGAGGTGGAGCAACAGCAAAAGGGTCTTGCACCAGCAACCAACGTGCAAACAGCAATGTCATGTGAAGACAGTTACAGCATGCGGGGATAGCAATAGAGGTGCTAGAAGATAATTGCAGTGTGTGCGAATAGCAATAGCGTTGCAAAAACACAGCTACAATGCGTAGGGATGGCAGTAGCAATTCAAGAAGACAACTGAAATGCGCTCAAATAGCTGCAGCATGGGTGGATAACAACAATGTGCTCAGATAGCAGGAATAGCATGTGTGGACAACAGCTGTAACACATACAGATAGCAATAACACATGTAGACAGCAAGAACAGCGTGTGCGATAAGCAGCCATCGTGCATGTGGACAGCAGGAGTAACGCGTGCAGAGTGCATGCAAACAGCAGTAGCAATACGTACAGACAGCTTTAGCAGTGTACATAGACAGCAGGAGTAGCGCGTATGGATAACATTAGTAGTGCACATAGATAGTAGCAGTACCACATGTAGACAGCAACAGTAGTGCATGTGGATAGCATTAGTGTTATTCCCACAACCTTATATGGGTTGTAATTGTTGTTAACTAGATTTAAGTGTGCAAGTAATTTGAAGCCACATGGAGGGGCAAGAAAGTAAATCCGCCACAGTAAGCCCTACTAGGGTTTTCATGGAAAGGAGTACATAAACCCAAACCTTTGGAAGAAAAGGGGACACGATATAATAAAGTGAGCACAGCAAAACACAAAAAAGGGAAAAACACCACCTGCAAAAGAAAGGAGACCCGGTTGAACAATGAGAGAGAAAACCCGGCTAGATGGTGAGAGAGAAAACCTGTGAGAGACGTACAACCACCGAGAGAGAAACGGACGACACAGCAAGGAGAAAACCATGTGATGGCAAGAGAGAGAAACCCGTGAGAAACGTACAACCATTGGCAAAAGAAAAGACAACAACATGGCAAAGGAATGCACGGCAAAAGGAAATGCGTAAGAGACGATACACCACCAGGAGAGAAGAATACACACCAACGGCAAAACCAGAAACACACCACCCTTGGAAGAAAAGAAAACCAAAAACGTGAGGTGAGGGCAAAAACCAGAAAAAGGAGACCCGCGGAACCGTGAAAAAGACGAGGAGAGCAGACCTGGTATCCGTGAGGCTTGAGAACAGCGAAGCGGGTACAGACTTAAAACGTGAGACCAGAACGTACGTCGGTGTAAGACCAGAACGTGCGTTGGCGTGAGACCAGAATGTGCAACGGTGTGACTGATCAGAAGCATAGGGCAAGCCATGAGACGTGAAACGGCAGACCAGAAGTGTGAGTGCAAGCCATGAAACCGTGAGATGGTGAAAGCAGGAGTTGTGTGAAACAACCTAAAGAAGGAATTCAGTGAAGCATTGGAAAGAACTCAACGTGTTTCCAGATTTCTTCAAGAGAGGTTAGAGAGTGTTGTGGTGGACTTCTAAGTGGCAATGAAGCACCCTATTCAATTCAACTGAGGCAAGACAAGTTAGAAGAAAGGTAAACACAGTAAGTGACACTTTTTGTATTGTACTTGCTTTGTATTTGCAATAGTGAAAAGAGTAGAGGATTAAGACCTCCATTGTAACTATATTACGAACATAGGGAGTACCACATTGGTATTCTCAAGTATAGTGGATTGTCTTGGTAGAGGAAGAATCCCTACCACCGTAGACGTACGTCACATTGACAGAACCACGTAAATCTCTTGTGTCCTTACTTTGAATTTATGTTTTGTGTTTTGAATTGAGTTGTGAACGTAGCTAAAGTATCATCGAACCCATAACCTAAAGAAGACCTAATCAAGAACATCTAATCTGTCTAATAGGCAAGGTGTCTGAAAGGTGACTTTGGGGACTATTGTGATTAGTAGGTAACAATAGATCTACCTTAGTCAAATCTGAGAAAGAGTTCACTTTTGAGAAGAGTTTGAAGTTGTTCACATACCTGTGTATTGACGACAGCTAGAGTATTAAATAAGTAGAATACTTTGGCTTAAATTATCAGAGTGTGTTTTTAAGGGGTGTGATACTGATTCACCCCCCTCTCAGTATCACAGACTAGTAGATCCTAGGGTGAAGTTGGGAACTTCAATTGGTATCAGAGCACAGGTTCACCAGGATAAAGCTCAACAGCTTGGTGTACTAGTTTGAAGAGCTCTAGAAGTTTTAACTTGTTCAGCATATTGAGAAATGGATGCCGATACCAGCACCAGCACTACTTACAGCAAGAAGGTTCCAATCTTCAACGGAACCAACTACTATATGTGGAGAGCGAGAATATAGGTGGTATTTGCAACCATGGGCATGAACGTGGTGAAATCCGTACAGGAGGGTTTTAAGCCTCTAAAAGAAGGTAAAGATCCAACCCTAAAGGAATTAAGGCATTTTGAAATCAATGGGAAGGCTCAAATGTCATCATTTTATCATTAACAGATGCTGAATATGCTAAAGTTATAGATCGCAAATCTGCTAAAGAGATATGAGACAGATTGCAAAAGGTCTATGAAGGTGATGGCAGAATGAAGGGGGCAAAGCTTCAAGTTTTCAAGGAGAGATATGAATATCTCAGAATGCAGAAAAATGAGATAGTCCAAGAGTTCTTCACCAGGGTTATTGATGCTGTAAACGATCATAGAAGTCATGGGAAGAACAAGAAGGACACATTTATTGTGAAGAAAATTCAGGCTCAAATGTCATCATTTTAGCATTAACAGATCTGAATATGCTAAAGTTATGGATTGCAAATCTGCTAAAGAGATATGGGACAGATTGCAAAAGGTCTATGAAGGTGATGGCAGAATGAAGGAGGCCAAGCTTCAAGTTTTCAAGGAGAGATATGAATATCTCAAAATGCAGAAAAATGAGATAGTCCAAGAGTTCTTCACCAGGGTTATTGATGTTGTAAACGATCATAGAAGTTATGGGAAGAACAAGAAGGACACATTTATTGTGAAGAAAATTCTGAGAATTTTGCCTGAAAGGTTTGCCTCAAAGGTGGCAGTCATAAAGGAGAGTAGAGATCTCAATTCTATGTCATTACATGATCTTCAATGCAATCTCATTGCATATGAGATGAGAATAAAGTCAATTGAAAGCTCCTCAACATCAAAGCTATCAAAGGAGGCAGCTTTCAAAGCTATGAAACACTTAAAGATAAAAGAAGAGGAAGAATCATCCAGTGAGGATGATGATGATGATGATGAGGAAGAAAGTGAAGGTGAAGTGTTGGCTTACTTCACAAGGAAATTCAAAAAGGGGTCTAAGAAGGGAAAAGGACAGTTGTCCTTGAGATGTTATCGTTGTGGGTAGACTTGACACTTTGCTTCTCAGTGCAAAGTGAAACTTGATGATAAAGATGAGGATGGTGATGATGAGTAGAATTCAAAATGGAGAAGACCATCATTCAAGTCAAGGAAGTCTAGCAAGAAGACTGCTAACCTACAGAAAAAGAAGAGAGGCTCATTCAAGAGTTATGTAAGCCAGACAAAAGAAGTCGATGAGGAGGATGATGTAGACTCATTAGATGAGCATGCCTTTATGGCATCAACTCAATATGGTAGTTCAACCTTTGAAGAGGAAGAGGAAATTGATGAAGAAAAACTAGATCTTGAAGCTGACTTGGAAGCAGCTTCAAAGGAGATAATCAGAAAGGGTAGAACCATAAAAAAGTTGGAGGCTCACATAAAACAAGTTGAAGCAAAGTCTAAGGAAGATGAAAGTCAAAAGGATGAAATAAGGGCTGAACATATTGACTTGAAGAGAAGATTTGAAGAACAGATCAAAATATGTGAAGACCTTACAATAGAGCTTGGCTCAAGGACTTCAAAAATTGAAGGAATGGAGAAAGAGTTGTTAAGACTTTAGCAACAACTCAAAAGGAGTGAAGAGAACGTACAGAAGCTTGAAATGATAGGAGAAACAAGTTCTGTAAGAGAAAAGAAGAATGAAGAGAAAGTGCAGCAATCTGAGGCTGCATTGCCTAAAGATAATAAGAATGTGCCACAAAAGTTGAAAGAAAAAGTTGTGGCTCAGGAGAATATAGTTGAGAATAAAGAGGATTTGAAGAAGCAACCTAGGGTGGCAAACAAAAATGAAGAAAAGAAGGTTAGCCAACAAAGGGCTATGGCTGAACAGAATAAGGAGAAGAAGGTGACTGAAATGAAAGTTACACAAGCAAAGAAGCCAGCTACGTTGCCTACACAACAAGTAATGAACAAAAGAAAACAAGCTATGATTAGATCCAAGAAGAGGCATTTTCAAGGTCATTGTCTTTATTATGGAGTTTGGGGTCATAAGGCGAGTAATTGCTGGTGGAGAAGGCCAGTATATGTCTTCAACTTGAGAAGATACGATGCTCTATACAGGGGGAGACAATACAAAATTTAGAGGAGAACACTTGTTGTGAGTTCTTGCACATACTGTAAAAAGCAAGGACATACTGACAAGGAGTGTTGGTGGAAGCCCAAACCAGTGGTTTCAAAGAACAAGTTTGCTGTATTGGCAGACTTGGAGCAATGTGAAAGGTGCGGACAAGATGGCCATAATGCCAAGAGATGTATGACACTTCTTCCTGAGCAAGAGAAGGCACTTGATGGCACAGTAAAAACAATTGGTGTAGTCAAAGCTGAGAAAAAGGAGAAAGCTATCTTTAAGCCAATTTAAAGGAAAGAATGTAAAGCAAAAAGGGAGGTAACAAATATAGTTAAAATTGCACTAAAGGCTGACTACAAGGATAAGCAATGGATCCTTGATAGTGGATGCACTTCACACATGATAAGAGATAAGAGTAAATTATCAAAGCTAAACAAGTCAAGAGAAGGCAGAGTCAAGTTTGGTAATGATGATTCACTCAACATCAGTGGTCAGGAGTTAGTAAATATTGGAAAAGGAAAGCTGAAAGATGTTCTGCATGTTGAAGGACTCAGATATAATCTAGCATCTGTCAGCCAGCTATGCAACAAAGACCATAAAGTGATATTCACAAAAACAGGTTGCCAAGTAAAGAGTAAAAAAGGCAATACTGTTGCAGCCGAGAAGAGAACAACTGGAAATTTATATGTGATTGATGAGGACAAGACAAACAGTTGTTTACTCACTAAAGAAGAAGAAAATCAACTCTGGCATAGGAGGCTTGGACACTTAACACAAAAGAACATGAGGAAGCTGACCACTACTCATACAATCAAAGACATTCCCGACTTCAGGAGAGAGAGAGAGTATGTTTGCTCAACATGCTCTAAAGGAAAACATGTCAAAAAGTAGTACAAGACCAAAGAGTTCAATTCTGAAGCAGTGCTTGACATTGTGCATACTGATTTGTGTGGACTGATGAGGACAAAAAGGTTGAAAGGTAAGATGTACTTCATTTTGTTTGTTGATGATTATTCGAGAAGAACCTGCCTTATACACCTCAAACACAAGTCAGAAGTTTTGAATTGCTTCAAGAGATACAGAAGATTGGCTGAAAATGAGAGTGGAAGGAAGATCAAAGTATTGAGGTTAGATCAAGGCACTAAATTTACAAATAAAGCTTTTGAAGATTACCTTGAGAAGCATGGAATTCGTCACCAAATGGCAGCAGCAAGAACACCTTAATAGAACGGGGTGGTAGAAAGGAAAAATAGAGCTGTGGTTGAAATGGCAAGAACTCTACTGCTGAAATCCAAGCTTCACATAAGATTTTGGACAGGAACCACATTTACAACTGTACATCTACTGAATAGAGTCTTACTAAGGCCCAATACTGATAAGACTCCATATGAGCTATGGAGTGGGAAAAAGACAACATCCAAGTATCTCAAAATCTTTGGCAGCCCATGTTTTGTGAAGAACAAGGATTAAAACTTGGGAAAATTCAATGCTAGGTCTGATGAAGGCATCTTTGTGGGATACTCAACAAAGACAAAAGGTTACAAAGTTTTCCTACATAAGATGGGAAAAGTGATCACATCCAGTGATGTGAGAATAGATGAGAATTGGAAAACAATGCAGAATGGAGAAGCTAAAGATAATGAAGAAGATGACTTCAATGTAGATGAAGAATCAGACCAACCTGAAGAAAAGGAACAAGAAGTACGTTCAGACTCGGAGAAGAGTGAGTCTGAAGATGAAGAAAGAGATCCTCCTGTAACTAAGACTGTGCAAGAAAGAAGGACAAAGAAAACATGGACCAGTGCTCATCTAGGAAATCAGATCATAGGTGACCCATCAGCAAGAGTTACAACAAGAAGAAGAATTGTGGGAGCTACTGCTTTACTCTCACAAGTTGAACCTAAATCTGTTGAAGAAGCTACATAAGACAAAGCCTGGGTCAAAGCTATCAATGAGGAGCTGGATCAAATCGAGAAGAATGATACATGGGAGCTGGTTCTAAGACCCACTAATAAGAATGTCATAGGAACAAAATGAGTGTTTAGGAATAAACACAATGAAGATGGCAAGGTGGTGAGGAACAAGGCCAGGCTGGTTTGCAAAGGCTACACTCAGATAGAAAGAGTAGATGTTAATGAAACTTTTGCACCAGTGGCAAGGTTAAAAACTATTAGAATGTTCCTAGCTTTGGCAGCACATAAGAGGTATAAAGTTTATCAGATGGATGTGAAATCAGCCTTTCTGAATGGGCTCCTAAAAGAAGAAGTGTATATTGAACAACCCGATAGAGTACAAATCAGTAAGGATGAGACACATGTGTGCAAGCTGAAGAAAGCCTTATATGGCCTAAAACAAGCTCCAAGAGCATGGTACAGCAGGCTGGATGTGTATTTGAGAAGGTTGAACTTCAAAAAAGGAACAATTGATAATAACCTATATGTGTTCAACTCAGAGAAAGGCCAGCTGATAACTATAGTATATGTAGATGACATCATCTTTGGAGGGGATCACTTTGAGTTATGCCAAGATTTTGCACAGAAGATGAGTGAGGAATTTGAGATGTCATTGATTGGAGAAATGAATTACTTTCTTGGATTACAGATAAAACAATGTGAAGAAGGTATTTTATTTCTTAGACGAAATATGCCAAAGAGATGCTGAAAAAATTTGGCATGAAGGATAGTAGACCTGTCAGTACCCTTATGACAGTGGGCTGCAAGTTAACAAAAGATTAGGAGGGAAGGAGTACAAGCCCTACAGAGTACAGGAAGATGATAGGGAGCCTTCTGTACCTTACAGCATCAAGGCCTGATCTTATACAAGCTGTGTGTGTTGCCAGTAGATTCCAAGCTAATCCTAAGGAATCTCATGTGTTGGCAGTGAAAAGAATCCTAAGATACCTCAAAGGGACATTGGAAATGGGTTTGTGGTATTTGGCCATGGATTCTATAAAACTAAGAGCACACACTGATGTAGACTGGGCAGGAAGTATAAATGACAAAAAATCAACCAGCGGCTGTAGCTTCTACTTGGGTTCAAAGTGTGTTGCATGGTTAAGTAGAAAGCAAAACAGTGTTGCTTTAAGCACAGCTGAGGCTAAGTATATGGCTGCTTGTGCAACATGTACTCAGGTGATATGGATGCAAAGACAATTGGCAGACTTGGGTGTTGAAGTGAAGTTACTAGTGAGTGTACTTTGTGATAATCAAAGTGTTATTGATCTCAGCAAGAATCTGGTTCAACATTCAAGGAGCAAGCATATTGACATCCGGTATCACTTCATCAAAGATCAAGTGGAATAGGGTACAATTTAGTTGGAGTATGTTGGCACTAAAGATCAAATTTCAGATATTTTATCTAAACCTCTATCCACAGAGCTGTTTGAAAAGCACAAATTGAGTCTATCTGTGCAAATGTCTCCTCAAACCTGAAAATCAGGTGAATCCTCCATCTCTACTTTGCGAGTTTTTTAGATTTGTAATTGGTTGGCAAAGGAGAAAGAGCAACAACAGTGCAGAGGGAGCTGTTAAGAAAGGGGGAGTGCATATTTAAGGGGAGTTGTAATTGCTACACAATGGCTTTTTGTTATACGTGTCGCCAACAATTACAAAGGGGGAGATTGTTGTTCTCACAGCCTTATATGGGTTGTAATTGTTGTCAACTAAATTTAAGTGTGCAAGTAATTTGAAGCCACATGGAGGGGCAAGAAAGTAAAGCCACATGAAGGGGCAAGAAAGTAAATCTGCCGCAGTAAGCCCTACTAGGGTTTTCATGGAAGGGAGTATATAAACCCAAACCCTTGGAAGAAAAGGGGACATAATATAATAGAGTGAGCATGGCAAAACACAAAAAAATGGAAAAACACCACCTGCAAAAGAAAGGAGACTTGATTAGACGATGAGAGAGAAAAACTGGCTGGATGGTGAGAGAGAAAACTCAGCTGGACAGTGAGAAAGAAAACCTGTGAGAGATGTACAACCACCGGGAGAGAAACGGACGACATGACAAGGAGAAAACCGTGTGACGACAAGAGAGAGAAACCCGTGAGAAACTAGAACCACCAGTAAGAGAAAAGACGACAACACGGCAAAGGAACACACGACAAAAGGAAACCCGTAAAAGACGATACATCACCAGAAGAGAAGATGACACACCAACGGCAAAACCAGAAACGCACCACCCCTGGAAGAGAAGAAAACCAGAAACGTGAGGTGAGGGCAAAAACCAGAAACGAGAGACCTACGGAACCGTGAAATGGACGAGGAGAGCAGACTTGGTATCCGTGAGGCTTGAGAACAGCGAAGTGGGTGCAGACCTAAAACATGAGACCAGAACGTGCGATAGCGTAAGACCAGAACGTGCAACGGCGTGACTGATCGAAGCGTGGGGTAGGCTGTGAGAGGTGAAATGGCAGACCAGAAGAGTGAGTGCAAGCTGTGAAACTGTGAGACGATGAAAGCAGGAATTGTGTGAAACAACCTAAAGGAGGAATTCAATGAAGCATTGGAAAGAACTCAACATATTTCTAGATTTCTTTAAGAGAGGTTAGAGAGTGTTGTGGTGGACTTTTAAGCGGCAGTGAAGCACCTTATTGAATTCAACAAAGGCAAGACAAGCTAGAAGAAGGGTAGACACAGTAAGTAACACTCTTTGTATTGTACTTACTATATATTTGCAATAGTGAAAGGAGCAGAAGATTAAGACCTTTATTGTAACTACATTGTAGACATAGAGAGTACCACACTAGTATTCTCAGGTATAGTGGATTGTCTCGATAGAGGAAGAATCCTTACCACTGTGGACGTATGTCACATTGACGGAACCACGTAAATCTCTTGTGTCCTTACTTTGAATTTACATTTTGTGTTTTGAATTGAGTTGTGAATGCAGCTAAAGCATCATCGAACCCATAACCTAAAGAAGACCTAATCAAGAACATCCAATCTGTCTAATAGGTAAGGTGTTTGAAAGGTGACTTTGGGGACTATTATGATTAGTAGGTAACAATAGATCTACCTTAGTCGAATTTAAGAAAGAGTTCACTTTTGAGAAGAATTTGAAGTTGTTTACATACCTGCATATTGACGAGAGCTAAAGTATTAAATAAGTAGAATACTTTGGCTTAAATTATCAGAGTGTGTTTTTAAGGGGTGTGATACTGATTTACCCTCCCTCTCAGTATCATAGACTAGTAAATCCTAGGGTGAAGTTGGGAACTTCAATTTGCAGCGCACACAAACAGAAGCGATAGTGCATGTAGACAACATTAGCAACGGATAGTGTTAGCAGCACGTGCGAACAGCAGCGGCAACATGTACAGACAACAGTGGCAACACGTGTAGACAACATTAGTAATGGGCACGAACAACATTAGTAGTGTGCGTAGACGACAACAGCAACACATACGGATAGCATTAGCATCGCGTGCAAGCGACACCAGCAGCGAAGGAAGGAGAAGATCCATATTCTGCTCTAGCAGTCTGTACACATTGAGTAATTATTCTTCAGAAAAGGTTTTACAATAAACTCTTGATAAATTTGTTGAAAAACAAGCTGGGATACCCTTAGAGTAATCGATAGATCGTTGTAAGTGGTTAAAAAGTAGTCTTTCCACAAGTAGTGAAAGAGTGATCCTTCCACAACATTATTATATCCCTTGATAGCAAGAGTGGATTATGTGATTTAGGAGGGATCCTATCACACTATAGACATAGCTCACACATTGTGAGTGAACCACGTAAAAATTATCATATCTTCTTAAGTGCTTACGCATTGATTTTTTTAGTCGTACGATTGCACTCACATAAAGGAGAAAATAAAAATTAGATCATCAGTTCTAACAAGTCACAGAGGTTAAATCTAGATTGATTTGTAAAAAGTGCATATCTCACATTGATTTACCTCCCTCTTAGTGTGAGACATAAAACGGTCCTCATCAAATAAGATAATATCTAACAAGTATATTCTTAGATATTAGAATATACTTTTTTTTAACAATAAATGTAGATTATTGTTAATCACTAAACTGTACAACAAGGTGTATTGGCTTTATGCAAAAAATTGATATTCTTATATGTTCCAAGTGACAAACACTTGGCCTTAAACAAAGATAAGCCCTTTACAAAAAGCACAAGCTCCTATCATTAACAAACAACTTAAAAAATCTCACCTTATAGCCATATGTCAAACCCACACAACAAAATTCATATGTCTAATCCTTGCTTTGCCATCGCATTCATGAAAAAATTAAACTTGCATGGTTAAAAGGCAAAGCAACTTGATCCTTAGTTTTATCATTACTATCCTTGAACATTGACACAAGATTTCAAGGTCTTCTAACATTATCATTTAACCATACAATGGCAAAGTTGGAATTGCTTTCAATTATTAAGGGCAATTTACTTAATTTTGTCCACTAACTCCTAGCACCACTGCCTTCCTAATTGACAAAAGCTCTATTACATTTATTCTCAATGTGGCCACTACCTTATAAAAGAGGCATAACACCTTTTTGTCCTCCCCTAGTAGTACTTTGTGTTGAGACCATCTTTGATGGCTAATGTTGGATTTATTGTCAATAACATCTCATACATTTGTTTTTATTAATTTGATGTTATAAATGCCTTTGAAATATGTTTGCTAATACAAAGTGTTGGCAACACTAGCCAATGAGTAGCTTGTTAAACTAAAAGTCAAGAAAATTGCTCAAGATTTGGCAATGCAGGTTGTAACCTGTCCACAAGTACAATTTGTATCCATCAAGGATATTCCCAAAAGCATTGTGAACAAGGAAACAGAACTTGAGATGCAAAGAGATCGTTTGCCAAAACCGTTAATGGCAAGTCAATCCTAAAGTCAATAAGTCAATGCTGATTGTTGATCCTAAATTCAAGGAGTCAATAATGACTGTTGACCCTAAATTCAAAGAGTCAATGCTGACCGTTGACTCTAAATTCAAGGAATCAATGTTGACAATTGATTATAAGGCAACCTTTGGGAATCAATGTTGACTGTTGATTGTAGAGCAATCCTAAACTCAAGACTTATAAATACCTATGTAGCTGCTAAAAAAGAGCTAGAGCACGACAAAGAGAGATAGAAAAAGTATAGAGAACGTGATAGGTGAAAAGAATAGCAATTGAAGAAAAACAACCAAGAAAGTTGTGCCCAAAAAATAGAAAAAAAAAAGCATTTAAGGGGAGAAAGAAAAAAGAGAGTAGTGATAATTGAATAAAAAGAGTGCAACAATAGAGAATGATACAAAGAACTGCAGCAATAGAGAATGATACCAAGAATTGCAGCAAAAGAAAACCAATAGAGAGTGAGAGAATAGCAAAGAGTAGCCACCAAAAAGAAAAGAGAGTGCATGGTAGAAGGAGAGACAATAACAACAGCAAAAAGAAGGAGAGACAGTAACAATAGTAAAAAGATGGAGAGATAGCAACAATGGTAAAAAAAAGGAAGAAAAAGGGTAGAAATCTATAGATGAGAGAACTTGCAATGGAGAAAACCTGTAAAGTAGAGATAATAGCAGCAGCAAAAAGAAGGAGAGACAATAGTAGCGGTAGAAAGAAAAGAAGAGAACTTGTAAAGGAGAGAACTGGTATAGTAAAGCAAAACTTGTAGAGTAGAGAACCAGTAAAGAGTTATAGAACCAAGTAGAAAAAGCTACAGAAATTGACAGAGAAAGTTGCTAAAACAGGCGAAGAAAGCTACAAAAACAGGTAGAGAGAAACCCGATAAAGGTAGGAGAGAAAACCTACAAAGGTAGCAGAGAAACCCAATAAAGGCAAGAGAGAGACCATGCAAAGGCAGAGAGAAAACCTACAAAGGTAGCAAAGAAACCCAATAAAGGCAGGAGAGAGACCACGCAAAGGCAAAGAGAAACCCAACATAAGCAAAGAGCTGAGACTGGTTGAGGTTGAAAGTTTGGAATTGACAGAAAGTATAAGTGGCTGAGAGTTCAAAATCAATAGAGAATTAAGACTAGCAAAGGCAAAAAGAGCTATAAAACACAACATAGAGAGAGTAAGAAGCATAACAAAGAGAAAGCTATGAAACTGGCAATGAAGATAGAGAGACCGACAAAGATTGAGTAAACTGGTAATGAAGAAGGAGAGAATGACAGAAAGCTTGAGCAAAGACCGGTAGTAAAGAAGAAGAAGATTAGTTTTCTGCAACAACAACTTGTGCATATGGAAAAATCCTTCTCAAGGGAGTTTTTGTAATACTCTTTTTATGAAACTTCTTAAAAAAAGGTGGGAAACCTTTGGGAGATCATTATAAGTGGTTAAGGAGAGATCCTTCCATAACATTAGCTATATCCCTTGATAACAAGAGTGGATCGTGTGATCTAAGAGTGATCCTATCACATCGTGGACGTAACTCACACATTATGGGTGAACCACATAAAAATTATGTGTGTTCTTGGGTACTTATGCTTGCTTGATATCCATATGATCATTTCTCAGATAAAGAAGCAAGATAAAATTAGATCATAGACTTTAACAGGTCATAGAAGTTTAATCCGGACAAATTTGTAAAAAGTAAGCATTTTACATTGATTTACCCCTTCTCCTTCTCAATGTGAGACCCAAGAAGGTCCTTATCAATTGGTATCAGAGCCTTGGGTTCCTATATCGATTCATTCTGCTGAGATCTGAAATTGTTTACTGCTATTATGAATCTTTATATCTACTACTGGTTAATATCATGGAGAGCATAAATAATGTTAATAGTAAGGGCATTCCCACTTTTGATGCACAAAATTATCAATTATGGAAGAATAAAATGCTCCTATATCTACTGTCACTTGGTCTAGATATTTTTGAATCTGCTATTAGTGGCTTCACTCTTACTGCTGAAGGTGCTGCTATGACGCCTACTCATAAGAAGAATTTAGAGTATGATAGAAAGGTTAGAAATGCCCTATATGCCTCCTTATCAGACAAAGAATTTGCCAAAGTGATGGGATGCAACACAGATAAACAATTTGGGACAAATTGAAGAATATTTATAAAAGAGACAAGGTTGTGAAAGAAGCCAAGCTATAAATCTAAAGGAACAAATTTAAAGATATAAAAATGCTAAATGATAAATCTGTGGATGCCTTCTTTACAAAAGTAAATGAAATTGTATGCTCCATTAGAGGCTATGGAGAGGAGATCAACGATACTACTGTGGTAAAGAAAATACTTAGAACCTTATCAGAAACTTTTAATGCCAAAATTTCCTTCATAGAAGATAGAGATTTGGATAAGCTGCCCCTAGATGATTTATACAGCATATTAGTGGCTTATGAAATGAGATTAGCTCTAATGAAAAAAGAAAAGAAGCCTAAGGCAAAGAAGGAATTAGTCTTTAAGACAATGAAGAAATTAAAGATTAAAGAACAAGAAGAAGAAAACACCAATAGCTTTGAAATAAAAGATGGTAATACTAAATTTGATAAAGTCATGGAATGCATCACCAAAAATATGAGGAAAGGAAAAAGGAAGTACAAGGGAAAATTACCCTTAAAATGCTTTAGTTATGGAGACATTGGGCATTTTTTCGTGCACTCCCAAAGAGAAAAGAAGCAAATGGCGATAATGATGATGAGCCTACCCTAAGGAGAAGAACAAAGAAATCCAGCTATTCTGAAGCTAGGAATTCAAGTACCAAAGGGAAAAAGAAACTTTTCAAATCCAAAAGAAGAAATTTTTTAAGCATGATAGATGAAGAAGATTTTGAAGAAGAAGTTGATGATTCTGATGATGCTACTGTAGAAAATGTGCTGATTGCATAGGTAAATGATGAAAAAGAATCCTCAAGTGATGAGAATTAGCTGAAGAGGAAGAGAAAGAGTTAGTGTAGCAATTTGAGAATGAATTAAAAGCTTGTTTACACCAAAATAGTAAGCTAAAAAAGGAGGAAAAGAATCTCAAAAAGTTAAATAAAAATTCTATTATTGATAAATCTAATCTCCAAGTGAAAGAAAAGGAGTTTGAAGCAAAAAAAAGGAGTACTTAAAAAAAATTGAGGAGCTGAATGTACTTGAGGTAGAGCAAGGCAAAATGCATAAAGATCTTATTGTTGAGGTGATTGCACAAGAGCAAGAAGTGTTGAATTTGCAAGCCAAGCTCTATAAGGTTAAATCTAAATTGAAGAAGTATGAAGAAAGCTTTATACAAGCCTTGGAAGTGAGAAGAAAGTCCTTTTCAGCAAATGCTATGAAGAAGGATGCGTCCAAAAATTTAGATGAGTGTTTAAGCAAATGAAGACCTTATTCTATATGGAAGAAAGGACTTAGCTATATTAAAAATCCAAATGAAAGGGTAAAAGAGAAGAAGAAAATTGTGTTTGTACCTGAAAGTAAACACAAAGAAAAGATAAAATTGAAAGTAGTTGATGTTATGGAGAAGAGAAACCAACCCAAGTTAAAATGAGTTAGGAAAGATATGATGAAAACTCCTATCCAAAGGAGACCAGCTGTCAAAGATAGAAAGAATGTTGCCACAACAGGTGTTAAAGATTGGGGATATGAACTTGGTGAATAAAGAAAATTTAGATTTGAAAGATTTTACTAATGTTGCAACAAATATGGGCACAAGGCTAGTGTGTGTTGAAGTAATAGGCTTAAGAAGAATGTGAGGCAAGAGTCTAGGGGGAGACTTTATTAAG
Source organism: Ceriops tagal (assembly GCA_021533255.1). NCBI lineage: Eukaryota > Viridiplantae > Streptophyta > Magnoliopsida > Malpighiales > Rhizophoraceae > Ceriops > Ceriops tagal. The sequence goes on from CM038602.1 coordinate 7,210,195, forward strand.
AAAGGAGACAACCTCAAGTGAAAAGAAGTCAAATTTTACTAAGAAATAGATTTGATATATTGGAAGAAATCTATGAAAGATGCGAAAAGGTTGGACATATTGGTAAGGAATGCTTGACATTATTGCCTGGTCAAAGAATACAAAGGAAAATACCTATATATGCTCCTATGTTTGACCAAAGAAGAAGAAGATGAAGGGAAATGACAATGGTTCTAAGAAAGAAAAGTCATGGATCCTTGACAGTGGTTGCTCTTAACATATGACAGGAGACTTAAAGGTGTTGAAAGAAGTAGAAAAATATAATAAAGGGTCAGTCACATTTGGAAATAATGGTACTTTAAAGATTAAAGGGGTTGGTGTTATTGAAATTGGTGCAGAAAAGTTAAAATCAAAGGAAGTGCTTTATGTTAAAAGGCTAAAACACAATTTAATTAGTATTAACTAACTTTGTGATGATAAGCATAAAGTTACTTTCAACAAGAGTGGCTGCACAGTAAAAAGATTAAATGATGGTGTTGTTCTTATAAAGGGAGAAAGAACAAATTTAAATTTATACTAAGTTTTTAGTAGAAAAAACACATGCTTCATGAGCACCAAAAATGAGAATTTGTTGTGGCATATGAGATTGGGACATCTTAAACAAAAGGGGCTGAACAAATTGTCTAAAAATGAAATAGTAAAAGATGTACCTAAGGTAAGAAAAGAAAGAAATATCATTTGCAGCACTTGTTAAAAAGGGAAGATGGTGAATGCTACCCACAAAAATGTGAGAATTCAAACAAAAAAGCCATTGAAGTTCATTCATTCAAATATATTCACTAAACCTCTGTTAAGAGAGATGTTCTAGAAGTTAAGGCAGAATTTATATATTCAACCACCCTCTAGAGACTGAGGTATACCTTTAACTCTTTCTCCCCTTCCCTTTTCTATTATTCTTTAAATTTGTTATCAAAGGGGAAGATATTTTGCATAAATTCAAAGAAAGTATGTACTAATCAAAAGGGGGAGTAGTTCGATCAATCCAAAGGAGAAAATCAAATAAAAAGAAAGAAGTAGAAAAAAGGGAGAGTTAAAGGTTGTTTCCAATTGGTATCATGCCCACATGCAAAAAGGGAGATGTATGTAATAGGGAGAGCTGTGAATGTCAAAAGTTACTACTTGTGCTTGTGCTTAATTACTGACTTATGGATTTAATGTGTTGCCAACAAATCCAAATAAGGACATTGTTGTTCCCATTTTTTTTATGGCTAATGTTGGATTTGTTATCAACAATATCTCATAGATTTGTCCTTGTTAATTTGATGTTATAAATGTCCTTAAAATGTGTTTGTTGCATTTGCAAAGTGTTGGTAGCACTAGCTAATGAGCAGCCTGTTAAGGCAGAAGCCAAGGAAATTGCTTAGGATTTGGCAATGCAGGCCATAGCCTGCCTGCAAGTGCAATTTGTATCCGTTAAGGATATTTCCAAAAGCATTATGAACAAAGAAATGAAGCTTGAGATGTAAAGAGATTGTTTGCCAAAATCATTGATGGTAGGTCAATCCTAAAGTTAATGAGTCAATGCTGACTGTTGATCCTAAATTTAAGGAGTCAATGTTGACCGTTGGCCCTAAATTCAAGGAATCAATGATGATCGTTGATTGTATGGCAACCTTTAGGAATCAATGTTGACAATTGATTATAAGGCAATCCTAAACTCAAGGCTTATAAATACCTATGCAGCTGCTAAAAGAGAGCTAGGGCATGACAGAGAGAGATAGAAAAGGTGCAAAGGATGTAAGAGGTAGAGAGAATAGTAGCTAAAGAAAAACAGCCAATAGAGTTGTACCTAAAAAATAGAAAAAAAAAATATCTAATAGGAGAAAGAAAAAAGAGAGTAATGATAGGTGAACAAAAATAAAGCGACAATAGGGGAACAAAAAGAATGCAATAGTAGAGAACAATACAGAGATTATAGTAATAAAGAACGATACAACAAACTGTAATAAAAGAAAACCAACAAAGAGTGGGAGAATGGCAGAGAGCAACCACTAAAAAGAAATAAGAGTGCACGACAAAAGGAGAGACAATAGTAGTAGCAGAAAAGGAAGAAAAAGGGTAGAAACCTGTAGAGGAGAGAACCTACATAATAGAAAACCTACATATGAGAGAATCTACAGAGGAGAGATAGCAATAACAACAAAAAGAAGGAGAGACAGCGGTAGCAGCAAAAAGAAAAGGGGAGAACTTATAAATAAGATAACCGTTAGAATAAAGCAAAATTGTTGTTCCCACAGCCTTGTATGAGTTGTAATTGTTGTCAACTGGGTTTAAGTGTGCAAGAAAGTAAAGCCATATGGAAGGGTAAGAAGTTAAATCCATATGGATGGGCAAGAACGTATATCCGCATGAAGGGGCAAGAAAGTAAATCTGCTGCATAAGGGCAAGAACGTAAATCTGCCACGTAAGCCCTATTAGGGTTTCATGGAAGAGATATATAAAGGCCTTAGAAGACAAAAATAGGGCAAGGCCAACACAATTGCATACACGGCAAGAAGAGAGGGTGAACGACATAAACACAAAGAGTGAGTTCAGAAAACACAAGAGAAACCATTCAACCAAGGAGACAAGAAGGGTCAACACAATTGAATATACGACAAAATACAAAAAATGTGTGGACGACCAATTAGAGAAAATAAAAAAACACAACACATGGCCAAAGCACACCAATAGCAAGAGAACGGTAGAACAAGGGATGGCCAAATAGAAAACGAAGGTCAAAAATTAAGGAGATCGTAGCCACACAGTAGCCATCATGAACAGTAGCATCGAGAAAGAGAAAGAAGGAGACGCCGAAAGTAGGGGCTGAATGAAGAACAGCGAACAGAGGATGGCCAAATCGTACCCGTCGTCAAGGGGAAGGAGAGAAACCCGTGAGGAACGGCACACCAGCGATCTGCGAGGAGACAACACGGTAGAGAGAGAAACAAACGGTCGAAAAAACAAAGAAACAGGCCAACGGGAGAGAAAACCGGTTACGGTTAGACGAGGCTGGACGGCAGGACGAAGAAAAGCAGATTGGTGGAAGAAGAAACCAAACGGCCATAGAAGAGAGAGATATCGACAGCAACAAAGAACAACCGTCGAGAGAGAGAAAGAGGAGACGGCCGAAACAGAGGAGTCGATATGGCCAAAATTAGATCCAACTAGATGGTGAGATAGATCCGGCTGCACAGTGAGAGAGATCCGGCTGAACGAAGAGAGAGAAACCACCGACAGAATCGAAGACGGACGAAGAGAGAGAAATTTGGTGAAGAGAGAGAAATCCGACGAAGAGAGAGAAATCCGGCTGAACAGCAAGAGAGAGAAAAACGGACAGACCGAAAGCGTGGGGTAGGCTGTGAGACGTGAAACGGCGCACCGGAAACGTGAAACAGTAAGACTATGAAATAAGAGACGGGTGAGATCGTAAGACGGTGAAAACATGAATTGTGTGAGACAACCTACAGGAGGAATTTGGCAAAGCATTGAAATAACTCAACGTATTTCCAGACTTCTTCAAGAGAGGTTAAAGAGTGTTGCAGTGAACTTCTAAGCAACAGTGGAGCAGCCTTTCAATTCAACAGAGGCAAGACAAACTAAAAGAAGGGTACATACAGTAAGTGACACTTTTTGTATTGTACTTGCTTAGTAATTGCAATAGTGAAAGGAGCAGAGAATTAAAGACATCCATTGTAACCTATATTCACAAGTATAGTGGATAGTCTCGGTAAGGGAGAGTTCCTACCACCATGGATGTACGTCACATTGACAGAACCACGTAAATCTCGTGTGTCCTTAATTTGCTTTACGTTTTGTGTTTTGAATTGAGTTGTGAACGCAACTAAAGTATCAATCAACTCATAACTTAACGAACACCTAAACAAGAACATCTGTATTGTCGATTAGGCAAGGTGTCTGAAAGGTGACTTTGGGGACTATTGTGATTAGTAGGTAGCAATAGATCTACCTTAGTCGAGTCTGAGAAAGAGTTCGCTTTTAAGAAGAGGTTGAAGTTGTTCACTTACCTGTGAATTACAAATTATGGTGATACTGATTCACCCCCCCTCTCAGTATCACAAACTAGTAGATCCTAGGGAGAAGTCAGGAACTTCAACCTACAAAGGAGAAAACCGATAGAGACAGCTGCAAAAACAAGCAAAAAGAGCTACAAAAATAGGTAGAGAGAGCTATAGAAATATGTAGAGAAAGCTGCAAAAACAAGTAGAAAAAGCTGCAAAAATAGGCAGATAAAGCTATTAAAACAAGTAGAGAGAATTGCAAAAACAGACAAAAAAAACTGTAGAAACAGGTAAAGAGTGCTACAGAAATAGACAAGAAGAGCTACAAAAACAAACAAAAAGAGCTACAAAAATAGACAAAGAGAGCTGCATAAATAGGCAAAGAGAAACCCAACAAAGGTAAGAGAGAAACCTTGCAAAGACAAAAGAGAAACTCGACAAAGGTAAGAAAGAAACCCTACAGGGGCAAAGAGTTGAGACCAGCAGAGGTTGAGAGTTCAAAACCAGCAAAAAGTGTGAGCGGTTGAGAGTTCATAACCAACAGAGAATTGAGACTGGCAAAGATAAATAGAAAGCTATAAAACATGACAGAGAGAGAGCAGGGAGCATAGCAAAGAGAAAGTAGGGAAACTAGTAGTGAAGAAGGAGAGACTAACAAAGCTTAAGTAGAGACTAGAAGTGAAGATGGAGAGAATGACAAAAAGCTTCAGCAAAAACTGACAGTGAGGAAGGAGAAGATCAATTTTTTGCAACAGCAACCTATGTACATGGAGAGATCCTTCTCAAAGGAGTTTTTGCAATACTCTTTTTATGAAACTTCTTGAAAAAGTGTAGGAAACCCTTGGAGTGATCGGGAGATCATTGTAAGTGGTTAAGAAGTGATCCTTCCACAGTGGTTTAAGAGAGATCCTTCCATAACATTAGTTTCCATAACATTAGTTGTATCTCTTAATAACAAAAGTAAATTGTGTGATCTAGGAGTGATCGTATTACATTGTAAACATAACTCACACATTATGGGTGAATTACATAAAAATTCTGTGTGTTCTTGGGTGCTTGTACTTGCTTGATATCCATATGACTGTTCTCACATAAAGAAGCAAGATAAAATTGGATCATAGACTTTAATAGGTCACAGAGGTTTAATCAGAACATATTTGTAAAAAGTAAGCATTTCACACTCATTCAGCGTAAGACCTAAGAAGGTCCTTAGCACTTTGCATATTCCTATTACCCCTATTAAGCCAATCATTGTTATGTCTATATTAAATTTAACTATACCTCTCGGTGATACTTCCTATGCCAGATAATTAGGTCATGGTTTGCTCCTTCCACTTGGTTGAACATTGCTAAGATAGGGAATCATTAATTATAAAATTATTTTAAGGTCATTTAGCCTTTGACTACCACCGCATTTTAATGTAAATCAACTCAGATACTTTCTTTATCATGAAAAGTTTGCTTGAAAAGGTACCCTCATTCCTAGCCAACCATACAAATTAGACAATTACATAAAATCCCATCAACCAGATCATTTTCAACCTACATCTTTGTTCTAGTCCATGCCATATCTCTCTTGCCTACTTCACTAAACTTGAAACCACCCATAAAATGTGTCACCACTTTAAGTATCTACACCATACTACCCAAACTAGGTCACAATGAAGAAACAAGTGAGAAATAAATTCTAATGTCATACTATAAATTATGCAATTCTTGTCTTAAACTGCATCTCTGCTAGCCAACCATAAATGCTCTTTAATTGGTAATTGCTCCATGATTAATTGCTACCTTAAAATCTCTACCTTTAGAGGAGTTAGCCTCTATCATACCTGAGATAACATTACATCGTTCCCCCACAAAAATTATCTTGTAAATAACAAAAAAAAAAACATCATGAACATGCCATCTTTCTTTACCTGCCAAATAAGTCTATCATCTTTCATCTGTGAGAGTTTTTGGGTACCTAACAAACCAATAAATTTAGTTTGTGTATCTCTCTTCTAATTGAAGAGCTTGCAACACCATGAAATTCTCCATTCTCACTTATCCTTTATCCATTATCTAAAATTGTTAACTCGGACAATTTTTTGAACTACTAACGCAAAGAGATAAGGAAATCTTTGCTTTAGAAGAGTATCACCTATCTATACATAACCTCAAAAATCCAGCTCCTTATCATCTGTTGTCAAATAGCCAAAATTAAATTTCATCACCCTTTTATTCTCATCCCTCATCTATCATACCAAATACACTTTTTTTCAAATTAGCAATATCTGTGAACACCTCATAGATCATTTCTATAGTCAGACCTACTACTTATCATATTTTTCCTTCAGGACCCTCACCCACAACTCATCCTCTTTATTGCTATTGCCCCCAACCCATAAATGGTCCCAAATTGTTATCTCTCAATCACTTGATCTTACATTTGCTATTACACTTTTTTCTACACATAAGCCCCCAACCCATAAATGCACATGTCTATAGTCATTCTTTTCCCCTAAAAAAAGGATCATTGTATCTTTTTCATCTTCTATTTTACCTATTTTAACATATTGAACATGGACATATAATACACCAAAAAAGGTCATAAACAAAATTTTAAGAGGACTAGTCTCTTAAATTTAAACAAAAATCTTGTCTCCCATTTTGCCAATCTAACCTCTATCTTTTGAATAATAAGATCCTATAAACTTTTCGTTCTCAGATTCACTATTAAGAGAGCCCCAAATATTTTATAGGGAGAAACCTAACTTTGCAATTCTAAAAGTCAACTACCTTTGAATCTTATTGTCATACCTATTGACTCTAAATATAACTATTTTCATTAGATTTACCTTCAATTTTGCATAACATTAGAAGTATTAACAATTATTCACAAACTCCTCATTAGTTTTACTAAAAATGCTAATGCCATTAATAAATTGCAAATGCATTAATCTAATATCATCTCTGATGAGTATTCCCTTTGTAAAAGCTTGTTCCATCCCTTTCTTGAATGGGCAGACCCTCTGCTACTAATACAAACAAAAATAAAGAAAAAGGGTTCCTTAGTCGTATTCCCCATACCATCTTGAACTAGTGTACAAAGTTACCATTAACTAAAATTGAAAATTATGGTGTATATATATATATATACTCTAACAACCATTGCCTTGACCTATCACCAAAACCCATAAGTTTCAATATCTCTATTAAATAACTCCATTCCACTAAGTCGTATGCTTTCTTAAAGTCAATCTTTATCATAACTTCTCCATCCTTCTGTTTGTTCATTTTTTTAATCATCTCATTAGCTATAAGAACAATATTTAAAATGTTACAATCCCTTAAAAAGGCAAATTAAGACTCCCTTACCACTTCCTAATCACCAATTTGGGTCTTTTAAATAGAACCTTGGCTAATATCTTGTAAACAAACCACTTTAAAGATAACAAGTGAAACTAACTTAAGACTCTGCTCTGTTAACTTTTAACAATAATATTGAAAAAAGTTAAGGTAAGATCTTTACATAAGCTACCATTTGCATGAAAATCTTACATGAACTCCACCACCTTTTGTCCTACCACCTTTTAGTGGTGTTTAATAAAATTAGTGTTGAACCCATTTGGCCTAAGCACTTTATCCCCATCACAATCCTTGATTGCCTTCTGCACTTTCAATGTAGTAAATAGGCTTCCCAAGATCATATTACTAGCTCTTTTAAGCTTTTCAAAAAATCTATCATCCATCTTTAAACACAATAATAAAGATATACCTAATCATTCCCTTAAATATGAAAAGATAGCACTCTTTACCTCAAGAGTGACATATGATGATTTCAAGAGTCACTATTTATTCATTAAGCCTAGGCAAGTTTATAAGGACAAAGTGAGAGTTAAAAAAAATAAGTTAAATAAAGAAAGTGGGGGTGGGAATAAGAAAAGAAAAAAGAGAACAATTAAAAATAAGTCAAAAAAAGAGAAATAGGATAAAAGTATTGTAAAGAAATAGAGAAAATTAGTAAGCATTTATGCAAAAAAAAAAAAGTGAGTTTAAGACTACTTTTTTTGCAAAATAACCTATGTTTGTGCTTTTGTACAAAGATACTTATTTTAATACAAACATGCTTACTCCTTTTTTGCAAGATTTTAATGATGTATTTGAAGTTCCTGACTTCTCCTTAGGATCTACTAGTTTGTGATACTGAGAAGAGGGGTGAATTAGTATCACCACAATTCGCAATTCGCAGGTAAGTGAACAACTTCAACCTCTTCTTAAAAGTGAACTTTTTCTCAGACTCGACTAAGGTGGATCTATTGCTACCTACTAATCACAATAGTTCCCAAAGTCACCTTTCAGACACCTTGCCTAATAGACAATACAGATGTTCTTGTTTAGGTCTTCGTTAGGTTATGGGTTGACTGATACTTTAGCTACGTTCACAACTCAATTCAAAACACAAAACGTAAAGCAAATTAAGGACACACGAGATTTACGTGGTTCCGTCAACGTGACGTACATCCACGGGGGTAGGGACTCTCCCTCTATCGAGACTATCCACTATACTTGTGAATACAGGTTACAATGGATGTCTTTAATTCTCTGCTCCTTTCACTATTGCAATTACTAAGCAAGTACAATACAAAGAGTGTCACTTACTGTGTCTACCCTTCTTCTAGCTTGTCTTGCCTCTGTTGAATTGAAAGGCTACTCCACTGCCACTTAGAAGTTCACCGCAACACTCTCTAACCTCTCTTGAAGAAGTTTGGAAATATGTTGAGTTCAATGCTTCGCTAAATTCCTTCTCTACGTTGTATCACACAATTCCTGCTTTCACCGTCTTATGGTCTCACCCATCTCCTTGTCTCACAATCTCACTGTCTCACAGCTCGCCTGTCCGTTTCTCACTCTCTTGCTGTCCAGCCGGATTTCTCTCTCTTCTCGCTGGATTTCTCTCTCTTACCGCCGGATTTCTCTCTCTTACAGGATTTCACTTTTTCGTTCACCGTCGGGTTTCTCTCTCTTCCTGCTGGTCTACTCCGATTTGGCCATCGGGTTTCTCTCTCTTCCCGATCTAGTTGTATAGGTCTTTGCCTTCCACCTACCTTCGGTCGTCCAACCGTGTCAGGTTTCTCACTCCGATGGATTGGTTTTTCACTCTCTCGTCACCTTCCTCAGCCGCCTTTCGGCCGTCTTACGTTCAACGTTCAGGCTCCGTTTAGCCGCCTCCTTCTCTCTCAATGTATTTGCCATTTTTGCTCGATTTTTCGACCTTCGATGGCTGCATTTTCTTCTCCTTCCTGTCTATGGCTGCTCAATTGTTTCGGCCGTCCACCTTTGTTCTTCGTTCAGCCCGGCCGTCGACCGTCTCTCTCCTTTCAGTCGACAGCTACCGTTTTCTCTCTCTTTTCCAAGTGTTTGACAATTTCTATCTCTAGGTTTTGCCCTGCCAGATACACTGTTCAATTTCCAACAACACTATTCAATTTTCGACGACACTGTTCAATTCCGACAATACTATTCAATTCTGACTACTCTTTTCTTTTGCAGGTGGTGTTCTTCTGTGTAGGGTTTGGTGTTTTGTCGTGTATTCAATTGTGTTGGCCTTACCCTAATTTTGTCTTCCAAGGTCTTTATATACTCTCTTCCATGAAACCTTAGTAGGGCTTACTTGCAGCGAATTTACTGTCTTACCCCTCTATATGGTTTTTACGTTCTTACCCCTCTATGTGGCTTTTACCTTTTTGCCCTTCTATGTGGCTTTACTTTCTTGCACACTTAAACCTAGTTGACAACAATTACAACCCATACAAGGCTGTGGGAACAACAATCTCCCCCTTTGTAATTGTTGGCAACACTCATAACAAAAGCCACTATGCAGCAGTTTCAACTCCCCCTAAATATACACTCCCCCTTTCTTAACAGCTCCCCCTGTACTGTTGCTTCTCTCCCCCTTTGCCAACCAATTACAAATCTGAAAAAACTTGCAAAGTAGAGATGGAGGATTCACCTGATTTTCAGGCTTAAGGAGGCATTCGCACAGACAGACTCATTCTGTGCTTTTCAAATAGCTCTGCGAACAGAGATTTAGTTAGATCTTGTGTAGCCTCTTCAGCAAACCTAGGTTCAACTTGTGAAAGTAAAGTAGTAGCTCCCATAATTCTTCTTCTTGTTGTAACTCCTGCTAATGGGTCACCTATGATCTAATTTTCTTGATGAGCACTGGTCCGCGTTTTCTTTGACTTTCTTTCTTGCACAGTCTTAGTTGCAAGAGGATCTCTTTCTTCATCAATTACATAAAAATTTCTTGCTGTTCTCTTCCCAGCTGCAACAGTATTGCCTTCTTTACTCTTTACTTGGCAACCTGTTTTTGTGAATATCACTTTATAGTCATCGTTGCATAGTTGGCTAATAGATGCTAGGTTATATCTGAGTCCTTCAACGTGCATAACATCTTTCAGCTTTCCTTTTCCAATATTTACTGACCCCTGACCATTGATGTTAAGTGAATCATCATTGTCAAACTTGACTCTGCCTTCTCTTGATTTGTTTAGCTTTGATAATTTACTTTTGTCTCCCGTCATGTGTGAAGTGCATCCACTATCAAGGATCCACTGCTTATCCTTATAGTCAACCTTTAGTGCAATTTCAACTATATTAACCACCTCCTTTTTTGCTATATATTCCTTCTTTTAAACTGGTTGGAAGATAACTTTCTCCTTTTTCTCAGCTTTGACAGCACTGCTTGTTTTTACTGTGCCATTGAGTGCCTTCTCTTGCTCAGGGAGAAGTGTCATTCATCTCTTGGCATTATAGCCATCCTGCTTGCACCTTTCACAATGTTCCAAGTCTACCAATATAACAAACTTGTTCTTTGAAGCTACTAGTTTGAGCTTCCACCAACAATCCTCATCAATGTATCCTTGCCTTTTATAGTATGTGCAAGAACTCACGACAGGTGTTCTCCTCTGAATTTTGTATTGTCTCCCCCTGTATGCAGCATCGTATCTTCTCAAGTTAGACACATATACTGGCCTTCTCCACCAACAGTTACTCGCCTTATGACCCCAAACTCCACAATAAAGGCAATGACCTTGAAATTGCCTCTTCTTGGGTTTGATTACAGCTTGTCTTCTTCTGTCCATCACTTGTTGTGTAGGCAAAGTAGCTGGCTTCTTTGCTTGTGTGACTTTCATTTCAATCACCTTCTTCTCCTTCTTCTGTTCAGCCGTAGCCCTCTGCTGGCTGACTTTCTTTTCTTTCTGAGATGTAGCAGCTATGGGTTGCTACTCCTTAACCACATACATCATTTTTGGCCTTGGCTTTGGTTTGATAACTGTTTTCTCTTCTTTAGTTATCTTCACTTGAGTCACAGCCTTCTCTTTCAACTTTTGTAGCAAAGTCTCATTCTTCTTTTCTCTTGCAAAGCTTGTTTCTCCTACCACTTCAAACTTCAACAAGTTCTTCTCACTCTTTTTGAGTTGTTGCTGAAGTCTCAGCAACTCTATCTCTATTTCTTCAAATGTTGAAGTCCTTGAGCCAAGCTCTATTATAAGGTCTTCACATATTTTGATCTGTTCCTCAAATCTTCTCTTCAAGTCAATATGCTCTGCCCTTATTTCATCCTTTTGACTTTTAGCTTCCTTAGACTTTGCTTCAACTTGTTTTATATGGGCCTCCAACCTTCTTATGGTTCTACCCCTTTTAATTATCTTTTTTGAAGCTGCTTCCAGCTCAACTTCAAGATCTGACTCATTTTCATCAACCTCCTCTTCCTCTTCAGAGGTTGAGCTACCACCTTGAGCTGATGTCATAAAGGCATGCTCATCTGATGAGTCTTCATCTTCCTTCTCATCAGCTTCTTTTATCTGACTCACATAACTCTTGAATGAGCCTCTCTTTTTCTTTTGTGGGTTGGCAGTCTTCTTACTAGACTTTTTTGATTTGAATGATGATCTTCTCCATCTTAAATTCTGCTCATCATCACCATCCTCATCTTCATCATCAAGTTTCACTTTGCACTGAGAAGCAAAGTGTCCAGTCTGCCCACAATGATAACATCTCAAGGCCAATTGTCCTTTTCCCTTCTTAGACCCTTTTTTGAATTTCCTAGTCAAATAAGCCAATACTTCACCTTCACTTTCTTCCTCATCCTCATCATCATCCTCCTCACTGGATGATTCTTTCTCTTCTTTTATCTTCAAGTGCTTCATAGCTTTGAAAGCTACCTCCTTTGATACCTTCGTTGTTGCAGAGTTTTCAGCTAACTTTATCCTCATCTCATATGCAATGAGATTGCACTGGAGATCATGCAGAGACATAGAATTGAGATCTCTAGTCTCCTTTATGGCTGCTACCTTTGAGGCAAACCTCTCAGGTAGAATTTTCAAAATCTTCTTCACAACAGATGAGTCCTTCTTATTCTTCCCATGATTTCTCAGGTTGTTCACAGCATCAATAACCCTGGTAAAGAACTCTTAGACTGTCTCATTCTTCTGCATTCTGAGAGATTCATATCTTTCCTTGAACACTTAAAGCTTAGCCTTCTTCATTCTGTCATCACCTTCATAGACCTTCTGCAATCTGTCCCATATCTCCTTAGCAGATTCGCAGTCCATCACTTTAGCATACTTAGCATCTGCCAATGTTAAAATGATGACGTTTGAGGCCTTCCCATTTATCTCAAACTGCCTTAACTCCTCTGGGGTTGGGTCTTTACCTTCTTTCGAAGCCGCAAAACCCTCTTGTACGCATTTCACCACATTCATGCCCATGGTTGCAAATACCACTTGCATTCTTGCTCTCCACATATGGTAGTTGGTTCCATTGAAAATTGGAACCTTCTTGCTGTAAGTGATGCTGGTGTTGGTATCAGCTTCCATTTCTCAGTATGCTAAACAAGTCAAACTTCTAGATGCCTTCAAACTAGTACACCAAGCTATTAAGCTTTAAACTGGTGAACCAGTGCTTTGATACCAATTGAAGTTCCCAACTTCTCCCTAGGATCTACTAGTTTGTGATACTGAGAGGGGGGGTGAATCAGTATCACCACAATTCGTAATTCACAGGTAAGCGAACAACTTCAACCTCTTCTTAAAAGCAAACTCTTTCTCAGACTTGACTAAGGTGGATCTATTGCTACCTACTAATCACAATAGTCCCCAAAGTCACCTTTTAGATACCTTGCCTAATAGACAATACAGATGTTCTTGTTTAGGTCTTTGTTAGGTTATAGGTTGGCTAATACTTTAGCTGCGTTCACAACTCAATTCAAAACATAGAACATAAAGCAAATTAAAGGCACATGAGATTTACATGGTTCCGTCAACATGACGTATATCCACAGTGGTAGGGACTCTCCCTCTACCGAGACTATCCACTATACTTGTGAATACAGGTTACAATGGATGTCTTTAATTCTCTGCTCCTTTCACTATTGCAATTACTAAGCAAGTACAATACAAAGAGTGCCACTTACTGTGTCTACCCTTCTTCTAGCTTATCTTGCCTCTGTTGAATTGAAAGGTTGCTCCACTGCCGCTTAGAAGTTCATTGCAACACTCTTTAACCTCTCTTGAAGAAGTCTGGAAATACGTTGAGTTCGATGCTTTGCTGAATTCCTTCTCTATGTTGTATCACACAATTCCTGCTTTCACCATCTTATGGTCTTACCCGTCTCCTTGTCTCACGATCTCACTATCTCACGACTCGCCTGTCCGTTTCTCTCTCTCTTGCTGTCCAGCCGAATTTCTCTCTCTTCTCGTCGGATTTCTCTCTTACTGGATTTCACTTTTCCGTTCACCGTCGAGTTTCTCTCTCTTCCCGCCGGTCTACTCTGATTTGGCCGTCAGGTTTCTCTCTCTTCCCGATTTGGCCGTATAGGTCTTTGCTGTCCACCCACCTTCGGCCATCCAGCCGTGTCGAGTTTCTCACTCCAATGGACTGGTTTTTCATTCTCTCGTCACCTTCCTCAACCGCTTTTCAACCATCTTACGTTCAACGTTCAGCCCCCCTTCGGCCGCCTCCTTCTCTCTCAACGTATTTGCCATTTTTGCTCGATTTTCCGACCGTCAATGGCTGCATTTTCTTCTCCTTCCCGTCAACGGTTGCTCAATTGTTTCAACCATCCACCTTTGTTCTTCGTTCAGCTCGGCCGTCAATCGTCTCTCTCCTTCCTGTTGACGGCTACCGTTTTCTCTCTCTCTTCCAAGTGTTTGATGGTTTCTCTCTCTAGGTTTTGCCCTGCCGGATACACCGTTCAATTTCCGACAACACTGTTCAATTTATGACGACACTGTTCAATTCCGACTACTCTTTTCTTTTGCAGGTGGTGTTCTTCTGTGTAGGGTTTGGTGTTTTGCCGTGTATTTAATTGTGTTGACTTTACCCTAATTTTGTCTTCCAAAGTCTTTATATACTCTCTTCTATGAAACCCTGATAGGGCTTACTTGCGGCAAATTTACTGTCTTGCCCCTCCATATGGCTTTTACCTTCTTGCCCTTCTATGTGGCTTTTACCTTCTTGCCCTTCTATGTGGCTTTACTTTCTTGCACACTTAAACCTAGTTGACAACAATTACAACCCATACAAGGCTGTGGGAACAACAGTATTTGCCAAAGATATTCTAGATGGTTTGCCTCTTATAAGGAAAATTGAACATAAAATTGATTTGATCCTTAAAATAACAATTCTAAACAAACTTGCATATAAAAATAACTCCAAGGAAATGAAGGAACCTTAAAGGCAAGTTAAAGAGCTCATGAAAATAAGATATGTGAGGAAAATGTATGGTAAGGAAAGCATTGTGGTTGATGCATTATCTTAAAGGTATACTCTTATCTTTACTTTAAATGTAACATTGTTACAATTTAAGCACATCAAAGATTTTTATGTTAATGATCTTGATTTTGCTAATGTATTTAATACATGTGAAAAGGCTACATTTTGAAAAATTTATAGGCATGATAGGTTCTCATTTAGAGAAAATAGGTAATTTATGCCTAAGAGCTCATTATGAAAATTACTAATAGGAGAAGCATATTGGAGTAGTTTAATAGGACACATAGGTGCTAGAAAAACTTTAGATATTCTAAATGATCACTTCTTTTTGCCACACATAAAGAAAGATGCTAAAAGGATGTGTAAGAGGTGTATTTCTTGTAAATAAACTAAATCTAGAGTTTTATCTCATAGTTTTTATACACATTTACTTATACTTAGTGAACTTAGGCTTGATATATCTATAGACCTTTTTCTTTTTTTTTAATTAAAAAAGGGAAGAGATTTTGTTTTTGTCTTTATTTATAAGTTTTTAAAAATGACACATTTCATTCCTTGTCATAAAATCAACGATACAACCAATATAGTAGATTTTTTCTTTAAGAAAATTATGCTTTTACATGACATTCTAAGGACTATTATTTCTAATTAAGATGTTAAGTTTTTAAGTGAATTTTGGAAGAGCTTATGGGGCAAGTTGGAAAGTAAACTATTGTTTTTGACTAAATGTCATCCTTAAACTAATGGACAAACCAATACGATTAATATAACATTAATAACCTTGTTGCATATTATCATTCAAAAGAACTTAAAGAATTAAGAAGAATATTTGTCACATATTGAATTTACTTATAATAGCATCTATTTAGCAACTTACTATTCTCTATTTGAGGTTGTTTATGATTTTAATTCATTTATCCCTTTGAATTTATTACCTTTACCTATTGAGGAATGAGCTAATTTGGATGATAAAAGGAAAGCTAAATTGGTTAAGCAATTGTATGAAATTAACAAATAGAAAAGAGGATTAAGCAATATACAAACTAAGCCAATAAAGGGCGAAAGAAAGTTGTTTTTGAATTTAGTAATTGAGTTTGGATGCATATGTGTAAAAAGAGATTTCCTACACAAAGACTTTCAAAGTTGCAACCAATAATAGATGGATTAATAATAAACTCCTACAAATTAGAACTTCTTAATGAATATAATATTAATGTTATTTTTAATATTTTTGACCTTTCTCTTTTTCATGTTAATGATGATAAAATCTTTTTAAGGAAAAGGAAAATTATGAGAATCAAGTCAACACGTATAATGATCTATTATGCATATAAAGAGGTCCAATAACAAGAGTTATAATTAAAAGAATGCGATAAATTTTAAATGAATTTATTGAAGTTATTTAGGCTAAAAGCAATGCATGACAAAAGGAGCAAGGTTCAGAGGAATATCAAGGTTTAATAAATTTCATACAAATTCAAGAACAATATATTTAAGTAGTTTGGGTTGAATTATGGACTTGACCACATATTTTGTTTCTTTGGGGGGGGGGATATGTATTATTTAGTTATTTTAAATCACAATATGTTAAATAATGTCTTATATTAAGCCCAATATGCTCAATCTTTTGTTTAGTGGTTTGTTAAAAATGTTTGTTGTTTCCTATCTAGTTTAGATGTACTATTCTATTTTAAACTTTATATATAGTTGTGTAATCCTCTTTTATCAAGAGGCTAATTGATTTTTTTGAGAAAGTTTTTCTTTGTTTTTTTTTTAAAAAAACTTTAGAACTTATCAAGATGACTTTTATGACATTTTAATTCTTATTTACATATTTGATTCATGTTCTTTTAATAAATATTGAGTCAAGATTTTACTTTTATTAAATCTAATTTAACTTTTAAATTTGTTCCACTATTATTGTCTAATCTCAATAACATATTAATTAAAAATATTAATAAATAATACTTTGATGTAAAAGATATGTAAAAAAAGTTGGTTCTAAACCTTAAAAATTTTTATAATCAGATTTTTAACTTTTTTTTTCATTTTCATTTAATTCTTATACTCTTTAAATTTGTTTCAAATTGATCTTCTTTGGATGGAAAGCAATTAATCCATTAATAATTTTTATTTGGTAAATGTATAATTTTTTTTCAATAGTTTTAATTATTTTTCACTTAAAAATGACTAATTTTGATTAAATTTAAATAAATTTTAGATTTAATTGTTCAAATCTATAAATATTTTAAAACAATTTTTTATATACTTTCTTTAATGCATTTGGTATTTTATAATTATAATATAATCATAATTATATATATAAAGCATATTTATTCTATTTACTTTATTTTAAAGTTTATAAAAAATTAAATTATTCATATAAATATTATTAAAGATTAAAAAAATTATTAATAAAATTACATGTATAAAATATCTAATATATGTTTATATATTTATATAATAGTCAATTCATTTGTTATTAAGATGACAAAAATGAGTATGGCAACAAAGGATTGAAAATAGCATATGGTACAAAAATTAGAAATCTGAAGTTAAAAGCTTCTTTTTATGGTTTAAAAGAGGTGATTGTTTTCTTAAAAAAACAAAAGTTATCAAATTCTAAAAAGGGGGAAAAGAAAAAAGGACAAAGAAATCAAACAACAGGAACTGAAGCGATTTTTGTTTGAAGCAACAAATATATACACTTGTGCTAGGCCTTTTTAATGGGGTAATCTTGTTTAAAGACTCAAGACTGCACTAAGTCGTGGTTAGGGCAAGCATCCTGGTTTTCACATGAAACAAAACATTGGCTAACATCTATTTTCGAGTAGGGAAAATACAACTAAGTCTCAAAGGAAATATTTTAAACACAAAAGATAGAGAATTTAATCGATGAAAGGTTAAACTTTTTCTTAATTAACAAAAGTTATACTAAGGTAAAACTAACACTATTCTTTTCATTAAATCAAAAGGTAAGGATTTATTAATTTTTTATCTTTAGGTTGATGATATCATGTTTGATGCTACTAATAAGTTACTATGCAAGGAATTTGATAGTGATATGAAAACAATATTTGAGATAAGTGTGATAAGATAATTGAATTTCTTTCTTAAACTCTAAATCAAGCAAACAAATGATAAAGTCTTTAACAACCAAGCAAAGTATGCAAAGGAGCTATTAAAGAAGTTTGACATAGATGATTCCAAACCTTATGGCACTCTAATGACCACTTTCACAAAGTTGAACAATGATGAAAATGGTATACATAAAGGTATGATTGATAGTCTTTTCTATCTTGCTATTAGTGGACTAAACTTGATGATTTCTATTTGTTTCTATACAAGATTTCAATCCAACCCAAAAAAAAGTTACAACTAGTTACCCTTAAAAGAATGCTTATGTATATGAAGGGGACTATAAGTTTAAGATTTTGGTATCCTAAGAAAATGACCTTTGATTGAAAAGGTTACTTAAACTTAAACTTTACATCAGATAAAATTGAGAGAAAAACTATCACAGATGCATGTTAATTCCTTAGTTAAACCTTAGTTTTATGGTACATTAGAAAGTAAAGATTAGTTACTCTTTTTATAATTCAAGTAAAGTATATGGCATTTGGAGTTTGTTGTGGTTGTTTGTTTTAGACAAAACAAACCTTAAATGATTTTACACTACATTACTTCCATATGCCTCTAAAGTGTGTAACATAAGTGTAATCAATATAACCAATAACACCATACACCATGCTTAGGCCAATATATTGAATTCAAACACCATTTCATTAGAGATCTTACATTCAAGGGTGATATGTCTTTAGAGTTTGTGAACACTAATAATCAATTAGATAATATCTTTACCAAAACTTCAAGTGAGATAGGTTCATGACCATTAGAAAGATATTAGGTATGATTGAGTTAGATTAATCTATTAATAATATAATTATTATGATCTAATATGTTTTTATATGATTTAAGATATAATTATATATGTTTATATATTTGATATATGTGTTACATGATGTCAATGTTTTAAGTTCAAAAAATGAAAGACAATATTTCTGTTCAAAAAGGCTAATTAAACAAATCAAAAGTATAGGTTGACCGATATGAATAATCAATCAATAGTTCAATTGATGTTATTTTAAAAACTTCCTTTTCTCTTTTTCTTTTCTATAACCCAAAAATTCCTTTTCCCAAATTCAAATCCTAAATCTACAAATTTCTATTAAATCCATAGTTATCAACCTCCAAAAGCATTAATCTCTCAAATCCATCAATGATAACACCATAATATGTATTGACCTCAAAAAAGAAGAAGCTTAAAGTAAAGAAATTGAGTTCAGTCTCCATAAGAACTCAAAGTAACATTGCCATTTCACCTGCCTCATCGATGCCACTAATAACCTCGACACCAAAGCCAAAAGTCACTAGCAAAGTGAAGGAAAGTGGTCAATTCATCAATACCACCATATTAAAGCAGATGGATTTGGTGAAAGTAAAAGAAATGATTTACACTTTTAAAGGAACTAAGATTAAGGCTAAAGCCATTTAGGATGATGAAGTTCCCGATTTCTCCCTAAGATTTACTAGTTTGTGATACTGAGAAGGGGGGTAAATCAGTATCACTATAATTTGCAATTTGCAATTCGCAAGTAAGTGAACAACTTCAACCTCTTCTTAAAAGCGAACTCTTTCTCAGACTCGACTAAGGTAGATCTATTGTTACTTACTAATCACAATAGTCCCCAAAGTCACCTTTCAGACACCTTGCCTAAATAGACAATTTGGATGTTCTTGTTTAGGTCTTCGTTAGGTTATGGGTTGGCTGATACTTTAGCTGCGTTCACAACTCAATTCAAAACACTGAACGTAAAGCAAATTAACGACACACGAGATTTACATGGTTCCGTCAACGTGACGTACATCCATGATGGTAGGGACTCTCCCTTATCGAGACTATCCACTATACTTGAGAATTCCAGTTACAATGAATGTCTTAATCCTCTACTCCTTTCACTATTGCAATTACTAAGCAAGTACAATACAAAGAGTGTCACTTACTGTGTCTACCCTTCTTCTAGCTTGTCTTGCCTCTACTGAATTGAAAGGCTGCTCCAATGCTGCTTAAAAGTTCACCGCAACGCTCTCTAACCTCTCTTGAAGAAATCTGGAAATACATTGAGTTCTTTCAATGCTTCGCCGAAATTTTTCTCTACTTTGTATCACACAACTCCTACTTTCACCGTCTCATGGTCTCACCTGTCTCCTTGCCCCACGTTCTCACTGTCTCACAGCTCGCCTGTCTGTTTCTCTCTCTCTTGTTGTCTAGCCAGATTTCTCTCTCTTACCATCTAGCCAGATTTCTCTACCAGTGGTTTCTGTTTTTCCTGTCCAGCCCCTGTTCTGCCATGTACCCCTCTTGGTTGGCCGAATCGAGTTTTTCCGTTCACCTCTTTTCACTCGGTCGTTCTTTGTTCTTGTTGTTCCCACAGCCTTGTATGGGTTGTAATTGTTGTCAACTAAGTTTAAGTGTGCAAGAAAGTAAAGCCACATGGAAGGGTAAGAAGGTAAATCCACATGGAAGGGCAAAAAGGTAAAACCACACGAAAGGGCAAGAAAGTAAATTCACCACGTAAGCCCTATTAGGGTTCATGGAGTAGAGTATATAATGGCCTTGGAAGACAAAGAACAAGGAGTCAACAATATTGAGCATTCAACAAAACCTAGACAACCGACCAACCAAAAAGAACACCAAACCCTACACAAAAGAACACTACCTGCAAAAGAAAAGAGTAGCCGTAGTGAACAATTTCGTCAGAATTGAACAGTATTGTCAGAATTGAACAGTGTCGTCGAAAATTGAACAGTATTGTCGGAAATTGAACAATGTATCCGGCAGGGCAAAACCTAGAGAGAGAAACCGTCAAACACTTAGAAGAGAGAGAAAACAGTAGCCATCGACGGGAAGGAGAGAGACGGTTGACGGCTGGGCTGAACGAAGAACAAAGGTGGACGGTCGAAACAATTGAGCAGCCGTCGATAGGAAGAAGAAGAAAACGCAACCATCGACGATTGGAAAATTGACCAAAAACAGCAAATACATTGAGAGAGAAGGAGGCGGCCGAAGGGGGGCTAAACGTTGAACGTAAGACGACCGACGGTCGAAGGAGAGCTGAATGTTAAATGGCCAAAAGGCGGCTGAGGAAAGTGACGAGATAGTGAAAAACCAGACCATCGAAGTGAGAAACCCGACACGGTTGGACGGCCGAAGGTGGGTGGACGGCAAAGACCTATATGACCAGATCGGGAAGGAGAGAAACTCATGAGGAATAGCACACCACCGGCACACTAACGATCTGCGAGGAGACAACACGGTAAAGAGAGAAACAGACGGTCAGAAAAATAGAGAAACGGGCTGATGGGAGAGAAAACCGATTACGGCTAGACGGGGTTGGACAGCAGGACGAAGAAAAGCAGACCACCAGCAGAAAAGGAAGGAAATCCGACCAAGTGGATGAACGGAAAAGAGAAATCTGGTGAAGAGAGAGGAATCCGGCAAGAAGAGAGAGAAATCCGGCAAGAAGAGAGAGAAATCCGGCGAGAAGAGAGAGAAATCCGGCGAGAAGAGAGAGAAACGGACAGGCGAGCTGTAAAATAATAAAGCCGTGAGACAAGGAGACGGGTGAGACCGTAAGACGGTGAAAGCAAGAATTGTGTGATACAACGTAAAGAAGGAATTCGGCAAAGCATTGAAAGAACTCAACGTATTTCCAAACTTCTTCAAGAGAGGTTAGAGAGCGTTGCGGTAAACTTCTAACCGACAGTGGAGCAGCCTTTCAATTCAACAGAGGCAAGACAAGCTAGAAGAAGGGTAGACACAGTAAGTGACACTCTTTGTATTGTACTTGCTTAGTAATTGCAATATTGAAAGGAGCAGAGAATTAAAGACATTCATTATAACCTGTATTCACAAGTATAGTGGATAGTCTCGATAAGGGAGAGTCCCTACCATCATGGATGTACGTCACGTTGACGGAACCACGTAAATCTCGTGTGTCCTTAATTTGCTTTATGTTCTGTGTTTTGAATTGAGTTATGAACGCAGCTAAAGTATCAGCCAACCCATAACCTAACGAAGACCTAAACAAGAACATCCGTATTGTCTATTAGGCAAAGTGTCTGAAAGGTGACTTTAGGGACTATTGTGATTAGTAGGTAGCAATAGATCTACCTTAGTCGAGTCTAAAAAAGAGTTCGCTTTTAAGAAGAGATTGAAGTTGTTCACTTACCTGCGAATTGCGAATTGTGGTGATACTGATTCACCCCCCCTCTCAGTATCACAAACTAATAGATCCTAGGGAGAAGTCGGGAACTTCAGTTCTGTTTTTCATTTGGCCGTTCAGGTTTTTCTTCTTCTTCCAACGGCTGTGTTTTCTCTCTCTTCCACTGTCTAGCCACCGGATCTTTCTCACCCGTTCCCAATCTGGTCTCGTCTCACCCGTTCCAGTTCGGATCTGGTCTCACCCATTCCCAATCTGGTCTATCTATTCTGTCTTTCTTTTTGGCCGTTCCTTTTTCTCTCCTTCCCCGGTGGTCTATTTTTGGCCTTGTCAGGTTTTTCCTCTCCTTCGCCGTCACTCTAATTTGGTTGTATATTTCTTTGCCATCCACTCTCCTCTTTGGCCATGTTAGATTTTCTCTCCTATCTCCGACAATGGCTGTTCTTCGTTCAGCCCGGCCATCGATCGTCTCCTTTTTCTCTCTCTCGACGGTTACACTATTCACGATAGCTGCACTGTTCACGACGGTTGCTTCTTTTCTATTTTGTCGTCCCGTGTTCTGTCGTTCGCTTATCGTCGGTGTGCTTTGGCCGTATGTTGTGTTTTTCTATTTTCTCTATTTGGCCGTCCACACACTTTTGTATTTTGCTGTGTATTCAATTGTTTTAACCTTACACTAGTATTGTTTTCCAAAGTCTTTATATACTCTCTTCCATGAAACCCTAATAGGGCTTACGTGGCGGATTTACGTTATTGCCCTTCCATGTAGATTTACCTTCTTGCCCTTCCATGTGGCTTTACTTTCTTGCCCTTCCATATGGCTTTACTTTCTTGCACACTTAAACCTAATTGACAACAATTACAACTCATACAAGGCTGTGGGAACAACAGATAATGTCAATAAAATGCAAATAGAGCTACAAGATTTCATAAAGAAATCTAGATTGGTTGATCTGACTAATACCTTTGGTCAATTGGATATTAAAGGAAGTTTTGAAGCTGAAAAGAGAAAAGTTACAAAAATTTCAGATTACTTAACATGACTAATAATTATGATCAATTAAAGGTAACTAAAAAACATAAAAGTTTCAAAATTATAAAAGTTATGGAGAATTTAAATTAATTGATTAGACCATACTTGCAATCTATTGATGAGGTTAAAAAATTGAAAATATCTGAACTGAAAAAGTTACAAAAATTTTAAGTCAACCAACGATCCAAATATTGCAGTTAATTGATAACTCTAAGTTAAAGTCTTCTATATATAGAATTAATTACTTTTATAGAAAGAGATTAATATCTAACAGTTAATTTTTATCTATTATCTATAAGAAAGTTTGAGAAACTCTTTTGTACAAAATTTTGAATATTTGCATTGAGTTTAGTGTAAAATTAAAGAAAAAAAAATAATCAAAAGTAAAAAAAAAATTTAAGAGTAATGGTTTTAAGAAAAAAGAAAAAGTTGAGATTGTTAAAAAAAAAAAAAGAATATTCCAATAGAAAATAATAAAGAATAAAGTATAAATTTTTAAGTGTTGTGAAAAATCATTAATATTTGTGAAAGTTTTATGTAAATTTTATAGTGATTAAAGCCAAGGTAATTTAGTATAAATAATTATATTCACTTTACAAAATAAGAAAAATTTAATGAAATAGAATTCTTAAAAAATAAAAATTAAGAAACGAACAAAAACTTTTAATTTGAGTCAAATCACTATAATTTGTTATATTTATTCTTTTTTTTCTTTTTTTCACTTTCAATTAATTATTTATTTGCTTTATTATTTTTTATTTATCATTTTATTATTTTTTAAATCAAACTTAAGTGAGCTTTAAGTGATTAAATTAATTGCACCTAATTTGTCTTTTTTATTATCTCAATAACCAACAGTGACCGTAATAAGAAGATTCCCTGGCTGGAGACTTGGACTGCTTCCAATTGGAAATTGCCGCACAACGCAACGCCCTTTCCAATTGGGGTTTTGACTTAGAAGTTTTTTCACGTCAACGAATTTGAAAGTCCAATGTCCCATTTTCCGGGGATGGTGATGTGCGATGTGCGGTGAGTATTAATTTTAGCTGGACAAGGCTCCTGGGAAAAGGAAAACAAAGTAAAACAAAAAAGAAGGCAAAAGAAGATGGAGAATCTTGACCTTTTGCTTACGAATCAAATTAAAGCGGACACGCGGGGGGTGCACGTCACGTGACCAAAGAGAAAAAGGTTAAATGCAGTTCACAGTCAGTCAGTCTTCCATACCAACCACTCCGTCTCTAGCTCCGGAGATCCTCGAAACTATACGTGACTTTTATGTAATTCCTAGAAATCAAAATAGTGAAAAACATTTCATGTACTTGACAATGATATCTAAAAAAGAAAATATTATTATTTGTGTGACATATAATTTTACTTTTCCAAACAAATATCTCACGTTAGCGGTACACTTTTTTCAAATATGTAGATTAAGTACTTATCATCACATTAAATATTTAAACTGTTAAATTAAATATAATTTTATTTGTTCTTTTCACTTATTAGAAGAAGACCTATTAAAATGTATGGTACGTAATGAGAATAATTGTTTTTTTTTTTTTACCTTTATAAATTCCATATCTTATTTTTTGAAATTTAAATTTGGGACTTTAAGAATATAAATTTTGAGTTCTTAACTACTAAAACACCTTCTGCTTATTTAGTTAGTTATAAAGATTAAAAATCAAATTCTAAACCTAAAATTAAAAATGTAGGCTACTCTACATCTAGACCTTGTAGTTAGTGACAATGTCCCTTATTTTCCTAAATTTTCTCAAAATCGCATTTAATATTAAGAAGCAACGCCTGTTACATATATTATGAATTAGACTGTTCAGTTCAATTCTGAATCTAAAAGGCGTATGTTAGCCAACACCAAGATGGTGCCCACCCGGTATTTTTGTTTGCCACCTGAGAAATTAGATTGACAACTAACCATATTATTCTCTTTGATTGCGGTCTTGGGAGCCACGTGCTGAAGCAATTACTTCGTGTTAGTCACTCCCATGCATTCCTTCAACACGAATTGTTAAAATTTCACAAATTTTTATTCCTGATCGCATTCTAATTTGAATATTGCATGGTAATATTTTATCTGCGGCCCGGATTAAAATCTTGAGTCTGCCTGTTGTCCTTGAAATTATGTGCCCCAGGTAAAGTATGGAACAAGAAATTAGGCCAAGATGCATGCTCCAGAAAAGGGGTCAAGATCTAGTTTGACAATGAACTTATAACTGAAACTCTTAATGATAAAATTAGATTACCAATATATGGGCTTCTTTGATTCAAGACTACAACAAATTAGATCAATTTCGTCCCTCAACCAGCCTTTTTTTGCTCGTTTCTTCTTCATGTCAGGCATTCTTTTCCTGATAAAATCACAAGTTGGGGGGGGGGGCCCTCAAAATGACTAGTGGAAAACATTGATCCCGTATTTATTGAAAATTTCCTCTGATTTAATCGTCTCAGCAGTGCCCCAAATCGAAGGCTCCGATTTAGCATTTATATGTATATATTTCAGGTCCATAGAGGTTCCCATTGTGTGCTGAATTGTTGTCGTCCAGGGAACAGCTTGTATCGATGTAGTGTTGCTGCACTATTGGTTCTTGACATTCTGCAGTTTCCATGCAAAGTAGAGCAACTAAGTTGGCTTGCTGGCATTGCATGTTCACCAGCTCAGCTTCCGACTTTGCCAATTGTGCTTGGAGCTCACCAACCTGTTTTTGAAGGCAGCAAATCGTACCAGCACAACCATAGACTGGGTCTCTTATTCTAGCATTTGCTTCATAGACCATGCTGCTTACAGCATCTTCCCTCTGCCACTCCGGAAGTTCCTGAAAATTTTCATAACATTAAGTGCTTTTAATTGACAGGTCTTCTATTACAGGTTATATGTGGAAAAGTGAGATGAAACTTGAGCCAGAGGCATGTTAATGTTCCAGCCCTAGTTATCACCGTCAGTTTAAAATCTCGCTGACTACATACATTTGACTTCCAAGTTGCTGCTTTTCTAGCTATTTAATTATTGATTTCTTGAGCATATAAAATTTATTATTCTTGGTTACAAAATAAATTTGAAACTTAAAATTTTACTTAATTACAATATGTAATTGAATCTCCAACACTATGAAAAGATAGATATTTAGAAATTAATTAATTTTCAAAACTGCCTTCACTAGTACAACATTTATGCTCCATACCTGACGGTGTGGACTTGGACAACGTACCCATGTGCACGTAATCGGGTAGAATGACTTCTCCATAAAGAATTGTCGGAGGAGGCGGCCTTCAAATGTGTAGGCTTTGACCTCTATGTGTAGCCTTTTTAAATTCCTTAAAACTTGTAACCACACCCCACAACTTTTTGTTATTAATAATTAGCTAGTGATGCCCAAATTTCCTCTCTTTAGCCATTATGATAATCTTCTAATAAAGGAGAGAGGTGCCGGTTACTTCAACTGGAGATAGTTGAAAACGCTGAGTGGAAAGACGAAAAGATAGCCATATCATAAGAATATGAAATTGCCTGTTGATGTTCACCTTTTCTTTAGACAAAGCCACTTATGATTAGAGTTAATCCGTAAGGGGTCTGTAGTTAGATTTTTTTAGGTCAACCCCGAGTAGTTAATTATATGTGATATAGCTGTATCATTGATATTTTAAATAGATTCTACTCTACTTGAGAAGCTGTGCTTTGATATAATGTAATAGTATTTTATTATAACTTAAAGATCACAACTTTATATTGTAAGAACAAAGTTTCTTTATAAGATCAAGGATATGATTACTCCATTTGTTTCCGGACTACACACTTTATAAAAACATATAAATAGACGAGAAACTAATTTTATGGAACTAAATTTGGGAGTTCAGGCCAAAGGGCATTACCAGCAAGAACTTGATGATATTGCTAGCTCCATACACTTTATGAACGATGGTAAACTTGTATGGTTCAGTAGGAGGAAAATAAGGAGCTAAAACACACTTCTCTACGCATCGCCGGCGAAGGATTTTGCAGGCGGCACAAGGGCTAATGACAGCTTGAGGAAGAGAAGCAGCAGTAGAAGGAGGTGGAGGATGTAAGCTGCTGCTTGGAGAAGATCGAGAAGGAGGAGGAGGAATAGTATTGCTAATTGGACAAGTCTGAGATGTTGGGGAGGAACTAGAAGAAGATGGAGATGAGTAAGAGAATAATGTTGGGGACACTGCTACAACATTGTTATATATCTCCATTTCCAGGGAGCTGGTGGGGAAGGGACAGAGAGAGGTAATAAACTTTTCCGTTGTACCAGAAAAGAAAATAAATTAGGAAATGGAGAGAGAGGACAGAGGAGTTACTTTGGCTTAGTTGAAGAAGAAACTTAACAGGCGGTGTGTTATTTATAGAAAGGGAAGGCAAATGGGAAATGGTATGTCATTTAATCAACTTGATGGGGCCAGAGTTTGAAATCGCCTCAGAGTTGTCGCCATCTTTACCTAGTTTTTCCTCTGTCTGTTATCAATTTATTTTAGTGATGAAATGCTTGACGGCTGCTTGAATTCTGATTTAGCTACAAGACTACCCGGTTCCAATTGCAATATATTCGTACGCGTCAAGAAATAAACAACTAAAAAACGTAATTTTAGGTGTCTAATAATATATTCACCGATTGTTATCTTGGAAGAAAGGATAATTTTAAGTTCGTTATACTGGGAAGCAGCTCCATGAGATAAGACAGATCAGTCCTATCTCATCAAATTCTATATTGAAAAATCAATTGAATAATTTACTATCTCAGCATTGTGAACTACTGCTGTTTCATTCATTTCGATGGATTGGACTATCTTATCACTTAAACTATGTCCAATTCCCAAACTATCATTTATATAAGGTAGTAACTAAATATCTTAGCGAATCTACCAAATCATCAATAACTAGCTGAATTATTATACTCATGCAAGAAAATCAATACGCGTGCTCAACTCTTGGTTCACCATTGCATCCACCAAAAGGTTGGATTCCTATGATTAGAAGACAAAGGAAACCTAGTCCTTGACATTAACACTGATGCCACAGAATATTGATGCAAGATTTTAAAGTCTTTTAGTCATACTATTGATATATATTATCACTTTGTGTGAGTTACTTTCAATGATTAGTGGGGCTTAACTAGCCTCCCTCCATTGAGCCTATAACCTCACAACCACCTAAATCACTAGTAATTCCGCTTCATCAATACTTATTACCAATGACTATTTTATAATAAAGATAAATTACATACCTTACATCCCTCCTTAATACACCCTTGATACCTACCATTCTCCGTATGATTGTCATAGCTGTATCAGTATTAAATTTGAATGTCATTTACTGCCTCAGTTTTAAATATGATTTTTACTTTTCTCATATCATTTTAATTAGCATTATGTGAAATTATGTATCACAATTAAAACATTATGGTTAAAGATAAAGAGTTATGTGATAATTATGGTACAACTAATTGCATCATTCCATTAATATCATTTTAAACTATTTGTCATGATTACAAATGTTATAAAAGATGAAAAATTCTATGGCAATCATAGCTGAAACTCTTAAAAATTACAATAAGTGTAAAAAGATTTCTAGTTAAATTTAATTGTGATTTATTCTAGGGATTGAGCAACGATGTTTACGAAAACATTCAACATAGGGTACTTGTCCCTTAAAGAGTTGAAAAGTTATTTATGACATATTTTTACTGCACTTACCTTGATGTTGTAATACAATGCTGTGGAAAGTCAACAATATACAATAATTTTAGTTTCAAAGAATAGAGGAAGCAAGTTGAATTAGAACTTCAGGCTACCGGAGAAAAAGTTTGGATTCAAGGTTTCTCTTGTGAGGAGATGTATTATTACTAGGTTATATTTTTGTAAGTGTACTGCGTTTTTCTCCATGCTTACTAATAAAATTACTTTGCTTATAAAAATAAATAAACAATACTCTTACTTATTTATTTGCATTTATTTTCACTTCTAATTTTTTATTACATTTCCTTAGAAAATTATGCAATTCCTAATTTTATAAATGTGATTTATCTTGCTAAAGGAGTTAATTAATGTGATTTGGTTAGAATTAGTCTTTCTTTTAATTTATAAAATTGAAAGCTTTGGTCTATTCCCCATTTTGCATTGTGTAGTCTTAAACAATATGTCAGCTTGTGATGCACAGACGAAGATGACCAAAACAAAAAACGTTACTAAAACAAACTATATTTGTGCATAAATATATGATATTTGCACCCAATAACAAAGCACTTTGATTTTAGAATGTATACTAAAATTATATTTATTAAATTAAACAAATATAGCCCTCATGGTACGGGTGAATAGCTAATTTTAAAACTAAGGGCGCTGGACTTGATATATAACTCGAGGGATCGAGTAAGTTATCAAAGGGAAACCCACTAGATTGACAAGGAGTCGTGGGGCACAATAACTGTTTTTAAAACATGGTCGTCCATCATCCACGTAGTTTTGGAAATTTCCCAAGTAGTATATTTCTGAAAAAAAATGAAACCCATTTTTCAGAAATTGTTCAAGCTTTTTACGTTGAGTAAAATTAAAATTTTTGTGGACTGCATTCTAGCGGTGGTGTCCCAGATATTAGAAAATGAAAAAAAGAAAAAATTCCTATGAATGAAAGTTTTTGGGATGGACACATGAAGATGTAATTTTTCATTTTAATTAGTTAAGCACACAATTTTCAAAAGGCAATGAACGAGACTTTTGTCCCGTTCAACACGAGACTCGTTATGTGCTATTATTACGTGTGGAACTGGTTCTGATTGCGGAAATAAAAACAAATTCACTTATTATAATACTATAATAGATTACTACGGGCTTGCCCCCTGCATTGAATCTGGAAATTGCTTTGATTTATGGGGGCGTATCTCTCCGTATATCATTGCCAGATGATCGTTCAAATTCGGGCAACGAAATTGGCCCCTCAATAACTCCAGACCGGCACTTGTATAATCAACAGATATCCCCATGAGGCCATCTCACATAATTGGTCTCAATGCTGACATTGCTGCAGTACTACTAAGTCATGTGATGAACGTTTAGCTTAGCATAAATATGTTTTATGAATACAATCAATTTTCCATAGGTTTGGCCCATCTTACTTGCAACTGCTTTTTATTCTGTTTTTCCTTTTTCCATTTTTTTTCCCTCTCAATTACGACGACTCGTAGTCTCGAATGGATGACGGGGAGATCAATCGATAATGACTCGAGAACTTACCGTACACAAGAGGCCAATGGAGCCCCTTGGGTCCACATTGTGGGACCGTAATTCGGCGAGGCGACTTAACCTTCGGGATCGTGGGGAAGCGAGAAAACGGAAGAGAATGCACAATGGGGAAGGCTCATCTCAAGGTTGATCGCGGAAAGTCCCTGCAAAGAATATTGTGACCTTTCAAAAGCGACTTTTGTTGTGATATTTCTACGTCAAAATGCCTGTTTTTTTCCTCCGGTTAGAAATATTAGGGTCCTTTACATGGAATTTTAGTTGTGGCGTGTTTTTTCCACAATTAATTCCAGTTTGGTTATGTTTTTTCAGTTTTGTCTTCTTATCATCTGATCTGATTCAAGGATAGCTTCCCCCCGTGCGTGACGGATGCCTATAATTCTAAAGAGTAATACT
The DNA here is from genome assembly GCA_021533255.1 of Ceriops tagal. Taxonomy (NCBI): domain Eukaryota; kingdom Viridiplantae; phylum Streptophyta; class Magnoliopsida; order Malpighiales; family Rhizophoraceae; genus Ceriops; species Ceriops tagal. The sequence continues at coordinate 7,240,980 of CM038602.1, forward strand.
ATATATCTCGATTTATTTATCCCGTCCTTTTCCGAGTCCACCCTTCTTTTTTTTATTTTAAATTAAATTCTTTATCAAAACTCATCTGTAGTCCATAGCCCCTCTAAATTTTTTCGTTAACCTACCACTACTCAGTTCTATAAACAAGTCATGATTGGGGTTAGAACAAGCTTGAAACTTGTCAAAAAGCTTTTGACGATTTGTAGGTGACGATAGCTGCATCAAAATTGTCGTCTGTTCTTTTAGTTTCCTACCCCTTTCTCCATTTTTGCTTTTTTGATTTTCCGTAAATTGAAGATGACCTGGTTTCGTCAAATGAAACTTTGGGATTCTTGCATCAAATTTTAGTCTTCCAATGACTCTCACCAAGTTAAATTATCACAACCTAACTTGAATAAATCAGGAGATATGGCATTACCCTATTCTAAATCAATCATCGAATAAGGCTACTTATATTTTCATAAGAATAATGCTAACCCTCCCAACTGAAGGGTTCCAAAAATTAGTGAGGTGAATTATAACTAACGTGAATAATTATTTTTTTTCTCTTTTATTTATAAATAAAAATGTTACATTTTATTCACTTACTAACTCTCCAATCGCTTAAAATAAAAAAAATATTTTACCTTATCTCATTCATCTCCAAAGAAATTGATTTCGAGATTAACAACCTTAAAATTCCTTTCCTGTTGCCCCATTTCTATCTTCACCTCTACCTCCCTCTCTCTCTCTCTCTCTCTCTCTATATATATATAGATATATATTTGTCCTTCCCCTCTTCCTATGGTCCTAGTTCAAACTAGCACAAGAGCAATCGATCTCCTTAAAGCCAATAGTTACACCTTTTAATCTTAATAGACTAAAATTATAGTTGTATTGAAAGTGAAAGAATTACTTCAAATCATATATCCAACGCCACTTTTTTTTTTTAAATTCACCCTCATTTATTTGTAGCAAAAATTTATATGAATTCTTTCATACGATAAAATAAAGTACATTTGATTGTAAATTATAGTATTATAAACAATAGGACTCTCAATAGAATAATGAAAAATAATAATATTATAGATAATGAGACTCATAATAGAATAATAGATAATATTTACAAAAAAAGGAATAATAGATAATATTTAAATTCATGACCATTTCTTTAATGGTTGGGTTCTTACCTACAAGACTAAAGGTAATTATTGAGTAAAAGTTATCATAATCTTTCATGATTTCTTGGAAAAATAATTATTATCTTTGTTGCCTTAAGATTATTGGACCAAAAAATGGGGTTGTACTGGAAGTAAAAGAATTACTTTAAGTCATATATCTATCGTCACTTTTCTTAATATAAAATTCACCCTTGTTAATTTGTAACTAAGATTAATGTGAATTATTTCATAGGATAATATGAAACACATTTAATTATAGGTTATACTAAAAAAATTAAGTTTTCAAAAAATTAGTGTATTCAAAATTACTCTCTAAATTATTTAAAATATGTTTGTAACAATATTATAGATAATAAGACCTTTAATAGAATAATGAAAAATATTAAGAAAAGAAAAGATAATTTATATCTATTAAACAAACATTAGACCTTTGGAATTTATAAAAATTATAAAAGTGGTGGTGACTATTAGTTTATAGTGGCCTTTGGTTTAGCAATTAAGAACCTGACCATTAAATGAATGGTCATGAATTTGAATGTTAGGAGACATAACTTTTTCTTTTTTTCTATTATTTATTACAAAATAACATATAAAACAATTACTTGCTAACTTTCAAGTAAATATCATTTAGCCAAATAGACATAACCTTAGGTTGCAACCTAAAGATCTTGGATGCAAAACTCATCAAACACAATTTTTAGTTATATATTTTTGGTTATATTTCTTCACTTTTACCATAAAATTGCCATCAATTATATGCTCTTTCCATAAGTAAGAATTCACTATTTTTGAAAAGTAACAAGTTTTTGAAATTAGGAACCTTTTCTAGTATATAAAATTACTAGCAATTATAACTCAACCCATTTGAATTCAAAACTTAAGTGACATAATATTTCATATTGTTGTTAAGATTTTTTTACTTGGGGTTTCAACCTAAATTTATTGAGCACATAATTGCTAGTAATTTTATGATAAAAGTGAAGAAATATGACTAAAAATAAATATCTAAAAATTATATCTAATGGATTTCGAACCCAAAACTTTTAAGTCATAATCTAAGGATTGTGATTACTAGACTAAAAGGTAATTACTTAAAAGTTAGGAAGTAACTATTTTATATGTCATTTTGTAATAAATGATATATATATATATATATATATATATATAAAAGAAAAGTTGCACCTCCTAACATTTAAACTTATGAATATTTATTTAACAATTAGGTTCTTAACTGTTAGACCAAAGGTGACTATTGACTAAAAGTCAACACCACTTCTATAAATATCAAGGATCCAATATTTGTTAGATAAATGTAATTTTTTTCTTCTTTTGATATTTTTCATTATTCTATTAAAGATCTTATTATTTATAATCCTATTGTAAAAATATTATAGATAATTTATAAAGTAATTATGAAAATACACAAACTTCTTGAGAGCTTTATGTTAGTAGAATAAATTACAATTAAATGTGTTTCATTTTATTCTGTAAGGGAATTTGCTTAAACTTCTGTAGCAAATTAGTGAAAGCAAATTTTTTTTTTAAGGAAAGTAATATTAAATACACAACTTGAAACAATTTTTTCACTTTAATATAGCTTTATTTTTGTTGTACCAAACACTTCTTCTCTAGAACACTAAAGAGCACTTTATAATGAAGTGCTTAGAATTGTCACCTACTCCTTAATCATAAAGCATCTACTACTTATTTGCACCCTAAATAGTCTATTAATAATAAGTCAAAGTTTCAAGAGCCAAAAACAGTATTGAAAGTTTTTGATCTTTAAGAATTTTATAGCTACCGTATCCTAATAAGAAACTTATAATGATAATTGTAAAAGTAATGTATTTGAGCATGAATTTTCTTATGAAAGTTTAGTTTATTGTAACAATTTTTACCCCTAACAAAGTTTCTTTTTTTATAAATGAATTAAATATAGTTTTGCATATTCTCTTGTACATTCATGAGATTCATTATCCATTTGCCCTCATCTCTCTTTTCATGATCAAGAATTATTTTTCTTGGTTAGAGTAAAATCTAGGTTTACTAGATTTATGATTTCTAAAGCTTCAAGAATAAGAGTTTATGATAAGAAACATCAATTGCCTTTGGTTTAGGACCCACCATTTTATCATTTCTAAGTGTCTATATATATATATTAAAATTTGCTCTAATATTCATTACTTAAGTGACTCTCAGTCCTTTTTATAGTAACTAAAGTATCAAATGAGAAAAGACAGGTAGAGAGGCCCTTAAGAGAGGAATGTGATCAGCTTTATTCATAAAAAAAAGAAAAAGAAAAAACCAATATCAATTTACTACAATATACTCTTTTATTACAAAAGAACCCAATAACAAGTTATGATACAATTAATGCAAATCTTAGCCAAAAAGCTACAATTAAATGGATAAGCCTCCTAAAATAATGATCAATGCATTTGAACCAATAATAAGATAATGTAGAAGGAAAGCTTCAAAGCATGAATATAGCTAAACATTTTAGGAGAACATATTTCTAGTGTGAGATCTAACAATTCATGCTCTAATCACTACAATTATATCTACAAATTGCTTCTATTACAATGTTGCCATAAATGATAAGGAATTTATACCAATCACTATGCTTTTTCAATTGAATGATGAACAAGTGGTAAGGATAATCCAATCACTCATGAAGAAGTAATTTGATTACAACTCTATTAAAACAAACAAAAATAGTCATAACATTCTTACCTTTTACAACATGGAATTACCATTAATATGATCATTATTGGTTGAAACAAAATCTCCTGTCATGGTATTTGAGTCAAACCCTCCATAATATTATTATCACATTTCCAAATATAAACAAAAAAAAGCATTAAAATGAAATGTTAACATTATATGAAAACTATATTAAAGATTTAATGTAAATAAACCTACATTGGATAATTAATGTCAAAAGTTAAGGCATTAGTATCATCCCAAACATAATTCAGGTTAGCCTATTTAACATAAAATAAAATTCAATAACAAAATATGAGAAATGGATTATGTTTATGATGGTATCAATTAAAAAGCTAAAAACTTCAATAAGTCAAATATTTATACCCCTCCACTTTTTCAAATGTCAAATTCATTGAGACATTATGATATAACTAAAACATTTAAAGGTGTGTTACTCTTTTGTTCAATGTCCTCATAGTCTTGACAAGCTTATTACATATATATATTTTTAAACACAATATGCAAAGGAAAAAATTTGCCATATATTTTTACTAAATAAATAATTAATTAATATTATACCTTTTTCTTTTTTTATCATGAATTACCTTCACCTTGTTCATGTTCTTATTTTTTTCAAAACCTTCAAAAAAAATAAAAACAAAAAAGTATGTTAACATTACATGTACCAATTCAAATGAAAAGAAAAAAAAATACATAAAGTAAAAATTTACCTTTTCTTTTATTTTCTTTGTAATTTGCTCTACTTTGGATTCTTTTCACTTAGATAGTGACTGACTTTTAGTTCACACCTTTAAAGAAGTCTGTCACCTCTTATTTGAATTTGATTTTTGAGATTGTACCTTAACAACCTCGTATAATAATGTTGATGTGTTTAATTAAAGGGCATTAATCTACCAAACTAAGTAAACTAAGTCATTTATTAGTTCCCCTAATGCTTCATCCTCACATTTCATCAAAAATTCATACTTTTCATTGGAATTTTTTCTAATTTCTACTACACTACAAAAGTAAGATAACAATTTGTTGTATTACATCTTTCATTCACTAGTTTTTTCATCATTATAGTATTTCTTAACATAAGTATGCATGTGTTTAATATCCTTTCTCAAATGTGCTAATATGTATCAAGAAGGTATCTTTTTCATATTCTTCCTAATTAACACTTTGGCAATATGTCTACAAGTAATTCCTTTAAATTCAAACAATAGGCATAAGCATATAATATCATTATAGTATACATGATAAGTCTTTTACCTTTTGTAATTGTCATCTTTTCCTTTTAGCACATTTGCCACTTGAAATGTGGTAATTGATCCATCCACCTTAACAAACAAAAGGTTACAATAAAGCAATCCTCACAACTTATAAAGTCATTTCATAAGGTTTTGTGACCAAGTAGTTGACAATATCTATATTCTAAGGGGTGTTTGCCTCAATTACAAGAAATTATTCATCCAAAAAAAGTTCTTTCAAAAGTAATGCATCATTTTCCTGAACCACACACCTTAGATGATCAATAACTAAGTTCTTTATGCCTTTCTTGTCTTTGATCTCGAAATCATACTCTTAAAATAGAAGAATCCATTGAATCAACCTCAGTTGGGCATCTTTCTTTGATAATAACTACTTAAAAGCTGCATGACCAAAATAAACAATCACTTTAAAACCAAGTAATATGAATGAAATTTGTCTAAAGAAAAAAAATAGTTAAAAATCTTTTTTAGTAATGCAGCAATTATATGAGCATTGTTTGAGGTCTTTTAGGTATATAAGATAGTGCCAACAGTTTTAACAAATCTTTCTTCCAAAACATCTCATATGGCATAATTACTTATATCACGCATAATCTCAAATGGAAAACCTCAATTTAAAGGTTGAATTACCAAAGTCAAAGTCAATAGCTCTTTTAACTTGTCAAACATTTCTTTATACACATCATTAAAGTTAAAAGTCATATCTTTTTATAATAACTTACAAAAAGGCAATGTAATTTTTGAAAAATCTTTAATAAATCTTTGATAGAAACTAGCATGACCAAGAAAATTACAAATTTCATCTACATTTGCAAGGTAAGGTAAGGATTGAATATGATCTATCTCAATTTTTTTAGTTTTAATTCACTTAAATGAAATATACCTTGTTTTACTATAAAGTGACATTTTCTTAAATTTATGACATGGTTAGTTTCTATGCATCTTTTAAGCACATAAGTAAGGTTATTTAAACATGTATCAAAAGAGTTTTCATAAATAGTAAAATCATCCATAACAATAATTTTTTTAGTATAATCAAAATGTATGCTAACCTACACCTTTGAAATGTGATCAGAGCATTGCAAAGTCTAAAAAACATACATCAATAGATAAAGGTATGAAATGACCATATTATGGTTATTTTCTTTTAATCTTTTAATACAATCACAATTTAGTTGGAACTTGAATAACCATCAAGAAAAAAATAGTGAGATCGACCAAAGGTAAAGAAAAGTAATCTTTGTAAATTGTAAATTCAAGGGGGAATTAACTCAACATCTTAGATTTTGACCACTATGAGGCCTGCTTTTTTTTTTTTTTTGAACCACTAGCAATAAAATAAACCATTTGCTATTAAAGATCGGGTAAATCACACCAATGTCAAAATACTTCAATGCCTTTTTCTTCGCTACTTCCATTATAGGAGGGTTCAATTTATATTGCTTTTCTTTTGATTGTTTTGAATCTTCTTTAAATAGGATGAAATGCATATATATGGATAGGCGTGTCCCCTTAACATCTACTATGGTCCATTCAATTATTGTCTTATGATCTCTTAAAATCTGAACATGTTTTTCTTTGATCAATGAGGTTAAGTTCTTCAAATGATCAATGATAGAGTTTCTCCATTTCTTAAAAAAATATACTTGAAATACTTTTTAATAGCTTTAACTTTAGTGTGTGTACCTATACAATAGAAGGTAAAAGTTTGTTATAAGAAATAAGTAATTTAATATAAGATGCATCATACCTTCTTGGAATAAAATGCAATGAATGCAATGTCATTATCATGTCCCTTATACTTTCACACAAAGATAGTTCTCTATTTGATTTCTTGATATCTTTCTTTTTAAGTTATTGGCTAAGGACTACTTCAAACTTGTCTTTCCATTAAACTTAACGATGAAGAACAAGGTATTGTTTAAGTACAACAAAGCAAGTATTCCTAAGATTATTTGGAAGGAATCAGTGGTCTAATGACTAGGACAAGGACAAAAAGGATGAAAGAAGCTTTACAAGGTTTAATCATGGAGCTGTATGACAAAAAGGGTGCTTTAGAAGATTCCAAGGCTATTTCAAAAGTTTCCAATGCTACACCAAGGATAATCACTTATCTTTATGTGTAAGATGATGGACAAAACTTACAACTTGAAGAATAAAATTTGAAGCTCATGATATAAGTCCAAGTTGCATAACAAAGCTAAGGAAAGGCTTAATTGCATGCTAAGTTGTATTAATGTGCTTGATTTTATTTTGGGTTACTGGATTTTAAGAATTACATATAAAAAAGGATTAACTTCTTGGGTTTATTTGGGCTTGTAGGTTCAGCTAATTCTTGATACATTAGTTAGGGTTTTACTTTGACTTTATGCCTAATTATTATTAGTTATAGTCTTTTTAAGGATTCCTAATCAAGGTAGATTTTATTTCTTAGGATTCCTAACCAAGGTAAATTTGTATTTCTTAATTAGAGGGATCTCTTGTAATTAAGATTTTTCTTACATAGGTATGTTAAGAAACACCTTTTTCTTATAAGATTGTAATATTTATATATAAAGGTTACAACTATATAAAATGGAATTAATAAGATTGAGGTATTTTTCAGCAAGCTTTGCTTTACTCTCTTATGTTCTTGGAAGAATACATTTTTTTGACTTATTAAAGGAGTGATCAACTTTTGTAATGTCTTAAGATTGGGGCTTTTCAGACTTAGTTTGCTTAAAGTTCTGATTTGATCAACCTAACTTGTTTCTTAGCTTTTTGAGGTATGTATAATAAATTGATTTAAAGGTTCCTAGGGTAAGTCACTTAACGAGTTCTTTATTAATTGGTATTAGAACCTTAGTTCTAGCAATAAGTTATGTATTCCTTTTCCATTTTTGTTTAGTACTTTCTTTATACTTCATTCAATCCTTGTGTTTGCTTAATTCTTCTTGTTTATTCTAATTAGTTTCTTGCTCTTAAAGTTGTATTAATTTTATAGGTGATTGATTTGATTAAAAAAAGCTGAAAAAAAATTAAAAAAAAAGAAAGTTAAAAAAAAAAGAAAGAAAAAAAAAAGACGAAGACGAAGATGTTGCGTTTGAACTGAGTAGTGCATCTTAATTTTTGTAACCTATTGTTTACATTTATAAGGTTGCAAATCTGATTTTTTTTCAAGCCTAAAATGGATATCTTGAATTTTTTTTTTTCAAAAGTTTTGATTTTAAGATTTGCCACTATCTAGTAGATTGTTCCTTGTAATTTGTTGATCTTAAGTTTTTTAAGAACATAACGAGACCTAACTTAAATGGAAAAAGGCAAGAGTACTGGGATCATTATTGCAAAAAAGCCAAATAAAGTAAAATATAAGTGATAACAATCTAATTTGAGGGTAAACATATAAAGGAGTGTATGAAGAATAAATTTCTTTTAATTACTAACGTGTTTTTGCAAGTTATAAACATAAGTAATGAAAGAGAAGTGCATGATATAAATGTGAAGATTTGGTTGAAGGTTGTCACCGAGTAATTTAAAATGATAAATATAAGGCTAAATAAGTTACAATCACCTAACAAATCCAAATCTTCTAAAGGGGCATGTGATTGAAGAAGAAGATGAGGAAGAGTTAGACTATAAAGAATCAAGCTCAAGAAAAGGTGGAAAGGTTGTTTCCAAAAGAGATAGCAATCTGAGCAACATAAAGATGAAAATTCCAACATTTCAAGGGAAAAATGATCTTAAACTTTATTTGGAGTAGAAAAGAAAGGTTGAACATGTATTTGATTACCATAATTATCCAAAAGAGAAGAAAATAAAGTTGGCAGGCATGGAATTCATTGATTATGCAAGTATTTGGTAGGACTAATTAGTGATAAGCCAAAGGAGGAATAATGAGAGGCCAATTCAATCATGGGAAGTGATGAAATCAGTAATGCATAAGAGACTTATACCTAGCCACTACTATAGAGACTTATATAAAAAGTTGCAAAGGCTGGTGCAAGGGTCTATAAGTGTGGAGGACTATTATAAGGAAATGGAGATAGTTATGATTAGAGCTAATGTAAAGGAAGACCGAGAGGCTACCATGGCAAGGTTTATTAGTGGTTTGGACAAAAAAATTATAGATATAGAGGATTTCCAACACTATTTAGAGATAGAGGAGCTCTTGCATAAGGTTATCAAGGTGGAGAAACAAATCAAGTCCAAAGGATCTAAATTTGGATTAGCTTCTAATTCTACATGAAAGGCAACTTAGAAAGACACCAAAGCAACCTCAAAGCCAAAAAAAGATACAAGGCTAAAGGAATCAGTTGCTATTTCTAAATCTCGTAATATTAAGTACTTTAGGCGTAAAAAACATAGGCATATTACTTATCAATGTCCAAATAAAAGAGTTATGATTATGTTGGAGAATAATGTCATAGAAAGCATTAGTTTAAGTAATAATGGCGTACTAATATTGGAGGATTGTTCTAATGTTAATGTTAAAGAACCTGTTTTTGGAGATATGCTAGTTGCAAGGCATGCACTAAGTATTCAACCTAATGATGATAATGATAAGGAGCAACGTGAGTACATTTTCCATATAAGATGCCATATTGAAAACAAGGTATGTAACATGAGTATTAATAGTGGAAGTTGTACTAATGTTGCTAATACTTTGTTGGTAAAAAAGTTGAATTTAGATACCGTCAAACATCTTAAGACTTATAAGGGGCAATGGTTAAATGATTATGGAGAAATTAAAGTAACCATGCAAGTTTTAGTTGCCTTTTCTATTAGCAATTACAAAGATGAGGTTTTTTATGATGTGGCACCAATGCATGTTGGTCATATACTTTTTAACTGACCACGACAATTTAATAGGAAGATTACTCATCATGGCCACAAGAATAGATACTTTTTATAATTAATAATCAGATTGTTGTATTAACTCCTTTCAAACCTATTCAATCATATGAAGATCAAATTAAGATAGCAAGAGAGTGCAAAATGAAGGAAGAACAGATGAGAGAACAAAGGGAAAGGAAAGAAAAAAAAGTGAGATGTCAAAGGAAAAGAGAGAAAGTGAGGTTAAGGGAAAAAATTCAAGCGAAAAGGGTGAGGTGGAGAGAAAAGTAAGAAGGTGAGTATGTGAAGAAAAGTGAGGTTAAAAGTGCTATGATTGCAAGGTAACAATTTCTTATACTTATATATAAGGATGTTTATATTTTATCTAATGACTTTAATTCCTCTTTACCTATTGTGGTTGTTCCATTATTATAAGAGTTTAAAGATTTATTTCCCAAAGAGATTCCTCAGGGATTATCTCCTTTAAGAGGAATTGAACACCAAAAAGACTTCATACCTGGTGCTGACATACCAAACCAACCTACCTATAAAGCTAATTTGGATAAAACAAAGGAGACAAAGATAAGTGGATGAGTTGGTACAAAAGGGATTTGTAATAGAGAGTCTTAGCCTATGCTCAATCCCTATCATCTTAGTCCTAAAGAAAGATAAAACATGGCACATGTGTGTGGATGAAGAGAAGGTAAAAGCGATAAGAGATTAGTGTGGATGAAGAGACGGTATTAGTGTGGATGAAGATCATTGCTGAGCCGTCAATAAGTTCATTGTAAATTCACAAGGTATTAGTGTGGATGAAAAGAAGGTGAAAGCGATAAAAGATTGGCCTATGCCTAAGAACGCAAATAAAGTAAGAAGCTTTCATGGTTTAACAAGTTTTTATTAAAGGTTTGTTAAATATTTTAGTTTCATTGTTGTACCTTTAAATGAACTTGTTAAAAAGAACATTATTTTTAAGTGGAATGATGTACATGATTGGGCTTTTAGTACTTTAAAAGAAAAGCTTACTACTACACCTTTGTTATACTTGCCTAACTTTGATAAATTTTTTAAGGTAGAATGTGATGCATTTAAAATAGGAATAGGGGCTGTTTTGATGTAAGATTCCAAACTGATTGCTTATTTTAGCCAAAAGTTAAGTGAGGTAGCCTTAAATTATCCTACTTATGAGAAGGAACTTTATGCATTGGTACAAACTCTTTAAACATGGCAACATTATTTGTGATCAAGGGAATTCATCATTCATTCTAATCAAAAGAGATTAAAGTTCTTGAAATCTCCAAGTGAGTTTAATAAAAGACATGCTAAGTGGCTGGAATTATAGAAACATTTCCTTATATGATCAAGTATAAACATGGAAAGGAAAACATTGTTATTTAGGATGTACACATTACTTCTTTGTAAATTAAGTTACTCAATTTTAAATTGCTTAAAGGCTTATATGTTAATGATTCTGATTTTGGCTAAGTATGAAATGCATATGATAAGTGTGCATTTGGTGATTTTTATATGCATGAAGGGTTTTTGTTTAAAAGGAATAAATTATGTGTATCTATTTGTTCTATTCATAAGTTGTTTGTTAAGGAAACTCATGAAGGTGGTTTAATATGACACTTTAGTGACTAAAAGACTCTAAATATATTGCATGAGCATTTTTATTGGCTTAATATAAAGCATAATGTGCATTTCATTTATGATAAGTGCATTATATGTAGGCAAGTAAAAACTAAAGTTAAACCACATGTGTCTTAGGCTGATATTTTTATAGACTTTGTCTTAGGCTTACCAAGGTCTTAAAGTGATATAGATAGCATATTTGTTGTTGTTGATAGGTTTAGTAAAATAGCTTATTTTGTTACATGTTCTAAAACTAATGATGCAACACATATTACTGAGTTATTCTTTAAGAAAGGGGTGCATTTGCATGGATTGCCAAAAACTATTGTTAGTGATAGGAGTGTTAAGTTTTAAAGTCATTTTTGGTGTACTTTATGGAATAAATTGGGAACTAAACTCTTATTTTTTACTATTACACATCCTTAAACAAATGGAAAAATTGAAGTAGTTAATAGGACACTTACTACTTTGTTACGTGTTATCATTCAAAAGAATATAAGGCAATGGGAACAATGTTTGCCACATGTTGAGTTTACTTACAAAAGATCTATTCATTATACTACTTCTTTGTCACCTCTTGATATTGTTTATGGTTTTAATCCTTTAACTCTTTTGGAGATTTTATCTTTGCCTATTAAAGAACATGCTAAAATTGATGGTAAGAAAAAGGTAGAATTTATGAAGGATTTACATGCCAAGGTTTGGGCTAACATAAAAGGGAAGAATGAGCAATATGTTAAGTAAGTTAATAAGAGGCGTGTAAAGGTTGTCTTTGAACCTAGTGATTGGGTGTAGGTGCATATGAGGAAGGAATGATTTTCTTATAAAAAAAAGTCCAAATCAGTCTTGAGGAGATGGACCTTTTCAAGTCTTGGAGAAGGACAATGTTTACAAGTTAGATTTACCAAGCTACTTTTAATTTTGCTAACTTATCTTTGTTTGATGTAGATAATTCGAGGATAAATCCTTTTGAGGAACAGAGGAATGATAGAGAACAAAATGTTGTTTAAGTATAATAAAGCAAGTATTCCTAAGATCCTTTGCATGGAATTGGTGGTTTAATGATTAGGACCAGGACAAAAAGGATGAAAGAGGCTTTACAAGGCTTAATCATGAAGTTGAATGATAAAAAGGGTGCTCTAGAAGATTTTAAGCCTATTTTAAAAGTTTCCAATGCTATACCAAGGATAATCACTTATCTTTATATGTAAGATGATAGACAAGGCTTAGAACTTGAAGAACAAAACTTAAAGCCTGTGATATAAGTCCAAGCTACATGACTAAGGTAAAGAAAGACTCAATTGCATGCTCAGTTGTATTAATGGGCCTAATTTTATTTTGGGTTGCTAGATTTTAAGTTAAGGTTGAATTATATGTAAAAAAGGCTTAACGTCTTAGGTTTATTTGGGTTTATAGGTTCAGTTGAGTCTTGATACATTAGTGAGGGTTTCATTTTGACTTTATACCCAGTTATCATTAGTTGTAGTCTTTTTAAGGATTCCTAATCAAGGTAGATTTTATTTCTTAGGATTCCTAATCAAGATAAATTTGTATTCTTTAATTAAAGAGATCTCTTGTAATTAAGGTTTTTCCTATATAAGTATGTTAAGAAACACCTTTTCCTTATAGAATTGTAATATTTACATATCTATATAAAGGGTATAACTATGTAAAACAGAATCAATAAGATTAAGGTATTTTTCAACAAGCTTTGCTTTGCTTTCTGGTGTTCTTAAAAGAATACATTGTCTTGACTTATCATAGGACTTTTGTGGCATCTTAAGATTGGGGCTTCTAGGACTTAGTTTCCTTAAAGTTCTGATCTAATCAACCCAATTTTTTTCCTAACTTTTTAGGGTGTGCATAATAAATTAATTTAAGGGTTCCTAAGGTAGATAGCCAAGTGGGTTTTTTATCACTTTCTGCACTAAAGAATGAAAATTTTCAATAGCAAAAATTGAATGCAAATCATTAAAATAAATCATAGCCTCAAACATGTTGAATCAAATGATTTCATTGTCAAACTCCATTGTAAGTGTACCATCATGAACATTTATCTTTGTCTTTGTTGTATTAAAAAATGATCTTCCTAACAAGATAAGGGCAAAATTAGAGGAATTGTCATTCTCAATGTCAATAATGTAAAAATCTACTATAAAGACTAACTCATTAACCTATAGAAGAACATCCTCAATAACTCCATCAGGATAAACATTAGACTAATTAACAAGTTGTATAACCACACGAGTTTATTTTAAATAACCAATGTTTAAAGAAGCATAAATAAAACGTGACATAATATTAATTGATGTTGTTAAATCTAACATTACTTTTTCAAATCTAGTGATGCTTATTATGCAAAGGGTAATGAACATACCAAGGTCTTTGCATTTAAAGGGAAGTTTTCTTTGAATAATAGCTAAGACATTCTTCTCAACACGTGCCTTTCATTTAGGCTTCCTTTTGGACACATATAATTTCTTAAGAAACTTTGCATATTAAGGCACTTGTTTGACTACATTAAGAAAGGGCAAGTTTACTTTCACCTTCCAAAACATCTAAATTTAGTTAAAGAATAACTCCTAATTGAATTAGCATAGTTTTAACTAGCCTAAAACCTAAATTGAGGACAACAATTCATAGCCCAATTCTACCTAGATCTTTATAAATAAGTCTATTATAGAAAGCTCAAATGCCTATTTTAATTATTACAAAGAATTAAAAGTAATCTAACAATATTTAGAATGTAAAATTTTGAAAATATCATTCAGTTGTCATATTTGCTTAAAACCACATCTTTAAGGTTTTCAATTGTTCCAATCTATTTGATCATCTCCTAAAATATAAAATCAAATCTAATAAGTACATTTAGGAAGAAAATACATAACAAAAAAGGTATTATATAAGAAAATAAATATAGTGCACATATCATGCTTATCAATTGAGTTATGTGTACTTAAAGAGAAAAGAGTGATTATTTGTAAGAGCAAGTGTTACTCTTAGTGATAGCAAGAAAATCTAGAGTGTTCTAAGTATGTAGAATAAAAGCTTATGTGCAAGAAGTGAGCATTTATGTTCAAAGCATGGTACAAAAGATCAAGGACCTTTGTGTGCATTGTTATTGTTTTCACTCGAGTTAAGGGGTTCAATAGTAGAGTTAAAACTCTTAATGATGATTCTTTGAGGAGATGACGTAGAATTAAGATATTTGAATCTCTATAAATAATTGTATCTCGTTGCTCTTTCTCTTACAATTTCATTTATTATTTTTCACAATCACCCATAATATGAAATAATTATTTATCCCTCTTACACATATTCATCTATATATTGCGCTTACTATTCATATTGAGTTTATGTTTATTTGTTCATACTACACGCTTGTTAAGCACGAATGCTTGTAACCTAATTCATGTTTTTTTTAGGTATCTTTGAGATCAGCATTTATGTATGTATTAATATATATAATAGCCTAAGCATTATATCTTGTTAAAAAGTTCTAAACATTTATAGAAAAACTTTTTTTTTTTTTGACAAAAGTTTAGATATGTTATATAGGTTGAGCTTGTCGGGTTTATGTTGAATCCTTCCATTTTAGATTATTCTTGAGTAATGTAATTTTCAAGTTCAGGCCACTTTTGGGTTAAGTCAAATAAGTTTCGGTCGGTTCGGGTCGGGTAAACCTATTGGTTAAGCTGTTAATTTTTTTAAAAATTTTAGTTTTTCTTATTTTTTAAAGTAACTTTTTATTTTGTTATATGTTAGATCAAGTAAAAAAATATGTTCTTATTTTTTTATTTTTTATTAATTAATTTGTATAAGAGTATAGGTATATGATTGATTAAATGTTTATAATCTACACATTATGCACGTTTATATTATGTAAAAAATATATGTAGATGCATGTTTATTTATCATATATATATATATATATATATAGAATATTACAAATGTGAAAAAAGTAGTTGATTATATAAAATAAAAATTGTAAAATTGATATAAAATAAATATAGATAATAATTCAAAATTGTATAAAATAAATGAAATTTAAATATATGTATACCTTATGGCAGTGTAAAATGTTAAAGAAGTATATATGTATAATACGTAGATACTTGTATATATAATGTGCAAATATAAATAAAAAATAAATAAAAATAAAAATAAAATAACAAACTTGTTTTTGTCTTTTTCAAAAAATGTTTAAGAAATTTAATTGAAATAGTAAAAATTATATGTTTTTGCACATAAGATTTGTGATTCAAATATTAGAATTTCCTATTCTTTTTTTTTTTAAAAGGTATGTTGGTTCATTAATTGGATCTACAAATTAACCCAACTCAATCTTAAAATTTTCATATTGTTCTAAAAGAAAAATGACAAATTATAATCTTACGATTAAAATAAAATTGACCGGTCTTAAATTTTTTAGTGCAAGTCTCATCCTTCCTTAAATCCAACAATGTGGCCTTCTCTCTCATACTTTTATTGCATTAGTTTGAATTTCCTTTTTGTTTTTTCGTTTGAAAGAAAGAATTCCGACTCAATGCGCTACAAGCCAATTAAACCTCGAGTGATTTTTTTTTTTTTTTTATTTATGCCGCACTCACGATATAAATCAAGGATTTGGTCCAAAGGAAAGGAAATAATGGCATCCAAGACGGGCATCTATTCTAATTATAGTCAACAATTCCCCGAAAAGGATTCAATAAGTCTGAAAACAGGATTCCATTTTACATGGAACATCTGTTAACCCAATTAAAATCTACTTGTCATTGCTTAGTTGGACTAACTTTTGGTAAGACCCTTCTTACACGGTTTCTCCCCTTTCCTTTTCCCATTTTTCTTTGAATGGCCTCCATGAGAAAAGGCACAAAATCACGGTATATCCCTTGATCTCCCCTCAACTTTGGTGGGTTAAAATACATGATGAGTCACTTTTCATATTGAGAAAATTGACTGTTTTCAGGGAAAAAGCTATTAATTGTTGCTAAAAGAAAAAAAAAAAAAAACCAACCAAAAACCCAAAAAGGAAAAAGGTGTTGATATTGAGAAATGTCACATTTTCAACAGTTGAACGAACGAACCTCGATATATATATATATATATATATATATATATATATATCTATAACATTTCTTTTCTTTTCCTTGTTTTATTTTTTTAATATCATTTGGTGATGCGATGCCCTAACGTATTAATTCCGATTGTTTAAAATGGTTTGTCACTTTCGCTAATGTTGACGGGGGCGCTCATCAATATATGAATCTTCACAAGACAAATGTGGATCGATTAGCTAAAACTTTATTTTATTTTCCAGGTCTTCGCTAGGAAACGTGCAGGCCCTGCCTCACGGAGCATGTTTTACAGTTGGATGCCATTCCCCCTCCCCCCGCCATCTACGAGTCATTAGCTGATATATGGTAATATATGGTACTTTCATACCAGAAGTCTCGGGGGGGTAAAGGGGCTTTAGTGCTACAGTTTTATAATCCTTTTACATGCATCAAATATATTGAATGATAACAATGGTGGCCTTACCGTACATTTTTTTATTCCCATTTGGATATACAGTGTGAAACAAGCTAGAAAAGAGAGGAACTTCACTCTTTTGACGTCAACCAGTGACTTTCGGCACCTAATTAAATTTAAGCTTAATTAATCAAAGGAAAAAAAAAAAGATCAACGAAAGACAAACTATAGGAGATCATTCCCAGCATTAATTAGTTGATCATTTGAATTTCCCCTTGACACCAAATTGCACTGAAAATAAGTGGGGTCCTAGTCACAAGAACACAAGTGGGTATGGGAAGAAAGGGGTAGGTCCAAAATGGTAGTGCACATATTAGATATTCACTCAAAAATTTTGGTGAGGAGTATTAACTGGCGACTTTGTAGGTACTAAGAAAAAAAAAAAAACAAGAAAGAAGGACAGGTGACGATAGTCTCTGATAATTCTTGATTCCCGCGTAGGGCTGAGAGCATGATTCATGCTGTTTTGCCCATGTAGAAGCGAGAAAATTATATTTGAGGTATGGGGGATATACCCGTTCCAAAGGACAAAAGTTCTCATCCAAAAAATAATAAAATAATAATAAAAAAAAACAAACGACATTGTTTTTGAATGTCTCAATTTTAATCCTGAAATATAGTGTGAGATTTATTTTATTTTCATTTATAAAAAAATAGAGAGAATTAATTTTATTATATAACTCTTTATCCAATCAATCTTCCAATAAACAAAAGCGAAAGAGATGATCAGTAAGCATAATCTAATAGCAATCAAATAAGCATTAAGATAAGCTCACATAAATTCTTTACTCTTTTTTTTTTTTGTCTTTCTTTTACGTCAAATTGTATTAATGAATAAAAATAACTATACAATTGCATTAAATTAGTAAACAAATTAGCATTATGTACGAATAAAAAATATAAAAATTCTTAAGTAAAATAACTTAAATTGTAAAAATAAATTCTTATATTTATATCATTAAATCCAATTCGAACTTCTTTATTTGTATTCTCTAAATTTTAGGAACAAGAGGAGATATAAGTTGCGCAGCAGATGGGCTTCCTTCCCCCTTACAGTCTCTTCCAGGAAACCGCTAACCTCCTATAGTCTTGGAGCTAAAGCTTACAAACGGAAACAATTTGATAAGCACGCGCCCACCGTCAAAACTTACTTGCTTGCCACTATTGAATTAGCTAATCATATTGCTTGATCATCTATTTATGGTAATTGTATATGCATTTGCAGGTCAGGCTCCCACCCAATCGGAACCAATCGTTGAGTACTAGAAGACCATGCGACCATTGCAAAAATGTCACCGAGGGCATACCCCAAAAAGCTAGGAACTTTGAATTCTCGAGGGAAAGACATTCATGGGCTACAAAAAGACTGCCCCTGTTGCATTGCGTAACCAAATGGCCCAGTGAGTCTCATAAAACTAGATTTTAATCTAATTAAATACACAGTTTAAAGCAAAAGTCACAAGGGTACAGAATTTCAAGATTCATGCAGATACCTAAAGAGTTGCGTCATCTTTCCTCTCGTGAAAACATTTCAGGTGCACCTTACCCTCCTTCCACAACAGTGATACAACTAAAACCCTTGACATGATCTCAGTGAACACTACAGAACAAGAGCCCATGGAGACAATCAACTATGAGAACAAGAGCTGGCTAGAGACTCCACTAGATGTGAAGTCCATGAAACACTATCAACGTTTCACTTGAAAAAAGAAGCAGTTAAAGGGTTTATCTCTGGATCTAATGCACCAATTGCAACTCAAGATCAGATTCTCCTCCAAGTTCTAACTGCATCAAGAATATTTTCCCACAACTCAAGGGTAACAGACAAAGCCTATCAGTCACGGACAACCAAATAAAAATAGTTTTTGTACACCCAAGACTTCTATATTCATTATATTCATTCAGCTACTGAACACTTTATCCTGACAAATGCCAACTTAGCAAGACAAGAACATTACCAAAATGAAAAATAAATAAGAAAAAAAACTTCCAGATATTTCTTATGTTTCAGTAGAGGTGCACACACGTCATGCAAGGCTTCCATATTCATTCAGCTTCTGAACTCTTCATCCTCACAAATGCCCACTTAGCGAGACAACAATGTTGCCAAAGCAAAAATAAAAAAAAAATTCAAATATTTATAATTTTCCTATAGAGGCATGCACATACACACACATCATTCCCTCTAAACCGAAAGAGAAAATCACCCTCTAAAGGGAAATCCATCCCACGTCCCACAAAATAGGAAATAAAAGACTGAGTCAAGATGTTTTGTCCTTGTACACATTCTCAGAATGCAAAAAGAAAAACAAAAAAATTCGGATATCATGTGTCCATCTGGCAAGAAGGCCCAAATTAGATGAGCTCAGCAATAGATTTCTCACCTTCATGGCTCCATCTAATAAACTAAATATCAATCTGTCAGCTCCTGCCTTGAATGTTGTCCATCAAAGAACAGCAAAAATGTTAAAGAACAGGAACAATACAGTTCCATACATACCCATTAGTTGAAGATATGCATTAATTAGATCATATAAATTTCAAAACCTATCAATAAAATTCAGAGAATACAAAGAAATATATGTAGCAGAAAGCCAGCCACTCCTAAATAGTACACTGATCAGACTGCCAAGTTTTTTCAATCACCAACTGGACAGGACAGAAAATTACCTAATGTCCCTGTTGCGTTTGATTCCCGATGGCCATATGCAGGAGGCATTGATGGATCTTTACTGACTTGACATTCCTGGAACAGCCATAAAAGAAATTGCTAAGGTAGAACAGCTGTTGCTATGCTTTTTCGTCTCTTAACAAGTGCATACATCAACTTGATGTATGTAGATTTATGTAAACTAATGCCCTTCTCTGCAGATTCTTGAAAGAATTGCATTGCATCCTTGTACCTCCCCTGATTGCAAAGCTCATTAATCTCTTGCGAATAAGCATACGAGTCTGGATCAGTTTCCTTAGGATCAAGGGTGCCAACATGTTCTCCCTTGTGCACCAGTGAGGACTGTTCCTTTAGCTTTCCTCTTTCCACAATTTTTTCCATGAACTCCTCTGCATCCTTTGTCCTACCAGCATCAGTAAGAGCACCAAGAATGGCATTATATGTATAACAATCAGGCCCTAGTTTCCTTGCTTCCATTTCTGCATAAAGATCAAATACTTCCTTAAATCTCCCTTCTTTGCAAAGGCTTGATATTATTGTGTTATATGTAACTGAATCAACTTTCCCATTGGAAGCCCATTTATTAAAGAGTGTCAAAGCCTTCTCGAGCATACTCTCCCTACAAAGTGCACGAAGAAATATGTTAGAAGTACAAATATTTGGCTTGAATGATTTTTGAACCATTTGATTGTGAAACTGAAATGCTTTTTCAATTTTCCCCTCCCAACAGTATCCATATATAATTGAATTATACGTAGTTTCATCTGGGACCAAACCATTCCCAAGAAGCTCATTCAATCTGTCCATTGCTTGATCAGTTTTCCCCACTTGGCATAACCCTCCAATGATAGTGTTATAGGTGACAACAGTTGGAATGATCTCGTTATCCTTCATTTCATCCCAAAGCTTGAAAGCTTTATCTAATTCTCCATTCTGACAATATCCCTTCATCAAGGTTCCATAGCTGATCTCATCAACAAAATAGCCTCGCTTACTGGCAGTAACAAGCAACTGGTACGCCTCATCAAGATTCCCCTCCCTACAAAGTGTATGAAGAAAGACATTAAGTGTGAAACTATCCATCTTCAAACATTTTTTTCCCATTTCATTCATCATCTTGAATGCTTCACTCATCTTCCCTGCCTTGCAATAACCATTTATCAGTGTGTTATAAGTAACTTTGTCTGGTGACAACCCACTCTTTTCCATCTTCGTAAGGGTTAAATTTGCCTCATCCATTTTCCCCTCCTCAACATACCACTTAACAATTATGTTGTGTGTAACTACATTCATGTTAACTCCCCTCTCTCCCATCTCTTCAACCAACCTAAATGCCTCTGAACTGCTACCATGATCAAAACATCCATTAATCAATGTGTTATAAGTAACCACATTGGGCAACAACTTCAAATTCTCCATCTCACCTTTCAACTTCAAGGCCTCCTCAATCCTAGCCTCTCTGCAGAACCCATTGATCAGCACATTATAGGTCCAAATATCAGCCAACACATTATTCTGTGCCATTAGTTCAATCACATCTGCTGCATCCTTCAACCAACCCAACTTACAATACCCAGAAACCAAAATGTTATAGGTAAACCTATTTGGTGCCAAGCCGCATTTTTTCATATCCAACAGCAAATCCCTAGCCTCATTCAACATGCCTTTCTTAAAGAAAGCATCCAACAAGATATTATACGTCATAGTATCCGGCAAACAACCAAACTCCCCCATATTACCCAGAAACCCCTTTGCCTCCTTGAACTTACTCTCCAAACAGCACCCACGAATCAAAATATTAAAAGTTGCAGTTGTGACATCAACATCAAGCTTAATCACATCACCGAAGATTGCTTTAGCTAAAGAAACGGAATGCGAAGAAGGGTACCTGACCAGAGCACTGAGAAGCGTGTTGCAGGTGAGCAAGTTGGGCTTGAGGCGCAGCCTCTTCATCTTGTTAAAAATTTGAGCCGCGTGGTGGGGCTTGCCGGAGGCAACGTAGGCGCTGATCGACAAGTCAAGAACCGCTTTGGGGATTCGGGGGATGGCGGTGGGATCGGGGCGAAGGATTTGGCGGTGAAGGGCGTCGTGCTTGTCGGCGGCGATAAAGGCGATGAGGAGGGACTTGGCGTCGGGGAACTTGTGGAAGGCGAGGACGGAGGGGAGGAGGGAGAGGAGAGGAAGCGGAGAGAGGGCGGCAATGGAGGGAGGGAGTTGGGACTGTGCCCATTTGTAGAAGGCGATGAGGTTGCTGGTCCTGCTGGCTAATTTTTTGGAGGAGAGCAAGGAGAGGAGGAGTTTAGGGCTCTCAGAGAGGTGGGGGATGTATGCGTTCAGACAAGGGATTGACAGTTTGTCAGAATCTAAGGTCTTGATCAGTGTTTCTACCACTCGTACATCTGTCATTGCCTCCTCCTTTGAATTTGGCTTACTACCCCTGCCTTGCTCCCATTTTCCCCATCATCAATTGCAATGTAACAGAACGGGAATGGAATAAATAAGCACACGCATACGATCCTCCTCCGTATCTGTGTCCCAGAATTTTTTTTTCCCAACTTTGCTAATACTGCAGCACAAAGAGTGCCCTGGTCAAACCTGGAAGTACGTCATTTTAAAACTGCGGAGCGCGGACGCCGACCACCGAGGCATAGACGACGACGCTACACATGGCGAGCTTGGGAATAAAATATAATTTTATTTATTTATAATAATAATAATAACCTATAATTAATTTTTTTTTATTATTATTATTATTTACATGTATTTTAATAAGTATTATAATTTAATTTTTTTTCTCCGTGAGAAAGAGTCACTGCATAACAATACTTATCAAGACACATTTACTTATAATATTATTTATTTACAATAGTAAAAAAAATAATTAATTCACATTTCTTATATTTCATTAGTTATTGCTATGAATACAATTAAAATACGTTGACACACTAATTTTTAAAAATTAGAACATAAACACGTTTAACATACAAACACTATATTTCAATTTGTACATCACACATATTTTAAGATGAATTCAACATAATAAAAGATGAATGGTTTTTGAAAGATAACATAATGAGATTTATAGGCCTTCTTTCAATATTTAAATAAAAAAAATATGAAATTACTGCAAATGATTATATATATAAATAACCACAAACCATTTAATAAATTTTTTATTTTGAAAAATTAGAATTCAAATACAACTAAAATACACTTACAAACACACACACACTAAATTTAAATTCATGCATTACCCATATTTTAAGATGAGTTGAATATAATAAAAAACAAATGGTTCTTAAGAAAAAACATGGTAAGATTTATTGGTCTCATTTCCATATTTAAAGAAAAAAAATGAAAATTGATAAATTTTAAAAATCAAATTATGCCTTTTAGCAAATTTCTTTTTTTTTTTTATGCTTGAGCCATTATCACAAATAACCTTCATATTAAATATCCATTTATTTAAAAAAATTATGAAAAAATATATTTGTTAAAAAATTCAAAAAATAAATTTTTATCTACTATTTTTTTATGATTTTAAAATATGCAAAAGAAAATATATTTTTTTATATTTGGTGTAAAGAAAATTAAATTTTTAAAAAGTCATGATAAATTATTTTTATATAATGATAATTGTCTTTAAAAGTCTTTTTCTAACTCTTTTTCTTTCCCCCCCCCCCAGCTCTTACTTTCTCTAACTTTCTCTTTTTCATTTACACAAGCCTTTTCTCTTACTCTCTCCGTGTTCCTTTTTATCTTTAACTTTCTTTTACTTTCACCTTATCCTAGTCATTCTCTTTTCTTTCTTTTCCTTTTACTTCCTTCTATTTTAAGTGCATTCTTTCATCTTTATGCCTTTTTCTCATTGCTTAACATCTCTCTCTTTGCTATCTATTCTTTATCTTTAATCTCTTTACTTCTTTTTTTTTTTTATATCTCATTCTATTTAATTTCTCTCTCCTTCATCTCTTATCTCTCTTTGAGTTGTTATTCTCTTTCTTTATTTCATTAATTTCTTTCTCTCGCTATCACCTCATTTATTTCTACTCTCTCTCTCTATTTTTTTTATTTCTCTTTCATTGTAATCCCTTTCTCTCTCTCTCTCTTTTATCTTTATATTTTTCTTCCATTTTCTTCCTCCATATTTATTTATATTTCTTTCTTTCTTTCTTTTTCATCTTTATCTATATCTCTCTCTTTTTCACAGCTCTTATCTCTCATCTCTAATCTCTTACTTTCTTTTCTCCATCCTTAATTTTTTTTCTTTCTCTTTAATCTCTTCACCTTTCTTTCATATTTGCCTCTCTTTCTTTGGTCTTTCTATCTCTTACCTTTTTTCTTTTTCATCTCTCTTTCTCTCTTTTCCATGTGTTAATGTCTTTCTCTTTATTCTCTTTTTATCAAATAAAAAATTATTCTTAACTTCATTAAAAATGACTTATGATATTATTATAATAAAATGTTAAGAATTAAATTAATAATTGAATCAAAAATTTTAGAAATTTGAAATTTAATCAATTCAATTAATATAATTAAAGTTAAAATAGTAAGATTAATATTTAATATTAAATAAATAAAAAAATTTATATATATAGATATATTATATGAAAATATGTATGTGTCAAAACTTATAATATTCAATATTAGTCCAAAAAAAAGTATTTTTAGTTAATCATTATTGTTATGAATACTACTATACTCTAATTGATCTTTTTTTTGGGTATGATCACTATCAAAAGGCCTAAATGCCAAATGAAAGCCTAGTCATTAAACTATCATATGTTGGAGGTTTGCCAAATGCTTAAGTCTCAATGCTTTTTCTTTGTTATTACTAGAAATCTTAATATTTTGATCTTCATAAGGTTATGAAGAAGTGAATTGTTAAAAAAAGGTATTTTATTTAATTTACAAAAAAAAATATTATATATATAATTGCTAGCAATTATAAACTTTATTTAAGTAAAATAATAATTGCTAATAATTATACATTCTAAAATCTTTATTTTCAATATCATTTTAGGGAATAAAATGTGTTTTCTTTTTGGAAGCAAGTCATTATATTTTAAAAAATAAGATATGAGTTATTGATTTTCCAGTAAACTAACCAGTTTACTAATCTTTGTACTTGTTAATTTGACCAATTTTAAAGAAAAATCAAATTGGGTGATAAATTATTTCTTAATTTTTCATGTTAAATTGACCAAATTAGTTCAATTTTTTAAAAAAATTGTATTATAATTATGAGTAATTCTCTATACTTTCTATTATTTGATTTATTAAGCTTTAAAACAAAAAAGAAGGGAAGAGAGACAGATATAAAGGAAAAAAATTGGATTTATGGAAAAGAAAGTAGTGGAGAGATATAAAAATAGAAAAGAGAGGAAAAGAAAAGAGTAAGAAATATAAGAGAAAAAAGGAAGGGAAAATTATAAAAAGAGAGAAAAATATAAAAGAGATAAAAGGGAAAGAGATCAGAGACGAGAGACAGAGAGAGGGAATAATGGTTGTGGCAATAAAGATTGCAATCATAATAGCAATAGTGATTGTATTTGCTTCTTGTGATGTATTTGATAAAGGTTGTCTATTTATTCTATATTTTCTATCACCCTTTAAATTTATGGAAAAATAACTTCTAATTTTAAAAACTAAAAGTCACTTTCTACAATAAAAAATATATTTTCTCCTTTGATCGAAGTTTATTTTCTATTAATTATACTTTTTCAATATCCTAAAAGTTGGATAATATGAAAAGTATTTATATTTTAAAAAAATATTTTCTATAAAATAAACACATCTTAAGATGTACAAAATCTTTTACTTGACTATGGATGGTTAATTTGGAAAGCAACAATTCTTTTTTTTTTTTAACTTATAAAAACTACGATAACTTGATAAATACAACATATAAAATGATTTTGTTTTTCTTTTCAAAATGAAATTAAAGTTCAATCTCAACATTATAATTTTAAACAAAAACAATCAAATTTGATTGTTAATCAATAAAGTTATGATTGACTCTTAGATATTGTCATTTACCATAAATAGTAAAGAAATACAAATAATCTCAAAACAGAAGTTAGGTTTCTAATGTTACTATTTTACTACTAAAAAGGAAAACATAACTAAGATTTGCTTTTATAATATAATAAAATTTAAATTGCTATATATTTAGGTATGCACATCCTTTTGATGTTATTTCTATTGAATGAATCATTAAAATAAAAGTGTCATACTTAAGTTTTATATAAGATTACAATTAAATTTTATTGTTACAATTGACAAACTAATGGTTGTGAAACTTATTACTAGTAAACATAATTAACTATTTGATAATTGTTTGTACTATTTTGAAAAAAAAAATTGCTAAAATAGAAAATAATCACAAAAGAACTTTTTTTTATGTGGTTAAATTGTAATTATTTTATGTAACAAGAAAGATTATTGTCTTAAAAAATTATTAAATTGGAGCACCCTTCTTACATTTTTTCATTGTACTAAAATACTGCATTTCTAAAAAGCAAGTCTAAATTATATTGAACTTTTACAAAATACAAATTTTACAATTTACCAAATACTAATAAAATTACCTTTGACTCAAAATACATATTTCCAAATCATAATTACAATTCTAAACACACTTATAATCAACGTTATTTACAACCTTTAATAACTAGGAAGGAGTTTGATGTGGTGGGTTTTGTACGTTGCACATTGTTTCTCTTTAATTAAACTACCTTTGTCTTCAATTTTGCCATAGAATTCAATACTAAAACTATCATCATCCATTCAAGGAAGCTATAGTATAATTAAAATTACCAATTAGGAAATCAAAAAGTGCAAGAATTTTAAAATTTTGTTTCTTATGCTTGAGTTATAATGGCTAATGCAATTATAAAAACAACTTAATATGGTCACAATATTCCATGTGTTATGCTTTATTAACTTGACAATTTAACATCTAAAGATTATGGCACTCCTCCTAAAATGATATAATTCTCTCCTCTTGAACAATATTAAGGTTTTAAAATTAAACGAATAAATAAAAAAAAGCCATTATAAGACAATAAAAGAATCAGAACTTAAAATTAACTAAGGCTTTTAAAATTTTTGGTGTTCTTGTCTATTATAAATTCTTTAGTTAATTTAACTCAATTAATGGGTCAATAGTCAACCTAATCGAGTTATTTTTTGGAGTAAAATTTTCCTTTTATAGATGATAATAAGGCTTTTTCACTTGTAATTCAACTCATTACTCATTTTCACTTGAAATCACAACAAAAACTTCATGAAAAAGCAAGTTAAGCTAGTTTTAATATTCATTCACATTGACATCTCATCACAATCATATAAGAAAGAGTAAATTGAAAAGTGAGCTTCCTAACATTTTATTTTAATTTTTTGCAAAGCAATTAAATCTTTATTCATGGTATCCTAAGAACAAATAAAAACCTTATTATAACTAAGACACCTATATAAACCATATAATGACAGTAACACTTTTGTCCCTTATATTGTATCACCTTAAACCTTGTCCATAAAATTAATAAAGTCTTTATCTAATATGCATAAATTACCAACAAAAGTGACAAAACCAATAAGGTTTTAAACCAATATGCATACATCATCAAACAAAAATGGATAGGTTAGTTGTAAATTGACCTAGTATGAATACTAAAGCCACCACAGAAGATCAAATAGCATTTAAATCTAACATACCAAATGACATCTACACTAGGCTAACAAAATAATAGGTCTTACAGAACTAAGACAACTGACCAATTCCACCAAAAATAAAATAAGCAAGCTTGCCTCTCCTAAAGAACAAAGGTTACTTTATAACAACACCCTTAAAAACAACACAACAAATTGCAGTTCTTAAAAAAATAGTAACTTTTGCCAATATTACAATAAAACTAAAATTCTAGCCAACATCATAGCACACCTATACACCCCATAAAAGTTGTAGCACAATAACAACCCTTGCAAATATCTTTACCTATCATGTCATCAAAGATGTCTCTAGCATAAATCAAGTAACTACATCTCACATAGATATCCAAAAGTGCGTTCATAAAATTCTAGCTATAACTTATATTCTTTTTCTTATCGCAGTCACGAACCCTTTTCCCCAATATTAAATCATTCTATTTAGAACAAGCTAAAAGCATAACAATCATAATGACCTTATTTGGCTCAACACTGTTCAACAACATATAATCAAATCACTCTAAAGCCATATTATAAGATCCATGCATGGAATACCCGTTAATCCTTAAGGTCTCAAATAAACTATCCCTAATAAAAATTTTATTAAACATTTAATGGGCTAAACCTAAATAAACATGCTTAATAATGTAAAAATAAGTCATCACATTTTGAACTAACAAATTGATTCACTTTTTAACGTGCCAAAAAATTTAATGCTTTCTATATTATGTTAAAGAAGAAAAAGATCCATCTTTGAAAGACTACAATCTAAGAAATCACAAGTAACTTGGCAAGTGGTAAGAGAAAAGCCTAATCTTAAGTGAGATTAAGGTTAGAGAGGATTGTCAATAAGAGCTTTAACCATTAAATAGGTTTCTTTTGATTCATTGTGAGATAAGATGCAAATTTAAAAGTTTTAAGTTAAAACTTTTGGTTGTTGTTTAGATAGAATAAAAAAAAAATCCGATTTGACTTATTTAAGTTTTTGCTAACTAAGTTGTTGTTTCCATAGCTTTGTATGGGTTGTAATTGTTGTCAACCAGATTTAAGTGTGCAAGTAGAAGTGGCTCATTCAAGCATTTAAGGGATGAGTTTTTCAGTAGAAAGAAAAGAGCAAGAAAAATAAATTAAAAAGGAAGATAATGCTGAATTTTGAATGAAACAGTAATATGAAGCCACATGGAGAGGCAAGAAAGGAAATTCGCCGCGGCTCTAGTAAATCCTACTAAGGTTTGCATAGAAGGGAGTATATAAACCAAGACTTATCTCTTTGTTAAGGGAACCACCATAAGAAAAGAAATCAGAGAAGACGGCAGACCTGGAAACGTGAGGTGAGAGACCAGACCTAGTATCCATGAGACAGTGAGAGCAGACCAAGACTAGAAAAGCCAGAACATACAACGGGGAGTGACAGACCATAACGTTCCACCAGGCATGACAGACCAGAACGTCCCACCAGGCGTGATAGACCAGAATGTGCGACGGGGAGTGACAAACTAGAACGTGCGACGGGGCGTGTCAGACCAGAACGTGCAATGGGGTGTGACAAACCAGAAATGAAGAGAGCAAACCAGAAACGTTAGAGCAGACCAGAAACGAGAGACCATCGAAGCGTGAAATGGGAGAGACCAAACCTAGAAACCGTGAGACGTGAGAGTAGACTAGAAATGGGAGAGACCAGACCTGGAAATCGAGAAACGTTGGGGATATAGACCAGAAACGTTGGGATACAGACCAGAAATGTTGGGGATACAGACCAAGTGAGACGTGAGACCAAGTGAGGTGTGAGACCAGGTGAGACGTGTGACTAGGTGAGATGTGAGACCAGAAAAGGGTGAAACCGGTGAGACCAGAGGAGACGTGCAACCCAGAATTGGTGAGACCAAAAATGGTGAGACGTGAGACCAGAAATGGTGAGACGTGAGACTTGGAGATGGTGTGATGATAAGACCAGAAAAGAGTGAGATCATGAGACGGTGAGACCAGGAGACGAGTGAGACCGTGAGACGGTGAGACCAGATGTTGTGTGAGACAACCTAGAGAAGAAATTTGGTGAAGCATTTGAGAGAACTCAACAAATTTTTCAAATTTCTTCAAGAGAGGTTAGAGAGTGTTTTGGTGATCTTCCAAGCGATAGTGAAGCAGCCTATTCAAATCAAACAGAGGCAACACAAGCTAGAAGAAGGGTAGACACAGTAAGTGACACTCTTTGTATTGTGATTGCTTTGTATTTGCAATAGTGAAAGGAGTAGAAGATTAAGACATCCATTGTAATCATAGGGAATACCACACTGGTGTTCTTAAGTATAGTGGATTGTCTCGGTAGAGGAAGAAACTTTATCACCGTGGAGTACGTCACATTGACGAAACCACATAAATCTCTCGTGTCCTTGCTTTGAATTTACATTCTGTGTTTTGAATTGAGTTGTGAATACAGCTAAAGAATCATCGAACCCATAACCTAAAAGAAGACCTAGTCAAGAACAACCGATTCGTCTAATAGGCAAGGTGTCTAAGAGGTAACTTTAGGGACTATTGTGATCAATAGGTAATAATAGATCTACCTTAGTTGAATCTGGGAAAGAGTTCATTTTTGGCTTAAATTATCAGAGTTTTTTTAAGGGGTGTGATATTGATTCACCCCCTCTCTTAGTATCACAGACTAGTAGATCCTAGGGTGAAGTTGGGAACTTCAATTGGTATCAGAGCACAGGGTTACCAGTTTGAAGTTTAACAACTTGGTGTACTAGTTTGAAGGGTTTCAGAAGTTTTAACTTGTTCAGCATACTGAGAAATGGATGCCAGTACCAGCACCAGCACTACTTACAGCAAGAAGGTTTTAATCTTCAATGGAACCAACTACCATATGTAGAGAGTGAGAATGCAGGTGGTATTTGTAACCATGGACATGAATGTGGTGAAATCTGTATAGGAGGGTTTTGAGCCTCCAAAAGAAGGTAGAGATCCAACCCCAGAGGAATTAAGGCAGTTTGAGATCAATGGGAAGGCCTCAAATGTCATCATTTCAGCATTGACAAATGCTGAATATGCTAAAGTTATGGATTGCAAATCTACTAAGGAGATATGAGACAGATTGCAGAAGGTCTATGAAGGTGATGGCAGAATGAAGGAGGCCAAACTTCAAGTTTTCAAGGAGAGATATGAATCCCTCAGAATGCAGAAGAATAAGACAGTCCAAGAGTTTTTCACCAGGGTTATTGATGCTGTAAACAACCTTAGAAGTCATAGGAAGAACAAGAAGGAATCATTTATTATGAAGAAAATTCTGAGAATTCTGCCTGAGAGGTTTGCCTCAAAAGTGGCAGCCATAGAGGAGAGTAGAGATCTTAATTCTATGTCATTGCATGATCTCCAGTGCAATCTCATTGCATATGAGATGAGAATAAAGTCAACTAAAAGCTCCTCAACATCAAAGCTATCAAAGGAGGTAGCTTTCAAAGCTATGAGACACTTGAAGATATGAGAAGAGGAAGAATCATCCAGTAAGGATGATGATGATGATGAGGAAGAAAGTGAAGGTGAAGTGTTGGCTTATTTCATAAGGAAATTCAAAAAGGGGTCTAAGAAGGGAAAAGGACAGTTGTCCTTGAGATATTATCGTTGTGGGCAGATTGGACACTTTGCTTTTCAGTACAAAGTGAAACTTGATGATAAAGATGAGGATGGTGATGATGAGTAGAATTCAAAATGGAGAAGACCATCATTTAAGTTAAGGAAGTCTAGCAAGAAGACTACTAACCCACAGAAGAAGAAGAGAGGCTCATTTAAGAGTTATGTGAGCCAAACAAAAGAAACTGATGTGAAGGATGATGTAGACTCATCAGATGAGCATGCCTTTAGGGCATTAGCTTGATGTGGTAGTTCAACCTCTGAAGAGGAAGAGGAGATTGATAAAGAAGAACTAGATCTTGACGCTGAGTTAGAAGCAGCTTCAAAGGAGATAATCAGAAGGGGTAAAACCATAAGAAGGTTGGAGGTCCATATAAAACAAGTTGAAGCAAAGATTAAGGAAGTAAAAAGTCAAAAGGATAAAATAAGGGCTGAACATATTGACTTGAAGAGAAGATTTAAAGAACAGATCAAAATATGTAAAGACCTTACTGTTGTTCCTACAGCCTTGTATGGGTTGTAATTGTTGTCAACCAGATTTAAGTGTGTAAGCAGAAATGGCTCATTCAAGCGTTCAAGGGATGAGTTTTCAGTAGAAAGAAAGGTGTAAGAAAAATAAATTAAGAAGGAGGATAATGCTGAATTTTGAATGAAACAATAATATGAAGCCACATGGAGGGGCAAGAAAGGAAATTCACCATAGCTCCAGTAAACCCTACTAAGGTTTGCATGAAACAGTAATATGAAGTCACATGGAGGGGCAAGAAAGGAAATTCACCGCAGCTCCAGTAAACCCTACTAGGGTTTGCATGAAACAGTAATATGAAGTCACATGGAGGGGCAAGAAAGGAAATTCACCGCAGCTCCAGTAAACCTTACTAGGGTTTGCATAAAAAGGAGTATATAAATTGGTAAAGCAAGAGAAGATAAAATGTTGGAGAGAAACGGGAGAGCACACCACCGAAAGATAGAGACAGCCATCACCGTAAGAGAGATACACACCACCGTAAGAGAGAAACACACACCACCGGGAGAGCAAACCAGATACGCACCACCTGCAAGAGAAGAAATCAGATCTGTGAGACCTGGACCAAACTTGGAAACCAGACCAGGTGAGACCAGACCTGGTATCCATGAGACCACCCGGAAGAGAAGACAACAAAACCAGAAGCGTGAGGCAAGCCGAGAAACATGAACCAGAAAAACCAGAAGCGGGAGGCAGGCCGAGAGACATGAACCAGAAAAACCAAAAGTTGGAGGTAGGCCAAGAAACGTGAACCAGCAAAACTAGAAGCGTGGTGCAGGCCAAGAGACGTGAAATGACAGACCAAAAGCGTGAGGTAGTCCGTGAGGCGTGAAACGGCAGACCAGTAGCGTGAGGCAGGCCATGAGACGTGAAAAGGCAGACCTGAAGCGTGAGTGCAGGCCGTGAGACAGTGAGACGGTAAGACCAGGAATTGGGTGAGACAACCTAAAGAAGAAATTCAGTGTAGCATTTGAGAGAATTCAACGTATTTCCAGATTTCTTCAAGAAAGGCTCATTCAAGAGTTATGTAAGCCAGACAAAAGAAGCCGATGAGGAGGATGATGTAGACTCATTAGATGAGCATGCCTTTATGGCATTAGCTTGATGTGGTAGTTCAACCTCTGAAGAGGAAGAGGAGATTGATGAAGAAGAACTAGATCTTAAAGCTGAGTTAGAAGTAGCTTCAAAGGAGATAATCAGAAGGGGCAGAACCATAAGAAGGTTAGAGGCCCATATAAAACAAATTGAGGCAAAGATTGAGGAAGCAGAAAGTCAAAAGGATAAAATAAGGGCTGAACACATTGACTTGAAGAGAAGATTTGAAGAACAGATCAAAATATGTGAAGACCTTACTATAGAACTTGGCTCAAGGACTTCAACAATTGAAGAAATAAAGATAGAGTTGCTGAGACTTCAGCAACAACTCAGAAAGAGTGAAGAGAACTTGCAGAAGCTTAAAGTGGTAGGAGAAACAAGCTCTGCAAGAGAAAAGAAGAATGAAGAGAAAGTGTAGCAATCTGAGGCTACATTGCCTAAAGATAATGAGATTTTGCCACATAAGTTGAAAGAGAAGGTTAAGTCTCAGAAAAAAAAGATTGATCAACCAGGAATAGTGAAGGCTGAAAATAAAGAAGATTTGAAGAAGCAACCTAGGGTTGCAAACAAAAATGAAGAAAAGAAAGTCAGCTAGCAAAGGGCTACGGCTGAACAGAAGAAGGTGACTGAAATGAAATCACACAAGCAAAGAAGCCAGCACCCTTGCCTACACAGCAAGTAATGAACAAAAGAAAACAAGTTGTGATTAGACCTAAGAAGAGGCAGTTTCAAGGTTACTGTCTTTATTGTGAAGTTTGGGGTCATAAGGCAAGTAAATGTTGGTGGAGAAGGCTAGTATATGTCTCCAACTTGAGAAGATACAATGCTGCATACAAGTGGAGACAATACAAAATTCAGAGGAGAACACCTGTCGTGAGTTCTTGCATATACTGTAAAAAGCAAGGACACACTGACAAGGATTATTGGTGGAAGCCCAAACCAGTGGTTTCAAAGAACAAGTTTGCTATATTGAGAGACTTGGAACAGTGTGAAAGGTGCAGACAGGATGACCATAATGTCAAGAGATGCATGACACTTCTCCCTGAGCAAGAGAAGGCACTCAATGGCACAGTAAAACCAACTGGTACAGTCAAAGCTGAGAAAAGGAGAAAGCTATCTTCAAGCTAGTTCAAAAGAAAGAATATAAAGTTAAAAGGGAGGAGGCTAATATAGCTGAAATTGCACTAAAGGTTGACTACAAGGATAAGTAGTGGATCCTTAATATTGGATGCACTTCACACATGACAGGAGACAATAGTAAATTATCAAAGCTGAATAAGTTAAGAGAAGGTAGAGTCAAGTTTGGCAATGATGATTCACTTAACATCAATGGTCAAGGGTCAGTAAATATTGGAAAAAGAAAGCTAAAAGATGTTCTGCACGTTGAAGGACTCAGAAATAATCTAGCATTTATCAGCCAACTATGCAATGAAGACCATAAAGTGATATTCACAAAAATAGGTTGCCAAGTAAAGAGTAAAGAAGGCAATACTGTTGTAGTCGGGAAGAGAACAACTTGAAATTTATATGTGATTGATGAGGACAAGACAAACAGTTGTTTACTTACAAAAGAAGAAGAAAATCAACTTTGACATAGGAGGCTGGGACACTTAACACAGAAGAATATGAGGAAGCTGACCATTACTTATGCAATCAGAGACATTTCAGACCTTAAGAGAGAGAGGGAGTATGTCTGCTCAGCATGCTCTAAAGGAAAATAGGTCAAAAAGCAGTATAAGACCAAAGAGTTCAGTTCTGAAGCAGTGCTTGACATTGTATATACTGATTTGTGTGGGTCAATGAGAACAAAAAGGTTGAATGGTGAGAGGTACTTCATCTTGTTTGTTGATGACTATTCTAGAAGGACTTGCATCATGCACCTTAAACACAAGTCAGAAGTTTTGAAATGCTTCAAGAGATACAGAAGATTGGCTGAAAATGAGAATGGAAAGAAGATCAAAGTATTGAGGTCAGATCAAGGCACTGAATTCATAAATAAAGCTTTTGGAGATTACCTTGAGAAGCATGGAATTCACCATCAGATGACAGCAATAAGAACACCTCAACAGAACAGGGTGGTAGAGAGGAAAAATAGAGCTGTGGTTGAAATGGCAAGAACTCTATTGCTAGAATCCAAGCTTTACACAAGATTTTGGACAGAAGCAACATTTACAGTCGTGCACCTACTGAACAAAGTTTTACTATGGCCCAATACTGATAAGACTCCATATGAGCTATGGAGTGGGAAGAAGACAACAACTAAGTATCTTAGAATCTTTGGCAGCCCATGTTTTGTGAAGAATAAGGAGCAAAACTTGGGAAAATTCCATGCTAGGGCAGATGAAGGCAGCTTTGTGGGATACTCAGCAAAGACAAAAGGTTATAAAGTTTTTCTGCATAAATTGGGAAAAGTGGTCACTTCCAGTGATATGAGAATAGATGAAAATTGGAAAATAATGCATAATGGAGAAGCTAAGGACAGTGAAGAAGATGACTTCAAGATAGATGAAGAATCAGACCAACATAAAAAGAGAGAAAAGAAGTAAGTTCAGACTCAGAGAAGAGTGAGTCTGAAGATGAAGAAAGAGATTCTCTTGCAACTAAGACTGTGCAAGAGAGAAAGACAAAGAAGACATGGACCAATGCTCATCAAGGAAATCAGATCATAGGTGACCCATCAATAGGAGTTACAACAAGAAGAAGAATTGTGGAAGTTACTGCTTTACTTTCACAAGTTGAACCTAAATTTGTTGAAGAGGCTGCATAAGACAAAGCCTGGGTCAAAGCTATCAATAAGAAGCTGGATTAAATCGTAAAGAATGAAACATGGGAGCTAGTTCCAAGACCCACTAACAAGAATGTCATAGGAACAAAATGGGTATTTAAAAATAAACACAATGAAGATGGCAAGGTAGTGAGGAACAAGGCTAGGCTGGTTTGCAAAGGCTACACTCAGATAGAAGGAGTAGATGTTGATGAAACTTTTACACTAGTAGTAAGGTTGGAAACTATTAGAATGTTCTTAGCTTTGGCAGCACATAAGAGGTATAAAGTTTACCAGATGGATGTGAAATTAGCCTTTCTGAATGGGCTCCTGAAAGAAGAAGTGTATATTGAACAACCTGATGGAGTACAAATCAATGAGGATGAGACAGTAACCTTGAAACTACCTCTTCTTTGGTTTAATCACAGCTTGTTTTCTTTTGTTTATTACTTGCTGTGTAGGCAAGGTTGCTAGCTTCTTTGCTTGTGTGACTTTCATTTCAGTCACCTTTTTCTCCTTCTTCTGTTTAGCCATAGCCCTTTGTTGGCTTACTTTCTTTTCTTCATTTTTGTTTGCAACCCTAGGTTACTTCTTCAAATCTTCTTTATTTTCATCCTTCATTGTTCTTGGCTGATCAATCTTTTCTTTCTAATACTTAACCTTCTCTTTCAGCTTTTGTGGCAAAGTCTCATTATCTTTATGCAATGCAGCCTTAGATTGCTGCACTTTCTCTTTATTCTTCTTTTCTCTTGCAGAGCTTGTTTCTCCTACCACTTCAAGCTTTTGCAAGTTCTCTTCACTCTTTTTGAGTTGTTATTGAAGTCTCAGCAACTCTATCTCCCTTTCTTCAATTGTTGAAGTCCTTGAGCCAAGCTCCATAGTAAGGTCTTCACATATTTTGAATTGTTCTTCAAATCAATATGTTTAACCCTTATTTCATCCTTTTGACTTTCTGCTTCCTCAATCTTTGCTTTAACTTGTTTTATATGGGCTTCCAACCTTCTTATGGTTCTGCCCCTTCTAATTATCTCCTTTGAAGCCACTTTTAACTCAACTTTAAGATATGGTTCTTCTTCATCAATCTCCTGTTCCTCTTTAGAGGTTGAACTACCACATCAAGCTGATGCCATAAAGGCATGCTCATCTGATGAGTCTATATCTTCCTCCTTATCGGCTTCTTTTGTTTGGCTTACATAACTCTTGAATGAGCCTCCCTTCTTCTTCTATGGGTTAGCAGTCTTCTTGCTGGACTTCCTTGACTTGGATGATGGTCTTCTCCATTTTGAATTCTGTTCATCATCACCATCCTCATCTTCATCATCAAATTTCACTTTGCACTGAGAAGCAAAGTGTCTAGTCTACCCACAACGATAACATCTTAAGGACAACTGTTTTTTTTCCCTTATTAGACCCCTTTTTGAATTTCTTTATGAAGTAAGCCAACACTTCACCTTCATTTTCTTCCTCCTCCTCATCATCATCTTCACTGGATGATTCTTCCTCTTCTCGTATCTTCAAGTGTCTCATAGGTTTGAAAGTTGCCTCTTTTGATAGCTTTGATGTTAAGGAGCTTTCAGTTGACTTTATTCTCATCTCATATGCAATGAGATTACACTAGAGATCATGCAGTGACATAGAATTGAGATCTCTACTCTCCTTTATGGTTGCCACCTTTGAGGCAAACCTCTCAGGTAGAATTCTCAGAATTTTCTTCATAATAGATGAGTCCTTCTTGTTCTTCCCATGACTTTTAAGGTCATTTACAACATCAATAACCCTAGTGAAGAACTTTTGGACTGTCTCATTCTTCTACATTTTGAGGGATTCATATCTCTCCTTGAAAACTTGAAACTTGGCCTCCTTCATTTTGCCATCACCTTCATAGACCTTATGCAATCTGTCCATATCTCCTTAGCAGATTTGCAATCCATAACTTTAACATATTCAGCATCTATCAATGCTAAAATGATGACATTTGAGACCTTCCCATTGATCTCAAACTGCCTTAATTCCTTTGGGGTTAGATATTTACCTTCTTTTGGAGGCTTAAAACTCTTTTGTACAGATTTCACCACGTTCATGCCCATGGTTGCAAATACCACCTGCATTCTTACTCTCCACATATGGTAGTTGGTTCCATTGAAGATTGGAACCTTCTGGCTGTAAGTAGTGCTGGTGCTGATACTGGCATCCATTTCTCAGTATGCTGAATAAGTTAAAACTTCTGAAACCCTTTAAACTAGTACACCAAGTTGTTAAGCTTCAAACTGGTGACCCTGTGCTCTGACACCAATTGAAGTTCCCAACTTCACCCTAGGATCTACTAGTCAGTGATATTGAGAGAGGGGGTGAATTAGTATCACACTCCTTAAAAAAACTCTAATAATTTAAGCCAAAAATGAACTCTTTCCCAGATTCAACTAAGGTAGATCTATTATTACCTACTGATCACAATAGTCCCCGAAGTTACCTTTTAGACACCTTGCCTATTAGACAAATCGGTTGTTCTTGACTAGGTCTTCTTTTAGGTTATGGGTTCGATGATTCTTTAGCTGTGTTCACAACTCAATTCAAAACACAGAATGTAAATTCAAAGTAAGGCCACGAGAGATTTACGTGGTTTCATCAATGTGACGTACTCCACAGTGATAGAGTTTCTTCCTCTACTGAGACAATCTACTATACTTAAGAACACCAGTGTGGTATTCCCTATGATTACAATGGATGTCTTAATCTTCTACTCCTTTCATTATTGCAAATACAAAGCAATCACAATACAAATAGTGTCACTTACTGTGTCTACCCTTCTTCTAACTTGTGTTGCCTCTGTTTGATTTAAATAGGCTGCTTCACTATTGCTTGGAAGATCACCAAAACACTCTCTAACCTCTCTTGAAGAAATCCGAAAAATTCGTTGAGTTTTCTCAAATGCTTCACTGAATTTCTTCTCTAGGTTTTCTCACACAACTCTTGGTCTCACCTTCTCACGGTCTCACCTGTCTCCTGGTCTTACCGTCTCATCGTCTCACCATCTCATGGTCTCATTCTTTTTTGGTCTTATCATCACATCGTCTCCAGGTCTTACGTCTCACCATTTCTGGTCTCACGTCTCACCGATTTTGGGTTGCACGTCTCCTCTAGTCTCACCGATTTCACTCTTTTCTGGTCTCACGTCTCACCTGGTCTATATCCCCAACGTTTTTGGTCTGTATCCCCAACGTTTCTCGGTTTCCAGGTTTGATCTCTCCCATTTTTGGTCTGCTCTCATGTCTCACGGTTTCCAGGTTTGGTCTCTCCCGTTTCACGCTTTGCTTGTCTCTCGTTTCTGGTCTGCTTTAACATTTTTGGTTTGCTCTCACCGTTTTTGGTCTGTCACGTCCCGTCGCACGTTTTGGTCTATCACGCCTCGTCGCATGTTCTGGCTTTGCTAGTCTAGGTCTGCTCTCACCGTCTCATGGATACCAGGTCTGGTCTCTCATCTCACGTTTCCAGGTTTGCCATCTTCTCTAATTTCTTTTCTTACGGTGGTTACCTCAACAAAGAGATAAGTCTTGGTTTATATACTCCCTTATATGCAAACCCTAGTAGGGTTTATTGAAGCCGCAACGAATTTCCTTTCTTGCCCCTCTATGTGGCTTCATATTACTATTCCATTCAAAATTCAGCATTATCCTCCTTCTTAATTTATTTTTCTTACTCTTTTCTTTCTACTAAAAAACTCATCCCTTGAATGATTAAATGAGCCACTTATGCTTGCACACTTAAATTTGGTTGACAACAATTATAACCTATACAAGGCTGTCGGAATAACATATATATATATAGACTAAAAAAATTTGTTAATGTAAAAGAAAAAATCCATAATATTCTTCCAAAATGTAATAACTGATATTTAACTAAAGAAATAATATCATAAATTAAACCATTTATTAAACTAAAACATTATATACTCTACAAGTTATTAGAATTCTTCACAATCATGAATGCATTTATATAATTTTAATAATATAAGAATATCCATGCATAGAAAAATAAACAAAAATAAAAATTATGAAAATGAGTAGAATTATATAGTTTTAATACAACTAGAATTACAAATCAAACAAGAAAATAAGTAGGAACCTTTTCTCTTAAGCTATTTTGAAACAAGCAAAATGAATCCTTCCCCCCCCCCACCAATTGTATAAGGATAAAGAATTCAACCAAGAAATTTTATTTGAAAAAGGGAAAGCAAAATAGGAACCTTCATTTTTGTTGATAACAATAAGGAAAAAAAAAAGTGTTAAGAAAAATCAACTAAAAAAAGATGTGAAAAAAATAAGAAAATAAGTATTAATAATTATATTTTCTTTTTTCTTTTTTCTTGTTAAGATTATAAATGACTTATAAATACACAAACTCTTTTTTGTTGTCTTAAAACAAATAATATAGGGAACTCTGCTCAATAATTTTTTATGTTTAGAAAAATGAACCAAAAAATGTGAAAAAAATTAGAGCCAATAGGGATACGAGCTATCAAAAAAGATTCATTAACATACCTAAGAGCGATAAGAGGTGTGCGAGAGGTGTAAACAAAGGTTTAAGAGAGGTGCTAGGTTTAAGAGACAAAAAAGTATGTGAGAAAAAAAGATAAGAAAGCAAAAACTATGGTAAATTATCAATAATAATTTTCTTAAAAAATCAATTGTTGATACATATATATATAAAAAGTACCCTAGGATTACTTTTTTTCCAAGTCACCTATTAGTAAATAGCAACCTTTTAAATATTTAAACAAATACTCTAACAACTTTGTTTTTTCTGAACTAAAAAGTAATGGCAACTAGAAAATACAAAAACAAATCCCCCAAGGATGAAAGAGAGAAAGAGAAGATTTAAAGATTAAAAGAGAGATGAAAAGAGAGAAATTAAATAAAGAGATATAGAGAATGTTATATTATTAATTTAGAAAATTTTATAATATTCTTATATGTATACCAAAAATTAAAAAAATATACTTTTTTGTACATCAATTAAACAACAAAAATAACTTATTTTCTTAACATAAAATTCTTAAAAAATATTTTTCATAAATAATTTTTTTAATAAATAAATGGAAATCTATTAATAATTTCATACTCTCTATTTTTTTTAGCTTCCTCATGTAAATACAAGTAATTTAAATCCTTGCAAACTTAAACTTTTGTTTTTCTTTGATGAAAATTAAAATTGCATTATGTTAATAAGATTAAAACAAATACATAGATATTATAGAGGTGATACTTGAAAGCAAACTTTATTGAGATTGTTGAGCTTATTGTAATTATGTTTTATATATTATTTCTCTAAATTTGATATGTTTTCCATGATTGATTAATGTCAATTTATTTGAATTATTCT
The DNA here is from genome assembly GCA_021533255.1 of Ceriops tagal. Classification (NCBI taxonomy): domain Eukaryota; kingdom Viridiplantae; phylum Streptophyta; class Magnoliopsida; order Malpighiales; family Rhizophoraceae; genus Ceriops; species Ceriops tagal. Next base: position 7,281,874 of record CM038602.1, read on the forward strand.
CTTTATATCTTGATTAACAAACATATAAGTTTTATTTAAAAAGTTATTGCTTTGATTTATACTTTTTATAATAAGATTTTTTAAGTTTAAATTTTAAATTGAGATAACAATTATGCTGAATATTGTTTTTTGTTACTTTTGATTAGTATAGAAGTATTAAATAAGATTTTAGCTAATTTTAAATAAAGATGAAAAGAATCATAAAGATTCAAAGTTGACAAATAGTTCAAATTATTTAACCTATATCATTAATTGAACAACTTAATAACAAAAGTAGAGAAGAAAAAAAAAACAAAAAAATTGAATTGTTCAATTAAACTAGTGCTTGCGATTGATTGAACATTAAAAAAGATTTCAAGATAAAAACAAAAAAGTTACATAAATTTTACATTGGTTAACCTAATCATGGTTGTGGTCAAGTAAAAGTAACTAAAGAGTTGAAAGTTACAAAATGATGAGGACCTTTCTAGGTCTCATATTGAAAGGGGGAGGGGATGAATTAGTGTGAAATATTCACTTTTTACAAATTTGTCTAGATTAATCTCTATGACTTGTTAGAGTTGATAATCCAATTATTTATCTTGCTTCTTTATGTGAGTGTAGCCATATAGATATCAATCAAGCGTGAACACCAAATAACACACAATAATTTTTATGTGGTTCACCCACAATGTGTAAGTTATGTCTACGGTGTGATAGGATCACTCCTAAATCACACAATCCACTCTTGTTATCAAAGGATACAGTTATGTTGTGAAAGGATTACTCAACCACTTGTAGAAGAATCATTTCTTAACCACTTACAATGATCTTCCGATTACTTAGAAGTTTGATCTCCTGATCATTCTAGGGGTCTCTTACCATTTTTCACGAAATTTATAAAAAGGTTAGTAACTAACATTTTCCTAAAAAGGATCACTTAATATGTACAGGCTGCTAATGCAGAAAGCAAATCTTCTCCTTCCTTATTGCCGGTCTTTACTTAAACTTTACTAATCTCTTCTCTGTAGGGTCTATTTTCTGTAGGTTCTTTCAGTTGTAGGTTATCTCCGTTGTAAGTTCTTTTTGCTTGCTGCCGGTGCTGCCTCACCTGCTACCTCGACAAGTACTCTTCTTTACTGCTAGTGCTATCTCACCTATTGCCTTGGTAGGTTTCTTCCTCTGTTACTGGTATTACCTCACTTGCTGCCTTAGCAAGTTTCTTCCCTTGTAGCCTTAACAGGTTGCTTTACCTACTGTCTTAATAGGTTTCTTCACCTACTAACTTGGTAAGTTGCTTCACTTGCTGCTGGTTTTGCCTATCTTACTACCGGGGCAAGTTTTCTCCTTCTCTCCTCCTATTGCTGGTGCTGCCTGCCTTGCTACTAGGGCAATTTTTCTCCTCTTAGTGTTGGTGTTGCTTATTACTGGTTGTGCCTACACTTGCTACTATTGCTACTGCATGTTTCCTCTAGTTTAGTGTGACTGCTGCACCTTCTCTTATATTGGTTTGCCAGCTGTTGCACCTCTCCATGATTAGTTTGCCAGCTGCTGTACCTTTCCTTGAGTGGTTGCTGCAAATTCTTCCTTGAGTGGCTACTGTAACTTCTTCTTCTACCTATGGTTTGGTTGGTTATTGCCTTTTTTTTTTCTTTTTGGTAGGGTTGCCAGTTGCTGTAACTCCTTCTCCCTTTGGTAGGGTTACTGGTTGCTGCACCTTCCTTGGCTAATTGCACCTCTCCTTGGTGCTGTACCTCTCTTAGCCAACTACACCTCTCTTTGGTGGTTGCCTTCTTTACCTTGGCCAATCACTCTTTTTTTAATGGTTGCTTCTCTCTTTGTCACTTAACCTATCTTTGGTTTTAAGTTTGTCATTCACCTTTTATTGGCTTTAGGTTTGTCGTTCACCTCTGTAGCCCTTATTGTTCTCTCAATTTTTTTGTAGCCTATACATCGGTCTTATAAAATGCATGGAAGTATTTATAGAGCCTTAAGATTAAGGTTGTACACTCATCAATGGTTAGCATTGATTCCCAAAAGTTGCCCTACAATAAATGGCTAGATTTAATTCCTAAAATTTAGGGTTAACAATCAACATTAACTTCTTAAAATTTAGGGTTAATGGTGTAGGGTCAACGATCAATCTTGACTCCTAAAATTTAGGGTCAACGGTTAACATTGACTCATCGATTTTAGGGTTGACTTACCATCAACGGTTTTGCCCAACGACCTCTCTGTATCTCAACGACATTCAAAATATCAAATCAACAAGAATAACTATGTGAGATGTTGTTGACAACAAATCCAACATTAACCATCAAAGATAGACTCAACACAAAATTAAAAAAGTTATAAAGAATTTAGGTAGGTTGACCAATTAAAAATTTGTGATTAATTAATACCTCAAAGTTAAAGTTTTTTGTTTTTGGAAATTGATTCTCTTTATAAAATGAGATTAATATCTAATGAAAGAAATTAGTATTCAATAGCTAAAAACTCTTTTATAGATGCCCGTAATATATTATATTCAGCAAAATGATAAAAAAAAAGGAAAAGGAAGAGAAAGTGAAAAAAAATCAAAACTAAGAACTTTAAGAGAAAAAATTTGAAATTATGAAAAAAATAAAAATATTATAGTAAAAAGCAACAAAGTATAAATCTCTAAGTATAATTAAAGTTAAGAGTGAACTAGTGTAAAGGGTTGCTTTCATTATACAAAAGAAAAAAGTATTAGTAAAGTTAAACTCTCAAAGAAAGAACTATAAGAAATGGATGTATACTTCATATTTAAGTAGAATCAATATGCATGCTCTCTCTTTTTTTTCTATTTTCAATTGTTGAATTGCTAGTTTTATTTTTTGTTATTAATTATCTTGTTATCTCTATTGAGAGTGGGGAATAAATGTAGGTTGAGTAACTAAGCAATTAAACTTAATTCACTATTCTCTTGGGTTTCCTTAAGGACTAATAAATGGTATCCAAGGTCAGTCTTTATTTCATAGGCCTAACCTTTCAAAGTTGATCTATGACATTCTTTGTACTCATATGTCATATTAAAAGTGTAAACATGTTTAGACTCCTTATCTTTGATGATAGTAGTTACAATTACTACAGAGACAAGATAACCATGTATATCTAATCCCATGATTATGAACATTGAGAAATAATTGAGACTAACCCCAAAAAAGTCTTAGAAGTGAGGATTAGTGAAAAAGAGTGAGTCTATCTCTAAGGCCAAAAAATTCAAAACTCTTAACTCTATAGTTACATGTTCTATTATGATTTAAGTGTCAATAAATATAACAAAATTTCATCATGTTATATGACAAATAAGATATAAGACAAACTCATAGTTATTTATAACATAAACATTAATTTGCTCATGCATGAGTACAAGTTTTTTAATATGAAGAGTGATAAGATAATTTTAGAGATATACATAAGGTTTACTAACATCATCAATGTACTTAAAAGCATCAAGAAAGACATTGAGACAAGTGATTTTATGAAGAAAATGTTAAGATCATTTTCCAAGTCTTGGAACCTTAAGGTAATAGCCATTATAAAATCCAAAGGTTTAAACACCTTAAGTATTAATGAATTAATTGAGTCCTCATTGACCTATTCATTAAAAGGGTCATTGAAAAGAAGAAAATAGTTGCTTTTAAAGTTTCCTCTTCTAAAGAAAGAGATGATAATAATAAGAGTCAGGAAGATGAAGAGGAGCTTATCATTTTGATTAAGAGGGCCACATAATTTTAAAGAAAAAAAAAATCAAAGTAACAAGAGATCCTTGAAAAGCAATTGAGATAAGGATAAGATCATTTATTATAATTGTAACAAACTTGGTCACATTGCTCACAATTATCACATGTTGTTCCCATAGCCTTGTATGAGTTGTAATTGTTGTCAACTAGGTTTAAGTGTACAAGAAAGTAAAGCCACATGAAAGGGCAAGAAGGTAAAAGCCACATAGAGGGGTAAGAACGTAAAAGCTACTTGGAAGGGCAAAACAGTAAATTTGCCACGTAAGGGCAAGAACGTAAATCCGCAGCATAAGCCCTATTAAGGTTTCACGGACGAGAATATATAAAGACCTTGGAAGACAAAACTAGGGTAAGGCCAACACAATTGAATACACGGCAAAACACCAAACCCTACACAGAAGAACACCTGCAAAAGAAAAGAGTAGCCGTCTAGTGAACAGTGCAGTCGTCGTGAATAGTGCAGTCGTTGGAAATTGAACAGTCGGAAAATTGAACAGTGTCGTCAGAAATTGAACAGAACGAAGAATAGCCAAATTGAGCAAATCGGAGCAAACCGTGTGAGGGTAAAAGAGGGAAACTTGTAAGGAATGGCACACCACTGGCACACCAGCAGTTGGATGAAGAGAGAGAAAATGTAGTCGACGGACGAAGAGAGAGAAAATGAAGCTGACGGACGAAGAGAGAGAAAATGCAGTCGACGGACGAAGAGAGAGACGCCACCAGAAGAGCAGACAGCAGATCTGCGACGACGTGAGACAAACGAACGACACGGCAAGGAGAGAACTGTGAAACGGACGAAGAGAGAGACACCATCGGAGACGGCCATTGGAAGAGAGAGAAAAGAGGTATATAGCCAGAACAGAGGAGTCGACGGAAAGAAGAGTGACGGCTAGACGGGGCTGGATGGCAGGACAAAGAAAAGCAGACCACCGGCAGAAAAGGGAGGAAATCCATGACGGCTAAGTGGGTGAATGGAAAAGAGAAATCCAGCGGTAAGAGAGAGAAATCCGGCGATAAGAGAGAGAAATCTGGCTGGACAGCAAGAGAGAGAGAAACGGACAGGCGAGCGGTAAGACAGTGAGATCGTGAGACAAGAAGATGGGTAAAACCGTGAGACGGTGAAAGCAGGAGCTATGCGAAACAACGTAGAGAAGGAATTTGTCGAAGTATTAAAAGTACTCAACGTATTTTCAGACTTCTTCGAGAGGTTAGAGAGCGTTGCGGTGAACTTCTAAGCGGCAGTGGAGCAGCCTTTCAATTCAACAGAGGCAAGACAAGTTAGAAGAAGGGTAGACACAGTAAGTGACACTGTTTGTATTGTACTTGCTTAGTAATTGCAATAGTAAAAGGAGCAAAGAATTAAAGACATCCATTGTAACCTGTATTCACAAGTATAGTGGATAGTCTCGGTAAAGGGAGAGTCCCTGCCACCGTGGATATACGTCATGTTGACGGAACCACGTAAATCTCTTGTGTCCTTAATTTGCTTTACGTTCTGTGTTTTGAATTGAGTTGTGAATGCAGCTAAAGTATCAGCCAACCCATAACCTAACAAAGACCTAAACAAGAACATCCGTATTGTCTGTTAGGCAAGGTGTTTGAAAGGTGACTTTGGGGACTATTGTGATTAGTAGGTAGCAATAGATCTACCTTAGTCCAGTCTGAGAAAGAGTTCGCTTTTAAGAAGAAGTTGAAGTTGTTCACTTACCTGTGAATTGCAAATTGTGGTAATACTGATTCACCCCCCCTTTCAATATCACAAACTATTAGATCCTGGGGAGAAGTCAGGAACTTCATCACATTAATAAGAAAGGTAACAAAGAAAGTCCTTAAAGCTACTTAGGATGACCTAAGTGACCTAAAAGATAATTTTGATGATGTTAGAGTTAACTTGGCATTCATAATTATAAAAGATGAGGTAAATTGTAACTATAATACCTCTAATGATAATAAGTCTTTTATTAATGACTTTTATAACACACTTAATTGCGTAGATAAAAGTTCAAAGTTATGATTGTCACTTATAAGGGTTTTTATGCTTAGAATGTCTTTATAAAACATGAAGTTGAATTTTGTTGTTCCCACAGCCTTGTATGGGTTGTAATTATTGTCAACCAGGTTTAAGTGTGCAAGAAAGTAAAGCCACATGGAAGGGTAAGAAGGTAAATCCATATGGAAGGGCAAGAATGTAAATTTGTATGGAGGGGCAAGAAAGTAAATCTGCCGCGTAAGGACAAGAACGTAAATCTGCCACGTAAGCCCTATTAGGGTTTTATGGAAGAGATATATAAAGGTCTTGGAAGACAAACAGGATGTCAGCAATATTGAGCATTCAGCAAAACCTAGATAACTGACCAACCAAAGAGAACACCAAACCTTATACAGAAGAACACTACCTGCAAAAGAAAAGAGTAGCCGTAGTGAACAGTTTCGTTGGGATTGAATAGTATTGTCAGAATTGAATAGTGTTGTCGAAAATTGAACAGTGTTGTTGGAAATTGAACAGTGTATCCAGCAGGGCAAAACCTAGAGAGAGAAACCATCAAACACTTGGAAGAGAGAGAGAAAATGATAGCCGTCGACGGGAAAGAGAGAGACGGTCGACGGCCGGGCTGAACGAAGAACAAAGGTGGACGGCCGAAACAATTGAGCAGCCATCGACGGGAAGGAGAAGAAAACACAGCCATCGACAGTCGAAAAATCAAGCAAAAACGGCAAATACGTTAAGAGAGAAGGAGGTGGCCGAAGGGGGGCTGAAAGTTGAACGTAAGACGACTGATGGCCGAAGGGGGGCTGAAAGTTGAACGTAAGACGACTGATGGCCGAAGGGGGGTTGAACGTTAAACATAAGATGACCGAAAAGTGGCTAAGGAAGGTGACGAGAGAGTGAAACCCGACACGGCTGGACGGCCGAAGGTGGGTGGACGATAAAGACCTATACGGCCAGATCGGGAAGAGAGAGAAATCTGACGGCCAAATTGGAGCAGACCGACGGGAAGAAAGAGAAACTCGATGGTGAACGGAAAAGTGAAATCCGGTGAAGAGAGAGAAATTCGGCAAAGAGAGAGAAATCTGGTGGGAAGAGAGAGAAATCTGGCGTTAGGAGAGAGAAATCCGGCTGGACGGTGAGAGAGAAACGCATAGGTGAGTCGTGGGGCGTGAGACCAGAACGTGCGTGACAGACCGGAAGCGTGGGGTAGGCCGTGAGACGTGAAACGGCGCACCAGAAATGTGAAACAGTGAGATTGTGAGACAAGGAGATGGGTGAGACCGTAAGACGGTGAAAGCAGGAATTGTGTGATACAACGTAGAAAAGGAATTCGGTGAAACATTGAACTCAACGTATTTCCAGACTTCTTCAAGAGAGGTTAGAGAGCGTTGCGGTGAACTTCTAAGCAGCAGTGGAGCAGCCTTTCAATTCAACAGAGGCAAGACAAGCTAGAAGAAGGGTAAACACAGTAAGTGACACTCTTTGTATTGTACTTGCTTAGTAATTGCAATAGTGAAAGGAGTAGATAATTAAAGATATCCATTGTAACTTGTATTCACAAGTATAGTGGATAGTCTCGGTAGAGGGAGAGTCCCTACCACCGTGGATGTACATCACGTTGACAGAACCACATAAATCTTGTGTGTCCTTAATTTGCTTTACGTTCTGTGTTTTGAATTGAGTTGTGAACGCAGCTAAAGTATCAGCCAACCCATAACCTAACGAAGACCTAAACAAGAACATCCATATTGTCTATTAGGCAAGGTGTCTGAAAGGTGACTTTGGGGACTATTGTGATTAGTAGGTAGCAATAGATCTACCTTAGTCGAGTCTGAGAAAGAGTTCGCTTTTAAGAAGAGATTGAAGTTGTTCACTTACCTGCGAATTGTGAATTGTGGTGATACTAATTCACCCCCCTCTCAGTATCACAAACTAGTAGATCCTAGGGAGAAGTTGGGAACTTCAATTGGTATCAGAGCACTGGTTCACCAGTTTGAAGCTTAACAGCTTGGTGTACTAGTTTGAAGGGATCTAGAAGTTTGACTTGTTTAGCATACTGAGAAATGGAAGTCGTACCAACACTAGCACCACTTACAGCAAGAAGGTTCCAATCTTCAATGGAACCAACTACCATATGTGGAGAGTAAGAATGCAAGTGGTATTTGCAACCATGGGCATGAACGTGGTGAAATGTGTACAAGAGGGTTTTGTGGCTCCGGAAGAAGGTAAAGACCCATCCCCAGAGCAGTTAAGGCAGTTTAAGATGAGAATAAAGTCAACTGAAAGCTCCTCAACATTAAAACTATCAAAGGAGGCAGCTTTCAAAGCTATGAGACACTTGAAGATACGAGAAGAGGAAGAATCATCCAGTGAAGATGATGATGATGATGATGAAGAAAGTGAAGGTGAAGTGTTGGCTTACTTCATAAGGAAATTCAAAAAGGGGTCTAAGAAGGGAAAAGGACAGTTGTCCTTGAGATGCTATCATTGTGGGTAAACTGGACACTTTACTTCTCAGTGCAAAGTGAAACTTGATGTTGAAGATAAGGATGGTGATGATGAGCAGAATTCAAAATGGAGAAGACCATCATTCAAATCAAGGAAGTCCAACAAGAAGACGACCAACCCACAGAAGAAGAAGAGAGGATCATTCAAGAGTTATATGAGCTAGAAAAAAGAAGCCAATGAGGAGGAAGATGTAGACTCATCAGATGAGCATGCCTTTATGGCATTAGCTCGATGTGGTAGTTCAACCTCTGAAGAGGAAGAGGAGATTGATGAAGAAGAACCAGATCTTGAAGCTGAGTTAGAAGTAGCTTCAAAGGAGATAATCAGAAGGGGCAGAACCATAAGAAGGTTAGAGGCCCATATAAAATAAGTTGAAGTAAAGATTGAGGATGCAGAAAGTCAAAAGGTTGAAATAAGGGCTGAACATACTGACTTGAAGAGAAGATTTGAAGAACAGATCAAAATATGTGAAGACTTTACTATGGAGCTTGGCTTAAGGACTTCGACAATTGAAGAAATGGAGATAGAGTTGCTGAGACATTAGCAACAACTCAAAAAGAGTGAGGAGAACTTGCAGAAGTTTGAAGTGGTAGGAGAAACAAGCTCTGCAAGAGAAAAGAAGAATGAAGAGAAAGTGCAACAATCTGAGGGTGCACTGCCTAAAGAGAATAAGACTTTACCACAGAAGTTGAAAGAGAAGGTTGTGACTCAAGAGAAGATAACTAAAGAAGAGAAGACAGTTATCAAACCAATGCTAAGGCCAAAAATGATGTATGTGGTTAAAGAGCAGTTCCTCATAGCTGCTACGTCTCAAAAAGAAAAGATTGATTAGCTAGGAACAGTGAAGGCTAAAAATAAAGAAGATTTGAAGAAGCAACCTAGGGTTGTAAACAAAATTGAAGAAAAGAAAGTCAGCCAGCCAAGGGCAGTGGCTGAACAGAAGAAGGAGAAGAAGGTAGTTGAAATGAAAGCCATACAAGCAAAGAAGCCAGCAACCTTGCCTACACAGCAAGTAATGAATAAAAGAAAACAAGCTGTGATTAGACCCAAGAAGAGGCAGTTTTAAGGTTACTGTCTTTATTGTGGAGTTTGGGGTCATAAGGCAAGTAAATGCTGGTGGAGAAGGACAGTATACGTCTTTAACTTGAGAAGATCCGATGTTGCATACAGGGGGAGACAATACAAAATTCAAAGGAGAACACCTGTCGTGAGTTCTTGCATATACTGTAAAAAGCATGGACGCACTAACAAGGATTATTGGTGGAAGCCCAAACCAGTGGTTTTAAAGAACAAGTTTGCTGTATTGGTAGACTTGGAACAATGTGAAAGGTGCGGGCAAGATGGCCATAATGCCAAGAGATGCATGACACTTCTCCCTGAGCAAGAGAAGGCACTCAATGGCAAAGTAAAACCAACTGGTACAGTCAAAGCTGAGAAAAAGGAGAAAACTATCTTCAAGCTAGTTCCAAAGAAGTAATATAAAGTTAAAAAAGAGGTGGCTAATATAGTTGAAATTGCACTAAAGGTTGACTACAAGGTTAAGCAGTGGATCTTTGATAGTGGTTGCACTTCACACATGATAGGAGACAAGAGTAAATTATCAAAGTTGAACAAGTCAAGAGAAGGCAAAGTCAAGTTTGATAATGATGATTCACTTAACATCAGTGGTCAAGGGTCAGTAAATATTGGAAAAGGAAAGCTGAAAGATGTTCTGCACATTGAAGGACTCAGATATAATCTAGCATTTGTCAGCCAACTATGTAATAAAGACCATAAAGTGATATTCACAAACACAGGTTGCCAAGTAAAGAGTAAAGAAGGCAATACTATTGCAGTCGGGAAAAGAACAATTAAAAATTTATATGTGATTGATGAGGACAAGACAAACAACTGTTTACTTACAAAAAAAGAAGAAAATCAACTCTGGCATAAGAGGCTGGGACACTTAACATAAAAGAACATGAGGAAGCTGACCACTACTTATGCAATCAGAGACATTCCAGACCTCAAGAGAGAGAGGGAGTATGTCTGCTTAGCATGCTCTAAAGGAAAACAGGTCAGGAAGTAGTATAAGACCAAAGAGTTCAATTCTGAAGTAGTGCTTGACATTGTACATACTGATTTGTGTGGGCCGATGAGAACAAAAGGGTTGAATGGTGAGAGGTACTTCATCTTGTTTGTTGATGATTATTCGAGAAGGACCTGCATCATACACCTCAAACACAAGTCAGAAGTTTTGAAATGCTTCATGAAATACAGAAGATTGGCTGAAAATGAGAGTGGAAAGAAGATCAAAGTATTGAGGTCAAATCAAGGCACTTAATTCACAAATGGAGCTTTTAAAGATTACCTTAAGAAGCATGGAATTCACCATCTGATGGCAGCAGCATGAACACCTCAATAGAACGGGATGGTAGAAAGGAAAAATAGAGTTGTGGTTGAAATGGCAAGAACTCTACTACTGGAATTCAGGCTTCACATAAGATTTTGGACAAAAGCAACATTTATAGCTGTGCACCTACTGAACAGAGTTTTACTAAGGTCTAATACTGATAAGACTCCATATGAGCTATGGAGTGGGAAGAAGACAACAGCCAAGTATCTTAGAATCTTTGGCAGCCCATGTTTTATGAACAACAAGGAGCAAAACGTGGGAAAATTCCATGCTAGGTCAGATGAAGACATCTTTGTGGGATACTTTGTAAAGACAAAAGGTTACAGAGTTTTTCTACATAAATTGGGAAAAATGGTCACTTCTAGTGATGTGAGAATAGATGAAAATTGGAAAACAATGCATAATGGAGAAGCTGAGGGCAGTGAAGAAAATGACTTCAAGATAGATGAAGGATTTGACCAACATGAAGAAGAGGGAAAAGAAGTAAGTTCAGACTCAGAGAAGAGTGAGTCTGAAGATGAAGAAAAAGATTCTTTTGCAACTAAGACTGTGCAAGAGAGAAAGACAAAGAAGACATGGACCAGTGCTCATCAAGGAAATCAGATAATAGGTGACTCATCAGCAGGAGTTACAACAAGGAGAAGAATTGTGGGGGCTACTACTTTACTCTCACAAGTTGAACCTAAATCTGTTGAAGAGGTTGCACAAGACAAAGCCTAGGTTAAAGCTATCAATGAGGAGCTGGATCAAATTGAGAAGAATGAAACATAGGAGCTGGTTCCAAGACCCACTAACAAGAATGTCACAGGAACAAAATGAGTGTTTAAAAATAAACACAATAAAGATGGCAAGGTGGTGAGGAATAAGGCTAGGCTGGTTTCCAAAGGCTACACTTAGATAAAAGGAGTAGATGTTGATGAAATTTTTGCACCAGTAGTAAGGTTGGAAACTATCAGAATGTTCTTAGCTTTGGCAATACATAAGAGGTATAAAGTTTACCAGATGGATATGAAATCAGCCTTTCTAAATGGACTCCTGAAATAAGAAGTGTATATTGAACAACTCAATGGAGTACAAATTAGTGAAGATGAAACGCACGTGTGCAAGCTGAAGAAAGCCTTGTATGGCCTTAAACAAGCCCCAAGAGCATGGTATAGCAAGCTGGACACGTATTTGAAAAGGTTGAACTTCAGAAGAGGAACAGTTGGTAATAACCTATATGTGTTCAACTTAGAGAAAGGCCAACTGATAACCATAGTATATATAGATGACATCATCTTTGGAGGGGATCACTATGAGCTATGCCAAGATTTTGCACAGAAGATGAGTGAGGAATTTGAGATGTCATTGATTGAAGAAATGACGTACTTTCTTGGATTACAGATAAAGCAATGTGAAGAAGGTATTTTTATTTCTCAGACAAAATATGCTAAAGAGATGCTGAAAAAGTTTGGCATAGAGGATAACAGACCTGTCAGTACCCCTATGATAGTAGGCTGCATGTTAACAAAAGATCAGGAAGGAAAGAGTACAAGCCCTACAGAATACAAGAAGATGATAGGGAGCCTTCTGTACCTTACAGCATCAAGGCCTGATCTCATGCAAGCTGTGTGCATCGCCAGCAAATTCCAAGCTGATCTTAAGGAATCTCATGTGTTGGCAGTGAAAAGAATCCTAAGATACCTCAAAGGGACACTGGAAATGGGTTTGTGGTATCCTGCCATGGATTCTGTAAAACTACGAGCATACACTGATGCAGATTGGGCAGGAAGTACAGATGATAGAAAATCAACCAGTGGCTACAGCTTCTTCTTGGGTTCAAAGTGTGTTGCATGGCTAAGTAGAAAACAAAACAGTGTTGCTTTGAGCACAGCAAAGGCTGAGTATATGGCTGCTTGTGCAGCATGTACTCAGGTGATATGAATGCACAGAGAATTGGCTGATTTGGGTGTTGAAGTGAAGTTACTAGCGAGTGTACTTTGTGATAATCAAAGTGCAATTGATCTCAGCAAGAATCTAGTTTAACATTCAAGGAGCAAGCATATTGACATCCGGTATCACTTTACAAAGGATCAAGTGGAAGAGGGCATAATTTAGTTGGAGTATGTCAGTACTAAAGATCAAATCTCTGACATTTTAACTAAACCTCTGTCCACAAAGCTGTTTGAAAAGCACAGAATGAGTCTGTCTGTGCAAATGCCTCCTCATGCCTGAAGTTCAGGTGAATCCTCCATCTCTACTTTGCAAGTTTTTTAAATTTGTAATTGGTTGGCAAAGGGGGAGAGAAGCAATAGTGCAGGAGGAGTGCATATTTAAGGGGAGTTGTAATCCATCTGCTTCTGGATTATTACTCTAAGAAGATTATGACGGACTACTGCATAATGGTTTTTGTTATGAGTGTTGCCAACAATTACAAAGGGGAAGATTGTTGTTCCCACAGCCTTGTATGGGTTGTAATTGTTGTCAACTAGATTTAAGTGTGCAAGTCATTTGAAGCCACATGGAGGGGCAAGAAAGTAAATCCACCGTAGATACAGTAAGCCTTACTAGGGTTTTTATGGAAGAGAGTATATAAACCAAAACCCTTGGAAGAAAAGTGGGGGACGGCAAAACACAACACACACACCCAAAAAAGGGGGAAAAAAAGACACCACCGTAAGAGAGAAAGCCACCAACGAAAGAGAGAAAGACACCACCGGGAGAGCCAACATGAAAACCAGACCACCGGGAGAGCAAACGTGGAAAACCATACCACTGGGAGAGCAAACCAGAACACACACATCATTGGAAGAGAGAAGAAACCAGAAACGTGAGAACACCGGAAGAGAGAAGAAACCAGAAATATGAGATCATCGGAAGAGAGAAGAAACTAGAAACGTGATATCATCGAAAGAGAAAAGAAATCTAAAACGTGAGAACACCAAAAAGGGAACACGTGAGACCTGGAGAAGGTGAGACGTTAAAGCAGGCTAGACCTGGAAACCAAACCAGGTGAGACCAGACTTGGTATCCGTGAGACCACCCGGAAGAGAAGACAACAGACCAAAACATAAGACGTGAACCAGAAAAACCAGAAGTGTAAGGCAGCTGAGAAACGTGAAACGGCAAACCAGGAGCGCGGTGCAGGCCAAGAGACGTGAAACGACAAACCAAAAGTGTGAGGCAGTCCATGAGACGTGAAACAGCAGACCAGTAGCGTGAGGCAGGTTGTGAGACGTGAAACGGCCTAGAGAACAGGCCGTGAGACGGTGAGACCAGAAGTTAGGTGAGACAACCTAGAGAAAAAATTCAGTGTAGCATTTGAAAGAACTCAACATATTTCTAGATTTCTTCAAAAGAGGTTAGAGAGAGTTTTGGTAATCTTCCAAGCGGTAGTGAAGCAGCCTATTCAAATCAAACAGAGGCAAAACAAGTTAGAAGAAGGGTAGACAGAGTAAGTGACACTCTTTGTATTGTGATTGTTTTGTATTTGCAATAGTGAAAGGAGTAGAAGATTAAGACATCCATTGTAATCATAGGGATTACCACACTGGTGTTCTCAAGTATAGTGGATTGTCTCGGTAGAGGAAAAAACCCTACCACCGTGGAGTATGTCACATTGACGGAACCACATAAATCTCTCGTATCCTTACTTTGAATTTACATTCTGTGTTTTGAATTGAGTTGTGAACGCAACTAAAGAATCATCAAACCCATAACCTAAAACAGGACCTAATCAAGAACAACCAATCCGTTTAATAGGCAAGTTGTCTGAAAGGTAACTTTGGGGATTATTGTGACTAGTAGATAACAATAGATCTACCTTAGTTGAATCTGAGAAAGAGTTCATTTCTAAGAAGAGTTTGAAGTTGTTCACCTATCAATTAAAAAGAAGGGGTGTAATACTAATTCAACTCTCCTCTCAGTATTACAGACTAGTAGATCCTAGGGTGAAGTAGGGAACTTCAGAAAACTTAAGGCATTGCCATCAATCATCCTCTCCCTTATGTGTTGTCGTGGCCTCAATACCCAATTTAAGAGTCATTATTGAGTTCATGCTATCACCAACATTGAATGGATCTTTATCACCAAGGTTCTTACATGCTCCTCCTTTATTTATAAAGCCTCTATGGAAATATTCTAATCAACCTTTTCAAAAAAGGGTAAGATAACTAAAAAATCAAAGCGTTAAATTGCCCACTTTAGCTTTATTGGAGACATCCTCAATGTCTCTATCATTTTTAACAACACCACACATAACTTCACCAAATAATCCACCACTCAAATAAGAACCATAATAGGTTTAAAATATTTTTAATTCTTTAATTCATCAAGGTACTATAACTTTCACTTTAGAATTTTCAAAATTGAAGATTATTTTTACAAATTTAAAAAAAAAAGATCATATATACTAATAAACTATTGAATTTGGATTATGTTGCTAAGTTTGAAAAGAATAAATTTTTAAATCTATTTCTTTCCAAAAGTGGATCAAGGTTATCACATTTAGGTATGATTTTTATACTAAGATGTTGAAATATTTTATAGCAAATATAGGGGTAAACAAAAAATTGTATTTTAATCATTTCTTATATGTATGAGAAAGAAGTGAAAATCACCCATAATATGATTATGAATTATTTGAATTTGCCATTGGAAGATGGTTATGTTAATTAGAATTATTCTTATAATTTAGGAAAAGTTTTTATTCAAAAGCGAATGGAGACAGTGTTTAAAGGTTAAGTTGACCTCTGTAAGGAATGTGCCAACATCAAGAGGCCATTCAAAGCTTCTTCCTTGCCTATGAAGTTTAGGATAATACAATGGATTATAGCTTGCAATATCAATTCTAAAGATGACCATTATGATTAGCTAACCTTTCTTAACATTTTCTTATTGACTTATCTATTCAAGAATGAAATATTTAGTTGGCCAAAACATATGATGAGTGATTGAAAAGGTTTAAAAGGAAAAGGTGCAAAAATTTTCATATGGAATGCATTTAAGCAATTTTTTCTTGAAGTTAAGTGCACTTATAACTGAAAAAGACCCTTTTTATTTCAGTATGGTTTAACTCATTAGTATCACTACATTTAAATGTATGCATTTAGTGTAAAATGAAGGGAAATGGTCTACATCTATAAGAGGTGTCACTAAAATATGTTCATGTTCTTTTTTTATGATGCCAAAAGAGGAAAGAGATGATTAATGACCTTATTAATCATGATGACACATTTGTTTTTATGAATTTATGGATATTTGATGTTACCATTTTATTTTAAATGATCACACTTAGTTAATACTTGATTACATTATACTTTAATACTTTTAATGTTAATGATTAAAATTTTACTTTAATACTTGATTTTATTTATTAATTGATCAATGTCTTATTGTTTTGATACTTACTGAGTCATTGGTTGAATAATATGATTGTTCAAATGTTTTTATTACTTTAGTGAAGGGAAAAGCATACATTTAAGGGAAGATATTAAATTTTTTTGTCCCATTAATTAATCATGGTTGTCATCTTTAAAAAGAAGGAGATTATTGAGTTTATAAAAATTATGAGCTATATATTATTTCTTTAGGTTTTGATATGTCCTCTATGATTAATTAATGTCAATTTATTTGAATTATTCACTTTATATCTTGATTGACAAGTATATGAACATTATTTGAAAAGATATTATTTTGATTCATGCTTTTTATTGTAAGATCTTTGAAATTTGAAATTTGAATTAAGTTAATAATTATGTATAGATCTTATCTTCTATCAAATCCATAATTTTAGAAAGGTATTAAATAAAATCTTAAATGATCTCAAGGAAAGATATAAAGAATCATAAAGATTTTAAAGTTGTTAAAAGGTTTAAACCAATTGACTTATGTCATAAACTTGACAACTTGATGGAAAGAGAAGAGAAGTAGAAAAAATAAATAGTAAATTTGGGCTACTTGACTAAACCGGTGCTTACAATTGATCAAACAACAAAGATAACTTCAAGCCATAAAGAGAAAATTTTAAAGAAATTTCAAACTACTTAACTTGACCATAGTTGTAACCAAAGGTTGTAGAACTGAAAATTTTAAAGTTTCAAAAGTTACAGAGAATTTAGATCAATCAACCAAATTATGCCTAAATCAATCGATGGGATTGAAAAGCTAAAAGCAATGACATTATCAATGTTATAGATGTTTTAAGCAGATAACCAATCTAAATGCTACAATCAATCAATGCCTTAGAATTAAAGTTCTTTACTTTTAAAAATTGATTCTTTTTATGGAAAAAGATCAATGTTTAACAACTAGATTTTTTTTTTTGTCTATAAGAGTGTTTAAGAAACTTTTTTACAAATGACCTTGAGATATTTTATTGCACTAAGTGATAAAATAGAGAAAAAGTAAGAGAAAGCAAAAAAATCAAGAGTAAAAACTCTAAGAGAGAAAGTTGAAATTGTGAATAAAAAAAAAAGAGTGCTTTAATAAAGAATAATAAAGTATATAAACTTTTAAATATTAAAGAATTGTTAGTTTTTATGAAAGTTTCACATAAATTTTGTTGTAATTAAAACCAAAAGTGAGTGAGTGTAAAAAATTGTCTTTATTATGCAAAAAAAAAATTGTTAGTGAAGTTAAACTCATAAGAGAAGTACCTTAAGGAATGAACATAAATTCCTAATTTGAACCAAATTACTATACGCACACACACTCTCTATCTTTTTCCTTATCTCTCTTTATTTTTAGTTGTTTAATTACTTGTTTTATTATTTATTATTAATTTTCTTGTTATTTATTTTTAGAGTTAGGATTAAATATAGGTTGAATGACCATGTAATTAGACCCAATTCACCTTTTCTCTTATGTTGCCTTAATAACCAACAAGTTCTCCTTCTAAATGACTTCATTGATAAATACATTAATAGAATGAGCTAATTCATATGTGAGTTAGTTGCCTTTCTATTAATATGTCTAGCTAAGAATATTGCAAAGGTAGGAATAAAGCTTCTTATATTAGCTGTTAATGTTGGGTCCATAAAGACTTAGCCTACACTTTCTAAACAACATTAATTATAGATAAACAATTATCCCTAAAATGATCTTAACCAAGGCTAGTGACATAACAAGTTAGACTCCCAAAGGGAGCCCTAACACTTTTAGTACTTCTACAAAGAAAGACCTAAGGAAAGAATGTGACATAATAATGCATAAAATGCTTCTTTGACCATGAACTACAATCCTCAAGACTCCATAAGCTAGGAAATGGGCAACATATGTATTTAACTTAAAAGACCCAATAAGTGGTGGAATTTATGGTTTGTTGTTTGGTCTAATTGCTATTGTTAGAAGAATAAGCACTAATATCTATGGTTTATTGAGGAGTAAGGCACTTATGCTTAAGTTCTCATCTTTTCAAATTGCCTAAGCTACCATTAAAACCACCTCAAACTATTCTTTGTCTAGGTAACAAGTCAAGGATAACAACCATGTGTCAAAATCATCCAAAGACTCATTAAGCACACAAAAACCTAATAAGTAGATAAACTAGATCCAGCCACAATAGGGTATTAAAGTAAACCATGCATGATTGTTTTGATGGCTTCATTGTATAAATCACAAGTGGCATCCAATGACAAACCATTTATAGGTAAAGATGATTTTATTGGGAGAAAACCTTTAAAAACTTGTCATACAAAATTTTCACTTTAGTTGCTAAAAGGTCTTGTGCCAAGAATGTTTGTCATTAATACTTGAAATGATATGTCATCTTAAAAAAAAAAAAAATTCCTATCTAAGTAAAATGCCACATAAGATGGTCCTCAAGTGAGTGACAATTAAGGTAGAAAAAGAGAATTTCTCCCTATTCAAAACCTTAAAAGAGCAATTCCACCAAATCTTTTTTCCAAACTTTGTGATTAAAATCAATTAAGTCAACCACTAACTCATAACTTATAGATTTGGGCAAGGAAATGACCAAAAACCCATTTAAGTTTAGTATCCATAGATTTTCCCAGATTTAGCCTTGATAACCATCATTTATTTGCCATCTTAAGCCTTTCATTGGAAAAGGATGTGATCCAATAATACTCTACCATGTATAACTTGGATAGTCACCCAAAGCAATGGTAAGGAACGACACTTGAAAATAGCATGGAAGACCTATAATTTTGAAAAGACTAAGGAAGAAGAATTTGTTGCTAGTCATCAAGCTTGCTTAGCTAGCTAACATTGTAAGATTGAAACCTTTAAAATTATGAAAACCAATACCATCATGATCTTTAAAGAAACACATATGTGACCATGATAACTGAAGTTCCCGATTTCTCCTTAGGATCTACTAGTTTGTGATACTGAGAGGGGGGGTAAATCAGTATCACCACAATTCGCAATTCGCAGGTAAGTGAACAACTTCAACCACTTCTTAAAAGCGAACTCTTTCTCAGACTCGACTAAGGTAGATCTATTGCTACCTACTTGTTATTCCCACAGCCTTGCATGGGTTGTAATTGTTGTCAACTAGGTTTAAGTGTGCAAAAAGGTAAAGCCAAATGGAAGGGCAAGAAAGTAAATCCGCCGCATAAGGGCAAGAACGTAAATCCGTCGCGTAAGTCCTATTAGGGTTTCATGGAAGAGAGTATATAAGGGTAAGGTCAACACAATTGAATACACGGCACAACACAAAAGGGGTGGATGAAGAGAGAGAGAGACCGTCGGCAATTGAGCATTCGACAAACACAAGATGACAAAACATAGGAACCAGCCAAAGTGGTACACAACAAAAAGAAGAGAAGCACGACCAAAAATCAGATTTGGGGGCTAAACAAAGAACTGGGGTCGAGAGTGAGAAAATACGTGACGGCCGAAAAAAAAAAGAGGTGGACAAAAATATAAACGGTCGGCAAAAATAGAGAAGCCGTTGGAAGAGAGAAAAATCACATACTGCAAACTCAAAGTGGACAGCGAAGGAGAGGAAAAACCCGACGGCCAAATAGTGGAAAGGAGAGAAGGAAATGAAGAACGGCCAAAGAGGGGCTGGACGGTAGGCCAAAAAAGAGCTACCACCAGCTGGAGGAGAAAACTAGCACGACAAAACCAGCAAGGCAGAACAGGGAAATAAGAGAAAAATCCAATAGCCCAAAGAAGAGAGAGAGACCGTCGGCAAAATAAAGCAATCAGCTGAAAGAGAGGAAGGAACCATCCAAACACAAAAGAGAAACCGTTCAACCGAAGGAGTCGGCCAAAACCTAGAGAGAAACCATCCAATGCAAGAGAGGTCAGCCAAAACACAGCCGTTGGAAGAGAGAGAAAAACCGAGAAATGCCTGAAAGAGAAAAACGCCAGAACAGGGGGTTAAAGGGGAGAAAATACGATATGGCAAAAGAAGGGGCTGGACAGCAAGGGGACAACACGGCAAGAGAGCAGAACGTCAAAAGGAGAGCACGGCAAGAGAATGACATGACTGACTAGAAACAGGAGAACAAAAATGGGTGACCAGAAACTGGTGACTAGGCCGTGAGACCTAAAATGGGAGACTAGCAAAGCTGAGGAGACCAGTGAAGTTGAAACAAAAGACCAGCAAAGCTGAAACGTGAGACCAGAACGTGTGACTCACGGTAAAAGGAGAGGCAAACGCACCATTGGTAAAAGAGGAGAGAACACACCATCCGTAAGGGAAGAGAGGAGAAACCTTGAAAGAGGAGACCACTGGGAGAGCAAACCAAGCTGTCTGAATGTGTGAAACGGACAAGTGCAAACCAGAAACGGTGGTAAGGTGTGTAACTAGCAAGGCATGCAAACCAGAAACGTACGTGAGACGTGAAACGCCAAACCAGAAGTGTGCATGAGACGTGTAACGCCAAACTAGAAATGTGAGGCAGGCCGTGGGACGTGGAACGGCAAACCAGAAACGTAAGGCGAGCCATGAGACAAGGAGACAAGTGAGACCATGAGACGGTGAAAGCAGGAGCTGTGTGAGACAACCTAGAGAAGAATTCGGCAAAGCATCGGAAAGAACTCAACATATTTCCAGATTTCTTCAAGAGAGGTTAGAGAGTGTTGTGGTGAACTTCTAAGCGACACTGAAGCAACCATGTAATTCAACAGAGGCAAGACAAGCTAGAAGAAGGGTAGACACAATAAGTGACACTCTTTGTATTGTACTTGCTCAGTAATTGCAATAGTGAAAGGAGCAGAGGATTAAGACATCTATTGTAACTGGAATTCTCAAGTATAGTGGATAGTCTCAGTAAGGGAGAGTCCCTACCACTGTGGATGTACGTCACGTTGACGGAACCACGTAAATCTCGTGTGTCCTGAATTAGCTTTAAGTTCTGTGTTTTGAATTGAGTTGTGAATGTAGCTAAAGTATCAGCCAACCCATAACCTAACGAAGACCTAAATAAGAACATCAAAATTGTCTATTAGGTAAGGTGTTTGAAAGGTGACTTTGAGGACTATTGTGATTAGTAGGTAGCAATAAATTTACCTTAGTTGAGTCTGAGAAAGAGTTCTCTTTTAAGAAGAGGTTGAAGTGGTTCACTTACCTGCGAATTGAGAATTGTGGTGTACTAATTCACTCCCCTCTCAGTATCACAAACTAGTAGATCCTAGGGTGAAGTCGAGAACTTCAATTGGTATCAGAGCACAAGTTCACTAGTTTGAAACTTAACAGCTTGATGTACTAGTATGAAGGGATCTAGAAGTTTGACTTGTTCAGCATACTGAGAAATGGATGCCAATACCAGCACAAACACTACTTACAGTAAAAAGGTTCCAATCTTCAACGGAACCAACTACCATATGTGGAGAGCAAGAATGCAAGTGGTATTTGCAACCATAGGCATGAACGTGGTGAAATCCATACAAGAGGGTTTTGTGGCTTTGGAAGAAGGTAAAGACCCAACCCCAGAGGAGTTAAGGCAGTTTGAGATAAATGGGAAGGCCTCAAATGTCATCATTTCAGCATTGACAGATGCTGAGTATGCTAAAGTTATGGATTGCAAATCTGCCAAGGAGATATGGGACAAATTGTAGAAAATCTATTAAGGTGATGGCAGAATAAAGGAGGTTAAGCTTCAAGTGTTCAAGGATAGATATGAATTTCTTAGAATGCAAAAGAATGAGACAGTTTAAGAGTTCTTCACTAGGGTTATTGACGCTGTAAACGACCTGAGAAGTCATAGGAAGAACAAGAAGGACTCATTGATTGGGAAGAAAATTCTGAGATTTCTGCTTTAAGAGGTTTGCCTCAAAGGTGGCAGCCATAGAGGAAAGTAGAGATCTCAATTCTATGCCTCTGCATGATCTCCAGTGCAATCTCATCGCATATGAGATGAGAATAAAGTCAATTGAGAGCTCCTCAACGTCAAAGGTATCAAAGGAGGCAGCTTTCAAAGCTATGAAACACTTGAAGATAAAAGAAGAGGAAGAATCATCCAGTGAGGATGATGATGATGATGAGGAAGGTGAAGTGTTGGCATATTTCACAAGGAAGTTCCAAAGGGGGTCTAAGAAGGGAAAAGGACAGTTGTCCTTGAGATGTTATCGTTGTGGGCAGACTGGACACTTTGCTTCTCAGTGCAAAGTGAAACTTGATGATGAAGATGAGGATGGTGATGATGAGCAAAATTTAAACTGGAGAAGACCATCATTTAAATTAAAGAAGTCCAGCAAGAAGACTGTTAACCCACAAAAGAAGAAGAGAGGCGCATTCAAGAGTTATGTGAGTCAGATAAAAGAAGCTGATGAGGAGGAAGATGAAGAATCATCAGATGAGCAGGCCTTTATGGCATCAGTTCAAGCTGGTAGTTCAACCTCTGAAGAGGAAGAGGAGGTTGATGAAGAACCAGATCTTGAAGCTGAGTTGGAAGTAGCTTCAAAGGAGATAATCAGAAGGGGCAAAACCATAGAAAGGTTGGAGGCTCACATAAAACAAGTTGAAGCAAAGTCTGAGGAAGTTAAAAGTCAAAAGGATGAAATAAGGGCTAAACATATTAACTTGAAGAGAAGATTTGAAGAACATATCAAAATATGTGAAAACCTTACTATAGATCTTGGCTCAAGGACTTCAACAATTGAAGATGTTGTTCCTACAGCCTTGTATGGGTTGTAATTGTTGTTAACTAGGTTTAAGTGTGCAAGAAAAAAAAGTCATATGGAAGGGCAAAACAATAAATTCATCGTGTAAGGGCAAGAACGTAAATCCGCCGTGTAAGACCTATTAGGGTTTCACGGAAAAGAATATATAAAGACCTTGGAAGGCAAAACACAAGAGGGCCAACACAATTGAATACACGGCAAAACACCAAACCCTACACAGAAGAACACCACCTGCAAAAGAAAAGAGTAGCCGTTGAGTGAACAGTGCAGCCGTCGTGAACAGTAGCATCAAGTGAAAAAATTGGGGGCTGAACGAAGATATATCGATGGCAACAAAGAAGAAACCCGACTGAGGGAGGAGAAAGAGCAGACAGTAGGGCTGAACAAAGAACAACTGTCGAGAGAGAGTAAGACGATCGACGACCGGGCTGAACGAAAAGAGAGATCGTTGGCCAAAACACAAGAGAGAGAAGACACAGCCATTGGAAGAGAGAGAAACCTGACGGCTAGACCAGAGGAGTCAACGAGAAGGAGAGAAACCCATGAGGAACGGCACACCACCGGCACATTAGCGATCTGCGAGGAGACAACACGGTAGAGAGAGAAACAGACAGTCGAAAAAATAGAGAAACGGGTCGACGGGAGAGAAAACCGGTTACGGCTAGACGGGGCTGGACGGCAGGACGAAGAAAAGCAGACTGGGGGAAGAAGAAACCAGATGGCCATAGAAGAGAGAGATATCGATGGCAACAAAGAACAACCGTCGAGAGAGAGAAAGAGGAGACGGCCGGAACAGAGGAGTCGATACGGCCAAAATCAGATCTAACTGGATGGTGAGATAGATCCGACTGGACAGCAAAAGAGAGAGAAATGGACAGGCGAGCCGTGAGACAATGAGATCGTGGGGCAAAGAGACAGGTGAGACCGTATGACGGTGAAAGCAGGAATTGTGTAAGACAATGTAGAGAAGGAATTCGGCAAAGCATTGAACTCAACGTATTTCCAGACCTCTTCAAGAGAGGTTAGAGAATGTTGCGGTGAACTTCTAAGCAGCAGTGGAGCAGCCTTTCAGTTCAACAGAGGCAAGACAAGCTAAAAGAAGGGTAGACACAGTAAGTGACACTCTTTGTATTATACTTGCTTAGTAATTGCAATAGTGAAAGGAGTAGAGGATTAAGACATCCATTTTTACTAGAATTCTTAAGTATAGTGGATAGTCTCGGTAAGGGAGAGTCCTTGCCACCATGGATATACGTCATGTTGACGGAACCACGTAAATCTCGTGTGTCCTTAATTTGATTTACGTTCTGTGTTTTGAATTGAGTTGTGAACGTAGCTAAAGTATCAGCCAACCCATAACCTAACGAAGACCTAAACAAGAACATCCGTATTGTCTATTAGGCAAGGTGTTTGAAAGGTGACTTTGGAGACTATTGTGATTAGTAGGTAACAATAGATCTATCTTAGTCGAGTTTAAGAAAGAGCTTGCTTTTAAGAAGAGGTTGAAGTTGTTCACTTACCTGCGAATTACGAATTGTGGTGATAGTGATTCACCCCCCTCTCAGTATCACAAACTAGTAGATCCTAGGGAGAAGTCAGGAACTTCAATTAGTATTAGAGCACAGGTTCACCAGTTTGAAGCTTAACAGCTTGGTGTACTAGTTTGAAGGGATCTAGAAGTTTGACTTGTTCAATACACTGAGAAATGGAAGTCGGTACCAACATTAGCACCACATACAGCAAGAAGGTTCCAATCTTCAACGGAACCAACTACCATATGTGGAGAGCAAGAATGCAAGTGGTATTTGCAACCATGGGCATGAATGTGGTGAAATGCGTACAGGAGGGTTTTGTGGCTCTGGAAGAAGGTAAAGACCTAACCCCATAGGAGTTAAGGCAGTTTGAGATAAATGGGAAGGCGTCAAATGTCATCATTTCAGCATTGACAGATGCTGAGTATGCTAAAGTGATGGACTGCAAATCTGCTAAGGAGATATGGGACAGATTGTAGAAAATCTATGAAGGTGATGGCAGAATGAAGGAGGCTAAGCTTCAAGTGTTCAAGGAGAGATATGAATCTCTCAGAATGCAAAAGAATGAGACTTTGCCACAAAAGTTGAAAGAGAAGGCTGTGACTCAGGTGATGATAACTGAAGAAGAGAAGACAGTTATCAAATCAAAGTTAGGGCCACAAATGATGTATGTGGTTAAAGAGCAGCAGCCCATAGCTGCCACGTCTCAAAAAGAAAAGAAAGTCAGCCAGCAGAGGGTTACAACTAAACAGAAGAAGGAGAAGAAGGTGACTGAAATGAAAGTCACGCAAGCAAAGAAGCCAGCTACTTTGCCTACACAGCAAGTGATGAACAGAAGAAGACAAGCTATGATTAGACCCAAGAAGAGGCAGTTTCAAGGTCATTGCCTTTATTGTGGAGTCTGGGGTCATAAGGCGAATAACTACTGGTGGAGAAGGCCAGTATATGTGTCCAACTTGAGAAGATCCAATGCTGCATACAGGGGGAGACAATACAGAATTCAAAAGAGAACACCTATCGTGAGTTCTTCCACATATTGTAAAAGGCAAGGACACACTGACAAGGATTGTTGGTGGAGGCCTAAACCAGTGATTTCAAAGAACAAGTTTGCTATATTGGCAGATTTGGAGCAATGTGAAAGGTACGGGCAAGATGGCCATAATGCTAAGAGATGCATGATGCTTCTCCCTGAGCAAGACAAGGCACTCGATGGCACAGTAAAGATAAGTGGTGCAGTCAAAGCTGTGAAAAAGGAGAAAGCTATCTTCCAGCCAGTTCAGAAGAAGGAATACAGAGCAAAAAGGGAGGTAACTAATATAGCTGAAATTGCACTAACGGCTGACTACAAGGATAAGCAGTGGATCCTTGACAGTGGATGCACTTCACACATGACGGGAGACAAGAGTAAATTGTCAAAGCTAAACAAGTCAAGAGAAGGCAGAGTCAAGTTTGGCAATGATGATTCACTCAACATCAATGGTCAAGGGTCAGTAAACATTGGAAGAGGAAAGCTGAAAGATGTTCTGCATGTTGAAGGACTCAGATATAATCTAGCATCTGTCAGCAAACTATGCAATGAAGACCATAAAGTAATATTCATAAAAACAAGTTGCCAGGTAAAGAGTAAAGACGGCAATACTGTTGCAGTTGGGAAGAGAACAGCTGGAAATTTGCATGTGATTGATGAAGAAAGAGATCCTCTTGCAACTAAGACTATGTAAGAAAGAAAGCCAAAAAAAACGTGGATTAGTGCTTATCAAGAAAATCAGATCACAGGTGACCTATCAGCAGGAGTTACAACAAGAAGAAGAATTGTGGGAGCAACTGCTTTACTCTCACAAGTTGAACATAAATCTATTGAAGAGGCTACACAAGATCTAACTAAATCTCTGTCCATCGAGCTGTTTGAAAAGCACAGAATGAGTCTATCTGTGTGAATGCCTCCTCAAGCCTGAAAATCAGGTAAATCCTCCATCTCTACTTTGCGAGTTTTTCAAATTTATAATTGGTTGGCAAAGGGGGAGAGAAGCAACAGTGTAGGGGGAGTTGAAACTGCTGCATAGTGGCTTTTGTTATGAGTGTTGCCAACAATTACAAAGGGGGAGATTGTTGTTCCCACAGCCTTGTATAGGTTGTAATTGTTGTCAATTAGGTTTAAGTGTGCAAGAAAGAAAAGCCAAATGGAAGGGCAAAATAGTAAATTCACCGTGTAAGGGAAAGAATGTAAATTCGCTGCGTAAGCCTTATTAGGGTTTCATGGAAGAGAATATATAAAGACCTTGGAAGGCAAAACACAAGAGGGAAAGGCCAACACAATTGAATACACGGCAAAATACCAAACTCTACACAAAAGAACACCACTTGTAAAAGAAAAGAGTAGCCGTCGTGAACAGTAGCCGTCGTGAATAGTAGTCATCGTGAACAGTAGCATCGAGTGAAAAAAATTAGGGGTTGAACGAAGTATACCAACGGCAACAAAGAAGAAACCCGACGGAGGGAGAGAGAAAGAGGAGACGGCAGGGCTGAACAAAGAACAATCGTCGAGAAAGAGAAAAATGGTCGACGACTGGGCTGAACGAAGAGAGAGATCGTTGGCCAAAACACAAGAGAGAGAAGACACAGCCGTTGGAAGAGAGGGAAACCCGACGTCCAGACCAGAGGAGTCAACGGGAAGGAGAGAAACCCGTGAGGAATGGCACACCACCGGCACACCAGCGATTTGCGAGGAGACAACATGGTAGAAAGAGAAACAGACAGTTGGAAAAACAGAGAAATGGGTCGACGGGAGAGAAAACCAGTTACGGCTAGACGGGGCTAGACGACAGGACGAAGAAAAGCAGGCTGGTGGAAAAAGAAACCAGATGGCCATAGAAGAGAGAGATACCGACGACAACAAAGAACAATCGTCGAGAGAGAGATAGAGGAGACGATCGAAATAAAGGAGTCGATACGGCCAAAATCAGATCCAACTGGACGGTGAGATAGATCTGGCTGGACAGTGAGAGAGATCCGGCTGAACGAAGAGAGAGAAACCACCGGCAAAATCGATGACGGACGAAGAGAGAGAAATTCGGTGGTAAGAGAGAGAAATCCGGCTGGACAGCAAAAGAGACAGAAACAAACAGGCGAGCCGTGAGACAATGAGATCGTGGGGCAAGAAGACAGGTGAGACCGTAAGACGGTGAAAGCAAGAATTGTGTAAGACAACGTAGAGAAGGAATTCGTCGAAGCATTGAACTCAACGTATTTCCAGGCTTTTTCAAGAGAGGTTAGAGAGCGTTGCGGTGAACTTCTAAACAGCAATGGAGTAGCCTTTCAATTCAACAGAGGCAAGACAAGCTAAAAGAAGGATAGACACAGTAAGTGACACTCTTTGTATTGTACTTGCTTAGTAATTGCAATAGTGAAAGGAGCAGAGGATTAAGACATCTATTGTAACTGGAATTCTTAAGTATAGTGGATAGTCTCGGTAAGGAAGAGTCCTTACCACCGTGGATGTAGAGAAATAAGTTCTGCAAAAGGAGAGAAGAATGTAGAGAAAGTGCAACAATCTGAGGCTGCATTGGCTAAGGAAAATAAGAATATGCCACAGAAGTTGAAAGAGAAGATTGTGACTCAGAAGAAGATAGCTGAAAATAAAGAAGATTGGGTGGCAAACAAGAAGGAAGAAAAGAAAGTCAGCCAACAGAGGGCTACAGCTGAATAGAAGAAGGAGAAGAAGGAGAAGAAGGTGACTGAAATGAAAGTCGCACAAGCAAAGAAGCCAGCTACTTTGCCTACACAGCAAGTGATGAACAAAAGAAGACAAGCTATGAATAGACCCAAGAAGAGGTAGTTTCAAGGTCACTATCTTTATTGTGGAGTTTGGGGTCATAAGGCGAGTAACTGCTGGTGGAGAAGGCCAGTATATGTCTCCAACTTGAGAAGATACGACGCTGCATATAGAGGGAGACAATACAAAATTCAAAGGAGAACACTTGTCGTGAGTTCTTGCACATACTGTAAAAGGCAAGCACACACTAACGAGGATTGTTGGTGGAAGCCAAAATCAGTAGCTTCAAAGAACAAGTTTGCTATATTGGCAGACTTGGAACAATGTGAAAGGTGTAGGCAGGATGGCCATAATGCCAAGAGATGCATGATACTTCTCCTTGAGCAAGAGAAGGCACTCAATGGCATAGTGAAAACAAGCGGTGCAGTCAAAGTTGAGAAAAAGGAGAAAGCTATCTTCCAGTCAGTTCAAAAGAAGGAATATAGAGCAAAAAGAGAAGTGGCTAATATAGCTGAAATTGCACTAAAGGTTGATTGCAAGGATAAGCAGTGGATCCTTGATAGTGGATGCACTTTGCAAATGATAAGAGACAAGAGTAAATTATTAAAGCTAAACAAATCAAGAGAAGGCAGAGTCAAGTCTAGCAAAGATGATCTACTCAACATCAATGGTCAGGGGTCAGTGAATATTGGGAAAGGAAAGCTAAAAGATGTTCTGCACGTTGAAGGACTCAGGTATAATCTAATATTTGTCAGCCAACTATGCAACGACGACCACAAAGTGATATTCACAAAAATAAGTTGCCAAGTAAAGAGTAAAGAAGGCAATACTGTTGCAGCTGGGAAGAGAACAGTTGGAAATTTATATGTGATTGATGAGGACAAGACAAACAGCTGTTTACTCACCAAAGAAGAAGAAAATCAACTCTGGCATAGGAGGCTGGGACACTTATCACAGAAAAACATGAGGAAGCTGACCACTACTTATGCGACATTCCTGACCTTAGGGGAGAGAGAGAGAGAGAGAGTATGTTTGCTTAGCAAGCTCTAAAGGAAAACATGTCAGAAAGCAGTATAAGACCAAAGAGTTCAGTTCTGAAGCAATGCTTGACATTGTGCATACTGACTTGTGTGGGCCAATGAGAACAAAAAGGTTGAATGGTGAGAGGTACTTCATCTTGTTTGTTGATGATTATTCGAGAAGGACCTGTATCATGCACCTCAAACACAAGTCAAAAGTTTTGAATTGCTTCAAGTGATACAGAAGATTAGTTGAAAATGAAAGTGGAAGGAAGATCAAAGTATTGAGGTCAGATCAAGGCATTGAATTTACAAATAAAGCTTTTGAAGATTATCTTTTGAAGCATGGAATTCATCACCAATTGGCAGCAGCAAGAACACCTCAACAGAACGAGGTGGTAAAGAGGAAAAATAGAGCCGTGGTCGAAATGGCGAGAACTCTACTGCTGGAATCCAAGCTTCACATAAGATTTTGGATAGAAGCAACATTTACAGCTGTGCATCTACTAAACAGAGTTTTACTAAGGCCCAATACTGAGAAAACTCCATATGAGCTATGGAGTGGGAAGAAGACAATAGCCAAGTATTTTAGAATCTTGGGCAACCCATGTTTTGTGAAGAACAAGGAGCAAAACTTGGGAAAATTCAATGCTAGGTCTGATGAAGGCATCTTTGTCGGATACTCAGCAAAGACAAAAAGTTACAAGGTTGTCCTACATAAGCTGGGAAAAGTGATCACATCTAGTGATGTGAGAATAGATGAGAACTAGAAAACAATGCAAAATGGAGAAGCTGAGGACAATGAAGAAGATGACTTCAATGTAGACGAAGAATCAGACCAACCTGAAAAAAAGGAACAAGAATTAAGTTCAGACTCGGAGAAGAGTGAGTCTGAAGATGAAGAAAGAGATCCTCTTGCAACTAAGACTATGCAAGAAAAAAAGCCAAAGAAAACATGGACCAGTGCTCATCAAGAAAATCAGATCATAGGTGACCCATTAGCAGGAGTTACAACAAGAAGAAGAATTGTGGGAGCTACTGCTTTACTCTCACAAGTTGAACCTAAATCTATTGAAGAGGCTACACAAGATCTAACTAAATCTCTGTCCACAAAGCTGTTTGAAAAGCACTGAATGAGTCTATCTGTGTGAATGCCTCCTCAAGCCTGAAGTTCAGGTGAATCCTCCATCTTCACTTTGTGAGTTTTTCAGATTTTTAATTGGTTGGCAAAGGGGGAGAGAAGCAACAGTGCAGGGGGAGCTGTTAAGAAAGGGGGAGTGCATATTTAGGGGGAGTTGAATTTGCTACATAATGGCTTTTGTTATGAGTGTTGCCAACAATTACAAAGGGGGAGATTGTTGTTCTCACAACCTTGTATGGGTTGTAATTGTTGTCAACTAGGTTTAAGGGTGCAAAAAGGTAAAGCCACATGGAAGGGCAAGAAAGTAAATCTGCCGCGTAAGGGCAAGAACGTAAATCCGCTACATAAGTCCTATTAGGGTTTTATGGAAGAGAGTATATAAAGACCTTGGAAGACAAAACTAGGGTAAGGCCAACATAATTGAATACACAGCAAAACACAAGAGGGGTGGACAAAGTGAGAGAGAGACCGTCGGCAATTGAGCATTCGGCAAACACAAGACGGCAAAACATAGGAACCGACCAAAGTGGTATACGGAAAAAAGAAGAGAAGCACATTCAAAAATCAAATTTGGGGGTTGAACGAAGAACAGGGGATGAGAGTGAGAAAATACGTGACGACCGAAAAAAAAAGTGGTGGACAAAAATATAAACGGTCGGCAAAAATAGAGAAGCTGTTGGAAGAGTGAGAAAAATCACATACGGCAAACTCAGAGTGGATGGCAAAGGAGAGGAAAAACCCCGACAGCCAAATGGTGGAAAGGAGAGAAGGGAACGAAGAACAACCGAAAAGGGGCTGGACAGCAGGCCAAAGAATAGTTACTACCAGCTAGAGGAGAAAACTAGCACGGCAGAACAAGGGAAGGAAAGAAAAATCCAACAGCCCAAAAAAGAGAGAGAGACCGTCAGCAAAACAGAGCAACTAGCTGAAAGAGAGGAAGGAACTGTCCAAACATAAAAGAGAAACCATTCAACCAAGGGAGTCGGCCAAAACCTAGAGAGAAACCATCCAACACAAGAGAGGTCGGCCAAAACACAGCTGTTGGAAGAGAGAGAAAAACTGAGAAACGCCCGAAAGAGAAAAACGCTAGAACAAGGGGTCGAAGGGGAGAAAATACGATACGATAAAAGAAGGGATTGGACGGCAAGGAGACAACATGGCAAGAGAGACAACAAGGCAAGAGAGCAGAACGACAAGAGAGCAAAATGTCAAAAGGAGAGCACGGCAAGAGAACGGCGTGACTGACCAGAAACAGGAGACCAGAAACGGGTGACCAGAAACTGGTGACCAAGCTGTGAGACCTAAAACGGGAGACCAGCAAAGCTAAGGAGACCAGCGAAGCTGAAACAGAAGACTAGCGAAGCTGAAACATAAGACCAGAACATGTGACTCACGATAAGAGGAGAGGCAAACGCACCATTGGTAAGAGAGGAGAGAACACACCATCCGTAAGGGAAGAGAGGAGAAACCTTGAAAGAGGAGACCACCGGGAGAGCAAACCAAGCTATCCAGAGGTGTGAAACGGACAAGTGCAAACTAGAAACGGTGGTAAGGCATGTGACCAGCAAGGCGTGCAAACCAGAAACGTATGTGAGACGTGAAACGCCAAACCAGAAGTGTGCATGAGACGTGTAACGCCAAACTAGAAACGTGAGGCAGGCCATGAGACGTGGAACGGCAAACCAGAAACGTGAGGCGAGCCATGAGACAAGGAGATAGGTGAGACCATGAGACGGTGAAAGCAGGAGCTGTATGAGACAACCTAGAGAAGAATTTGGCGAAGCATCGGAAAGAAATCAACGTATTTCCATATTTCTTCAAGAGAGGTTAGAGAGCGTTGTGGTGAACTTCTAAGCGACACTAAAGCAGTCATTCAATTCAACAGAGGCAAGACAAGCTAGAAGAAGGGTAGACACAATAAGTGACACTCTTTGTATTGTACTTGCTTAGTAATTGCAATAGTGAAAGGAGCAGAGGATTAAGACATCCATTGTAACTGGAATTCTCAAGTATAATGGATAGTCTCGGTAAGGGAGAGTCCCTACCACTGTGGATGTACGTCACATTGACGGAACCACGTAAATCTTATGTGTCCTTAATTAGCTTTACGTTCTGTGTTTTGAATTGAGTTGTGAACGCAGCTAAAGTATCAGCCAACCCATAACCTAACGAAGACCTAAATAAGAACATCCAAATTGTCTATTAGGCAAGGTGTCTGAAAGGTGACTTTGGGGACTATTGTGATTAGTAGGTAGCAATAGATTTACCTTAGTTGAGTCTGAGAAAGAGTTCGCTTTTAAAAAGAGGTTAAAGTTGTTCACTTACCTGCGAATTGAGAATTGTGGTGATACTGATTCACCCCCCTCTCAGTATCACAAACTAGTAGATCCTAGAGTGAAGTTAGGAACTTCAATTGGTATCAGAGCACAGGTTCACCAGTTTGAAACTTAACAACTTGATGTACTAGTTTGAAGGGATCTAGAAGTTTAACTTGTTTAGCATACTGAGAAATGGATGCCAGTACTAGCACAAACACTACTTACAACAAGAAGGTTCCAATCTTCAACGAAACCAACTACCATATGCGGAGAGCAAGAATGCAAGTGGTATTTGTAACCATAGGCATGAACGTGGTGAAATTCGTACAGGAGGGTTTTGTGGCTCCAGAAAAAGGTAAAGACCCAACCCTAGAGGAGTTAAGGCAATTTGAGATAAATGGGAAGGCCTCAAATGTCATCATTTCAGCATTGACAAATGTTGAGTATGCTAAAGTTATGGACTGCAAATTTGCCAAGGAGATATGGGACAAATTGCAAAAAGTCTATGAAGGTGATGGCAGAATGAAGAAGGCTAAGCTTCAAGTGTTCAAGGAGAGATATGAATCTCTCAAAATGCAGAAGAATGAGACAGTTCAAGAGTTCTTCACCAAGGTTATTGACACTGTAAACGACCTTAGAAGTCATGGGAAGAACAAGAAGGACTCATCGATTGTGAAGAAAATTCTGAGAATTCTGCCTGAGAGGTTTGCCTTAAAGGTAGCAGCCATAGAGGAGAGTAGAGATCTCAATTCTATGTCTCTGCATGATCTCCAATGCAATCTCATTGCATATGAGATGAGGATAAAGTCAACTGAAAGCTCTGCAACAACAAAGGTATCAAAGGAGGCAGCTTTCAAAGCTATGAAGCACTTGAAGATAAAAGAAGAGGAAGAATCATCCAGTGAGGATGATGATGATGATGATGAGAAAGAAAGTGAAGGTGAATTATTGGCTTACTTCACAAGGAAATTCAAAAAGGAGTCTAAGAAGGGAAAAAGATAGTTGTCCTTGAGATGTTATCATTATGGGCAAACTAGACACTTTGCTTCTCAGTGCAAAGTGAAACTTGATGATGAAGATGAGGATGGTGATGATAAGTAGAATTCAAGATGAAGAAGATCATCATTCAAATCAAAGAAGTCTAGTAAGAAGATTGCCAACCCACAGAGGAAGAAGAGAGGCTCATTCAAGAGTTATGTGAGTCAGACAAAAAAAGCTGATAAGGAGGAAGATGAAGACTCGTCAAATGAGCATGTCTTTATGGCATCAGCACAAGGTGGTAGCTCAACCTTTGAAGAGGAAGAGGAGGTTGATGAAAAAGAGCCAGATCTTGAAGCTGAGCTGGAAACAACTTCAAAGGAGATAATCAGAAGGGGCAGAACCATAAAAAGGTTGGAGGCCCATATAAAACAAGTTAAAGCAAAGTCTGAGGAAGCTGAAAGTCAAAAGGATTAAATAAGGACTGAACATATTGGCTTGAAGAGAAGATTTGAAGAACAAATCAAAATATGTGAAGACCTTACAATAGAGCTTGGCTCAAAGACTTCAACATTTGAAAAAATGGAGATAGAGTTGTTGAAACTTCAACAACTCAAAAAGAGTGAGAAGAACTTGCAGAAGTTTGAAGTGGTAGGAGAAACAAGCTCTGCAAGAGAAAAAAGGAATGAGACTTTGCCACAGAAGTTGAAAGAGAAGGCTGTGACTCAGGGGAAGATAACTGAAGAAGAGAAGACAGTTATCAAACCAAAACCAAGGCCAAAAATGATATATGTGGTTAAAGAGCAGCAGCCCATAGCTGCTACGTCTCATAAAGAAAAAAAAGTCAGCTAGCAAAGGTGCTACGACTGAACAGAAGAAGGAGAAGAAGGTGATTGAAATGAAAGTCACACAAGCAAAGAAGCCAACTACTTTGCCTACACAGTAAGTGATGAACAAAAGAAGACAAGCTGTGATCAAACCCAAGAAGAGGTAGTTTCAAGGTCATTGCCTTTATTGTGGAGTTTGGGGTCATAAGGCCAGTAACTGCTGGTGGAGAAGGCCAGTATATGTCTCCAACTTGAGAAGATACGATGCTGCATACAGGGGGAGACAATACAAAATTCAGAGGAGAACACCTATCGTGAGTTCTTGCACATACTGTAAAAGGCAAGGACACACTAACGAGGATTGTTGGTGGAAGCCAAAATCAGTAGCTTCAAAGAACAAGTTTGCTATATTGGCAAACTTGGAACAGTGTGAAAGGTGTGGGCAGGATGGCCATAATGCCAAAAGATGCATGATACTTCTCCCTGAGTAAGAGAAGGCACTCAATGGCACAATAAAAACAAATGGTGCAGTCAAAGCTGAGAAAAAGGAGAAAGCTATCTTTCAGCCAGTTCAAAAGAAGGAATATAGAGCAAAAAGGGAGGTGGCTAATATAGCTAAAATTGCATTAATAGCTGATTGCAAGGATAAGCAGTGGATCCTTGATAGTGGATGCACTTCGCACATGACGGGAGACAAAAGTAAATTATCAAAGCTAAACAAATCAAGAGAAGGCAGAGTCAAGTTTGGCAATGATGATTCACTCAACATCAATGGTCAAGGGTCAGTGAATATTGGAAAAGGAAAGCTAAAAGATGTTCTGCATGTTGAAGGACTCAGATATAATCTAGCATCTGTCAGCCAGCTATGCAATGAAGACATAAGGTAATATTCACAAAAACAAGTTGCCAAGTAAAGAGTAAAGAAGGCAATACTATTGCAGCCGGGAAGAGAACAGCTAGAAACTTGTATGTGATTAATAAAGAAAGAGATCTTCTTGCAACTAAGACTGTGCAAGAAAGAAAGCCAAAGAAAATGTGGACTAGTGCTCATCAAGAAAGTCAGATCATAGATGACCCATCAGCAAGAGTTACAACAAGAAGAAGAATTGTGGGAGCTACTGCTTTACTCTCACAAGTTGAACCTAAATCTATTGAAGAGGCTACACAAGATCTAACTAAATCTCTATCCACAGAACTGTTTGAAAAGCACAGATTGAGTCTATCTGTGCAAATGTCTCCTCAAGCCTGAAGTTCAGGTGAATCCTCCATCTCCACTTTGCGAGTTTTTTAGATTTGTAATTGGTTGGGAAAGGGGGAGAGAAGCAATAGTGCAAGAGGACCTGTTAAGAAATCCTCTTGCAATATTTAGAAGGAGTTGAAACTGCTGCATAGTGACTTTTGTTATGAGTGTTGCCAACAATTACAAAGGGGGAGATTGTTGTTCCCACAGCCTTGTATGGGTTGTAATTGTTGTCAACTAGGTTTAAATGTACAAGAAAGTAAAGCCACATGGAAGGGCAAGAACGTAAATCCGCTGTATAAGCCCTGTTAGGTTTTTATGGAAGAAAGTATATAAAGACCTTAGAAGACAAAATTAGGGGAAGGCCAACACAATTGAATACACGGCAAAACACCAAACCCTACACAAAAGAACACCTACAAAAGAAAAGAGTAGTCGTCGCGAACAGTAGACGTCGAGTGAACAGTGTAGTCGTCGAAAATTGAACAATGTCGTCGGAAATTGAACAAAACGAAGAACGGCCAAATTGAGCAAATCGGAGCAAACCGTGTGACGGCAAGAGAGAGAAACCCGTGAGGAATGGCACACCAGCGGTTGGACGAAGAGAGAGAAAACGTAGCCAACGGACGAAGAGAGAGAAAACGAAGCTAACGAACGAAGAGAGAGAAAATGCAACCGACACACGAAGAGAGAGACGCCACCAAAAGAGTAGACAGCAGATTTGCGACGGCATGAGACAAACGAATGACACGGCAAGGAGAGAATCGTGAAACGAACGAAGAGAGAGATACCACCGGAGACGATCGTTGGAAGAGAGAGAAAAGAGGTATACGGCTAGTCGACGGGAAGAAGAGTGACGGCTAGACGGGGCTGGACGGCAGGACGAAGAAAAGCAGACCACCGGCAGAAAAGGGTGGAAATCCGTGACGACCAAGTGGGTGAACGAAAAATAGAAATCCGACGGTAAGAGAGAGAAATCCGGCTGAACAGCAAGAGAGAGAGAAACGGACAGGCGAGCTGTGAGACAGTGAGATCGTGGGGCAAGGAGACGGGTGAGATCGTGAGACGGTGAAAGCAGGAGTTGTGTGATACAATGTAAAGAAGAACTTCGGCAAAACATTGAACTCAATGTATTTCCAGACTTCTTCAAGAGAGGTTAGAGAGCGTTGTAGTGAACTTTTAAGTGGCAGTGGAGCAACCTTTCAATTCAACAGAGGCAAGACAAGTTAGAAAAAGGGTAGACACAGTAACTATCTTAAGTATTAGCCATTGTAACTAGAATTCTTAAGTATAGTGGATAGTCTCGGTAAGGAAGAGTTCCTACCACCGTGGATGTACATCACGTTGACGGAACCACGTAAATCTGGTGTGTCCTTAATTTGCTTTACATTCTATGTTTTGAATTGAGTTGTGAACGCAACTAAAGTATCAGCCAACCCATAACCTAACGAAGACTTAAACAAGAACATCTGTATTGTCTATTAGGCAAGGTGTCTGAAAGGTGACTTTGGGGACTATTGTGATTAGTAGGTAGCAATAAATCTACCTTAGTCGAGTCTGAGAAAAAGTTCGCTTTTAAGAAAAGGTTGAAGTTGTTCACTTACCTACAAATTGCGAATTGTGGTGATAGTGATTCACCCCTCTTTCAGTGTCACAAATTAGTAGATCCTAGTGAGAAGTCGGAAACTTCAAACTAGCTATAAGAAACCCTTTTATTTTTTAATACCATTTGGCATGTATGATCTTCTTTAAAAAGTTTTTTCATAATGAAAATATATTTATTTCTCTTATAACTTGCATTAATCTTCCAACCACAATCCTTAATTGCACATTTTGCTAGTACATGAATATAACTATTTCTTACATACTTAAGTTTTATCCTTTTAGCAAGGGCGTACTTCATGAGTGCCTATTTGAATTGATCAGCATTCTCAAACCTCACTATTAATGCAAAATCGAGACACTTTGAATTAGGGTCATGAAAAGCTGATTTGTTCATTAGCCTTACAGCTTCATCACAATAACTATCTTCTTCACTTTCCCTTTCACTTCCATCATTCTCATAATTGCCACTCATATGAATCAAATTATTTGGTTTCATAACCCATATCATTTTGATCTCATCCACCCTTCTCTGAATCCTCACTTTTTATAATCTTTACATGGACATTAGAACTCCCAATCACCATCTTAGATTCTTTAGAGTAAAAGATTTGGATTGACTCTTTTGCATCAACTACTTCATCATCATCTAAAAACCACTCACATAGTATACTAGACATAATAAAAACTAATATTCTTCACCATTTTCATCCTCAAAGATGTCATCATTGTTGTCCACCCCTCCTTCATTAACCTTTGACTCTCCATCCTTTTTATGTTCCAAATAACACTCAATTATTTTGTCCTCACTTTGCAACACATGGAACATCATGTCAGAGATTCCTTGGTCATTTACAACCTTCCTGAGGCCATTAGCTAATACCTGACTAAGAATTCTATAAAACACTAATTTAATTGCATCAATCTCTTTATAATTCTACCCAACTTTCTTGGTCTCTAATCTCATGAAGAAAAAATTAGTTTGGATCTATTTCCATTTCATATTTACTACCACCTACATGTGCATCGTCTGGCTCATAAACTAGGTAGCTTAATTTTGAAGAAAATGTCGAAAAAAATTGACTTAACAGTAAGAAGCTTTTGATTTTAATGTTTAATGGAATTGTGGTCTTTAGGTTCAGGATTTTCAGACAAACAAACAGAGATTGAATGTTATAATTATGAGGTTATGCCACGCGTTATGCTGTCGTTGAAGTCTCGTTTTGTTTAGAAGACATCTTAATTGTAGGAATGCAATGGAACTGGAGTTAAGTAGTCCTCCTTGATTTATGACCATAAGGTGCTTTTGGATCGTCTATTTTCTAAGTCAACTGGAAGGAAAACTCAATACCAAAAATACAGGAGCTCTGTTTTCTTCCAAGAGTGTCGCTTGGTTGTCAACAACTAAGCTATGGTTGTTTTATTTTAACTACTACAAAAAAGATAGGTTTTTGAAGTCTTTTTTATGTCTTAGTTTTTGTGCTCTTGGCTGTGTTTATGTGCTTTTCTGGCTGGCCCATGTTTTGAACTGATTATAATTACTTGTGCTGGAGACGTGGATGTTTCTGCTGTTGTTTTTTGACGTGTAAAAATGAACTGGTGTGTTTGTTGAAGGTTATTTCCCCTTGGCGTTCTTTTTTTTTTTTTTTTATTGGGTCATACATCCCCTTATATGCTGGATTTTCCAGATAGGCGTTATGCCAAGATAGAGGTATCCTGCTGAGGGTTATTCCCCTAAGAGTTATTTCCTGTTCATGTTAGTGATATGTGCAGTGTAAGTAACGTGCAGGAAGATCTGTGGAATAGGAGCTGGTTGCAAGCCGAAGTCCCATCATAGGAGGCAGAGGTGGGCTGACAAATCATACAAGAAATCCCATCTTGGGAATGAGTGGAAAAAGCCATTGCGGGGTCATCCCATGCCAAAGGAATTGTTCTGGAAAAAATGTAAGAACCACCTTTGCCTCCTTTCACTGTGTGCTGCCACAGCTAATGATGGTTATAATTGGGTCTTGACGTCAGTTAATTGATGCAGTGGGATTGAAGCTAAACAGCCAAACTCTGATATCAGAAAATATCCTCGTGTCCAGCTGTTCAAGAATGGAAAGAAGATTGCCTGCTTTTTGTGCCTAGTGATGGTTGCTTAAATTTCATTGAGGAAAATGTAAGCCTTCTGAATATTTGCATTAGTAACTTGAATGCCTTTTTTTTTTTTTCAAAATATTGCTATTTGGAATTTGTGTTGATAATGTCCATTTTCAAACCTTGGTTAAAAGGGTAAAAGATTGGGAGCACCTCATCTGATATAGGATCAAACATATTTCTTTATGATTTTTCGTTTGATTTATTTTCAGAGCCTGTTGATGTATTTTTCTTCCAGTAAAACTTTGTACATTTCCTGAGTTACTAGTTTCTGCATTTAGTCAATTTTTATTATGTGGGTGATAGGTCTTGATAAAGAATTGCTGGTTTAATTGTTATTGAATCCTTTTCTGTACCACAGCTTAATGATTGCTTGATATGGTTGGGCAGGATGAGGTGTTGATTGCTGGGTTTGGACGGAAGGGGCATGCTGTTGGAGATATTCCTGGAGTAAGGTTCAAGGTCGTGAAAGTGTCTGGCGTCTCTCTTCTGGCCCTGTTTAAAGAGAAAAAGGAGAGCCAAGGTCTTAAGCATGCAGGAAAGGTTTTTCTTATTTTGTGAAGATTATGCTCAGGAAGACTATCTAATTCTCCGGAAAGAATAAATTTAAACCCTCTAATTGTTTCTGCTAGACCGACATATTTCCTTGGAGAACCAGTGAATACTTCTGCTACGAAAAAAGGTTGTGATAAGAAACGCTCAATTTTTCGTGCTCTTGCTGCACTTAAGCGATCCTAGTTTGGCGTTTTCGGCCAGATGTTCTCAGAATTCTGTTGATGATTTCCTATTTTTGGAACTTGTATCTGAAAGTGGTTTCTTAGAAACACACAATCTTAGAATTTAAGTTGTTTATGTCATCAACATATTATGTCAGGATGTTGGGCATACCCTTTGCTTTTTCGAAAGTTTTGTCTTTCATTGTACTGGCTAAATTGGAAAGAAGTAGCCTACGTTGGAGTGCTGCTTTTCCGATCATAGACTACAAAGCACGTGTGGTTAGGTTTTATGTAATTGTCACAAAAAAGGCATCATGGCTATGTATTTTACTATGCATCGAAGTTTTTTGGTACGCAGGAATTAATTCAATTGCTTTGAAGTGCCAATATCCATGTCAAGAACTCAAAACGCATTTTTTAACCCATGAATCTTCCTGCCTCTTGCGACAGAATGGTTACTTCTGTTCTGAGATACCAGATTTCATAATAATATAATTCTTAATGTTGTATTAAGTCTGCCAAGAAAGCTGAAAACAGGACGACCATGGGTAAAATACAACATGACCATTGGAGATTTTAATTAAAAAGCTTTATCATTCTATATCAGAGTACTTCAAATCCGTGCCGAAACCAATAGCAGCAATATGCCTACTAACGTCATCAACAACTTTTATTTTCCAGTTTTTGTTATCCTCAATTACATATTCAGTTTTTACCCAAGCCATGCTTCTTGGTACGTTCCCTCCTCGTTTCAAGTGTTGCTTCTGCCTTAACCGGTCTCCGGCTCTTTATGCTCGCCTCATTGGCTGTCCCTGCTGAGGTTTCTACCAACCGAGGCTTGCCGCCATATCTTGCGCCCTCTGAAGAAGATCTATTGGCAGCGTCCAGAAACTGCATGCATTAGCACTGGTGCAAATAAAAATGAAGCCTCCTAATTTTCGGAGTTTATTGCCCCAACTTCATCCAAAGTCTAAAATTTCAAAAAATATGCTCCTCCTGTCATTGCTAGGCGAATGGCATCCATTTCATTGCACCGAAGGATGCTGGAAAAGCTCCGCCTGCTAAATAACTTGTGATTCTGAACATCACCAAATTTCCTATTTTGGGTTATATGAAACAACTGCACCATAATCAAGCGGTTGACATTAGTCATAATGATCCGCTTCAAATGTTCCAATATAGCCTTTTAAATCTTTGGTCTTGCTCAAGAAGCTGGATAACAGAACTAAAATTCGTTCCTTACCCAAGTCGATTTACTGAAACTGGGAAGTGAAGGAACATAGCATGGCCAACCTTGAAGGCAAATACATTCACTTCAAAGTTGAAAGCTTAGCACCAACTGTCAGGGTAAATTGCTTTTACATTAATGCTTATAGACAAAAGCATCCTACCTCTACTGTCATCTGCTACAGAAATATAAGAGCGACATGGTTTCGTGAACTGCCAACAGCTACTAAGGCAACATGGTTCCATGATAGAAACTTGTAATCACGGGAGCATAGTAACTACAAAAGGGAGGATAGCAACTACAAAACAAGGGTCGGCTAATGCCACTACAGACAAGTGAATCTGCAGTTCTTCATTGCATCTTGCCATATCTGGATTCCTAACGTGGCATCACAATCCCCAGGTGTTAAATAAAGCAGACACCAGCAGAATCAACTTCTACAGCAACATTCAGTATGCACCAGAGTCCAGCAAGACCAGCCATATAGCACTCTGCCTCCAATTCTTCGAATGTTAAATTTTCCCTGTCCTAGTAATTTAATGGTAGATGAGCAACATATCACTGGTCAGATATTTGGTTAGGTGGAATGGCATAAAACAGGAAAACTTGCAATCATTCATTTACTAGACCCTACTATCACCACAAAGGTGAAATTTCTAAAAACCATGGAGGAACCTGATTGGAAAATGATTGCTGATCAAGCCAACATAAACACGATATCTAAGTTATAACAAAACAATTTATGTTTTTAATCCAACAAGATCTGGGACAGCTGATGCCCCAGGATGATGAGAAGTGAGGAGTAACCTGCTTCACTGAGATCACAGATCTCAAATAACTCACTTTCAGGGGCATACAGACACACACACACATAATTCATTGCACCAAAACAAATAACCAATGCTCACAAGCAATCAGATGTTCACAGAACTCTGTGGATACCCACAACCAACTATGAATAAGCAAGGTCTACAGACAAACTCAAATAAAACAAATCCTAACAGGAGCCACTTAGGAAATCTTCATCAAGATGCATGCATTTACCTGGAACATTCTACTAACCACATTAACTTCTTCAATATTCAAGAAAAAGGGTTGCATCTTCCACACCATTTGTTGTAGCAATTGGAACAGTTTTGAACGGCACAGAGATGGTGTAATTGAGCTGGTAATTTACAAGCATCGAACCAAAAATGTTGAATTTTGGGGCACTACCATAAGCAGCTTCTGCATCAGAACACCTCTTAAAAACAACTCTTGCACGATTTGTATCCCTATCAACCTCTGTCTCGGATTCTCTTATAGGGCCAAAACGTCTGAACATCTTATTCAGGTTAGATTCTGAAGGAACAGAGTCCACCACAGGAAAATGCATTACAAGTTCTGCTGGTGCCTTCTTGTCCACATAGCCAGCGGGTTTCTCCACTGATGGATCAGAATAGCCATCATAGCATCGCTTGCTAGAATTTGACCCACGAAGAGATTTATCTAGATCCCCAGGCACAACTTGGTTCTCCCGTTTCCTATATTTACGTGATGGTTGCACTTCTGATCCATTTTGAATAACCCGGTCTGTCCAATAAGTGTCATTCATATCCTCAAATTCAAATGTTGCAGAAGAACCACCAAAGGTGTATGCCTTTTTCCTTTTACCCCCTAATTTATCATGTTGGTCCACAATCACAGAGTTTCTAAAATCAGTGAAGAAACTGATAATAATGTTTAAGAAACTACATCGTTTCAAAGGATCAGAAGCTGCCAAGCGA
Organism: Ceriops tagal; assembly: GCA_021533255.1. Lineage (NCBI taxonomy): Eukaryota > Viridiplantae > Streptophyta > Magnoliopsida > Malpighiales > Rhizophoraceae > Ceriops > Ceriops tagal. Next base: position 7,324,869 of record CM038602.1, read on the forward strand.
AGTTGTGCTAGAAATTCATCTATTGATGTGTATTCAGTTGGGACAATCATTGTCTTTACCTCAGAGTCCTCAGAAAGCTGGATAGAAACATCAAATCTATCCCCTAAAAGTCCATCACTACTTCGATCGACCTTCTGACCGTTACTCTTCAGAATAGAAGGTGAACCAGTCATTTGGCTAGCAACCCTACGGATGCACTCACCGATTTTAAATGAAGGCTTTGGGACAGAGATGGAGTTAGACACTTGTGCAAGAGATATAGTTTTCCTCCCTTCTGGATTGGCCAAGTCACTAGCAAAAGATTCAGAACCCTTCCGCTTCTTTCCAGAAGGCAATGAAACTAAATTCATGTCAGCTTTCTCATCAAACCCAATTTCATCATCTAAAGAATCCCCCAGCTCACCCGTCAATTCTGTCAAGCTTCTTTCTTTTCTTCTAGCATGGAAACTATCCTTTAAATTGTGTTTACGTTTGTTACAAGGACTACTTTGGTTATGTAAAGTCTCTTGACCAGGCAGATTTTCCCCCTCATTTCTACAAACAGGAGATTCATGTTCTGTCACTTCATCCTGAAGCTCTAATCCATCTGCCCTCTCCAACACATCTCCACAAAACAGGAATTCAGGTAGCTGAGTAGAACCCCTGAAACGACAGAAAGCCAGCAACTGAGATTTAGCAGTTATAAGTTCCAGACGATCGGCCCCATCTGTTGGACAAACTGCTAATTCTTTCACATACTGCAATAATTTGTCAGGTTCAAACACATTGCCACTTGTGAATTTGTCCAGACCATCTATTCTCGTTGATTCTTCCCGGATCCCTGCATTTTCGACCACCTGAGATCTTATTCTATCATAAATGTCCTTTGGTAAGCATGAACAAGCCAGTCCTAACTCCACTCGTCTCGCTACTTCTTCCAAAGCACAATTAACAGCATTCTGGAATGATTCTAAATTGCTCTGTTTTTCAACCTGGTGGTAATGTGACCTAAATGGCTTGAGAAGAGATGCTTCATTCCATGCAAATGTTCTGTCCCCAAAATATGCTACTAAAAAACAGTCCTTTTTATGATATTTTATTGCTTTCTCAGATGCACAAGAAGGATCAAGTATCTGCCCAGGCCACCATGGATGGCTCCTCACCTTACCCCAGACCAAATCAGATACAGAGAACTCACCTTCATCCTCCAGGAAAAGACGATACCTGGCATGGATAGCATTTCCTGTGCTTCCAAATTTTAAAGCTGACAGTTTAACAGATCTCTCCTCGGTAGTCTTTGGTTGTTCAGTGTCAGTATCATGTTCGTCAACTTCCATTTCTTGCCCTTCATGTGAACCAAATTGTTCAGCATTAAGAACCTGCTCTTCAACTGTCATTCCTTGCCCTTCCGCTAGATCAGTATCAGAAATTTGTTGAGCTGCATTCTCATTTAAGCCTTCTTCAAGTATCAAATGCTGATCCCCTTCAGCAAGCCTCTGAAGTTCTGTTGCAGAATTCAAAGTCCTCTCATAGCTTTCCATAGCACTTCCCCCTCCCTCAATGACTTCAATGTTTGTTCCAGTGCTTGCAGAAGATGTTTCAGGCTCTGAGTTTGCTTCTATCCTTTTTTCGTCCTCTTCAAACTGTTTAGGGGGAGTAGCCTGATCTTGAACTTCATTCACTTGTTCTATGTTTGAATCAACCTGAGCAAAATCACAAGCAGAACTCTTTTCTAAGCATTCTTCAAGGCCTGAATGTAGCACTTTGCTAGCAGGCTCTAGAATTTCATTTCTAGAATTTACTACCCTATCATCATTTGATAAGGCACTGTGAACATCCAGTTCAATGTCCCCACAAGTTGGCTCAGTCTTTTCAGCCTCAGAATTAGGATCTGATGGAACCTGATAATTTGTTGGGCCAGTCTCCCCAACAGATCGTGTGGAATGATGTGATGTTGAAAAATTTACACTTAAATTGCTGTTATTTTCTGTGCTGTCATTAGCTGTATCAATCATCACATGATGTTCTGCTACTGTGACTTTTTGCTCAGGTAGGCCTGCTGTTTGAACATCAGGAATTTCAGTGTCAATTTTAATATCTGACTCTAAATTTGAATGAATTGTAGCAGAGTTGCAAGTAATGCTCTGGTCTAAGCACTCTTCAATGCTAAGCATTTGATCTTTTCTGGAACTTGGAAGCATGTTGATCATTGTTACCATGGCTTCACCACCATCAATTATTTGAGTTGGCTTATGTGATGATTTTGAATCTGCAAATGCATTATAGTGATTTTCAGTGCCTCCTTTACATTTCTCAAACATTGCCTGCAGTTCTTCCACTGAAAAACTAAATTTGTGATTAAAAGCATCAGGTTCCATACCTTCAATGTTAGGACAAGTAACCTCGTTGTTTTCCATCAGATGAAATTCCCCTTCAGCAGTAGCTTGTGCTTTTCCCTCCATAGATTCAGAGGTTGCATTGGCAATGGCATCTACATTTTTTGAGCTAGAATCCCTTTTAGAAATAGTTACAAGCCCCTGCAGATCATGCCTAGTAAGGTCGTCCCCCAAAACATCAGTGACAGTTCTCTTCTCCAAATCATTGTCACCAGAAGTCCCATCTATAGTATCAGTAACGGGTGCTTCAGCTTTAGGATTTAAATCTTCATTACTATTCACATGTTCCTCTGCAACATCAGCAGCTGCAGTCAATTCTGTTGCTATTTTTGAAGAAGAAGCACCTGCAATTTCTCTTCCTGGAGCCTTCACTTCATCATGCAATAAATCGACCTTCTGTTTCTCTGGTTTTTGTAGCACATCTCCCCCATTGCCATCTGTATCCTTGGCCTGATCTAAAAGCTTATCAATCAACTCAAACTTTTCTACACCTTGGGTTTCAGCAACAAAGGCACCTAAAGTTATTTCTCCATTCTCAACTCTTTGATCCAAAGCTTCATTCTTTGATGTTCCAAACTGGGGAGAATGAGCAGCATCTGTTGCCATAGACCTACAGTTCTTCACAGCTCCAGTTAGCAAAACTGTTTCCAAAATCTCTTTCCTGGTAACTGCTTCCACTTCTTCAACCACAATTGGCGTCTCCTCACTGACCGAACCCTCTGCTAGAGAAGAAGGAGCTGCAGCCACATTTGCAATGATCATGCTGTGAGGCTCAGCTTCCATGGCCTTGACCTCCTTGGAAGTCTTAGCATCAACCACATCACTCCCACCGAAACGACCACTGACCTCCCCACCACTTGTCCCATGCTCCACCAAGTTTTCTTTATCTATAGGTTCTTCAATGTCACAAGAGCCTTCAACCTCAATATCAGTTCCCAATTTCGAGTCCTCAACACCTGAAACCCTAGTCCCATCTGAACCAGAAACACCAGCTACACCACTCTCCCCATCTAAAGCTTTCACCTTTATCTCCAAACCAGCCTCCATTGACCCGCCAACAGAATTAGCTGCTTCCCCATTCAAATAGCCCTCACTGCCATCACCAAAATCATGTATGCAAACACCATCAATATATATGTCAGAATCCATAACCCCGACCATTATATCTGCTCCATTAGCAGACCCAACTTCCTCCATTACCACCCCTTCTCTTAAAGACCTACCTTCAAGCTGATCCTGAACCTTAACTTCAGTAATAACCGTCCCATCAACTTGGGTTTTTTCACCATCAGCGCCAGCAACAGGTTTCCTTTCCATCGCTGCATCAGACGCTCCCCTCGCGTTACTTGCAGAAGCATCCCCTTGCTTGTGTTCATCCATGTCAAACAGTATCTGGGGCAATCTCGAGAACCACAAAAGGAAGCTTCTTTTTATTACAAAGAACCGAAAAAAAAGGGAACAAGAAAAATCGAGGAAGTCATAAGCCTTAAAGAGAAGTCAAAACTCAGAAAGAAGAAATCTAAACCTGTGATCAAGAACAGCGTACTTCAATTAGAGTGCATGCAAAAAGGAGTAACGAAACAAGACTTTTGATTGCCCATCTGAAAGAAATGGCAGTAATGAATGATATGTAGTAGTAGGTGTACCTCGTTAGATCTTGCAAGGAATATGAGCAAATGGGGTTTTGGATACTCCTTAGGGTTTGGTTTCTTTGGAGAGAACTAAAGAAATAAACGACGGGCGAATACAATGGGTGCTCGTCGGCCTTTTCGGTGTTTGGTCGGGTACTCACGCTCGCTTTGTCTGAATTTCCCTTCAAGGGTGGACTCTTTTAGTAGAAGAGAAGTTAAAAACATTTTAACTTCTTCGCACGGTTAATTTTAGCGTTGGAGAAGTGCTTTTTATTTATTCCCGTAACAATTCATTATTTGGCAGCAAAATTTAACCCAATAATTAAAAAAGTGCGCCCAAATTAAGACTTCCAATTGAAAAAAATAAAAGGATAAGACGGGCCTTTTTTGGCTTTTGAAGAAAAATATTTTAATTTTTTAATTTTTAAATTTTAAATTTAATTTATCAAAAACTAAGTAAATGCATTTTTATATTTTTTTAAAAGAAATATTTCTGAGTTATCTACAAAAGTTTTTATAGTTATTAATTGGTTCTTTGTACTTTAAAAATTATGTAGAGTTTCATTTATTACTATTAAAGTTAAATTTTAATAAAAATTAAACTAAGAAATAAATATATAAAAATTTATTTTTAATCATAATAATTTATTATAATTATATATAAATACAATTATAAAAATTATTTTAAAAATAAAATAAGTATAAAATGAAATATATCTTTAGACATAAGTATTTTTTTTGATTTAACGCTTATTTGACTCTAAACTAGTAGTTCCAATTTAGACATTAAATTAAAGATAAACGTTTCTCTCCTAATTTGATTCAAATTACAACTTCTTGTTTAATTTTGATAATAAGGTTCACAACTTATTGTAAAGCACCTTATAATGAGTTTGAAAGGATACATTAACAAGTTCATATAAATTTCTTCAAATCCATAAAAGTTTAAAGGTTTATCCCTTAAATTTATTACAACAAATAAGGAACCTAACCTTTAGGAATGAAGGGGTGCACATTTATCACATTACTATTAGATCTTATTCATTATTCACTCAAATTAACTTAGTAACTTATAAATATATCAAACTACTATTCACTAAGGTAATAAATAACTCTTTAACTCTACATACTCGAGAACTTTGATACTTTAACTAACTTAATTGTAAGAGTGCTAATACAGAAATCTACCTTTAACCCTTAGCCATGTGTTTTTGCACAAGATTTAACCAAAACCCCATGACCTTATTTTTCCACTGAAGTTCCCAACTTCTCTCTAAGATCTACTAGTTTATGATACTGAAAGGGGGCTGAATTAGTATCACCACAATTTGCAATTCGCAGGTAAGTGAACAACTTCAACTTCTTCTTAAAAGCGAACTCTTTCTCAGACTCGACTAAGGTAGATCTATTGCTACCTACTAATCACAATAGTCCCCAAAGTCACCTTTTAGACACCTTGCCTAATAGATAATACGGATGTTCTTATTTAGGTCTTCGTTAGGTTATAGGTTGGTTAATATTTTAGCTGCGTTTACAACTCAATTCAAAACACAGAACGTAAAGCAAATTAAGGACACACGAGATTTACGTGGTTCCGTCAATGTGACATACATCCATGGTGGTAAGGACTCTCCTTTACCGAGACTATCCATTATACTTAAGAATTCCAATTACAATGGATGTCTTAATCCTCTGCTCCTTTCACTATTGTAATTACTAAGCAAGTATAATACAAAGAGTGTCACTTACTGTGTCTACCCTTCTTCTAACTTGTCTTGCCTCTGTTGAATTGAAAGGCTGCTTCATTGCCGCTTAGAAGTTCACCGCAACGCTCTCTAACCTCTCTTGAAGAAATATGGAAATAAGTTAAGTTCTTTCAATGTTTCGTCGAATTCCTTCTCTACGTTGTTTCACACAACCCCTGCTTTCACCGTCACACGGTCTCACTTGTCTCCTTATCTCACGGCTTGCCTCACGTTTCTGGTTTGCCGTTCTACGTCTCACGGCCTGCCTCACGTTTCTAGTTTGGCGTTACACGTCTCATGCACGTTTTTGGTTTGCACCCTTTGCTGGTTTCACGCCTCACATACGTTTCTGGTTTGCACGCCTTGCTGGTCACACGCCTCACGTACATTTTTGGTTTGCACGCCTTGTTGGTCACACGCCTCACGCATGTTTCTGGTTTGCACTTGTCCATTTAACACCTCCAGACAGCTTGGTTCAAGTCACACGGCCTGCCTCACTGCTATTGCACGTCTGCTGGCCTGCATCACTCTTTTGATTTTTCTGGTTTATATCACACGACATGTCCGTTTCTGGTTTCAACCGTCGCACGTTCCTGTCCATTTTTCTCTAGGTGGTGTTTACGTTTTCTCTTTCAGGATGTATCGTCTCTCACGGGTTGTCACTCTCACCATCCAGTTGGGTGCTCTGTTTTTTGTGTTTTCCCGTTTTGCTGGTTTTTGCCGAGAGATCGTTTGGCTGGATATCCCCTGTTTTGCTGTTTACTACTTTGGTCGGTTCCTCTGTTCCGTGTTCTCTCTTGCCATCCGTTCTTTGTTTTGCCATGCTGTTTTGGACGTATGTCTCCTCTAACCGGTCACTCTCCTTTGCCGTCCACTATGTGTCTTGTCGTGTTGGTTTTGTCGTCCAGCCTTGGTGTTTTGCTGGTTGTCTCTTGTGTTGGATGAACTCTTTCTTCCTTTTCGGTGGTGTTCGTCGTCTTGTAGGGTTTTGCCGAGTGTTCACCTTGGTTGGTCGGTTGCTCTAGGTTTGCCGTTCCAAAGCTCAATTTCCGACTCACCTTGGTTTGACATCTTCTTTTTGTTTTCTCTTTGGTCGGCTGGTTGCTTTCTCTTGCTTGTTTTTCGAGTAGTTCCTCTAGGTTTTTCGTTTTGCTCAATTGCCGACACCCTTCTTCTTCCTGTTGACGACTACCCTATTTGCTCGACCTCTCTCGATTATATATTTTGTTGCCGTCTGTTCCTTTTCACTCGACTGTTCTCCACTTTCTCTCTCTCCTAAGGTTGGGTTTTCCTTTTTCTCCTCCCTTTACTTGGCCGTATATGGTTTTTCTCTCCTTCTCCTATTTGGCCGTCGGGTTTTTCTTTGTCGTGCTCCTCTTCTTTTTGTCGTGCTGGTTGCTTAATGCTCAATTGTCGTGCTACTCTTCTTTTTGCCGTGTATTCAATTGTGTTGGCCTTACCTTAATTTCGTCTTCCAAGGTTTTTATATACTCTCTTTCATGAAACCCTAATAGGGCTTACGCGGCGGATTTACGTTCTTGCCCCTCCAAGGCTTACGCAGCCGATTTACGTTTTTGCCCTTCCATGTGGATTTACCTTCTTGCCCTTCCATGTGGCTTTCCTTTCTTGCCTTTCCATGTGACTTTACTTTCTTACACACTTAAATCTAGTTGATAACAATTACAACCCATACAAGGCTATGAGAACAACAATCTCCCCCTTTGTAATTATTTGCAACACTCATAACAAAAGCCACTATGCAACAATTTCAGTTCCCTCTAAATATGCACTCCCCCTTTCTTAACAGCTCCCCCTGCACTGTTGCTTCTCTCCCCCTTTGCCAACCAATTACAAATCTGAAAAACTTGCAAAGTAGAGATGGAGGATTCACTTGATTTTCAGGCTTGAGGAGGCATTTGCACAGATAGACTCAATCTGTGCTTTTCAAACAGCTCTGTGGACAGAGATTTAGTTAGATCTTGTATAGCCTCTTCAACAGATATAGGTTCAACTTGTGAGAGTAAAGTAGTAGCTCCCACAATTCTTCTTGTTGTTGTAACTCCTATTGATGGGTCACCTATGATTTGATTTTCTTGATGAGCACTGGTCCACGTTTTCTTTGGCTTTCTTTCTTGCACAGTCTTAGTTGCAAGAGGATCTCTTTCTTCATCAATCACATACAAGTTTCCAACTGTTCTCTTCCCGACTGTAACAGTATTGCCTTCTTTACTCTTTACCTGGCAACCTGTTTTTGTGAATATTACCTTATGGTCTTCATTGCATAGTTTGCTGACAGATGCTAGATTATATCTGAGTCCTTCAATGTGCAGAACATCTTTTAACTTTCCTTTTCCAATATTCACTGACCCCTGATCACTGATATTGAGTGAATCATCATTGTCAAACTTGACTCTGCCTTCT
>CM038602.1:7333140-7392433 GCA_021533255.1 Ceriops tagal
AAAAGGAGAAAGCTATCTTCTAGCCAGTTCAAAAGAAGGAATATAGAGCAAAAAGGGAGGTGGCTAATATAGCTGAAATTGAACTAAAGGCTGATTGCAAGGATAAGTAGTGGATCCTTGATAGTGGATGCACTTTGCACATGACGAGAGACAAGAGTAAATTATCAAAGCTAAACAAATCAAGAGAAGGCAGAGTCAAGTTTGGCAATGATGATTCACTCAATATCAGTGGTTAGAGGTCAGTGAATATTGAAAAAGGAAAGCTGAAAGATGTTCTGCACGTTGAAGGACTCAAATATAATCTAGCATCTGTCAGCAAACTATGCAATGAAGACCATAAGGTAATATTCACAAAAACAGGTTGCCAGGTAAAGAGTAAAGAAGGCAATACTGTTGCAGCCGGGAAGAGCATAGCTGGAAACTTGTATGTGATTAATGAAGAAAGAGATCCTCTTACAACTAAGACTATGCAAGAAAGAAAGCCAAAGAAAACGTGGACAAGTACTCATCAAGAAAATCAGATCTTAGGTGACCCATCAGCAGGAGTTACAATAAGAAGAAGAATTATGGGAGCTACTGCTTTACTCTCACAAGTTGAACCTATATCTGTTGAAGAGGCTATACAAGATCTAACTAAATCTCTGTCCACAGAGCTGTCTGAAAAGCACATATTGAGTCTATCTGTGCAAATGCCTCCTCAAGCCTGAAAATCAGGTGAATCCTCCATCTCTACTTTGCGAGTTTTTTAGATTTGTAATTGGTTGGCAAAGGGAGAGAGAAGCAACAGTGCAGGGGGAGCTGTTAAGAAAGGGGGAGTGCATATTTAGAGGGAATTGAAACTGTTGCATAGTGGCTTTTGTTATGAGTGTTGCCAATAATTACAAAGGGGGAGATTGTTGTTCCCATAGCCTTGTATGGGTTGTAATTGTTGTCAACTAGATTTAAGTGTGTAAGAAAGTAAAGCCATATGGAAGGGCAAGAAAGTAAAAGCCACATGGAAGGGCAAGAAAGTAAAAGCCACATGGAAGAGCAAGGACGTAAAACTGCTGCGTAAGTCCTATTAAGATTTCATGGAGAAGAGTATATAATGGTCTTGGAAGACAAAGCTAAAGGGAGTCAGCAATATTGAGCATTCAGCAAACCTTGACAACTGACCAACCAAAGAGAACACCAAACCCTACACGGAAGAACACTACTGGCAAGGGAGAAGAGAGAAAACCGTCCAAAGGGAGTCAGCAATTGAGCAAAACGAACAAAAACCTAAAGCAAAAACGTAGCCATCGTCGGAAATTGAATAGTATCGTCAGAAAATTGAACAGTGTCGTTGGAAATTGAATAGTGTCGTCGAAAATTGAACAGAACGAAGAACGGCCAAATTGAGCAAATCAGAGCAAACTGTGTGACAGCAAGAGAGAGAAACCTACGAGGAATGGCACACCACCAGCACACTAGCAGTCGGCGAGGAGACAACACGACAAAGAGGTAGAGAGAGAAATAGACGATTGGGAAATAAAGGACAAAACGGCGGCAAAGGGGACGACAGAACGAAGAGCGGGTGAAAATCCGACACGGCCAAAGAGGAGAGTGGATGGTGAGATAGATCTGGCTGGACGGTGGGAGAGATCTAGCTGGACGAAGAGAGAGAAAATGAAGCCGACAGACGAAGAGAGAGAAAATGCAGCCAACGGATGAAGAGAGAGATGCTACCGGAAGAGCAGACAACAGATCTGCGACGGCGTGAGACAAACGAACGACATGGCAAGGAGAGAATCGTGAAACGAACGAAGAGAGAGACACCATTAGAGACGGCCGTTGGAAGAGAGAGAAAAGAGGTATACAGCTAGAACAGAGGAGTCGATGGGAAGAAGAGTGAAGGCTAGACAGGGCTGGACGGCAGGACGAAGAAAAGTAGACCATCAGCAGAAAAGGGAGGAAATCTGTGACAGCCAAGTGGGTAAACGGAAAAGAGAAATCCGGTGGTAAGAGAGAGCAATCCAACTAGACATCAAGAGAGAGAGAAATGGACAGGCGAGCCGTGAGACAGTGAAATCGTGAGACAAGGAGACGGGTGAGACCGTAAGACAGTGAAAGTAGGAATTGTGTGAAACAATGTAGAGAAGGAATTCGACGAAGCATTGAACTCAACGTATTTCCAGACTTCTTCAAGAGAGGTTAGAGAGCGTTGTAGTGAACTTCTAAGCGGTAGTAAAGCAGCCTTTCAATTCAATAGAGGCAAGACAAGCTAGAAGAAGGGTAGACACAGTAAGTGACACTCTTTGTATTGTACTTGCTTAGTAATTGCAATATTGAAAGGAACAGAGAATTAAGACATCCATTGTAACTGGAATTCTCAAGTATAGTGGATAGTCTCGGTAAGGGAGAGTCCCTACCACCGTGGATGTACGTTGACAGAACCACGTAAATCTCGTGTGTCCTTAATTTGCTTTACGTTCTATGTTTTGAATTAAGTTGTGTGAATGCAGCTAAAGTATCCGCCAACCCATAACCTAACGAAGACCCAATAAGTAAGGTGTCTGAAAGATGACTTTGGGGACTATTGTGATTAGTAGGTAACAATAGATTTACCTTAGTCGAATCTGAGAAAGAGTTTGCTCTTAAGAAGAGGTTGAAGTTGTTCGCATATCTGCGAATTGTGGTGATACTATTGTGTTTTACCGGTTATCTCTTATGTTGGATAGACTCTTTCTTCCTTTTCGGTGGTGTTCTTCGTCTTGTAGGGTTTTGCCGAGTGATCCCCTTGGTTGGCCGGTTGCTCTAGGTTTGCCGTTCTAAAGCTCAATTTCCAACTCACCTTGGTTTGACATTTGCTTTTTGTTTTCTCTTTGGTCGGTCGGTTGCTTTCTCTTGCTTGTTTTCCGAATGGTTCCTCTAGGTTTTTCGTTTTGCTCAATTGTCGACACCCTTCTTCTTCCCGTTGACGACTACCCTATTTGCTCGACCTCTCTCGACTATATATTTTGTTGTCGTCTGTTCCTTTTCACTCAGTCATTCTCCACTTTCTCTCTCTCCCAAGGTTGGGCTTTCCTTTTTCTCCACCCTTTACTTGGTAGTATATGTTTTTTCTCTCCTTCTCCTATTTGGCCGTCGGGTTTTTCTTTGTCGTGCTCCTCTTCTTTTTGCCATGTATTTAATTGTATTGACCTTACCCTAATTTTGTCTTCCAAGGTCTTTATATACTCTCTTCCATGAAACCCTAATAAGGCTTACACGGCAAATTTACGTTCTTACCCCTCTAGGGCTTACGCAACTCATTTACGTTCTTGCCCTTCCATGTGGATTTACCTTCTTGCCCTTCTATGTAGCTTTACTTTCTTGCCCTTCCATATCGCTTTACTTTCTTGCACATTTAAACCTAGTTAACAACAATTACAACCCATACAAGACTGTGGGAACAACATATACTAATCTAACTCGGCCATATCTTACCATGTGTCCTTAATAAACACCCTTCATTAATTGGCGTTGTTTGTGGAAATAATATGTCTTTCTTAATCATCCTTTACTTGAGAACATGATCTTGTTAAGTCTTATAAAGTATGAGAGTTTTCAATGGCCCTTGGACCATTCTTTGCAAGCAACCATGCAGAACCCATTAACCTATTTGTCACTTAACTCACTTAATAATTAACTTATCACTAAGGTAATAGAATTGTTAAATGTTTAAACAATCACCTAGCCAGCTTCTAGAGTGACAACTTCCTAAGACTATTTTAACCTAATAACTTGATGTGTTAACTCATTAGTAACTATGCTTATGACATTTTTGGCAACACAAACACACCTTATATTAGCATTAGCTCCTCTTAACATAACTAAGCCAATAAGGGATGCCCTAATAGTTGAAACTTTTAAAGACATTCCACAAATGCCTCAACATTCAAAACAAAGTATCATCTTACACTAAAAATAGGTAAAATTTGTAATTTCCACTTGTTTTCAAAGGTGACAAAGAGAACCTCCCAAGGAAAAGCACTTAAAGAAGATTGGTGTTTTAAAAGGACAAAATATGTGTCTTATTTCCCTTATGGCCTCTATAAATGATAGCATTTACTCAAAAAGCCTCCTTTAAGCCTCAATTTATAATTATCAAATCGAATACCTTAACCCCTCATGAATAGCCAATCCACCATTGCAATATGATAATGATTTATTAATGGCTTAACTAAAGTAAATGTAAGAGGAAATGACAACTATCTATATATCTTAATTACCAACACACCCCATAGGAATACAAGGCCTAACATTCCTCCTTTCTCAAGAAATTATTGACCCTCATCCTTGAAAAATTCAAACTTTTGAACTTTTACAATTACGATAACATAAAAGACCTTAATAACCATTAGATCCAATTCTAGTCACTAATGAACCTTTATTTTGTCTCATAGATAACTGTATACAAGGTATTTACCATTATGTTAAAAGATGCCACCTAATAATGATAAATAGAGTTCCACCCATGATTGATCATAAGGTATATAATCAACCAACCAACCTAAGTAACCCAATAACCCTTATCGTAGTTAAACAAGGTGAGAATGAACTCATGCATAACTTTGTTAAAAAGTTCAACATGGAAGTATTCAGTGTGGAAAATCTAAACCCAAAACATGGCACTTGAAACCTTTTTTGGCAACTTCATTGACTTTGTTGTTCCCACAGCCTTGTATGGGTTGTAATTGTTATCAATTAGGTTTAAGTGCGCAAGAAAGTAAAGCCACATGGAAGGGCAAGAAAATGAATCTGCCGCGTAAGGGCAAGAACGTAAATCTGTCATGTAAGCCCTATTAGGGTTTCATGGAAGAGAGTATATAAAGGCCTTGGAAGACAAAGCTAGGGGTGGGTGGGTCGGCAATTTAACCATTCGAAAAACCTATACAACCAACCAACCAAAGAGACAATCAAGAAGAAAACCTTACCCTACACAGAAAAATAGCATAAACGACAAAGGTGGGTGATCGACCAAAGAGAGAAAACAAGGGAGGAACGGCTGGACAGCAAAAAGAGAGTACACGGTTGGACAGCAAGAGAGGGTGGACGACAAATCACAAATCAGAAAAGGTGGAACGGCCAAACACAAAACAACACACCAAAACCAAAGAGTGAACGGCAAAACCACCACTGGCTGAAAGAGAGAGAACGTCCAACCAACCATTTGGCCAACACAAAGAGAAACTGTTTAAAGAGAGAAACTGGTCAACACAAGCTAGGGTATTCGGCCAAGAGAGAAAACACAGCCTTGAGAGAAAACCCTAGACGTCCAAGCAAGGAGACAACCGGCCAAACACAAAGGAGGAACCGTCCAACACAAGAAAATGTTCAGCCAACACAAGCTAAATGGTAAAGCAATCAACCAGCAAAAGAGGTGTGGACAGCAAGGAGGAGAACGACCAAGGCAAGGTGAACGGCAATAAGGAGAGCATGGTCATAACACACCAACGGCAAATGAGACCTTGGTGAGTCAAAACCCTACAACAAGGAAGAGTAAACCGGCTAGACAGCAAAAGAGAACACACAGCAAACCAAGGGAGACCTTGGACAGCAAGGGAAACCGGGCAACGGTTGGAAGGAAACCATGTGACTCACGGTAAAAGGAGAGGCAAACACACCATTGGTAAGAGAGGAGATAGCACACCGTCCATAAGGGAAAAGAGGAGAAACTGTGAAAGAGGAGACTACCGGGAGAGCAAACCAAGCTGCCTGGAGGTGTGAAACGGACAAGGGCAAACCAAAAACGTATGTGAGGCGTGTGACCAGCAAGGCATGCAAACCAGAAACAGACGTGAGTCGTGAAACCAGCAAAGCGTGCAAACCATAAACGTGCGTGAGACGTGAAATGCCAAACCAGAAATGTGAAGCAGGCCGTGAGACGTGGAACGCCAAACTAGAAACGTGAGGCGAGCCGTGAGACAATGAGATCGTGAAATAGGAGACGAGTGAGACCGTGAGACGATGAAAGCAAAAGCTATGTAAGACAACCTAGAGAAGGAATAGGGCGAAGCATTGAAAGAACTCAATGTATTTCCAGATTTCTTCAAGAGAGGTCAGAGAGCGTTATAGTGAACTTCAAAGCAGCAGTGAAGCAGCCTTTTCAATTTAGTAGAGACAAGACAAGTTAGAAGAAGGGTAGACACAGTAAGTGACACTCTTTGTATTATACTTGCTTAGTATTTGCAATAGTGAAAGGAGCAGAGGATTAAGACATCCATTGTAACTGGTATTCTTAAGTATAGTGGATTGTCTTGGTAAAGGGAGAGTCCCTACCATCATGGATGTACGTCACGTTGATGAAACCACGTAAATCTCATGTGTCCTTACTTTGTTTTATGTTCTGTGTTTTGAATTAAGTTATGTGAACGCAGCAAAAGTATCAGCCAACCCATAACCTAACGAAGACCCAATAAGTAAGGTGTCTAAAAGATGACTTTGGGGACTATTGTGATTAGTAGGTAACAATATCTACCTTAGTCGAATCTGAGAAAGAGTTCGCTCTTAAGAAGAGGTTGAAGTTGTTCGCATATCTGCAAATTGTGGTGATATTGATTCACCTCCTTCTCAGTATCACAAACTAGTAGATCCTAGGGTGAAGTCGGGAACTTCAATTAGTATCAGAGCACAGGTTCACCAATTTGAAGCTTAACAGCTTGGTGTACTAGTTTGAAGAGCTCTAGAAGTTTTAACTTGTTCAACATACTGAGAAATGGACACCGGTACCAGCACCAGCACTACTTACAGCAAAAAAGTTCCAATCTTCAACGGAACCAACTACCATATGTAGAGAGTGAGAATGCAGGTGGTATTTGTAACCATGGGCATGAACGTGGTGAAATCTGTATAGGAGGGTTTTGTGGCTCCAAAAAAAGGTAAAGATCCAACCTTAGAGGAATTAAGGCAGTTTGAGATAAATAGGAAGGCCTCAAACGTCATCATTTCAGCATTGACAGATGCTGAGTATGCTAAAGTTATGAACTGCAAATTTGCCAATGAGATATGAGATAGACTACAGAAAGTCTATGAAGGTGATGGCAGAATGAAGGAGGCCAAGCTTCAAGTTTTCAAAGAGAGATATGAATCCCTTAGAATGCAGAAAATGAGACAGTCCAAGAGTTCTTCACCAGGGTTATTGATGCTGTAAACGACCTTAAAAGTCATGGGAAGAACAAGAAAGACTCATCTATTGTGAAGAAAATTCTGAGAATTCTGCCTGAGAGGTTTGCCTCAAAGGTAGCAGCCATAGAGGAGAGTAGAGATCTTAATTCTATGTCTCTGCATGATCTCCAGTGCAATCTCATTACATATGAGATGAGAGTAAAGATCTCAATTCTATATCAACTGAAAGCTCCTCAACGTCAAAGGTATCAAAGGAGGCAACTTTCAAAGCTATGAAACACTTGAAGATAAGAGAAGAGGAAGAATCATCCAGTAATGATGATGATGATGATGATGAGGAAGAAAGTGAAGGTAAAGTGTTGGCTTACTTTACAAGGAAATTCAAAAAGGGGCCTAAGAAGGGAAAAGGATAGTCGTCCTTGAGATGTTATCGTTGTGGGTAGACTGGACACTTTGCTTCTCAGTGCAAAGTGAAACTTGATGATGAAGATGAGGATAGTGATGATGAGCAGAATTCAAACTAGAGAAGACCATCATTCAAATCAAAGAAGTCTAGGAAGAAGACTGCTAACCCACATAAGAAGAAGAGAGGCTTATTCAAGAGTTATGTGAGTTAGACAAAAGAAGCTGATGAGGAGGAAGATGAAGAATCATCAGATAAGCATGCCTTTATGGCATCAACTCAAGGTGGTAGTTCAACCTCTGAAGAGGAAGAGGAGGTCGATGAAGAAGAACCAAATCTTGAAGCTGAGTTGGAAGTAGCTTTAAAGGAGATAATCAGAAGGGGCAGAACCATAAGAAGGTTGAAGGCCCATATAAAACAAGGTGAAGCAAAGTCTGAGGAAGCTGAAAGTCAAAAGGATGAAATAAGCGCTGAACATATTGACTTGAAGAGAAGATTTGAAGAACACATCAAAATATATGAAGATTTTACAATAGAGCTTGGCTCAAGGGCTTCAAAAATTAAAGGAATGGAGAAAGAGTTACTAAGACTTCAGCAACAACTCAAAAGGAGTGAAGAGAACGTGCAAAACGTTGAAATGAGAGGAGAAACAAGTTTTGCAAGAGAAAAGAAGAATGAAGAGAAAGTGCAGCAATTTGAGGTTGCATTGCCTAAAGATAATAAGAATTTGCCACGAAAGTTAAAAGAGAAGGTTATGACTCAGGAGAAGATAGCTGAGAATAAAGAAGATCTGAAGAAGCAACCTAGGGTGGCAAACAAAAATAAAGAAAAGAAGGTCAGTCAGCAGAGGGCTACGGCTAAACAGAAGAAGGAGAAGAAGGTGACTGAAATGAAAGTCACATAAGCAAAAAAGTCAGCAACTTTGCTTACACAACAAGTAATGAACAGAAGAAAACAAGTTGTGAGTAGATCCAAGAAGAGCCAGTTTCAAGGTCACTATCTTTATTGTGCAGTTTGGGGTCATGAGGCGAGTAACTGCTGGTGGAGAAGGCCAATATATGTCTCCAACTTAAGAAGATCTGATGCTGTATACAGGGGGAGACAATACAGAATTTAGAAGAGAACATCTGTCGTGAGTTCTTGCACATACTGTAAAAGGCAAGGACACACTGATAAGGATTGTTGGTGGAAGCCCAAACCGGTGGTTTTAAAGAACAAGTTTGCTGTATTGGTAGACTTGGAACAATGTGTAAGGTGCGGGCAGGATGGTCATAATGCCAAGAGATGCATGACACTTCTCCCTGAGCAAGAGAAGGCACTCAATGGCACAGTGAAAACAAGCGGTGCAATCAAAGATGAGAAAAAGGAGAAAGCTATCTTCTAGCTAGTTCAAAAGAAGGAATATAAAGCTAAAAGGGAGGTGGCTAATATAGCTGAAATTGCACTCAAAGCTGACTACAAGGATAAGCAGTGGATCCTTGACAGTGGATGCACTTCACATATGACAAGAGACAAGAGTAAATTATCAAAGCTAAACAAATCAAGAGAAGGCAGAGTCAAGTTTGGTAATGATGATTCACTCAACATTAGTGGTCAAAGGTCAGTAAATATTGGAAGAGGAAAGCTGAAAGATGTTCTGCACGTTAAAGGACTCATATATAATCCATCTTCTATCAGCCAACTATGCAATGAAGACCACAAAGTGATATTCACAAAAACAGGTTGCCAAGTAAAGAGTAAAGAAGGCAATATTGTTGCAGTCGGGAAGAGAACAGCCGGAAATTTATATGTGATTGATGAGGATAAGACAAACAACTGTTTACATACCAAAGAAGAAAAAAATCAACTCTGGCATAGGAGGCTGGGACACTTAACACAAAAGAACATGAGGAAGCTGACCACTACTCATGCAATCAGAGACATTCTTGACCTTAGGAGAGAGAGAAAGTATGTTTGCTCGGTATGCTCTAAAGGAAAACATGCCAGAAAGCAGTATAAGACCAAAGAGTTTAGTTCTGAAGCAGTGTTTAACATTATGCATACTGATTTGTGTGGACCGATGAGGACAAAAGGGTTAAATGGTGAGAGGTACTTCATCTTGTTTGTTGATGATTATTCCAGAACGACCTGCATTATGCACCTCAAACACAAGTCAGAAGTTTTGAAATGCTTCAAGAGATACAAAAGATTGGCTGAAAATGAGAGTGGAAAGAAGATTAAGGTATTGAAGTCAGATCAAGGCACTAAATTTACAAATGAAGCTTTTGAAGATTACCTTGAGAAGCATGGTATTCACCATCAGATGACAGCAGTAAGAACACCTCAACAGAATGGGGTGGTAGAGATAAAAAAATAGAGATGTGGTTGAAATGGCAAGAACTCTACTGCTGGAATCCAAGTTTCACACAAGATTTTGGACAGAAGCAACATTTACAGCTGTACATCTACTAAATAGAGTCTTACTAAGGCCCAATACTGATAAGACTCCATATGAGCTATGGAATGGGAAGAAGACAACAGCCAAGTATCTCAGAATCTTTAGCAGCTCATGTTTTGTTAAGAACAAGGAGCAAAACTTGGGAAAATTCAATGCTAGGTCTGATGAAGGCATCTTTATGGGATACTTAGCAAAGACAAAAGGTTACAAGGTTTTCTTGCATAAGCTGGGAAAAATGATCACGTCCAATGATGTGAGAATAGATGAGAACTGGAAAACAATGCAGAATGGAGAAGTTGGGGACAATGAAGAAGATGACTTCAATATAAATGAAGAATCAAACCAACCTGAAGAAAAGGAACAAGAAGTAAGTTCAAACTCGGGGAAGAGTGAGTTTGAAGATGAAGAAAGAGATCCTCTTGCAACTAAGACTATGAAAGAAAGAAGGACAAAGAAAACATGGACCAATGCTCATCAAGAAAATCAGATCATAGGTGACTTATCAACAGGAGTTACAACAAGAAAAAGAATTGTGGGAGCTACTGCTTTACTCTCACAAGTTGAACCTAAATCTGTTGAAGAGGCTACACAAGATCTAACTAAATCTCTGTCCACAAAGCTGTTTGAAAAGCACAGAATGAGTTTTTCTATGCGAATGCCTTCTCAAGCCTGAAGTTCAGGTGAATCCTCCATCTCTACTTTACGAGTTTTTCAGATTTCTAATTGGTTGGCAAAAGGGAAGAGAAGAAACAATACAAGGGGAGCTGTTAAGAAAGGGGGAGTTGAAATTGCTGCATAATGGCTTTTGTTATGAGTGTTGCCAACAATTACAAAGGGGGAGATTGTTGTTCTCACAACCTTGTATGGGTTGTAATTGTTGTCAACTAGGTTTAAGTGTGCAAGAAAGTAAAGCCACATGAAAGGGCAAGAAAGTAAATCCGCCGCGTAAGGGCAAGAACGTACATCCGCCACGTAAGCCTTATTAGGGTTTCATGGAAGAGAGTATGTTGTTCCCACAGTCTTGTATAGGTTGTAATTGTTGTCAACTACGTTTAAGTATGCAAGAAAGTAAAGCCATATGGAAGGGCAAGAAGGTAAAAACCACATGGAGAGGCAAGAACGTAAAAGCTACATGGAAGGGCAAGACAGTAAATTCGCCCTATTAGGGTTTCATGGAGGAGTATATAAAGGCCAACATAAGAGAGTGAACAATAGTTGAAGTGAACAGTGTAGCCGTTGTCAAAGATAGGAGAGAAAATGAAGATTGGCCAAATCGGAGCAGATCGGCGGAAGGAGAAACCGACGGTAACAAAGGAATCAACCGTCAAGAGAGAAAGAGAGAAAGAGGAGACGGTCAACGGCCAGGCTGAACGAAGAATAACTGTCAAGAGAGAGAGAAAGGGGAGACGGTCGGGCTGAACGAAGAACAGAGGTCGAGAGACGGCCATCAAAGAGAGAGATACAGTCAGCAAAAATAGAGAAAAGAGGAGACGGCTGAAAGGGCAGGACGACTGGACGTCAGATCGGAAGAGCGAAACGGCAAAGTCTTATTCGGCCAACCAAGTAAGCCAACGGTAGAATAGGGGAAGGAGAGAAAATCCGACACGACCAAAGAGGAGAGTGGATGGCAAAGGAATGGCACACTACCGGCACACCAACGGTCAGCAGAACACGAGAGAAAGAGAGAAAATTTGAGACAGTCGTTGGAAGAGAGAGAAAAGAGATATACGACCAGAACAGAGGAGTCGACGGGAAGGAGAGAGAAAACACGAACAAATAAGGGAAAAGGAGAGAAAATCTGAGACGGCTAAAAGAGAGGGAAACCGTCCAAAGAGAAGAGACATCCAAGCAAGGAGACAACCGGCTGAAAAAGAGAGAAATCCGGCTGGACGATAAGAGAGAGAAATCCGGCGGTTAGGGAGAGAAATCCAGTTGGACAGCAAGAGAGAGATTAATGGACAAGTGAGGCGTGAGGCGTGAGACCAGCGAAGAGGAAGAAAACCAGAACCGTGAGGTGAGAACAAAAACCAGAAACGCATTACCCCTGGAAGAGAAGAAAACCAGAACGTGCGTCAGCGTGAGACCAGAAAGTGCAACGGCGTGAGACCAGAATGTGTGTTGGCGTGAGACCAGAACAAGCGATGGTGTGAGACCAGGAGACAGGTGAGACCATGAAACAGTGAAAGCAGGAGCTATGTGAGACAACCTAGAGAAGGAATTCAGTGAAGCATCGGAAAGAACTCAACATATTTCCAGATTTCTTCAAGAGAGGTTACAGAGCATTGCGGTGAACTTCTAAGCGGCAGTGGAGCAGCCTTTCAATTCAATAGAGGCAAGACAAGCTAGAAGAAGGGTAGACATAGTAAGTGACACTTTTTGTATTATACTTGCTTAGTAATTGCAATAATGAAAGGAGCAGAGGATTAAGACATCCATTGTAACTAGAATTCTCAAATATAATGGATAATCTCGGTTAGAAAGAGTCCCTACCACCGTGGATGTACGTCACGTTGACGGAACTACGTAAATCTCGTATGTCCTTAATTTGCTTTACATTCTGTGTTTTGAATTAAGTTGTGGACCCAGCTAAAGTATTAGCCAACCCATAACCTAGCAAAGACCTAAACAAAAACATCCGAATTGTCTATTAGGCATGGTGTCTGAAAGGTGACTTTAGGGACTATTGTGATTAGTAGGTAGCAATAGATCTACCTTAGTCGAGTCTGAGAAAAAGTTCGCTTTTAAGAAGAGGTTGAAGTTGTTCACTTATCTACGAATTGCGAATTGTGGTGATATTGATTCACCCCCCCTTTCAGTATCACAAACTAGTAGATCCTAGGGAGAAGTTGGGAACTCAATTGGTATCAGAGCATAGGTTCACCAGTTTGAAACTTAACAGCTTGGTCTTCTAGTTTGAAGGGATCTAGAAGTTTAACTTGTTCAACATACTGAGAAATGGAAGTCAATACCAGCACCAGCACTACTTACAGCAAGAAGGTTCCAATCTTCAACGGAACCAACTACCATATGTGGAGAGCAAGAATGCAAGTGGTATTTGCAACCATGGACATGAATGTGGTGAAATGCATACAGGAGGGTTTTGTGGCTCCGGAAGAAGGTAAAGACCTAATCCCAGAGGAGTTAAGGCAGTTTGAGATAAATGGGAAGGCCTCAAATGTCATCATTTCAGCATTGACAGATGCTGAGTATGCTAAAGTTATGAATTGCAAATCTGCCAAGGAGACATGAGACAGATTGTAGAAAGTCTATGAAGGTGATGGCAGAATGAAGGAGGCTAAGCTTCAAGTGTTTAAGGAGAGATATGAATCTCTCAGAATGCAAAAGAATGAGACAATCCAAGAGTTCTTCACTAGGGTTATTGATGTTGTAAACGATCTTAGAAGTCATGGGAAGAACAAGAAGGACTCATCTATTGTGAAGAAAATTCTGAGAATTCTGCCTAAGAAGTTTGCCTCAAAAGTAGCAGCCATAGAGGAGAGTAGAGATCTCAATTCTGTCTCTACATGACCTCAAATGCAATCTCATTGCATATGAGATGAGGATAAAGTCAGCTGAAAACTTTGCAACAACAAAGGTATCAAAGGAGGCAGCTTTCAAAGCTATGAAGCACTTGAAGATTAAAGAAGTGGAAGAATCATCCAGTGAGGATGATGATGATGATGATGAGGACGGAAGAAAGTGAAGGTGAAGTCTTGGCTTATTTCACAAGGAAATTCAAAAAGGGGTCTAAGAAGGGAAAAAGACAGTTGTCCTTAAGATGTTATCGTTGTGGGCAGACTAGAAACTTTGCCTCTCAGTGTAAAGTGAAACTTGATGATGAAGATGAGGATGGTGATGATGAGCAAAATTCAAGATGGAGAAGACCATCATTTAAATCAAAGAAGTCCAGCAAGAAGATTACTAACCCACAGAAGAAGAAGAGAGGCTCATTCAAGAGTTATGTGAGTCAGATAAAAGAAGCTGATGAGGAGAAAGATAAAGAATCATCAGATGAGCAGGCCTTTATGGCATCAGCTTAAGGTGGTAGTTCAACCTCTAAAGAGAATGAGGAGGTTGATGAAGAAGAGCCAGATCTTGAAGCTGAGCTGGAAGCAGCTTCAAAGGAGATAATTAAAAGGGCCAGAACCATAAAAAGGATAGAGGCTCACATAAAACAAGTTGAAGCAAAGTCTGAGGAAGCTGAAAGTCAAAAGGGTGAAACAAGGGCTGAACATATTGACTTGAAAAGAAGATTTGAAGAACAGATCAAAATATGTGAAGACCTTACTATAAAGTTTGGCTCAAGGACTTTAACAATTGAAGAAATGAAGATAGAGTTGCTGAGACTTCAGCAACAACTCAAAAAGAGTGAGGAGAACTTGCAGAAGTTTAAAGTGGTAGGAGAAACAAGCTCTGCAAGAGAAAAGAAGAATGAGACTTTGCCACAGAAGTTGAAAGAGAAGGCTGTGACTCAGGAGAAGATAACTGAAGAAGAGAAGACAGTTATCAAACCAAAGCCAGGGCCAAAAATGATGTATGTGGTTAAAGAGTAGCAGCCCATAGCTACTACGTCTCAAAAAAAAAAAAGAAAGTCAGCTAGCAGAGGGCTACGACTGAACAGAAGAAGGAGAAGAAGGTGACTAAAATGAAAGTCACACAAGCAAAGAAGCCAGCTACTTTGCGTACACAGCAAGTGATGAACAGAAGAAGACAAGCTGTGATCAAACCCAAGAAGAGGCTGTTTCAAGGTCATTGCCTTTATTGTGAAGTTTGGGGTCATAAGGCAAGTAACTGTTGGTGGAGAAGGCCAGTATATGTCTCCAAATTGAGAAGATCCGATGCTACATACAGGGGGAGACAATACAAAATTCAGAAGACAACACCTATCGTGAGTTCTTGCACATACTGTAAAAGGCAAGGACACGCTGACAAGGATTGTTGGTGGAAGCCCAAACCAGTGGTTTCAAAGAACAAGTTTGTTATATTGGCAGACTTGGAACAGTGTGAAAGGTGCGGGCAGGATGGTCATAATACGAAGAGATGCATGACACTTCTCCCTGAGCAAGAGAAGGCACTCAATGGCACAGTGAAAACAAGCGGTGCAGTCAAAAATGAGAAAAAGGAGAAAGCTATCTTCCAGCCAGTTCAAAAGAAGGAGTATAAAGCTAAAAGGGAGGTGGCTAATATATCTGAAATTGCACTCAAAGCTGACTACAAGGATAAGCAGTGGATCCTTGACAGTGGATGCACTTCACACATGACAAGAGACAAGAGTAAATTATCAAAGCTAAACAAATTAAGAGAAGGCCAAGTCAAGTTTGGCAATGATGATTCACTCAACATCAGTGGTCAAGGGTCAGTGAATATTGGAAAAGGAAAGTCGAATGATGTTCTGTACATTGAAGCACTCAGATATAATCTAGCATCTGTCAGCCAACTATGCAACGATGACCACAAAGTGATATTCACGAAAACAGGTTGCCAAGTAAAGAGTAAAATAGGCAATACTATTACAGCTGGGAAGAGAACAGCTGAAAATTTATATGTGATTGATGAGGACGAGATAAACAGCTGTTTACTCACCAAAAAAGAAGAAAATCAACTCTGGCATAGAAGGCTGGGACATTTATCATAGAATAATATGAGGAAGCTAACCACTACTCATGCAATCAAAGACATTCTTGACCTCAAGAGAGTATGTTTGCTCAGCATGCTCTAAAGGAAAACATGCCAAAAAGCAATACGAGACCAAAGAGTTCAGTTTTGAAGCAGTGTTTGACATTGTTCATACTGATTTGTGTGGACCGATGAGGACAAAAGGGTTGAAAGGTGAGAGGTACTTCATTTTGTTTGTTGATGATTATTCGAGAAGGACCTGCCTCATGCACCTCAAACACTAGTCAGAAGTTTTGAATTGCTTCAAGAGATACAAAAGATTGGCTGAAAATGAGAGTGGAAGGAAGATCAAAGTATTAAGGTGAGATCAAGGCACTGAATTTACAAATAAAGCTTTTGAAGATTATCTTGAGAAGCATGGAATTCATCATCAAATGGCAGCAGCAAGAACACCTCAACAAAACGGGGTGGTAGAGAGGAAAAATAAAGCTATGGTTGAAATGGCGAGAACTCTACTGCTGGAATCCAAACTTCACACAAGATTTTGGACAGAAGCAACATTTATAGCTGTGCATCTACTAAACAGAGTTTTAATAAGGCCCAATACTGATAAGACTCCATATGAACTATGGAGTGGGAAGAAGACAATAGCCAAGTATCTCAGAGTCTTTGGCAGCCCATGTTTTGTGAAGAACAAGGAGCAAAACTTGGGAAAATTCAACGCTAGGTCTGATGAAGGCATCTTTGTGGGATACTCAGCAAAGACAAAAGGTTACAAAGTTTTCCTGCATAAGCTGGGAAAAGTGATCACTTCTAGTGATGTGAGAATAGATGAGAACTGGAAAACAATGCAGAATGGAGAAGCTGAGGACAATGAAGAAGATGACTTCAATGTAGATAAAGAATCAGACCAACCTAAAGAAAAGGAACAAGAAGTAAGTTTAGACTCAGAGAAGAGTGAGTCTAAAGATGAAGAAAGCGATCCTCTTGCAACTAAGACTGTGCAAGTGAGCCAACAGTAAAATAGGGGAAGGAGAGAAAATCCGACACGACCAAAGAGGAGAGTGGACAGCAAAGGAACGCCATACCACCGGCACACCAACGGTTGGCAAAACACAAGAGAAAGAGAGAAAATTTGAGACAGCCGTTGGAAGAGAGAGAAAAGAGGTATACGGCCAGAACAGAGGAGTCAATGGGAAGGAGAGAGAAAACATGGACAAATAAGGGAAAAGGAGAGAAAATCTAAGACGACAAGAGAGGGTACACGACAATAAGAAAGGGAAACTGTCCAAAGAGAAGAGACGTCCAAACAAGGAGACAACTGGCTGAAAAAGCGAGAAATTCGGCTGAACGGTAAGAGAGAGAAATCCGACTGGACAGCAAGAGAGAGAGAAACGGACAGGTGAGGTGTGAGGCATGAGACTAGCGAATAGGAAGAAAACCAAAACCATGAGGTGAGAGCAAAAACCAAAAACGCATCACCCCTGGAAGAGAAGAAAACCAGAACGTGCGTCGGCGTGAGACCAAAAAGTGCGACGGCATGAGAATAGAACGTACGTCAGCGTGAGACCAGAATGTGCAACGGCATGAGACAAGGAGACGAGTGAGATCGTGAGATGGTGAAAGCAAGAGCTGTGTGAGACAACCTAGAGAAGGAATTCGGCGAAGCATCGGAAAGAACTCAACGTATTTCCAAATTTCTTCAAGAGAGGTTAGAGAGCATTGCAGTGAACTTCTAAGCAGCATTGGAGCAACCTTTCAATTCAATAAAGGCAAGACAAGCTGGAAAAAGGGTAGACATAGTAAGTGACACTCTTTGTATTGTACTTGCTTAGTAATTGCAATAGTGAAAGGAGCAAAGGATTAAGACATCCATTGTAACTGAAATTCTCAAGTATAGTAGATAGTCTCGGTAAGGGAGAGTCCCTATCACCGTGGGTGTACGTCACGTTGACGGAACCACGTAAATCTCGTGTGTCCTTAATTTGCTTTACGTTTTGTGTTTTGAATTGAGTTGTGAATGCACCTAAAGTATCAGCCAACCCATAACCTAATGAAGACCTAAACAAGAACATCTAAATTGTCTATTAGGTAAAGTGTTTGAAAGGTGACTTTGGGGACTATTGTGATTAGTAGGTAGCAATAGATCTACCTTAGTCGAGTGTGAGAAAGAGTTCACTTTTAAGAAGAGGTTGAAGTTGTTCACTGACCTGCGAATTGCAAATTGTGGTGATACTAATTCACCCCCCCTCTCAGTATCACAAACTAGTAGATCCTAGGGAGAAGTCGGGAACTTCCGAGTATATAAAGGTCTTGGAAGACAAAGCTAGGGGTGGTTCGGCAATTCAACCATTCAGAAAACCTATACAACTAGCCAACCAAAGAGACAATCAAGAAGAAAACCCTACCCTACACAGAAAAATAGCATAAACGGCAAAGGTGGGTGATCGGCCAAAGAGAGAAAATAAGGGAGGAACAGTTGGACAGCAAAAAGAGAGTACACAACTGGACAGCAAGAGAGGGTGGACAGCAAATCACAAATCAGAAAAGTTGGAATGGCCAAACACAAAACAGCACGCCAAAACCAAAGAGTGAATAGCAAAACCACCACCGGCTGAAAGAGAGAGAACATCTAACCAACCATTCGGCCAACACAAAGAGAAATTGTCCAAAAAGAGAAACCGGTCAACACAAGCTAGGGTATTCGACCAAGAGAGAAAACATAACCTTGAGAGAAAACCCTAGATGTCCAAGCAAGGAGACAACCGGCCAAACACAAAGGAGGAACCGTCCAACACAAGAAAACATTCAGCCAACGCAAGCTAAACAGCAAAGCAATCAACCAGCAAAAGAGGTGTGGACGGTAAGGAGGAGAACGGCCAAGGCAAGGTGAACGGCAATAAGGAGAGCACGGTCACAACATACCAACAGCAAGTGAGACCTTGGTGAGTCAAAACCCTACAACAAGGAAGAGTAAATTGGTTGGACAGCAAGAGTGAACACACGGCAAACCAAGGGAGACCTTGGACAGTAAGGGAAACCGAGAAACGGCTGGAAAGAAACCGTGTGACTTACGGTAAGAGGAGAGGCAAACACACCATTGGTAAGAGAGGAGACAGTACACAATCCGAAAGGGAAGAGAGGAGAAACCGTGAAAAAGGAGACCACCGAGAAAGCAAACCAAGCTGCCCAGAGGTGTGAAACGGACAAGGTTAAACCAGAAACGTACGTGAGGCGTGTGACCAGCAAGGCGTGCAAACCAGAAACGTATGTGAGTCGTGAAACCAGCAAAGCGTGCAAACCATAAATGTGCGTGAGACGTGAAACGCCAAACCAGAAACGTGAGGCAGGCCGTGAGACATGGAACAGCAAACCAAAAACGTGAGGCGAGCCGTGAGACAGTGAGATCGTGAAATAGGAGACGACTGAGACCGTGAGACGGTGAAAGCAAGAGCTGTGTGAGACAACTTAGAGAAGGAATTCGGTGAAGCATTGAAAGAACTCAACGTATTGCTAGATTTCTTCAAGAGAGGTTAGAGAGTGTTGTGGTGAACTTCAAAGTGGCAGTGAAGCAGCCTTTTCAATTCAACAGAGGCAAGACAAGCTAGAAAAAGGGTAGACACAATAAGTGACACTCTTTGTATTGTACTTGCTTAGTATTTGCAATAGTGAAAGGAGCAGAGGATTAAGACATCCATTGTAACTAGTATTCTTAAGTATAGTGGATTCTCTCGGTAGAGGGAAAGTCCCTACCACTATAGATGTGCGTCACGTTGACGGAACTACGTAAATCTCGTGTGTCCTTACTTTGTTTTATGTTCTATGTTTTGAATTGAGTTGTGTGAACGCAGTAAAAGTATCAGCCAACCCATAACCTAACGAAGACCTAATAGGCAAGGTGTCTGAAAGGTGACTTTGGGGACTATTGTAATTAGTAGGTAGCAATAGATCTACCTTAGTCGAATCTGAGAAAGAGTTCACTTTTAAGAAGAGGTTGAAGTTGTTCACATATCTGCGAATTGTGGTGGTACTGATTCAACCCCCTTCTCAATATCATAAACTACTAGATCTTAGGGTGAAGTCGGGAACTTCATACTCTTATTTCTTACAATTCTTAGACAAAAGACCTCTCTTACACTTTGCAAATATGATAATCTGAGTAAAGATGTTCATCAACATAAAGGAGGTAGGTAATGCCAAAAGGGAGGTGTGAAAAAGGTAGACCCACAAAGAATCTACTTCTTTTAAAAAAGATAAAGACAATTGACAAGGGAAGCTAAGAGCTACCACTTACGATCGAGAGAGCGATGGAGCACTATACCTAATGCCACTAAAGACAATAATTACACCTCTTTTATGGCCCAACTCTTCTAGATACTTATAAAGGTGCAATGGTAGGGACTAATTCAATAGCTTGCTAAGATAAAGTCAACCTTTAATTGCTTAAACTAAACAATGTATTATAAATTTCATTACAACCACTAGCACACAATGAAGGAATGTTATAACCTAAAGGAAAATTTTGAGAAAATCATCCACACCATACGTCTTGGATAGTATATTTAAGGAAATTTGTGCTACAACAATGTTAGGTTAAAGACAAGCAAATGCCCTACGAAGTAATGATACTTAACTGTCATTCATCCCCTAAGCAACATAATTAAAAAGTACAAGACCACCTTACACAAGACCTTAAGCCAATATATGGCACTAATCACATGATCATCAATGAACCATCTCATAATGAAGACATATAGTAACTAGAAAGTTATATGCTTAAAAAGTTTTTAACCTCTAAGACAAGAGGCAAGCATCATAGGAATAGGGAAACTGCCTCCATCACATTTACATATGACAACTTCATTACTATAGAATACCCTTATGATGACCCTTTGGTCATTATGATGACAATGAATCGCTTTAACATTAATTACACCTAGATATAGACAATTTGGTAGATAATTTATTTTCCTATGCATTCCTCAAGCTGGAACTTAACAAGTAAGACCTCTAACTAAAAAGCTACCCCTTATGGATTCATTAGCAAATCTATCATTCTAAAAGAGGCAATATAGTTATCTATATTTATAGGCCAACTACTATATACATTAACCACTAACCTAAAAGTGATAATGGTTAAGCTACTCTTCTCCCATAACATGATTTTGGCCAAACTAAAACTATAAGTCTTAGATGTTATCCTTTCTATCAAACACCTTAAGCTCAAGTTCCTCATGCTAGATAAAGTAAAAGAAGTTTGTGGGGAATAGGAAAAAAGTGTGAGAACTTCAAGTTATATTGATCAAGGAAAAGTGAAAAACACCAACAATAAAAGTAATGAGCCTCAACACTTAACTTAAGAACCTAAATGAGCAAATAATTATTGCTAAGGGATTAGTCTAAGTCCAACTTAACTTAAGTAAGCCTTAAAATATGGTATAAATTAGTGAAAGGCTTAAGGGGGTCTAAAGGGTGATATCACTCATTTTTTGCAACCCCACTCTAAAGCATTTATGTGGGTACTAGAGGATATGCTCAACATTAAATTAGAAATTGTCTCACATCAATTGAACATAAATGAGATATGTCCCCCAATTAGGTAAAAGAAGCAAAGCATAAACCTTGATTGATAAACAATGGTTAAAAATTAAGTATACAAGCACTTTAAAGTTGGATTCATTTAAGAAGTCACATATTTAAACTGGCTAACGAATGTGTTCATGGCCAAAAAGGTAAATAAGAAATGTCAAATGTGGATGGACTTCATTAACCAAAATAAAATGTGCTTTAAAGATAGCTACCTATTGCCTAAAATTGACCAACTGATAAAATGCAACATAGGTCACGAACTCTTTACATATGTTCTCCAAAAACAATAAGCTCTTTACGTATAAAGACAATCAAGAAAAGACCTCCTTCATTAGGGAGCAAGGGTTGTATTTCTATAAGATAATGTCTTTTAAACTTAAAAACATAAGAGCCATATAATAATAATTGGTGAATAAGATGTTTTAGAATCAAATTGGCTAAAATGTGACAACATGCTCTTTAAATGCAAGACTTTAGAAAACTACATAACTGAATTAAAAAAGACATATCAAACTTTCAACCAATATGACATAAAGCTTAATCCCATAAAATGTGCATGCAAAGTGCAATCTTATCATTTCTTAGGATTTTCGGTGACAAATAAGGGAATAAAAACAAATTAGGAAAAGATCTAAGTTATTAGGTAACCCCCTTCCTTTAGAACCACCAAACATATACAAGCTCTTATTGAAATGTTGGCACACTTGAGTTGATTCATCTTATGCTCTAATAACAAGTAACTCTCTTTCTTTTAAGTTTTGAAAAATGCAATAAAGTTCCAATGGACAAATGATTATAAATGTGCTTTTTAATAATTGAAAGGGTATATGTTGTCCTTACCATTGCTAAACATACCAATAGACTGAGAAATGCTTTACTTACACCATGTCATTAGCAATGCCATAGTTAGTTCAATCTTAGTCTAAGAGGAGGACAAAGTGTTATGGCTAGTATATTGTATAAGCAAAGTCCTTTATGGAGTAGAGCTATAATACCTAAAGTTTGACAAGTTAGCATTCACGTTAGTCATAATAGCAAGAAGATTGTAGCCCTACTTTTAGTCACACTTCATCATAGTCTTGACTAATCAACCACCTTGCCTAATGATGCATAAGCCAAAAGTGACAAACTAGTTTCTTAACTCGTTAATCAAATTAAGATAGTTTGACATTTGGTTCTCCTTTCACAAGACACCGAAAGGTAAGTCCTAACCAATTTCATCAATAAGTGCAAAGACTTTAAAGTGCATCAAAACCCAAAATCACAAATCAAATCTTAGGTCATACACATTAATGGATCATCCAGCAATGGGGAAGTGGTGTAAGTTTAGTCTTCATGGGACTAGATAAAGTTACATGTAAGTATGCTTTAAAGTCCAACTCTTTTTTGTCAAACATTAAAGCCAAGTACAAAGCCTTAATCACTAGGCTTAGCATAGCCTAAGCATTAAGAATTAAATAGTTAAAGCTTTACAAAAACTTGTACCTAGTCATAAGTTAGGTGAATAATGAATTAAAGGCAATAAGACCTAACTTAAGGAAATGCTTAAGAAAGGTTTGTGCTCTCCACAAACAACTTACAAAGGAAAAGGAAAATATTGTCCATGAATGAATTCCTTAAATGGCTAACACTTAAGTAAATTGATAAGCAATTATGGAAGCATTACTTAGAAAAGCAATATTTGCTAAAATATTGGCCTACCTAAGATATAAGAAAGTAACGAAGTAAGAGGTATTAAAACTTAACATGTCTTCCTTATGGATGGACCTAATCATTGTTTAACTCTAAACTAGACAACTTATGGAGGAAAAAGAAGAAGCTAGGAACCTATAATTTAAAGTGGCAAAATTCTTAATGATTGATGAGAAATTATACAATTAATCTTTAAACATGTCTTTCCTTAAGTGTTTGGCTAAAAAAAAGGCAAGTTTTGTTCTTTATATGACATGTACAACAATCCTATAAGAAGTAGAGTCATAGCAAAGAAAGTAGTCATACAAGACTATTACTAGCTCAACATGAATACAAACACCCTAAAACTTGTGCAAAAATGTGATATTTATCAACAATGACCAACCATTAACAAGTCCTACAATAATACTTACATCTATATCATCCCCTTAGCCATTTGCTCAAAAAAGGTAGACATCATTGACCAATTCTTAACTACCACCAAAGAACATAAATTTGTGGTAATCGTTATCAATTACTTCATAAAGTAAGAAAAGCTAAAGCCCTTGCATCAATCATAGAACGCCAAATATGAGCCTTTGTATGGAATAATGTTGTATGACTATTTGGAATTCTTTACGTGATCATCACTAATAATAGTATGCAATTCAATGACATAAAGTTCAGAGAATTCTACTAGGACTAGGGCATCACTCTTAAGTTTTCCTTGGTAAAGCATTGGCAAACTAACAACTAATTGAAGCTAACCAACCACAAAAATCATCTAAAGCTTAAAGAAATGACTAAGAAATACAAAAGGCATATAAGCAAATAAGTTATTAAGAGTACTATAGGTGTACCACACCATACTACAAACCATGCTAAGAAAGCCTCTTTTCCTTTAAAAGTTTAAAATAAAGGCAATGGTACTACTAAAAATAGAAAAGCCAAGTTACATACAGTAATACTTCAATGAGGACAATAATGACAAAAAGTTATAGGATGAGTTAGATTTTTTAGATAAGGCACATGAACAAGCCTTCATATGAACAACCTTGTATCATAAAAAAAATTGACATGGTAATGTGACAAGAGAGCAAGGGATTGATTATTCCACAAAAGCGATTAGGCATAACAAAAATGGGAAACTA
Source organism: Ceriops tagal (assembly GCA_021533255.1). NCBI lineage: Eukaryota > Viridiplantae > Streptophyta > Magnoliopsida > Malpighiales > Rhizophoraceae > Ceriops > Ceriops tagal. Next base: position 7,357,136 of record CM038602.1, read on the forward strand.
GCAAGAGCGATGAGGTAAGTAAACTTTCCTTTAATTGGAAAGGCCCCCATAAGATTGCTTAAGGAGTAGTGCCTAAAAGTTGCCACTTGTAAGAGCTAGATAAAACCCCTATTTCCCACACTTAAAACTTTGAGAGGCTTATCATCAATGAAAAATTTATCAAAGATATGTAAAAGGTGCTTCATGCATAAGTCATTAATAAAGAATCACTTTCCCTCAATAGATAGTTACCTGCAATCTTAGATTGTAGGATAGGATTGCCTAAGGTGCTTTACACTAGTGTGCTACCTAAGCCACTTGTTAGGAATTCCTAAGACACCTTATGTCAGTGTGCCACATAGGTTTTTTACTTAACGAAGCCAATATTGCTTAAGGCGCCCCACTTAAATGGGTTATACAAGCCTCCTACCAAAAATGCCAAAAGCACTTAACATAACATGCCATATAGGCTTTTTACTTAATAAAGCTATGATTGCCCAATATGCCTTATGTAAGCATACAATATAGGCCTCTTACCAAAAACACTTAAGGCATCTCATATCAATGTACCACATAGGCTTTTTGCTTAATGAAGCTAGGATTACTGAAGGTGCCCTTTATAAATACTTAACACAAGTCTTTTACTAAGAATGCATAAGGCACTCTACATAAGTATTCTTCATAAGCTCCTTATATGATAAGGTCAAAATTGCCCAAGGTGCCCCATATGAAGTGCCAAATAAGCATCTTACCAATAATGTCTAAGGAATTTTATAAGTATGCCATACAAGCTTATTGCTCAAGAAAGCTAAGACTACTTAAGGTGCCTAAGATTGCCTTCGACACCCTAAATAAGTATATCACGCAAACTTCTTTTTCCACAAAGTCAAGCAAACTTCCCAACCATGTAAGTCTTTAAAGTTTGTCTAAGGCATCCTACCACTAAGACTAAGTTACACATGTTACCAATAATGAAGGCACAACCAAAAATCTAAGTGCAATGCAAAAGGCAAGGGTATGAGTGAAAAGATAAAATAGTGCAAAATTCAAAAGCATGAGAGAAATAAGTGCAATATAAAGATAATGACATGCGATGATAAAAGAAATGATACAACAATTACGAAGAACAATTTTATTTACTAAATATGTGTTACAACGAGATGTAATACAAGTTACATTACAACCTTTTGCTCAATTAATAAACATGATAACAAAACTAAAGTCATAACAATGTGATTTTGACTTAAGAAAGCCTTTAATATAATAGTAGTAACCAACAACTATGTGATTTTACCCATTTATAGCTAGGCAAAGAGGTAATAGGACAAGAAATGGATTAGCTTAACACACTCCCCACCTCCAAGTTTTCAATCCTACTTAAATAGGTCATATAACTAGACACTTAATCCTTTTTATAGGCTTATATTTGATACAAATGTAACCTTTAAGCCATGTGTAATCTATTGCAAGAAAGCTATAAGGTGGCACAAGTTATAGCTTACCCTTATAATAAATTAATGATGCACAAAATGAAGGGAAGGTAGTTGTTTCCCCTTCTATTATAGACATTACACACAAACTACTTAACGTGGTAATACATTAGCTAGTGTAATAAGAGGTAAACCTCACCGACTAGACATGGATAAAAGGTAGACATTCTCAATAATTTGTCAACTCCACACACGATTATTAAAAGGCCAACCATTATAGAATAGTAGTGGCAACAATCCAAACATGGAATGAAAATGGCCTTACAAAAAGTACTAAAGAAATAAATTGAATTGTTATCAAACACCTTGACTAACAACCTATATTCATATCCACCTTATACCTAGACCATTACTAAGGAAATTAAGGGGACAAAAAATTCTCCAGGAAAGATAATATATTTCCCTAGGTATAATAATTACCATACAATCAAAGCAACACTTTAACCACCTCCATAAGTTTAGGATGGACTTCTTCCTTCTACCAAAATTTAAGGAAAAAGGTAAAGGAAGATAAGGAGAAAATTGGAGCAAAAATAAAATAACATAGTAAATGGACAGAAAAACACATTAACTAGCATAAAGAACATTTCATTAAAAAAATAATACAAGTTAGAGGTCATGGTTGCTTTCATGGCCAATAAGGTACATATACAACCCTTCTCCCACATAAAGGTAAAACAAAACTACCATAAGGACCATACAGATTGAGGCATATTCTTAGATTGATCTGCAGTTTAGAAATGACCACTAACCTTAGGTTTAATGCTAGCAAAAGGCAAACCTACCTATGATTTTCCTTAAGAACCCTTGGCTAATAAAGCATTTGTCATCAAATCAACAAATGCAAAAGCACCAATCTGCTTACCTGTTGTTCCCACAACCTTGTATGGTTTGTAATTGTTGTCAACTAGATTTAAGTGTGCAAGTAATTTGAAGCCACATGGAAGGGCAAGAAAGTAAAGCCACATGAAAGGGCAAGAGAATAATTTGAAGTTAAATGGAGGGGCAAGGAAGTAAAATCACACGGCAACCCTACACCATCGGTAGAAAAGAGAGAAAATCGAAATGACTGAGAAAAAAGGGGGGTGACGGCAAAACGATACGGAAGAGAAAGAGAACCATCGGCAAAAACAGAGAAAAGAAGGGACAGCTGAAGGGGGGCTAAACGGCAGGACGAAGAAAAGCAGACTACCGGCAGAAAAGGAAAAAGATCCATGACGGCTAAAATCAGAGTGGACAGCAAGAGAGAGAAACGGACAACAAAAGAGAAAACCAAAAGTGGCCAAGACCAGATCGGAGCTGGAACGGGTGAGACCAGACCAGATCTAGAATGGGTGAAAGAGAAAACACGGTTGGACGGTGAGAGAGAAAACCCGTGAGAGACATACAACCATCGGGAGAGAAACAGACGACACGGCAAGGAGAAAACTGTGTGACGGCAAGAGAGAGAAACCCGTGAGAAACGCACAACCATCGGCAAAAGAAAGGACGAGTTGACAGCAAAACAGAGTGGATGGAAAAACAGGGTGGACGGTAGAACAAAGGAAATCCGACTGAACGGTAAGAGAAATCCGGCTGGACGGTGAGAGAGATTCGGCTAGACGGTGAGAGAGATCTGGTTGGATGACGTGAGACCAGAACGTGCGACGACGTGAGACCAGAACATGCAACGGCGTGAGACCAGAACGTGCGTCGGCGTGAGACCAGAGACATGCGTGAGATGTAAAATGCCAAACCAGAAACATAAGGCAGGCCGTTAGATCAAGAGATGGGTGAGACCGTGAGACGGTAAAAGCAGGAGTTGTGTGAGACAACGTAGAAAGAACTTCGGCGAAGCATTGGAAACAACTCAATTTATTTCCAGATTTCTTCAAGAGAGGTTAGAGAGCGTTGCAGTGAACTTCTAAGCAGCAGTGGAGCAACCTTTCAATTCAACAGAAGCAAGATAAGTTAGAAGAAGGGTAGACACAGTAAGTGACACTCTTTGTATTGTACATGCTTAGTAATTGCAATAGTGAAAGGAGCAGAGGATTAAGACATCCATTATAACTGGAATTCTCAAGTATAGTAGATAGTCTCGGCAAGGGAGAGTCCCTACCACCGTGGATGTACGTCACGTTAACGGAACCATGTAAATCTCGTGTGTCCTTAATTTGCTTTATGTTCTATGTTTTGAATTGAGTTGTGAATGCAACTAAAGTATCAGTCAACCCATAACCTAATGAAGACCTAAACAAGAACATCCAAATTGTCTATTAGGCAAGGTGTCTGAAAGGTGACTTTGGGGATTATTGTGATTAGTAGGTAGCAATAGATCTACCTTAGTCAAATCTGAGAAAAAGTTCACTTTTAAGAAGAGGTTGAAGTTATTCACTTACCTATGAATTGCGAATTGTGGTGATACTGATTCACCTCCCCTCTCAGTATCATAAACTAGTAGATCCTAGGGTGAAGTCGGGAACTTCATTACCCTTTAAAGTCCCAACCAAGTATAGGAAAGGAAACATCTCACACAATCGATCAACCAACTATGAGCCTTAAATCTTAAGGTAAAAGGCTTCCATATAAACATAAAACCTTAAATTTCTTATTACCACTAACTTCTTAGTATAATGTCCTTTTGCATCTATTAGAAGGATACCTTTAACTTTGCAAGGTTTTTTCACTTTACCACACTTTACTTGGCAGTAACTTATAGGTTTGACTTCTTAAAAAAATTAGTGTTTAAGTCTTCATACAAGTAAGATAATGAAGCTGACATGGCCTTTTCCTGCACCAATTCTCTCATAGCTGGCCAACACAAGATGCAATCTTTCAACTTTACTCACAAATGAGTAACGACTTCTTTATTGTGCAAATGACTCTTTACGCACTAGCTGCAGCCTTTTCTTCTCTAGAGACATTGTAATTAAGGCTTGACCACCAAAAGTAAGAATAAACACATTGGAAATATGTCCAATTCATGAATCCCTCCAAATGTAAGGGTTTACTATAAACTTTGAACTTTTAAAAGGATTACCTAACATCTAATCTTGCCTAGGATAACTTATATCTTCAATAGAGCATGCATGCTTCCTACCATAAGGTGAAGGAGTGCTCTCCGCATATACAAACTAGTTATTAAAGGGATAGGTACCTGTTGTATGCCTAACCACATTCTTTAGATCATTTAAAACTACACCATAATCCTTTTTGCTTAAAACAGGCTTCACTTTCTTTACAACTCCACCATACTGCTTCCCTTCCATAAATGCATCTTGTTACTATATAGAGAATTAAACTTTATGACAAAGAATCTTATCATCACTAAGGCTGCCACCAAGCCTAACAATAGGCTTCCAAAAAAAATGACCCTTTTGTTGTTTTTCCTTTCAAGTGACATAAAGAAAGTTTATAATGAAAAGGTAATAATGGTAAACAAACTTCCTTCAAATCAAAATCTACAAAAACACTAAGAAACATAAAATAATTTGCTACAAGATGTAATATTAGCAAAAGAAAGGAACGTACCTTCAATAGTAATGACTACAATAAGACGTTTAAAAGAAAACCCTAGCCTTGCTTCCTTTAACATGCCACCTAAAATCCTTTCCTCATTGCCTACCTTTTTTGAATTGAAAGACAAAATGACCAACCTCCTATTAACCTCTACCCTTTAGGTTCCCTTTGCCTCGACAACCATATGCTATGAATCATCTACTAGCTTAACCACATCTCATAACTTTGAGAAGTGCATCAACCTAATCAAACCATAACCTATTTAGCCACTCTCTATCACTAATTCAACAAGACTTTATTGAAAACCATCCTCAAATACCTTAAGATACTTAACCAACCTTGATAGATGTCCTTTTAACTTTCCCTCCTCCCAATTCACTAAATTTAAAAAATGTGTTAAGTTGCTTGCAAGGCTTCAGTTTATAGGTTAGAAGATCAAATTGCATAAATAAGCAAAGTAAAACTCTTGTTTAAAATCATGATAAGGTGGCATTTTCCCTTTTATCTTAACACCTATTTAAAGTGAGAAATGCACTTGAGCTAGTGCATCCTTGACTTTAATAATGACAATTGCTCAATCACATGCATATGGATCAACATTAGGCCCTTTAAGTAGGGGAAAGGCTTATGACACTCTTAAAAGGCTAAAAGTCCAATTAATTATTGCAAATTGTTAGGGTTTAGCTGATCATGTAAAATTTCATTAAAAATCAAGAATTCTTGAAGTAAACAATGCATAGCCAATCATAAACTACTAAAACTTTACTTCACAAAGAATATGACATAGTCGTTTAGAAAGGAGCAAGCCTTTTCCTCAAGTAAGGACATAATTAACTTATCATTTTGAAATATGAAACACTATCCTAGACTTACCTTAAAGATTCCCTTACCTAACTTCAAAAATGGTTCTCTAATTAAAACAATGTAAAGAAGAGCACAAAGGACCAAAAGGGGGATATAATAAGAAGTTAAAGAAATAAAAGAAGCCATTATTACCAAATATTCTCTAAAGACTAAGTAGCAACCATAAAAGAGGTAAACTCTCAATGAGAATCAAAATGTATATATAAACCATGAGTTATTTGTGTTGGAAGTTGATAAAAAAATGAACAACACAAAAATCATAGAAAGTGGTAAGGCAAAGTAAGCAAAAAGGTGCCAAAAAGCTCCTTTAATGGCTCTTTTAATGGTCAACAAAGACTAAACATTATAAGATATGTCAAAAGTAATTGTCAAGAAAAGCTAAATAAGTGCCTTAATGAAATAACATTTGACTCATTTTACAAAGGGCATTAAATGCTATATGGTGTCTTTTTTTGAATTTCAAAAACACCATCATGGAATGATAATACATGTTGGATGAAATCTTAACCTATAAATAACATATTAGAAAATGAAAAACATAAAAGGAGAAGAGAAATAAATTTTAAACATACATTATAACAATTATTTGGATAAATAAACAAGAAAATAAAAATTACACAATCACAATAAAAAGTTCAATTAGTGGCTTACAAACATAGGGGTAGGGTATAAGAAGAACAAGTTGCCACCAAGTAAGTCTTGCTCCACTAGCTTGTAGGTCAACATAAATGTCTTAACATGTACCCCCACAAGCTTCACCACCATAAAAGAGACTAATCATATCATATTGGCATTCACTTAAGCCTCAATAAAAAAAGAAAAAACTCTTAGGTGCACTCTTTATTGTGATGCAAGCCTAATCCTCCAACTTTTTAATTTTTTTTTCTAAGGCCTTAACATGACTGAAGGTATCACCTAAAAAAAGCAAGGCATAAGCAAACTCAAAACCTTTTCATGTCTCTATCACTTCATAAAGGGACCCACACCACAACAACATTATTGATGTATCAAAGAGTCAAGAGATGACTCCCTAATCATAAGCAAGTATTAAGAAAAAAGAGTTGCCAACACCACCAATAAGAGAACACCATTATTGTCCTTGCTAGAAATAGTCACAAATATTAACTTTGAAGGTATAAGTGTCTATCCTTCTTCATCAAGGCAAGCTCCGACACTAATACCTTTATGGTGATCTTCATCCTTCTTTTGCCATGTCTACCAACACTTTGTTATGACCTTTACCTTCAACCTACCTTGAATAACAAAAGTGGAATTAATGTCACCAAAGAAGATTAATAGCCACCAAAGATTATTCTTTCTAATATTCCTAATTGTCACACCATCCTTGAAATGCTCCTCTAGTTGCTTACATAAATTAATAAAAATGAAGTCCTCCTCTATTAAGATAATAAGCAAACGTTAAAGAATAGGCCAAACGACACTCCAAAAAAATCATGTCATCAATCATTTGAATGAATACAAAATGCCTTTTATTGTCCATCATCTTCTCCTTAAAGAATTAGTATAACTTTCACTCCATCCTCTTCTTATGTTGATAGTCAAAACCTTTAATATCTTAATTAAAGCTTGGCCAGTAAGATACAAGTTGACTCACATTATGAAAAGGAGTGTTTTATGAAGTGTGCACCTACTATTTGGAGTAATCTACCTTAGTGCAAACTCATGATACTTTGAAGGATATGCTAAAGGTCCTACACAAGCCTCCTTAAGCTTGTAAATGTTTAGAAACTTGCTTTTTAATTTTATTACACTGAATAAGGGACTTAACCCTTGAGAAGAGAAGAGGCTACATTTGTTACATCACTATTAAACCTCACTCGCCTAGACTAATTCAACTATGTATAAATAGACTAGATTAACACTTGCTAAAGATAATGAATGATTCTTTCTCTCTCTCTCTCTCTCTCTCTCTTTCTTCACATACTTAAGAACTTTAGTATTCTTATTGACTTGATTATTAACATATTAAGGTTAAAATTTACCTTTAACTCTTAACCATATGTTCTTATGCAGGATTTAACCAAAACCCAGTAATTAGATCTATGTATTAACTCAACTTAATCGTATCTTGCCATATGTCCTTCTTGGTGAACACCCCTCATCATGGTTGATTCAATTCATCTAATTGGGCATGAATTTTTGCTAATTTGATTTATTTTCTTTAAAAATTTTAATTTAATTATTAATTAAATTTCTTAAATTTATAACACATACACAAACTCATCAATTTCCTAAATCAATAGATAATGGTTTATCAAGTTTCCCTTTTTATTCTAAATAAAAACTTAATTAATTAAATAATCATTGTCCTACAATTGATTTATCTCTTTAATTATATATGATTACTAATTGGTATTCTTGTTTGAATTGGTATATAATTTACAATGAAAAACAAATAAAATTAGTTAATATAAATTTATTAATTTAATGACTTTATTGGTATGATTAATTTTTACTTATTTAGTGGTCAAATTTTTTTATTTACCAAAGCCCAGTTAAATAGAATAAATGAGAAAAAAAAAGACCCTTAATTAAGTAGTTGACCAATCAATACCCAACAATTCATTTCTTTACATAATTATGTACAACTATATTGCTTGAATTGGTGCATGATACCATTTGAATTCAAAATTAAAACAAAACTTCATATAACTAATAATAAACAAAAAAATTTAATTTAATAACCATAAATAAATAATTTAAGTTTATGGATGATTAATTCTTACATAATTAGTCATTAAATATCATTAATTTACAAAATCCAAATTAATTAGGTTAATGTTTCACCTTAGAAACATTTCAAACTTATGTAAGTGGTATATCTAAAAGTAAAGTTATATAGACCCTTTTAGTAAGTGATAGATTTTTAAACTAAATAATATGTATTTAATATGTTGATTTAGATTATAAATCATATTCAAAACTACAAAACCTTCAAGTTGAAATATGTAAATCTGTTCTTCAAGTTCTTGATGCAAAAATGTTGTTTTAATTCCAAAGTTTTCATTACAACTAGAGCAAGTAAGATACAAATAAAATTATGCTTCACAACTAATGAGAAAACATCATTAAATTAAATACCTTAGACTTAACTATAGCATTTTACCATTAATTATGCATTACTTATGATGTCTTCCACTTTTAGGATTCCTTCTTTCCTTTTGAAGACCATTAATAACTCTTTATTTGGCAAATGGCTTCACAAGCTCCCATGTTTTGTTCTTATGGAGAGACTTAATTTCTTCTTGTATTACAACCATCCATTTATCCACATTATTAATTAAAATAGCTTTTGAATAGGTGACAGGTTCACCTATCATATTTATTTCTTGTGTAACATACAAAGCATAATCCACAAAATATTATTTGATCAATCTCTATGGTTTTTTAATCTCTCTTTAATTTGTTCTTATGGTAGCTCTCATCACAATTATAAAAATTAATTACCTTATTATTGATCAAGTAATGGTAGATAATGTGAATAAAAATTAATCTTATAGAGAGTGTTTTCACTAATGACAAATAAACAAAACCTAAAAATACTAATACAAAGGATGGTAATTTGAATTCTAACTTTATGCTAATTAAAGTAAACAACTTATAAAAATATCAATCAATAAAATTTTAATTTGAGGTTCATTCGCAACCATAATATTTGGTACTTTTGATTATTTTTATTATTGTTTCAATACTATTGGAACCATTAAGCTTAGATAACAATAATAACTAAACATGAAATTCTCCCTTAAATATTCACTAAGTAAAACAAACTTTTAACTTAAGTTCTAGACATTATACCCTTAAAACAAACTTTTTAAAGTTATATACTAGCGACCTTAAGACTTAAGAAAATAGATTAATTTAAGTAAAAATCACACAATCTTATATTATTTAATTTATGTTAGTTATTTATAACAATAAAAATAAAACTTGTTTATAATCCTTTACTATTAATTGCTACTTTGTAATTAAAAATAGGATGAATACAAGTCATAGTTCTTAATTCTAGCAATTAACCATTGTTTAATCAATTTAGTAAGTCTAACCAATTTAATTGAATAAACAATCATTCACTATTTAATCAAAATAACTTAAATAATTCTAATAAAAAAGATAATGACATAAAAAATAATTTATTTAATCAAAACACTGAAGTTTTGAAATCTCTTAAAATTGTGTAGAACCCTAACTATGTATAATTACAAACCAAATTCTCTCAAACTATTTGACATCCTTCTTTTGTCTTTTATCTTTTTTTTCTCTTCTAAAAAGGTTTTTATTTATATCTTAAAGAATGTACACAATAGACATAAGAAAACCTAAGGGCACTCATAAAAAATCTCTTAAATTCTTAAGGTTATAATGAACTAATTTTCTTAATTATGATATAATTTATATGATGAAATACAAACTGATTTCTAAATAAATATAGTATGAATAAAGGTCTACCTTTTCCACCAAAATTGTAGTCCTTTTCTTTAGGTTTCCATCATGTCCAACCTTGCCTAAAAAAAAGCTCCAAAGCCCAACTTATAAGTTAAAAACTAAGACTAACTTAGTCTAGCCCATGACAAATTCTATAGTAACATTTCATCTATTTTTAAACCATTACAAAACTAATATAGGTTAGTTGTCTTCATACAAATTGTAAGTTAAAATGTGAACTTCAATATAGACTTTTAAATCACCCAATTTAAATGTTTACAACTTCAATTATGTCCATTTAAATACTCAATACATGGACAAGAATCCTACTCTAATTAGGATTTAGACTCTCATTTTTTGTCCTATTTTTGAAGTCATGTTTCAAGGCCTAAATGAATTAGGATTTAGGCTCACAACCATAATCTAGAAAATTTGAGATATCTACTATAATTTTATTAAAAATCACTTTTTTAATCAAAACCTTTAAGGTAATAAAAAACCTAAAGTAAGTGATAAAGGTAAAAATGGTAAATTGTTAAAATTTTGCCTAATAAATGTACAAATTCTTAAAATTTTTCCAAAACATACTTAACTCACAAAATATATTTTAATTAACTTAAACAGGTATAAAATTTATTAAAAATAAATAAATATAAAAGAAAATAAATAAATAAATTCTTATTTATCAACTTAGTAATGATGTACTGCTCTACATATGACATTTCTTCAATATAATCATCACTGACATTGTCATTTATATATAGAATAGAACTTGGTTATTCAAATATACTAGTTTATAAGGATAAATGTTCTAGTAATGATAAGGTCCCTTCCTTCGAGTTGCTAAAATAGAGACTTTATCTTCAACTAAGTACTCTTATTAAAGCTAATCTCATTTATGGATAACTCGTTTGATCAAAGAATAAAATCTCATCAAAGATCACATCTCTACTAATAATAATTTTTAGTGATTTCAAATTAAGACACCATAACTTGTATCCCTTTACACTAGAAGGATAAACAAGAAATATGTATTTTTTTAGTCCAAACTTCTATTTTGTCCTTGTTTACATACACATAATAAAGCAACCAAAAACTTTGAAAATCTCAGCAATTAGTAAGTTTAAAGTGATACTTCTTAATGAATCTTCACATTAATAATAATAAAAGGAAATCAATTCAATAAGTAATAGATAATTGATAAAGCTTTGGCCCAAAAAGACAATGATAAGCTAGCATCAAAAAGCATACATCAAGGTCTCTATAAAGTGTTCTATTCATGTGTTTTGCAATGCCTTTATTTGTGGTGTATTTTTAACCATCCAATGTTTGATAATACCTTTATCTTTCCAAAATATTTCAAAAATACCTTCACAAAATTCCAAGTAATTATTAGTCCATAAACGTTTCATTTGCTTTCCTATTTGCTTTTAAACTCCATTACTTAAACTTTATTGTTCTTGAGAAAGTAAACCAAAATGTTTTTAGAGTAATGGTCAATAAAGGTAAAAGCTTGTAACTAATACCACCATATGAAAGAACACAAGTAGGCTCATAAAGAAGGGTATTTATAGTCCAAAGTGATCTTTTACAACATTAGAGCCATTAACAAGTTCTAAAAATTAGATTCTAGTAAAGTAATATACCAAGAAATTAACCAATGTTGTATCTCTCTAATCCTAGCACCAACCATAATAATGCATCCATTTGTAGTTCACTTATCCCTATAAGCCACAACAAGTAAATGACATTCTTTCTTGTAATATTTTATCAAATTAACATGTATATTCTTATAAGATGCCCTTCATATTTAAATCTAATTACAAGACTAATATCAAATACGACTTTATGGTAAACACAAAGCATTAAATGGAATAAAAGCATAATAAAATCACCTAGTTAAAGTCATAATAAGTCTTTTGACAACATCTTTACTAGCTACAACACTCTTAAAACTTGGTTCCTGCCCCTAGCTTTTCTTTTTCCTTTGTTTTGCATTACTTTTTTCTCCCTTTTAAAAAACTATTTTCTATCACATTTTCTTCTCTTTACATAAAGCAATTTGACTTCAGAAAGATATTATTTTATTTTATAAATTCATTCAACCTTGAAACTACTATATCAATAAAGGTAAGGCAAAATGACTGATTTTAACCACCATATTAAAGAGTCTTTGAAATTATGTCTACTTTATTATTACTTTAATATATCAATAAAGGAAAGATATTATGTTTTTTGATCACCGCCACTTTTATAAATATCGAGAGTCTGACATTTGTTTGATATATACAATTTTTTTATTTTTTTCTCTTAATCTTTCTATTATTTTATTAAAGATTTTATTATTTATAATATTGTTGTAAAAATAGTATAAATAAAATAAAGAATAATTTTGAAAATATAACAACTTCTCAATGGCTTGATTTTAGTAGTATAACTTATAATCAGGTGTGTTTCATTTTAACTAGTGAGAGAATTTACATAAACCTCTTTTGCATATTAATAAGGGCAAATTTTATCTTAAGAAAAGCACATCAGACACATGACTTAAAGGAATTTCTTTAAATTTCTAATACAACCTTATTTTCATTCCAATAATTTTAAGGAAAAATTTTTAAATTTTCCTATCATAGCTAGAACATTGAAAGAGTTAGTTTTTAACTTCATGAAATTAGAAAGGTTTAAAAGAGGAAACTCTGTACATTGGCAAAAAGGGGTTCACTTTTTGTTAGTATCATTACAAATGGCTTATGTTTTAAATACTACGTAGCCAAAAGAGTCAATAAAATAAAACTATTACCAATACTAAGAAGAGATAAAAATGAGAGACAGATGGTGACATATGTAGAGGACACATCCTGAATGCAAGGAGCAATTCATTATCTGATGTTTACTACAATTTTCAAACTATAAAAGAACTATGGAACGAATTAAAAATGAAATATATGTAAAATGATGCAATAATTAAGAAATTACTTATTTTTAAATTCAATAATTACAAGAGTGACAATAGACTAGTAATGGAACAATTTGCTAAAATTAAATGAATACTTAATTACTTTTCACAACACAAGATGTTTATGGATAAAATTATAGTTATAAGTTTAATAATAGACAAATTACCTCCTTTATAGAAAAATTTCAAGAGAAACCTAAAGTATAAAGTAAAAGACATTTCTCTTAAAAAACTTACTAATCATCTTTGAGCAGAAAAAGACTTTCACATGTAAGAAGAAAATAAAGAGCAAGTCTCTTATATTTCAAAAGTGCATATAGTTGAGAATAAACAATCAAGTAAGTTCTTTAACAAAAAGAAAAGTCAATTCAATGATAACAAAAAGCAACATTCAAGGTAGAAGAAAGGGTACTATAAATTTGAGTGTTGACTTTTAAAAAAGAAAAAAGAAAAGGAAACTTCTGCTAAAGCAATAAATGACAATATGGTTGTCATGATCACAAAGATCAATTTAGTAGAAGATGACAATGCTTGGTGGATTGATTTTGTGGATATTCGACATATTTGCGAAAACAAAAATCTCTTTAAAGATTTGACACCAATAATTAATGGTATTATTGTGTACATGAGAAATTATAATACAATTTCTATTATGGGAATTAAAGAAGTAGATTATATTTCATTTCTAGGAGAATCATTACTCTTACGAATGTATTTTTTGTTTCAAAAGTTAGAAAAAATCTAGTTTTAAGTAGTCTTTTGAACAAATATGAGTTTAAACTTATATTTAAGGTAAATAACCTTGTCCTCTCAAAAGAAGATGTATTTATGAAAAAGGGTTGCTTATGTGATAGAATGTTTAAACTTAATATTAATGGAAATAATAATAATAATTTTACTTATATTGTTAAGTATTCTTCTTTATGGCATAATAGATTAGGTTATATAAATTTTAAAAGATTATAAAACATGGTTAAATTAAAATTATTATCACATTTTGATATATCTAAAAATAAATGCACAACTTATATGTTACTAAAAATAACTAGAAGTACATTTCCAAACATTCAAATATTTTCAAGTATGTTAGAATTAATTCATAATAATATGTGTGATTTGTATAATACCATAACATTAGGAGGAAAGAGATATTTTACAACATTTATTGATGATTACTCTAAATTTTATCATGTTTATTTATAGTATATTAAAAATAAAGTTCTTGAAAGATTCAAAATCTATAAATCTAAAGTTAAGTTACAATGTAAATTTGTCATAAAGTGCTTATAATCTAATAAAGGAAGAGATTATAGATTTTGGGGTAAAATATTACTTATAGCATGTCACATTCTGAATAGAGTTTCAACAAAAAGGAATAAAGTAACCCCATATAAGTTCTAAAATAAAATAAAAAAATCAAATCTTAATTGCTCAAATGTTTGGGATTGTAAAGTAATTATTAGAATTTTAAAACCCAAAAAGGAAAACTTAGGTGAAAGGGGAATTGAATGTATCTTCTTGGGATATACTTATAATAGTAAGGCTTATCAATTCATAGTCATAAAGCCTAACAAACTCTATATCTATTAACACAATTATAAAATTAAGAGATGTTATTTTTAATAAAAATAGGTTTATCTCTATTTTAAAACTTTCATAATAAAAGCAAGTTCTTGATAAGAAATTGTTATTCCCACAGCCTTGCATGGGTTGTAATTATTGTCAACTAGATTTAAGTGTGCAAGTAGAAGTGGCTCATATCTCAGGAATTACAAGATAAGACTAATATGTCAAATAACCTCGTAAAGTGATCTCCTTGGAGTGAACTTGTAGAGGGAATTTAGCATTGCTTAAGTCTTAGTGTGACATAGCATTGTTTGAGAAAAATAAATTAAGAAGGAGGATAATGTTGAATTTTGAATGGAATAGTAATATGAAGCCACATGGAGGGACAAGAAAAGAAATCCGTCGTAACTCAAGTAAGCCCTATTAGGGTTTTCATAGAAGGCAGTATATAAACCAAGACTCTATCTCTTTTTAAGGCAGCACACACACACACCAAAAAAAGGGGACACAGATACAAACCAAAAAAGGGAGAAATGAGACACCAGTGAGACCAAAAAACGTTGGAGATACAAACCAGAGCACACCGGAAGATTAAAATCCGTGAGACCAAAAAAGGGTGACCACCGTAAAATAGAGAAACATGTTAGAGCAGACCAGACCTAGAAACCGTGAGACGTAAGAGCAGATCAGGACCAGGGAAGACGTAAGACCAGCGAAACGTGCAATGAGTGAGACCAGACCAGAACGTGAGACTAGGTGAGACCAAACCTGACTAGAACGGTGAGATCAGGTGAGACCTGGAAATGTAAGACCAGGTGAGACCAAACCTAACCAGAATGGTGAGCCAGGTGAGACCTGGAAACATGAGACCAAGTGAGACCAAACCAGACCTGAAACGGGTAAGACCAAACTAGACCTGGAACGGGTGAAACTAGATCAGACCTGGAGCAGGTGAGACCAAGTGAGATCAGAACAAAAACGTGCGACGGTGTGAGCAGACCAGAAACATGTGACGGTGAGAGCAGACCAGAAATGTGCAACGATGAAAAATAGACCAGAAACGTGGGAGATGAAAAAAGGGTGAAACACTGTGAGATCAGGTAAGACGTGAGACCAGGTGAGGCGTGAGACCAAAAAAGGGTGAAACGTGTGACATCAGAACACATTGTGAGACCCAAAATTGGTAAGACCAGAAAAGGGTGAAATGTTGAGACAATGAGAACAAGAGAGATGCAACCGTGAGACAGTGAGACTAGGAGTTGTGTAAGACAACCTAGAGAAGAAATTCAGTGAAACATTTGAGAGAACTCAATGAATTTTTCAGATTTCTTCAAGAGAGGTTAGAGAGTGTTTTGGTGATCTTCCAAGCGATAATGAAGCAGCCTATTCAAATCAAATAGAGGCAACACAAGTTAGAAAAAAGGTAGACACAGTAAGTGACACTCTTTGTATTGTGATTGCTTTGTATTTGCAATAGTGAAAGGAGTAGAAGATTAAGACATCCATTGTAATCATAGGGAACACCATACTGGTGTTTTCAAGTATAATGGATTGTCTCAGTAAAGGAAGAAACTCTACCACCGTGGAGTACGTCACATTAACGGAACCACGTAAATCTCTCGTGTCCTTACTTTGAATTTACATTCTGTGTTTTGAATTGAGTTGTGAACACAACTAAAGAATCATCAAACACATAACCTAAAAGAAAACTTAGTCAAGAACAACCGATTCATCTAATAGGTAAGGTGTCTAAAAGGTAACTTTGGGGACTATTGTGATCAATAGGTAACAATAAATCTACCTTAGTTGAATCTGGTAAAGAGTTCATTTTTGGTTTAAATTATCAGAGTTTTTTTTTAAGGGGTATGATACTGATTCACCCCCCTCTCAGTATTACAAACTAGTTGATCCTATGGTGAAGTTGGGAACTTCAAAAAATTTATGCAATAGCAAAAGAAAATAAAAATGATAAAGTTATTAAACTTTATAAAAGTAAAAGAACAAGAAAACCAAGTCTTTTCGTTATGATTACT
Source organism: Ceriops tagal (assembly GCA_021533255.1). Classification (NCBI taxonomy): domain Eukaryota; kingdom Viridiplantae; phylum Streptophyta; class Magnoliopsida; order Malpighiales; family Rhizophoraceae; genus Ceriops; species Ceriops tagal. The sequence goes on from CM038602.1 coordinate 7,373,968, forward strand.
TTATATTCTTAGTAGAAGGAACAAAAGAATTAGTAAATAATTAAATTTCTTATTGCTTCAATATTAAAAATGATTCCAAGACATTTAGTAAAGTGATGAAATTGTAAGATGTGTTTTAAAAAGAAGTAACAATGATAAAATGGATTTAATTATAAATAATAAAATTTAAAAATTAGTAAACCTTCCATTTAGTACTTAACCAAATTGATGAAAATAAAGTGTCAAAAAGACAAAGAAAATTGATGGAACCATTGATAATTTTAAAGTTAAGCTAGTTGTAAAAGGCTTTACTAAAAAAGTGTGGTGTCAATTATTTTGATACATACTCATTAGTGGCTAAAATTGTCATCATCAAGCATAGTAATTCATCAAATAAATGTAAAAATAACATTCTTTAATGGTAAATAAGAAGAAAAATTGTATATGAGACAACTTGAAAAATTTGTTATGCCTAGTCAAGAGAAAGTGATGTGTAAATTACTTAAATTCTTGTATAAACTAAAACAAGCACTTAAGCAATAATACTAAAAACTTGATTAGGTGTTACTTGCTAATGAATTCAAGATTAATGAATCAAACAAATGTATTTATGGCAAGTTCAAAGACAAAGGTGTCATTTTCTATTTATATACAGATGACATGTCAATCTTTAGAACTAATTTAGAACAAATGGAAATTACCCAATTGTTTTTGTTAAGTAACTTAAATATGAAAGACATGAGTGAGGCAAATGTTATTCTTAAAATCAAAATCTTATAAGATCAAAAGAGCATAACGCTTTCTCAATCGTATTACATTAAAAAATTTTCAATAATTTTAATCATTTAAATTGTATTGCATCTTTTACCTCATTTGATCTTAACAGGAATTTTACTAAAAATATTGGAAGTTCAGTATTTCAATTAAAATATACCAAGGTGATAAGATATCTAATTTACGCAATAACATATACAAGGCCGACATAACCTATGTAATTGGCAAAATGAATATATATACAAATAATCTATGTGACATGTTTTAGCATAAAGTAAACAAAGTCCTAAAGTATGTTGAGCCCATCTTTGATGGCTAATATTAGATTTATTGTTAACATCATCTCACATGATTATATGTGTTATTTAATATTATAAGTGTCATTAAGATGTAGTGAGGTCATTGGAAAAAACTGACGATGATAGGTCAACCCTAGCGTTAAAGAGTCAATGTTGACTGTAACCCTAAATTTTAGGATTCAAATATAGTCGTTAATTGTAAAATAACATGTGGAAATTAACGATGATCGTTAATGATCATATAACCCTAATCTCAAAACTCTATAAATACCCTTAGGTGTCTTGTCAAAAAAAAAAAAAAAGGGCTTGTTGAAAATTGAGTGAATGGCAAAAGCAAAGTAACTAGTCAAGGAGAGAAAAAAAAAGGGCAAGGCAGCTAACCAAGGAAAAAAAGAAAGAGAGCAAGGTAGTCGACCAAGGAGAGTGCAGCAGCCACTAAGGAAAAGCAGCAAGGTGTAACCGACCAAGGAGAAAAGAAAGAAAGCAAGGTAGCCGACCACCCACACTAGTAAGTCCTCACTAAGACAGCCACTACACCAGCAAGCCCTCACAAAGGTAACAGCAACAGCCGACCACCACGCCAGCATATCCAGAAGGCTTTCCAGCAGACTAGCAGTATGCCCCTGCACGTCCATGAGGGTATACCAATAGCAACAGCACGTCCAAGAAACTTCCTTGCACCAACAAACACCACTAAAGCAGCAGCCACACCAACAAACATCATCAAGGCAAATGCCGCACCAGCAAACCAACAAAGCAACGAAGGAAGACATACCAAAAAGAGGCAAAAGCAGTATGTGAGTCCAACAGGAAGTTGAGTAGCAGCACAAAGGTCCTACACCAATAACCAATGTGCAGCAGTAGGTGGTGCACCAACAAATGGTGGTAGTGTGCAAAGATAGCAACAGTGGCGTGAGAAAATAGCTATAATACACGGGAATAGCAGCAACAGCACGAGAAAATAACTACAACGCGTAAGGATGGCAGTAACAGTGCAACCAAACAACAGCAATTGCACGTGCAAACAACGGGAGCAATGTGTGCAAAATGCATGCAGACAGCAGCAGCAGCGCGGGCAAATAGTAGCAGCAGCACGAGTAGACAACAGCAACACACTCGAATTGCAAGAACAGCACATGTGGACGGCAACCACAATGCGTACGGACAACAGTGTGTGTAAACAGTAGTAGCAATGCAAGTGGATAACAACAACTGCATATGCGAACAGTAGGAGCAACGCTTACAGATAGCAAGAGTAACGTTTGCGGATAGTAGCAATAGCGCGTGCGAACAACATTAGCAGCGAGCACGAACAGTAATGGCAACGCGTATAGACAACATTAGCATCACGTATAGGCAGCACCAATAGCAGGTGAGACAACACTAACAACAAAGAAAGGAAAAGATTCATATTCTACTTTAGTAGTCTGTACACATTAAGTGATCATTTTCTAGAAAAGGTTTTACCATAAACTCTTGATAAATTTATTGAAAAACAATGTAGGATACCCTTAGAATGATCGAAAGATCAACTCTTTGATTTGGAGATTGTTGTATGTGGTTAAAGAGTAGTCCTTCTACAAGTGGTGAAAAAGTGACTCTTCTACAACATTATTGTATCACTTAATAACAATAGTGAATTGTGTGATATATGAGAGATTCTATCATACCATAGATGTAACTCACACATTATGGGTGAACCACGTAAAAATTATCGTGTTCTTAGGTGCTTGCACATTGATTTTTTAATCATACGGTCGTATTCACATAAAAAAGAAAAATAAAAAATTAGATCGACTCTAACAAATCACAAAGGTTAAATTCAAATCAATTTGTAAAAAAAATATATCTCATACTGATTCATCCTTCTTCTCAGTGTAAGACCTAAAACAATCCTTATCAAGTAGTTTCAAAGCCTGTTCCTCTATTGATCCAATTTTTCTACTTTAAATTGAAGTTATACATTGTTGTATCAATTTTTATCTCTATTATTGCTTGAGATTATGGATAAAATGAACAGTATTAACAACAAAGATATTTCTACTTTTGATGGACAGAATTATCAGCTAAAGAAACATCCGATGATAAAGCTACTTTCTTGGTCTTAATGTATTTTTTAATCTAGTCACTTAAGTGAAGAGAAATCAACAGAAGAAGAATAGGATGAGTTATTGGAGCAATTTGAGAATGAGTTGAGAGCTTGTTTACATAAAAGCAGCAAGTTGGAAAGAGAGGTAATTCATCTCAAGAAACTATGTGAAAATTCTTCTGCTGATGAATCTAATTTCCAAGTGAAGGTAAAAAAGTTTGAAACAAAAAAGAAAGAATACTTGAAGAGAATTGAAGAGCTAAGTGTACTTGAGGCAGAGCAAGGCAATACACACGAAAACCTTGGTCATAAGGTGATTACATAAAAGCAACAGATGCTGACTTTGTAAGTCAAGCTTCATAAGGCCAAGTATAAGCCAAAAAAGCATGAAGAAAGCTTTATATAAGCCATGGAAGTGAAAAGAGAGTTATCATCAATAAATGTCATCAAGGAATATTCTACTAAAAAGTTGGATGAATATCTAAGTAATCAAAGACCTCATTCCATGAAAAAAAAAAAAAAAAAGGAATTGGCTACATTAAAAGGCTGAGTGAGAAGATAGAAGAAAAGAAGAAAATTGTGTTTGTACCCTAAAGCAAGCACAATGACGTGATGGAGAAGCAAGAGCAATCCAAGTTAAAATGGATTAAGAAAGATGTGATGGAAACTCTCATCCAAAGGAGACAGGCTGTTAAAGATTGTAAGAAGACTACTACACCAGTTGATAAAGAAAGAAAACATGAACTTAGTAAAATAAGTAAATACAAGTTCGTAGGTTTTTGTTGGAACTATAGTAAGTATAGACACAAGGCTAATACTTATTAGTATACTTGACCTATAATAAAGAAAAGTGTAAGGTAAAAGTCTAGGAGGAAACTCTATCAAGATATGAGGCAAGTTCAAGTAGAAAAAAGTCATATTCCACTAAGAAACAAATTTGATTTACTGAGAGAGTTCTGTGAAATATGTGAAAGAGTTGGACATGCTACTGAGAATTGCTTGACATTGCTACTTGGTCAAAGAATGCAAAGGAGAACACGCTAACCATTGCTACCTGGTCAAGGAATGCAAAGGAGAATACCTACACATGCTCCCACATTCAACCAAAACAAAAGAAGAGAAAGTGAAATGTCTATGATTGTAAAAGTAGCCTTAAAAACTTCCAAGAAAGAAAAATCATGGATCTTAGCTAGTGGATGTTCTTCAAACATGATAAAAGACTCTAAGATATTGAAAGAAGTAGCCAAATATGATAGAGGATCAATCAAATTTGGCAATAATGGTGTCTTAAAGATTCAAGGTATTGGTGCTGCCGAAATTGGTGCAAAAAAACTGAAATCAAAGAAAGTACTTTATGTTAAAAGGCTAAAACACAATTTCATCAGTATTAGCCAACTTTACCATGATGGACATGAAGTTACTTTCAATAAGAATGACTGCATAGTAAAGAGACTAAAAGATGGTGTTACGTGAAAGAACATATGAAAACTTGTACCAAATTTCTAGGAATATAAACACATGCTACATGAGTACCAAAGATGAGAACTTATTGTGGCAGAGAAGATTGGGACATCTCGGACAAAAGGAGCTAAACAAGCTATCCAGAAATGAAGCTGTGAGAGATGTACCCAAGCTGAGAAAAGAAAAAGATGTAATTTGTAGCACGTGTCAAAAAGGAAAGATAATGTATGCTCTCCACAAAAATGTGGAGATTCAAACGAAGAAGCCATTGGAGCTCATCCACTCAAACATCTGTAGGCCTATGAGATAAAGATCAACAAAGGGTGATAGGTATTTTATCTCCTTCATTGATGATTTTATAAGAATAACTTGCATTATGTTCTTGAAATATAAATCAGAAGCTCTCAATAATTTCAAGAGCTACAAGAGGTTGGATAAAAACCAATTGGAGGAAAAAATTAAAAGGTTTAGGACAGATAATGGGATAGAATACACATGCGGTAAATTTGAAGATTATTTGGAGAAGAATGGAGTAAAGCATGAATATGCTAGTCCCTATACATCCCAACAAAATGGGGTGGCCGAAAGGAAGAATAAATGCCTAATAAAGATGGTAAGAACCATATTGGCTGAGCATGGTACATGGCTTTTGGAGAGAGGCTATCACCACTGCAACTCAGGCTCAAAACAGATGCTTGATGAGACTACATACTAAGAAGACACCCTATGAGCTGTGGTATGAAAAGAAACCAACTGTAAAACACTTTAAAGTGTTTAAGAGCCCGTACCTCATTAAAGTCAAAAGTAAGCATCTCGATAAATTTAATAAGAAGGTTGATGAAGGCATATTCTTAAGCTATGTACCAAATGGAAGAGGATTCAGATGCTATAACAAAAGGTTGCCGAAAATGGTGAACAGCTTTGATATTAAAGCAATTGAAGATGGTGCTGCAATGCAATTATAGCATATGGAAGTTAAAGATGCCATGTATGACAACCGAAGAAAGTCCGACAGTGATGAATCTGAGGTCATTCAGCATGAGGAAGATGTTGATTGTCAAGTTACAAGTGATGAAGAAAAAGAACTAAGGTACTACCAAACTTATAGAAAAGTCAAAGATAAAGTTGAGGCCAAAAACATTATTGATAGGAAAGAAGATTCTGTACAAACTAGAAGAAGACTAAAGGGTGGTAAACAAACCTCACTAATTTCTGAGGTTGAACCCAAATTCGTGGAAAAAGTACTAAAGCACACGGAATGGGTGCGTGTTATGAATGAGGAGCTTGTCCAAATTAAAAAGAACAACACTTGATGTTTAGTAGCTAGACCTAAAAGGAAAAACATCATTGGAACCAAGTAAGTGTTCATAAACAAGCTTAATGAAAAAGGTCAGTTGGTAAGAAACAAGGCAAGACTTATCTGTAAAGACTACTTACAAGTAAAAGGTGTTGACTTTGAAGAGACCTTTGCTCCAATAACCAGACTTAAAGCAATCAAAATATTTATGGTCATTGTTGTTCAAAGGAACTACAAAGTCCATCAAATGGAAGTAAAGTCTACACTTCTGAATAGAGAGCTTGAAGAGGAGGTATTTATCAAACAACCTGATGATTTTATACTTGATCATGATGGTTCAAGTATGTGCAAATTAAACAAGGCTTTATATAGCTTAAAGTAAGCTCCAAGAGCATACATAGTATTCCAAACTAGATACATGCCTTAAGAATATGAAGTTCAAAAATGGAAATGTGGATATCATAATTTCCTTCAGTGAAAATCAGTGGTGCTAGGAGTGTGACACTGACTATGATAGAACTTCTTGTGACAATTGCAGAAGTTGTTGAACCGGTTGCAATGGTATTCTTGCATGTTGCTGCTGGATCTACCACTTTGCTGCAACTGAATTTGTGATATTAAAGGTTTTGTTTGGTGCAGGAGATGGTATATATAAGCTGGTATCTAGGTTCCTTGCATCAAGTCTTAAAAGTTCAACATGAATAATAAGTTGGTACTCTCACTCTAAGCCATACAAGTTTATAGAATAATCAAATATTGTGGTGTTAAACGAAGGACTTCTAAGTCCTCAATAAAGAGTGTTAGTGATGTAAGTTGGGCTTCCTCCGTGTGTAAATTGACAAATGTGTACAAAAAAAATAGCACTTGACTACTTTTTCATTTTTTTTTTCTTTTTCTTTTTGGAATGAGAATAAAAAAAAGTACATTGCATAGATGTTAATCATTGCATATACATTCTTATTTATTGAAAGATAGAGGTTACTAAAGAAACTTGAATTCAAATTAATATAATGGAAAAACACATTGAGTAACCACCATACTCTCTTCTCAAATGGTGACTACATCTCTCTGTCTCTATTTAGTGAGCTTGATATTTACCAACGTAGTTATAATTACAGATCTTAAGTAACCATTGCCTAAATAAATTATTTGACCAAATAAATAAAATTGCCATATCTACTCAAACACTAAGAATATGATATTCGTGAAATTTAATCTGTTTTTATTTTATTTTATTTATTATTGTTATTTTGGTAAGACTCTGGGGACAAAACTATTATCCAATTTCACCTATTAGGTTTATAGCCACGAGTGGACCGGTTTCACCGAAAGCACTCTTTCACAGCTTACTTTAGCTGCACTTGCTTCGTAGGTGACCATTAGCAAAACCCAATAGACAAATCTTCTATCCTATGTTTCTTTTAACAAAAGAGCTCCAATAATACAGTACAGTTGCTTAATTCCTCTTAACAATAAATTGCACCAACCTGCCACACAGGGTAATTTTGTTACTCTTCTTTCCACGCCACTCGCGGCATTAGTCAGCAAATCAAAAGCGTTGAATAGAACTCCTCACAAAAAGTTGCAGCATCCATGTTTTCAAGAAAACCAGTGACAGAATCAGTCGGAAATTCAATTGAGAACATGAAAAGTGTTATGATAGTATCAAAACAACCCTCGTCCATAAAGACCGAGGATTAAATACAGCTGATATAAAATCAGAACCAGCAAAAAATTGAAAATCTGTTCGTCATGAAAACTACCTAAGAACCATATGTTACCAAAAATGATTTACTTTGTTACATTACACAATTAAATTTAGCCCTTCTTTAAATGGGGAAGTGTCACTAAGAATAAAAACAACATATACAGCTCTTGTCTCTCACAATGAAACAGTTCTGTTGCTGAGGGCAACCATCCCCAACAACACAAAACCAAAGCCCAAAAAATAGATAGCACTTTGGCTTGAATCAGTGAATTGACATGGAAGATGTTACAGTTGTTGAAACTAACCAGTTCAACTGCTCCAAGACCTCACTGAAATTGGTAAAATAGATGTTAGATCCCTACTTTTCGCCTTGCATTGAAGGAACGATCATATGTTGTCCCTGTGCCTAAAAGATAACAAGAAACAGATAAGCATCCAACAAAAGGTTGTAATTCCACCATTACTCTCTTGCTCCTTGGTCAAAATTCATCACTAAAGTTCGCTATATGCCACGAAGTCCTAAAATTGATCCCAAAACTCTGTGGACATAAAAATTTACTGTTGACAACCAAATCATTAATTAAACTAAGGGCATTACAGAAAAACAAAAGCCAATGGTAAGTGTATAGTCTTCACTATGTGCAACTATATGTGAAGTTAGACGATGTTACCAATATTCTAAACTACCAATTGCTTCAAAATGTATTGAGCAGTAGACCTAGTGCTAATATGAATTAGTTCTAGAAAAAACCCAAATTAAACAAAATAATAATCCAATCTGATCTCTTCAGATGTCCAACAAGCCTCTCCTTTAGTAATTTCTCTTCATCTAGTTACTGCTAAATCTTGTTCCTTAAGACATAGTTGCTCTCCTCAAACTATTATGTCCACGGATACAACATCAACACAATTTCTCACTAACTTAAGAAACAAAAATCAGATGCTCACTCAAATGTTGCATACCACATCTTCCCTATGGAATTAATATTCATCTTATTGTTTTTGGTATATCAGAAACTTCATCTTATTTGGATCTTAAAACCTTTATCAAACCAATTAAGACAACAAAGAGCAGGATGCAACAAAAAATACCTACATTATCAAACTAGGTAAACAAAACTTTCAGGTGCAAATCGTTAGATATCTAATGGTCAAGAAATGGGTAACCGAAACATTGTAAAAATAAGGTAAGATAAGACTCTGTATATCTTGACCCTTCCCCAAACAAGGAAGAAAGGATATAAAATCCTAAGGCAAGGACTTAGAGATAATCCTTTCCTATACAAAAATAACATCTACATGAGTAACATTGTATTGAACTCTGCAATAAAGATACAAGCTTTAAGAATGTTAAAAACTTAAAGGTCAAAGAAGGAGGGCAAAAATAAGTTTTGACCATTATAGGCTCCTCCCACAGAGTGACACTGTGATGTAATCTAAGACCTCCAATATTCAACTTCATCTAAAGACTTGGCAACTTGCTCATTAGACCAGGCCTAGATAACTGAAAATTAATAATTAAACCTTCAGCAATTAAACAGTGAGACTGATGACTCTTTGATATTGCCAATGTGTGTAGACAAACAAATCTGATCAAGCCCATGTCTTCTCCTCTAGGGATAAGTCTCCGCGAGAGATTTACCATGAATATACAGAGTGGAAAATATTGTTCTAAAAACACCTATCAAATTGATGCTAACTGCTAACATAATAGTGATCAAAACAAAGCTGCAAAAGCGAGCCCATTGGGAATAAGGCCTACACCTCTCAAAAATTTCCCCATTGTGACAGCTTTCTGTTACAAGAATCTAATTTGACACCTAATATTGAAAGCAAAAGCACATGAATAGATGAGATAGCCCTATAGACAAGGACAATTCAACGCAATGAAGTTCCCCAGTGCACCAGACTCTCACACTATAAGGTCAAGGGAAGGGTCAAAGTATGCAGCCTTAGCTTTGTTTTTACAAAGAAGTTATTTCTACAACTCGAACCTTACCATGACACCAGGACTTGCCATTCTGAAAGTATAAGTGATAGTTATCTAATAATTCTCTTCCTCATTTGCTAAAAAAACCAACTCTATTGTCCACATCAATTCAGTAGAACAGAAAATCAGAGAGAGAGAGAGAGAGAGTAATACATGAGGACTTGTATAGTTCAATGGCCCCTGAAGAGCAGACTGTCTCATTTGTTCACCATGAATGCAAGAAGAAAAGAGTAAAGTAAGCCAATGAATAAAAACTAATTTTAAGAGGAAGTGACACCACCAGTATCATGAAAAGGTTAACATCTAAAACAAGATTCTAAAGCAGGTTTCTACAAAACCCACCTGTACATTCTGGCCAGGCAGATTTCCAACTGTATCCCTTTTAGCTGATCCATCTCCAGCCCGAGCAGATCCCTTGGTGTCACCCTGAAAATGTAAACCATGTAACTCATGACTCAAGCATATGTGCTAAAATATTGCTTGAATGATGAAAAAACTATTTTGTCAAAGGGAAATGATTTGTTTACCTCCATCTATGACATTCAAGTCACCCAAAGTGACAAGGCCACCAAAAAGATGAGGAACGAAGAAGTTAGATCCCAAATTAACTGGTAAACTAAATTGACATTGATTAAAACAGTGAAAAACAGAGGATCAAAGAGTGAAAGCTAATTACCTCCCTGCACCTAGTAAGATACACCTTAAGAGGATCAATATAGTCCTCAAAGCCTAGTGTCGCCATTGCCCACAACAAATCATCTCCATTGATAGTCTTTCTTTTCTCCTTTTGACACTTATCACTAGCCCTACAAAATGAGAAAACTCAAATCACATATGACAAAGCCCAGATCCAAAAACCCAGGAACTACACCATAACTTCCAAAAAGGCCCAAAGAAAATTAACCCCCATTTCCAAAAACAACAATCACAAACATAAAGTAAGATTCATCATTTAATAAAACAACACCAAAAAAAAAAAAAAAGACAATTTACATTATAAAAGATCCCCAGCCTGATATGTTAACTCAAATATCTTCTCAAGTTTTGCCATTTAAACCACTTGCAGACCCATAACCTAAGCCAAGTCTCTTGTGATGCAAATGTTATTCTAAAAGGTTCATTTTCTGTCACGCATTCTTTCACTTAAAATAGCTAGAGCCATGGGCATCCCATCATGCATGTTGTCAATCTATATTATTGCTGTAATCTTTCTTGTGTTGAGGACCAAAAAACCAACTGCAACTGTCTATTAATGCTTCACCCAATTAGGCTCAATGTTGTTCTAATATCAAATAACCACTAATCACCTAAGTAACGTTATTGAAAAGGCACGGTAAGCCTTTATTGGGAAGCCAACATGGATGACCTCCTCATCCCAATCATCCTTTATCATGAAGAATGATTTTCCATCTCACAAAAAAAGAATACATCAAAGCAATGAAACTATGTCCATTACCCTTGCTTTGTATGTTTACCAGGTACTTATTTCTAGCCTTTTCTGCATTTTTTTTTCCCCTTTTTTGATATATAATTCTTGTTTTTTTATATGAACTTAATAATTCTACTTTTCTTCTTTTGTTCCTCTATTTCTAATATTCAATAGCTAATTTAATATATTCCTCTATTTCTAATATCAATATGACTAATGTTCTCCTTCTCAGGTTCCTAATTTAGTGACATGATAAAGACCAGAGAATGGTTTTCAAATGTCAAAACGTTTGGTGACTTACTCGCTGGTGATAAAGCTTATAAACTCAGAGACACATTCCTGGACAGTATCCTTAGCATCTTTAGCAATTTTTCCATTGGCAGGCAATGCCTTCTTCATGATCCTGCTTATATTGGCAATTGGCAGGTACCTGTCCTGCTCCCTTGCCCCCGATTGTGGGCTGTGCTCACCACCACTGTCATGGCTTCCTCCAGCCGGACTTCCAGCATTATCTGCCATCTCACAGAATACCCTACATCGCACATATTATTCTCGTTAATTTGAAATTTGAAGAAATTGAAGCTTCCCAAGGATACAACTTTTCTTCAAATTCAGAGCAAAAGACATCTAACCCGCGCGTCAGACAACACACACACTCACACATATACACACATGTACAATAAAGAATCACATTCTTCAGTATGCTCAAACAAGTATATATGCATATGTATTGGAGACACATGGATGAAAAAGATAACACTTTCGCGTTGTTTTCAAACAAGATGCATTCTAATCCGATCAAACTAAACCAGACTATAGCACACGTACACAACATGCAATAATGCCAACGTCTACACAATCTCCTCTTCTTGTACGCAGGCAGATATTCACAAAAAAAAATTTAAGAGTCTACAATGATAATAACCTAGCAGAAATTCGAGGAAAATAAAATGTATCTGTACTTGTGCATCGAAATACCTTGAAGAAAGGAAAAAATTAAAAAAAAAGGAAGAAGAAGAAGAAAGAAAAGCAGAGAAATTCATGAAACCCTAGGTTCCACCATGTAGGTGGATACAAAGAGAAAGAGAGAGAGAGTGTGAAGCTTATACCTTTGTAGAGTGAGAGAGTGAAAGGGAGAGAAACACAGAACGAGAGAAAAGAAGAGGCGATTTTGTATTTGGCGCCCAGAATCAGAGAGATAGAGAGAGAGAGAGAGAGAGAGAGAGAGAGAGTGAAATTGATTTATTGAGGAAGAGGGGGGCGATCTGACGATGGGGAAGCGGGGAGTTCGGAAGAGGCGAGTGAGAGGAAGAGGTGGGAATTGTGACTGGTCGGAATTTCTTTCTGATTGGACTTTTATTCTCATTTTTATTTTCTCTATCTTTTACATTGAGAGCGCAATTGAACTGTTTGGTATACAACACAATTATTTTATTTATTTTCATCAAATCTTATTTTATTTGATTTAAATAAAATTTTAATCTGTAAAAGGTATTTTTATAAAAAATTTTAAATTATCGGTCAAAGTGATTAATTTGTGTAAACTAAGGTAAATAATTAAATTAAATAAAAATTATTCTGTTAAAAAAATTATTTAAAAGTAAATTAGGCCTTAAAAATTTTTCGATTCTATATTCTTAGTCATGCTTTCACCGCGTTTCCTCTTTACCTTCTACCGGTCTTAAGAATAATACAGGTATGATATAATATAGACGTCATTATATATTTATTTTAAAAAAATTAAGACACATATATAATTTTTAAATATATATTAAATAATATATATGTGTGTGTGTGGGTGTGTGTGTGCAATTTAATTATTTTTAATAATATTAATATTTTAAAATTTATAATTTATAATAATTATTATAATATTTTAAGTTATTATTAATATTTTGTTAAGAATTTTAATATATATATATATATATATATATCCATATCCATCATAATATTTAAAAAAGTATAACCTAAAGCATCTAATATAATTGATAAAATACAAAATATTTATCTTTCATTATAATATTGTTTGTTATTTTTATTAACAAAATTTTTATGTATATTCTTGTAAGAATTTTAAAATTTATTATATTTGTTTAATATGTGTATGACATATTGATATTTAACTTTTATATATATATATATATATATTAAAAATCTTCAACACATAAATTAAAACTATTCGATACATATATTCAAATTTCTTTTACTTTGATGCTTTTATTAGACATATTTTGAAATATTTATATATATCAAATATTCAATACATATATATAATACACACATATATCCTTCTAAAATTGTCCATTCTACACGGTTTCAATCCCAATTCGCTGCTTACATAGTTATTATTAATTAAAAAAATATAAAAGTGCATAAGCATTATTATATACACTTTTGCCAATCAAAAAGAATTTTTTTTTTTTACAACAACTTTATATTATTGTTCTTCTTAAAAGCTTCCAAGTTAAGAAAATTCTTCAATAGACTCGCTTACAACCAATAATAAACCACAACAATATAGTATAAGTGCAAGTTTTCAATAATAGAGATACTATACACAATTTAATCAAATAACCAATGGGTGAAATATGAGATGTTCATTCAATTGTAAAATCAGGCAGATGAAATAAGCTTAAAAAAGTTATAGGGCCTAGTTCCTCACAACAAACCCATAGCATCTCAACAATTTAAGGAATGATTGTAATCCATTTGGATTTTTCAAAATATGATGATATCAATAATCTCATTTTTTGGATTAATTGAGACATTTAATTCTTTGATTTCCATAAAACATTTGTTAATGAAACAATTTCATTAGCAATTGATTACTTGGAAAGCTAGGTGCATCTTTGGTATTAAGTATTTGACAGAACTCGAGTGTAACTTACATAATAAGAATTTAAGAGAAAACCTAACAATTATTATGGTTTAACTTTATTTAATATCATTTATAATGAACTCATCAAGCTTACTTAAGAAGGATTAGCCTATAAGCATCAGTCTCAATTTGATTATCTCTTAGCTAAAGTTAAGACATTATTATAGGCATAACAAATTAGTTATTTCGTTAATGGTATTAAGAAGTCACTTTGAGTTGTGTAAGTAACCAATCTAAATACTTTTCCTCGTATAGCAAGTCTTATTAAACTCTTTAAATCAAAATAACAAAAAAAAAATCAATACAACATAAATCAAAGTCTACCAAAAAAAACACCTCAACCTAAATACAAATTAAAAGAATTAACATTTTACCACTTAAAAGACTAAATCTTAAAGAAATTGAAAAATGGAAATGCTATAATTTATGCTATAATTATGATAAAAGCTACACTACTTAAGCATCATTGCAACTATCTATTCTTAATTAATTACCAAGAAAAGGGAGATGTCATTGGAAAAGAAAGAGTTAAAAAACCTAAGATGGGTGGACAAGGTAGGCTTTAAGGAGGAAGGACATTTTATGTTTCATTTAATCAAAGTCAACAAATCTAAAGTTATCTTTAAGAGTTATAGTAATGCATTATACATATATATATATATTAAACTACATTGAAAATTTTATTAATATTTATTTTAAAAACAGAAACGATCTAATCGTAGTGACAACTAACTACCATGGGAACAAATTAGTTATTTATTGTACAAATAATAATTAGCTTCCTACATAAATTTAAAGAAAACATTGCATTTCAAAAAATTCTTAGTACTATCATATTTAGCCCCCGTCTAAACTAACCTGAAAGGTAAAACTATTTACAATTTATACAATACCAATAACTACACCCAAATCAACTAATATTTCACATTAAATTTATCCACAAAAATGAACATAGCGTGGCTTTGTCAATATTAAATGACAAAAGCCTTTATCTTTAGAGGTCCTACAAATGTTCATAGTCAAGTAAAGAATAACTCTAATTTGGTAATTGCTAACTTGGCAAAGGCATCCGCAAGAACATTACATTGATGTGGTTGATAAGTAAATGAAATATTTTATTGATTTAATTGCTTTATATAACATAAAACTATAATCAAAAGCTAAGGAACACTACCTGTACTCATCAACCATAAGATTATAATGAGTAAGTCACTTTTAAGAATCAACAATACCTTTATCGTTTGTGACCACTATACCTAAACATTGACAACTTATCTAATAGCCAATAACTAAGTTGTATTAATGAAGGTAGCAACAATAGGTATAAAAAAGATGCAAAGGATCTTTTTATTAGAACCATTTAACACCCCTTCAACCCTGTAAGCCCTAATATGCTAATAATAAAGACGTTTGTATTGAATTTAAAATAGCTAATTGATGGTGGAGTCTAATTCTTTATGATATCCCATAAGCACAAATACTTAGGAGGAGCATTATGTGCAATGACAATCTTTAAATCATTTTGGGTACAGTATGTCTAAGGCCATTTGGCCTTACACCACCATAACATCCATACTTAAATATGATCACCAATTTGATCCACCATAAAGGGCTTGCCTTAAAATATAAGAGTGTTCCTACCTAACCAAATGGACCAAATAATTGCAAAGAACTCCATAATCCATATATCAGAAGATGTGTAACAATCATTAAAGCTTGACTAAAGATCTTATAATAAAGCAATTAATGCCAAAGGTGCTGAATAAGGATCTCACCAATTGAGACATAAGCATTATACTTGCCAAACTAGTGCACAATATAGAAATAGGTGAATGACTGATTTATCAATTGAAGAATACAAGGAACATGAGGCATAAAGTGGTTGATTTTTATGTTTTTCTATCTCTTAGACATTATGGTGACTGTTTATAGTTCTTTACTACTTATTTTTAGTTTTTAGATTATATAAATTTAATTCAAGGACAAAGGGGAATGATTGATTTTTCCATTAAAATTACAATAAAACTTTTCCAAGTTAAGAAAATTTTAGTAGGATCCTAATTAAAGCTTCCCAACAACCAACAATAGGCCATAATGTATGCTCCTTCTCTCTCTCCCTCTATCCCTCTCTCTTTTTAAGCAAGAATTGAACTCTAAATGATTGTTTTTTTTCATAGTTTCTTTTTTTACAATTTCTTTTCTCGTAGTGACAATACACAAATATAATCTAAAGAACTCTAGTTAAATCTTAATTTTTCCTAACAATCAAAATTTCCAAATTTTAAACATTTTTTACTGTTTTACTCTCTTTCTCCTTCCTCTTTTTCTTTGTCTTTATTATAAACAAGGTAAAACACCAAGATTCCTTAAGAATGAATCAAAAGATTTTTTTTACTAGTTAATTCTTTATGTTCTTTTGAAGGAGAAATATCCTACATATAAAAAAGTAAATTAAAATTGAATATTTTGTTTTTTAGATAATTGCCAAACTAATCAAAGTTAAATGATTTCAAAAAAATCAAAATTAAATTGCAATTCGATTTCTCATATTATAAATTTTATTTTTTAAAATACTTTTTAATTTTTAAATTTTAATTTTTTTATATCAATCTAGCAAATTTTATTATCTCAAATGTCAAATGTAAGTGAATTAATGATTTTTATCATGAAAAAATGCTAACGGACGAAGGATTTAGACACACCCAAAAAGGAATGATGTTAATATGATGCATGGATCCCACACATTAAATTATTAAAATTTAAATTTTTTAACAAAAATATAAAATGTATAATAAATATGAAAGAATAGGGGATAAATTATATAATTTATTTTTATTTTTATTAATCAATTTTAGTTTGTCACAACAAAATCATTCAACTTTAATTTCATTTCAATTTTATCACTTTGTTACGTTATTAAAGGAAAATTGATAAAATATATTTGCCCAAAATATAATTTTATGCAATTAAATTTATTATATTTACATTTATTTGATTAATATCTATTTATATTAATTTATTTAAATCTTTCCAAATTACCGAATGAAATGCTGATAACGACAATTAAAAGAATAAAAAATTTTAATTTCACACAAGTATAACTTTACCTTATAAATCTTCAAATTTTGAAAAATTAAAAAAACATACACAATTTTTTAAAATTTTTTTATATAATTTGAAGTAATATAAATAACTTTAATATATGAATATGTTCATTAATTAAATGTCAATGTAATAGATTTAATTGTATAAAATATATTTTTAGTACATATATTTTACAATTTTTAATTTAATAAAATTATAAAATAAGTAAATTAAAATAAAATTGAAAAAGTGTTCTAATTTATGGTAGGAGAGATTGAAGTTACTTCTAAAAATCGAAAACTATACTATCTCTTATTAAAAGAAAGAATAACTTTTTTATTTTAATATTGTTGAATTTAAAAGAATTTAGAGTTTGGTCATATTTGAGGTTGCAGTTATAGTTGATAAGAAACGTCCCAACACAGACAAAAGGTACAGAGTTTACCGGCTTCTTCATAGGCTGAAGCTTCTCAAGACGGGTTCACCTGACCATACCGAATTAAGTAAGTTTAATTTGAACTTGTCAAAATTCTATACTTTGCTAGTTTGTAACCTTCCTCATAATAAAACTAAAAATTGTTATTTCAATTTTTAAACTAAGTGCCCAAAATTTCATTATTTTCTTGGTTGGGTAGAAATCAATCAGCCAGCACATAATTTTGTTTTAAGAAAATTATTATTTTGGAGATTTGCCTCTTACCGATCATGTGGAAAACATTTTTTAACATTAATTCCGGCGGCTTGATAGACAACACAATCACTCAGATCGCGATTTGAGTTGGATTTACATGAAACAACGCATCAATGACCATGAGAATTCAGTTTAAAGAGTTCATCGAAAAAATATTTTTATCACAAAACAGCTTTCTTAAAGCCAACTCTTGACGCATTTCTACTTTCAATATTCGTAAGATTCCAATATTCAGTTCTTTAGTTTCTTTCCTTTTGCGATGCTTGAGCTCGATTTTGAGTTTAATGGGTCTAGGTCTCTGAATATTGAAACGATGTCGCTGGAGATGGAGCAGTGGTGGCTCTGATTGTTGCCGGGGGGATGTTCCGGATTGTACAATACTAATAAAGTCACTGCGTTTTTATTTTGTTTCCTTTGCCCGAATGTTCAAAAAAAAAAAAAAAAAACAAAACAAAAGGGAAAAAGGAAAAAGAAAAATTGTATTCAATTGCTCATCTCCTTGTTGAGTGAAAGTGGTTTGGTGCCATGGATGGTGCGGTGCCCAAGAGCTTAATCTGCAAAATTCAATCACACAAAGTACGCTTCCAAGCTTGCCTTCTCCAAAATCTCCCTCTATTAGAAAAAGCCAGAGACAAGAAAAAAGAGATTAAAGAACGAAACCCAAAAACAATACTTCATTTTTAGGTTCGGCTGCCCCTCCCAGGTGAAATGACTCATTTAAGGAAAAAAAAAAACACAGAGAGAGAGAGAGAGAGAGAGAGAGAGAGAGAGAGAGAGGATGGCACAA
>CM038602.1:7417422-7429353 GCA_021533255.1 Ceriops tagal
TCTCTCTCTCTCTCTCTCTCTCTCTCTCTCTTTTCACTCGGCCGTTCTTTGTTCTATTTTTCTTTTTGGCTGTTTAGGTTTGTTTTGCTCTTTTGTATCGTTTTGCCGTTGCCCCTTTTTGCCGTTCGTTTTCTCTCTCTTTGGTTGTATATTTTCACTATGCCGTGTTAGTGTTCTACCGTGCTGGTTTTGCCGTGCTGCTCTTCTTTTTCCAGCCGTTGGTGTTTTGTTCTTTG
This sequence comes from Ceriops tagal, assembly GCA_021533255.1. Classification (NCBI taxonomy): domain Eukaryota; kingdom Viridiplantae; phylum Streptophyta; class Magnoliopsida; order Malpighiales; family Rhizophoraceae; genus Ceriops; species Ceriops tagal. Next base: position 7,417,659 of record CM038602.1, read on the forward strand.
GTTTTCTCTCTCTTGTGTTTTGCTGTGTGTTCAATTGTGTTGGTCTTGCCCTAATTTTGTCTTCCAAAGTCTTTATATACTCTTTTCCATTAAACCCTAATAGGGCTTACGTGGCGGATTTACGTTCTTGCCCCTTCAGGGCTTACGTGGCAGATTTACGTTCTTGCCCCTCATGTAGCTTTACTTTATTGCCCTTCCATGTAGATTTACTTTCTTGCCCTTCCATATGACTTTACTTTTTTGCACACTTAAACCTAGTTGACAACAATTACAACCCATACAAGGTTGTGGGAACAACAACTATCCAAATAAAATGCACCACTTGATGTTGACCTTCTGCCATCACAATTTCCAACTTAATCAACATTTGTATACCCATGTAAATTAAGTTGTCCATTTTTACCATAAAGTAACCCATAATTTATTGTGCCTTAATATATCTCAGGATTTTTTTAGTAGCCACGAAGTGAGATTCATTTGGCTTACTTTGAAATCTAGCACAAAGTGTTACAACAAAAACAAGATCAGGCCTTGATGTTATCAAATACAATAAACTTCCAATCAACTTTTTGTATTCCTTCTAATAAACCAATTTTCTTTCTTTATTTTTGCTCAACTTTGTTCTAATAGCAATAGGAGTGTTACTTCTGTAGAGTTCTTCATCCCAAACCATTTTAATAGCTTACAAGCATATTTTTCTTAGGAGAGATAAATTCTAACCTTGCTTTGTGAAACTTGTCACCCTAAGAAGAATTTCATTTCACTTAGCCTAGACATCTCAAATTTCTTCTTTATCTGATCAACAAAAGTAATGTAAAGGATCTTTTTTTCAGCAGCAAAAATTATGTCATCAATATAAACCATAATAATTAATTGGCCCTTTTTATCTTCCTTTATGTACAAGTTACTATCTATATTCCCTTTTTTGAATTTCATTTCTTTGAGACATGTATCTAGCTTGGAATATCATGCTCTTAAAGTTTGCTTTAAGCCATATGAAGCCTTTTTTAATTTGCACACACTTAAACTATCATGGTTAAGTATAAAACCATCATATTATTCAATAAATACCTTTTCTTCAAGCTCTCCATTTAGAAATGCTGATTTCATATCCATCTAATAAACTTTGTAATTTCTTTGAGCAATAATGGCCATGAATATTCTAATTACTTCAAGTCTAGCTACAAGAGCAAAGGTCTCTTTAAAATCAACCCTTTCTACTTGCAAGTAGCTTTTGCAGACAAGTTTTGCCTTGTTTCTTACAATCTCACTATTTTCATTAAGCTTATTTCTAAACACCCACTTGGTTCTAATGATATTTTTCCCTTTAGGTCTTGGAACTAAACACTAAGTGTTGTTCTTTTCAATTTCATCAAGCTCTTCATTTATAGCACATACCCATTCCTTGTACTTTAATGCTTTTCCACTCACTTGGGTTTAACTTCGAAGATTAATGAGGTTTGTTCACCACTTTTTAGCCTTTTTCTAGTCTACACAAAATCCTCTTTGCTGCGAATAATGTTTTTAGCATCAACTTCATCTCTAACTCTTTTGTGAGTTTGGTAATGCCTTGATTCATTTTCTTTATCACTTGTAATTTGAGAATCAACATTTTCCTCATGCTGAACAACCTTTGATTTATCACTTTTAGATTCCTTTTCATTGTCATACATAACATCTTTAGTTTCTTTATGCTATGATTGCATTGTGGAACCATCTTCAATTACTTTAACATCAAAGCTATCTACAGTTTTTTGCAACCTTTTGTTATAACATCTGAAGCCTCTTCCATTTGGTACATAGTCCGAGAATATGCCTTCATCAGCCTTTTTATCAAAATTTTCAAAGTTCTTACCTTTAATTTTGATAAGGTATGGGCTTCTAAATACTTTAAAATGTTTTACATTTGGCTTCTTTTCATTTTACAGCTCATAGAGTCTTTTCTCTGTATATGGTCTTATTAAGCATCTATTTTGAATTTGCGTGGCAATAGTGATAGCCTCTCTCCAGTAGCCATATAAGGTACTATGCTCAACCAATATGGTCCTTGCCATTTCCACTAGGCTTTTATTCTTTCTTTTAGCCACTCCATTTTGTTGGGGTATGTAGGGACTAGCATATTCACACTTTACTCCATGCTTCTCGAAATAATTTTCAAATTCATTGCAAGTGTATTTTATCCCATTATTTATCCTGAATTTTTTAATTTTTCTCCCTAATTGATTTTCAGCTAGCCTTTTGTAGCTCTTGAAATTATTGAGAGCATTTGATTTATGTTTCAAAAACATAATACAAGTCATTCTTGTAAAATCATCAATAAAAGAAATAAAGTTTGATGAGGACCGTTGTAGGTCTCACACTAAGAGGGGGGTGAATCAATGTGAACTATCTTTTTTAACAAATCGATTTGGATTTAACGTCTGTGGTTTGTTAGAACCGATGATCCAATTTTTAATTTTCTCCTTTATGTAAGTGTGACCGTATGAATAAAAATTAATGTGCAAGCACCCAACAATACACGACAATTTTTACATGGTTCACTCACAATGTGTGAGCTATGTCCACGGTGTGATAGGATCACTCTTAAATCACACAATCTACTTTTGTTATCAAGGGATACAGTTATGGTGTGGAAGGATCACTCCTTAACCGCTTGTGGAAGGACTACTCCTTAACCACTTACAATGATCTCCCGATTACTCCAAGGATATCCCACCCTTTTTTAACATGTTTATCAAGAGTTTGTGATTAAAACCTTTCCTAGAAAACGATCACTCAATGTATACAGACTATTAGAGTAAAATATGAATCTTTTCTTTCCTTTGCTGTTAGTGTTGTTTGACTTGCTGCTGGTGCTGTCGCGATGCTAAAGCTGTCTGTACGTGTTGCCGTTGTTGTCTGTGTGCGCTACTAATGCTGTTTGTACGTGCTGTCGTTGCTGTTCCTGTGCATTGCTCTTATTGTCCACGCGTGGTGCCATTATTGTTTGTGCACACTGCTAATGCTGTCCACATGTGTTGCCGCTCCTGTTTGTGTGCGTTGCTCTTGTTGTCCCCGTGTGGTGCCGCTACTATCTGTATGCACTACAAATGTTGTCCACACATGCTGTTACTGCTATCTGTGCGTATTGCTAATGATATTTGTGCACGTTGTTATTGCTATTCGCATGTGTTGCTGCTGCTATTTGCATGTACTCCGTACATATTGCTCCTACTGTTCGCATGCACAGTTGTTGCTATCCACTTGCACTACTACTATTATCTACATGCACTTAGCACGCGTTGCTCTTGTTGCTACTTACTGCACGTGTTGTTCCAGCTGTTCGCTTGCACTTTTGCTTATGTCTGCATGAATTGCTATTGTACACACGGGTTGTTCCTATTATTTGAGCTCATTGCTGCTGTCTGCTTGCACTGTTGTTGTTATTTGAGAGTGCTGTAGTTGTCTTCTCGCACCGCTACAGCTATCCCCGTGCGCTGCAGCTGTCTTTTTGCATCGTTGCAGCTATCCCCGTGCATTGCAGTTGTCTTCTTGCACCGTTGCTGCTCTCTCCACGCGTTGCAGCTGTTTTCTCACGTTGTTGCTGCTATCCTTATGCATTACTGTCGTTTATTGGTGTACCACCTGTTGCTACACATTAGTTGCTGGTTTAGGACCCTTGTGCTACTGCTCCACCTCCTGCTGGACTCATATGCTGCTTTTGCCGACTTGTTTGTTTTCCTTGGTTGCTTTGTTGGTTTGCTAGTACGACTGCTGCCTTGGTGATATTTGCTGGTGCGGCTGCTACCTTGGTGGTGTTTGCTAGTACAAGTATATCCTTCTAGATGTGCTGTTGGTGTAAAGAAGCCTTTGGACATGCTACTGCTGGTGGGAAGCCTCCTGGATGTGTTGTTGCTGCTGGTATACCCTCTTGGACGTATAGGAACATGCTACTAGTGTTGGTATACCCTCTTGGACATGCAGGGACATGATGTTGTTGCTGGTATACCCTCTTGGATGTGTAGGGACGTGTTGTTGCTACTGGTGTACCCTTCTAGACCTACTGTTGCTGCTAGGAGGTCTCTTTGATGTGCTGCTGCTGCAAGAAAGCCTCCTGAACATGCTGTTGCTCTCTTTTTGGTTGGCTGCTTTACCTTCTTTCCTTGGTGGCTGCTGTACTTTCTTTGGCCGGCTGCCCCTTTCTTTCTTTCTTCCTCTCCTTAGCCAATTGCGTTGCCTTCTTTCCGTGGTGGTTGCTGAACTTTCCTTGGCCAGCTGCCTTGCCTTCTTTCCTTAGTGGCTGTTTCACTTTCCTTGGACGGCTAACCCCTACTTTCTTTCTATCTTTCTTGGCTGATTGTACCTTGCATGGTGTTGCCTCCTTTTTGCCGTTCACCTCCCTTTTTCACTAGGTTTGTCACTCAACTCTCTCCTTTTCGTTCACTCAATTTTCTGCAACCCTTAGTTTTCTTTTTGCAAGACACCCAAGGGTATTTATAGAGCCTTAGGATTAAGGCTACACGATCATTAATGGTCATCGTTAATTCCCACATGTTGCCTTACAATCAATGACCAAATTTGATTCCTAAAATTTAGGGTCAACGGTTAACGATCAATCTTGACCCCTAAAATTTAGGGTCACAGTCAATGTTGACTCCTCAATGCTAGTTTTGACCTGTCATCACTGGTTTCTCCTAATGACCTCACTACATCTCAATGGTATTTATAATATCAAATTAATACATATAATCGTGTGAGATGATGTTGACAACAAATCCAACATTAGCCATCAAAGATGGGCTCAATAATCTCCCCCTTTGGATATGTGGCAACACATTAAATCTAACGATGCACAACATCCCCTGCACATATTCATTCATAGCTCCCTCTGAGCGATGCATTTCCTTTAACCTGGTTTAACTCCCCTTTTCTGCTTCTCCCCCTTGACATGTTCTCCCCCTTTATCCATTAAGCTACTCCTTTTTTTTTATCAATACATACTTTCTCTGAATTTATGCAAAATACTCCCACTTTGACAACAAATCCAAAGAAAAATAAAAGAGGAAAGGGGTGAGGGGTTAGAGAATACCTCAGCCTCTAGGCTATGGCTGAATGCTTAAGTTCAGCCTCTTTTGTCCAAGATGTCATAATCTTCCATGCCACAACAAATTCTCATCTTTAGTACTTATGTAGCATGTGTTTTTGCTTTTGGAAACTTGGTATAAGTTTCCATTTGTTCTTTCACCCTTAGTAAGAACAATACCATCTCTTAATCTCTTTATTATGTAGCCATTCTTGTTAAAAGTAACTTTATATCCATCATCACACAACTAGCTAACACTAATAAGATTGTGTTTTAAACCTTCAACATAAAGTACTTTCTTTGATTTCAACTTTTCTGCACCAATTTCAGCCGCATTGATACCTTGAATCTTTAAGGCACCATCATTGCCAAATCTGATAGACCTTCCATCATATTTTGCTACTCCCTTCAACATCTTAAAGTATCTTGTCATATGTAAAGAGCAAATACTATCTAGGATCTATAACTTTTCTTTCTTGGAAGATTTTAAGGCTACTTCCACAACCATAGACTTTTCTCTTCCTTTTCTTTTTCTTAGGCCGAATGTGGGAGCATGTGTAGGTGTTCTCTTTTGCACTCCTTGATTGGGCAGCAATGGTTGGTGTGTTCTCTTTTGCACTCCTTGATTGGGCAGCAATGGTTGGCATGTTCTCCTTTGCATTCTTTGACCAGGCAACAATGGTTGGCATGTTCTCCTTTGCAATGTTTAATTGGGCAGTAATGTCAAGCAATCCTCAACAATGTGTCCAACCCTTTCATATCTTCCACAAATCTCTCTCAACACATTAAACCTATTTCTCAGTGGAATATGACTTCTTTCCACCTGAGACTGTCTCCTATCTTGATAGAGTCTCCCCCTAGACTCTTGCCTCACACTCCTCTTCATTATAGGCTAAGTATACCAACAAGCATTAGCCTTGTGCCCATATTTACCATAGCTTTAGGAAAAACTTACAAACCTGGATTTACTTCTTTTACCAAGTTCATGTTTTTTTTCTTTAACAACTGGTGTGGCAGCCTTCTCACAATCTTTGACAACCTGTCTTTTTTGGATAGGAGTCCTCACCATGTCTTTCCTAACCCATTTTAACTTGGGTTGGTCTCTCTTTTCCATCACATCATTGTGCTTGCTTTTGGATACAAACACAATTTTCTTCTTTTCTTTTACCTTCTCACTTGGCGTTTCAATGTAGCCAAGTCCTTTCTTCCTTATGGAATGAGGTTTTTGATTGCTTAGACACTCATTCAACTTTCTGGTAGCATCCTTCTTGATGGCATTTGCTGTTGATGACTTTCCTTTCACTTTCATAGCTTGCATAAAGCTTTCTTCATGCTTCTTTAACTTGGATTTGGTCTTATGGAGCTTGGCTTGCAAAATCAACACCTTTTGCTCTTGTGCAATCACCTTAGTGCCAAGATCTTCGTGTATCTTTCCTTGCTCTACCTCAAGTACAATTAGCTCCTTAATCTTCTTTAAGAACTCATTTTCTTTTGCTTCAAACTCCTTTTCTTTCACTTGGAGATTAGATTTATCAACAGCAGAATTTTCATACAGCTTCTTGAGATGTTTTACCTTTTTTTCCAGCTTGTTATTTTTGTGCAAACAAGCTCTCAATCCCTTTTTAAGTTGTTGCACTAGCTCATCCCCATCCTCTTCTTCTGATTCCTCATCATTTGAAGAGTCTTGATCACTATTTGCTTGAACGATCAGCACATCCTTTGTAGCCTCATCATCAAAATCATCATCAACTTCTTCTTCAGAATCCTTTTCATCTAGCTTGCTTAGAGAATTCCTTCTCTTGGATTTGAAGAATTTCTATTTTCCTTTGGCAACTAAATTTCTAGCTTTAAAGTAGCTGATTGTTTTGTCCTCCTTCTTAGGACCGACTTATCATTATCCTTATTGTTTGCTTATCTTCTCTTTGGGTAGTCCATGACAAAGTGCCTAATTGCTCCATAGCTAAAGCACTTCAAGGGTAGTTTTCCCTTGTACTTCCTTTTTCCTTTCCTCATATTATTGGTGATGTATGTCATGACCTCATCCAATTTAGTATTACCATATTCTTCTCCAAAGTTACTGACAGATTCCTTTTCTTGGTCTTTAATCCTTAACTTCTTCATTGCTTTGAAGGCCAGCTCCTTCTCCATCTTAGATAGCTTTTCTTTCTTCATTAGGGCCATTCTTATTTCATAAGCCATCAATATGCTGTGCAGGTCATCAAAGGGCAGCATATCCAGATCTTTATCTTTTATGGAAGAGACTTTGGCGTTGTAAGCTTTCGACAAGGTTCTCAGTATTTTCCTTAACCATAGTAGCATCATGTATCTCCTCTTCATAGCCTTTGATGGAGCACACAATTTTGTTGACTATTGTGAAGAACGCATCCACAGTTTTATCATTCTGCATCTTTATATCTTCAAATATGCTCTTTTAGATTTGTAGCTTGGTTTCCTTTATGAATATTCTTTAATTTGTCCTAAATTTGCTTAGCTGTGATGCACCTCATCACCTTGTTGAATTCTTTATTAGATAGGGAGGTATATAAGGCATTTGTTGCCTTTCCATCACACTCTAAGTTCTTCTTATCAGCCGATGCCATAAGATTACCTTCAGCAACAAGGATGAAGCCATTAACAACAAACTCAAACACACTTGATAAGGATCGTTGTAGGTTTTATACTGAAAGGGGGGGTAAATCAGTGTGAGCTATCTCTTTTTAACAAATCGATCTGGATTTAACCTCTGTGGCTTGTTAGAATTGACCATTCAATTTTTAATTTTCTCTATTATGTAAGTGTAAGCACCCAAGAACACACAACAACTTTTATGTGGTTCACTCACAATGTGTGAGCTACGTCCATAGTGTGATAGGATCACTCCTAAATCACATAATCCACTCTTGTTATCAAGGGATTCAGTTATGGTGTGGAAGGATCACTCCTTAACTACTTGTGGAAGGACTACTCCTTAACCACTTACAACGATCTCTAAGGGTATCCCACCCTTTTTCAACACGTTTATCAAGAGTTTATGATTAAACCCTTTCTTGGAGAATGATCACTCAATGAATACAAACTGCTAGAGTAGAATATGGATCTTTTCCTTCCTTTGCTATCGATGTTGTTTCACCTGTTGCCGATGCTGCTCATGATGCTAAAACTGTCCGTATGCGTTGTTGTTGTTGTTATCTACACATGTTGTTGCTGCTGTTCATAAGCATTGCTCCTGCTGTCCACACGTGGTGCCACTACTGTCTGTGCACTCTGTTAATGCTGTTTGCACGGGCTGTTGTTGCTGTTCATGCGTATTACTAATGTTGTTCGCATATATTTTGTGAGCGTTGCTCTTACTGTCCGCGCGTGGTGCCGCTACTGTTTGTGCATGCTACTAATGCTATTTGCATGCATTACTGTTGCTGTTCGAGCGCATTACTAATGCTGTCTGCATGCGTTGCTAATGCTATTTGCATGCATTTCACACACACTGCTCTTGTTGTTTGCACACATAGTTGCTATTGAAGTTCCTGACTTCTCCCTAGGATCTACTAATTTGTGATACTGAGAGGGGGGTGAATCAGTGTTGGCCTTACCCTAGTTTTGCCTTCTAAGGTCTTTACCCTAGTTTATACAATTGTGTTGGCGAATTTACGTTTTTGCCCTTGCGCGGCGAATTTATTGTTTTGCCCTTCCATGTGGCTTTTACATTCTTACCCCTCCATGTGGCTTTTACCTTCTTACCCTTCCATGTGGCTTTACTTTCTTGCACACTTAAACCTAGTTGACAACAATTACAACGCATACAAGGCTGTGGGAACAACAACTGTTGTCCAATTGCGCTTGTCTGCACACACTCTACACATGTTGTTCCTGTTGTCTGTACACACTGTAGTTGCTTATTGCATATGTTATTCTAGTTATCTAAGTTTGTTGTTCCTGTTGTTCGTTTGTACTGTTGCTTTTATCCATATACATTGCTGCTATTTATACGCGCTGTTCTTGCTATCCGAGTGCACTGTTACTGCTTGCTCGCATTGTTGCCGCTATTTGCAAGCACTGCAATTGTCTTTTTGCACTGTTGTTGCTATCCCCGTGCAATGTAGTTATCTTCTCGCACCATTGCTATTATCTCTGCATGCTACAACAGTCTTCACGCATTGTTACTGCTCTCTCCACACGCTGCAGCTGTCTTCGTGTATCACTATTGCTCTCCCCACGCGTTGCAGTTGTTTTCTTATGCCACTGCTGCTATCCCTACACATTGCTGCCATTTGTTGGTGCACCACCTGTTATTGCACATTGGTTATGGTTTAAGACCTTTGTGCTGTTGCTCCACCTTCTGCTTGACTCATATATTACTTCTGCCTCCTTCTGGTTTGTCTTCCTTGGCTGCTTTGTTGGCTTGCTGGTGCAGCTACTACCTTGGTGGTGTTTGCTGGTGTGGGTATATCCTCTTGGACGTGCTACTGGTGCAAGGAAGCCTCTGGACGTGCTGCTGCTGCTAGGAAGCCTCTTGGACGTACAGGAACATGTTGCTGGTGCTGGTATACCCTCCTGGACCTGTTGCTGCTGCTGGGAAGTCTCCTAGACGTGCTGCTGCTGTTGGGAAGTCTCTTGGACATGTCGTTACTGCTAGGAAGCCTTCTGGATGTGCTGCTATTGTTGGGAAGTCTCCTAAATGCGCTGCTGCTACTGGAAAGCCTCTTGGACGTGTTGCTGGTGCAAGGAAGCCTCCTAGACGTGTTGTTACTCTCTTTTTGGTGGGTTGCCTTGCCTTCTTTCCTTGGTGGTTATTGCACTCTCCTTGGCTGGCTACTCCTTGCTTTTTTTCTCTTCTTTTTGGCTGGTTGCACCTTGTGTGGTGATTGCCTCCTCTTTACTGTTCACCTCCCTTTTTCCCTAGGTTTGCCACTTACCTCTCTCCTTGATGTTCACTTAATTTTCTATAGCCTTTAGTTTTCTTTTTGCAAGACACCTAAGGGTATTTATAGAGCCTTAGGATTAGGGATACACAATCATCAACGGTCATCGTTAATTCCTATATGTTGCTCTACAATCAACGACCGAATTTGATTTCTAAAATTTAAGGTCAACGGTCAATGATCAATCTTGACCCCTAAAATTTAGGGTCATGGTCAATGTTGATTCCTCAATGCAAGGGTTAACCTATCATCATTGGTTTCACTTAATGACCTCACTACATCTCAATGGCATTCGTAATATCAAATCAACACATATAACCGTATGAGATGATGTTGACAATAAATCCAACATTAGCCATCAAAGATGGGCTCAACAAAGTACCTATTACCTTTTGATGATTTTTGTCTCATAGGCCGACAGATATCTAAATGAATGAGCTCCAATGGTTTTTTTATTTGAATTTCCACATTTTTGTAGGTAGCATTCATCATTTTCCCTTTTTGAAAAGTGCTGTAAATGATATTTCTTTCTCTTATCAGCTTGGGTACATCTTTCATAGCTTCATTTTTGGACAATTTATTTAGCCCCTTTTGTCCAAGATGTCCCAATCTCTTATGTTGTAACAAATTCTCATCTTTGGTGCTAATTTAATATGTGTTTTTGCTACTAGAAACTTGGTATAAGTTTTTATTTGTTCTTTCTCCCTCTGTAATAATAACACCATCACTTAATTTTTTTTATTTTGCAGTGCTGAAAGTAACTTTATGCCTATTATCACAAAGTTAGCTAACACTGATTAGATTGTATTTTAGCCCTTCAACATAAAGCACTTTCTTTGATTTCAGCTTTTTTACACCAATTTCAACAACACTAACACCTTTAATCTTTAAGGCACCATCATTGCCAAATGTGATTGACCCTCCATTATATTTTTCTACTTCTTTTAGCACCTTGGAGTCTCCTGTCATGTATGAAGAGTAGCAACTGTCAAGTATCCATGGCTTTCTTTCTTGGAAGCTTTTAAGGATACTTCTACAACCATTACCGTTTCCCTTCCTCTTCTTCTTCTTTGGCCAAATATAAAAGCATATGTAAGTATTCTCTTTTGCATTCTTTTATCTGGTAGCAATGTCAAACATTCCTCAGTAGTATGTCTAACCTTTTCACATCTTCCGCATGTTTCTTCCAATATATCAAATTTGTTTCTTAGTGGAATTTGACCTTTTTTACTTAAGGCTATCTCTTTTCTTGATAGAGTCTCCCCTTAGACTTTTGCCTTACATTCCTCTTTATAATAGGCCTATTACTCTAGCATACAATAGCTTTGTGCCCATATTTACTATAGTACTATCAAAATCTTTCAAATTTGAATTTTCTTCTTTTAACAAGTTCATATTTCCTTATCTTCAGCACCTGTTTGGTAATAATTAGCATTATAATTATTTCTCACACCTTTTACCACCTAATGTTTTGGTGTGACAAACTTCTTTCCGTCTTTGACATCTTGTTTCTTTTGGATAGGAGTTTTTATCACATCTTTCCTAACCTATTTTACCTTGGGTTGGTTTCTTTTCTCTATAACATTAACTTCTTTTAATTTTATCTTTTCTTTATGTTTGCTTTTAGGTACAAACACGATTTTCTTCTTCTCTTTTACCTTTTCATTTGGCTTTTCAATATAGCTAAGTCCTTTCTTCCCCATTGAATGAGGTC
>CM038602.1:7431188-7494955 GCA_021533255.1 Ceriops tagal
CATTTAAGAGAACTCAACAATTTTTTCAGATTTCTTCAAGAAAGGTTAGAGAGTGTTTTTGGTGATCTTCCAAGCGGTAGTGAAGTAGCCTATTCAAATCAAACAGAGGCAACATAAGCTAAAGAAGGGTAGACACAGTAAGTGACACTCTTTGTATTGTGATTGCTTTGTATTTGTAATAGTGAAAGGAGTAGAAGATTAAGACATCCATTGTAATCATAGGGGATACCACACTGGTGTTCTCAAGTATAGTGGATTGTCTCGGTAGAGGAAAAATCCCTACCACCGTGGAGTATGTCATATTGACGGAACCACATAAATCTCTCGTGTCCTTGCTTTGAATTTACATTCTGTGTTTTGAATTGAGTTGTGAACACAGCTAAAGAATCATCAAACCCATAACCTAAAAGAAGACCTAGTCAAGAACAACCGATTCGTCTAATAGGCAAGGTGTTTGAAAGGTAACTTTGGGGACTATTGTGATCAGTAGGTAACAATAGATCTACCTTAGTTGAATATAGGAAAGAGTTCATTTTGGATTAAATTATCAGAGTTTTTTTAAGGGGTGTGATACTGATTTACCCCCCTTCTCAATATCACAGACTAGTAGATCCTACGGTGAAGTTGGGAATTTCAATTGGTATCAAAGCTTGGTTCACCAGTTTGAAACTTAACATCTTGGTGTACTAGTTTGAAGGGTTTCAGAAGTTTTAACTTGTTCAGCATACTGAGAAATGGATGCCAGTACCAGCACTAGTACTACTTACAGCAAAAAGGTTTCAATCTTTAATGGAACCAACCACCATATGTGGAGAGCGAGAATGCAGGTTGTATTAGCAACCATAGGCATGAACGTGGTGAAATCTATACAGGAGGGTTTTAAGCTTCCAAAAGAAGGTAAAGATCCAACCCTAGAGGAATTAACACAGTTTGAGATCAATGGGAAGGCCTCAAATGTCATCATTTCAGCATTGACAGATGCTAAATATGCTAAAGTTATGGACTACAAATCTGCTAAGGAGATATGGGACAGATTGTAGAAGGTCTATGAAGGTGATGGCAAAATGAAAGAGGCCAAGTTTCAAGTTTTTAAGGAGAGATATGAATCCCTCAGAATGCAGAACAATGAGATAGTCTAAGAGTTCTTCACCAGGGTTATTGATGTTGTAAATGACCTTAAAAGTCATGGAAAGAACAAGAAGGACTCATTTATTATGAAGAAAATTCTGAGAATTCTGCTTGAGAGGTTTGCCTCAAAGGTGACAGCTATAGAGGAGAGTAGAGATCTCAATTCTATGTCACTTCATGATCTCCAGTGCAATTTCATTGCATATGAGATGAGAATAAAGTCAACTGAAAGCTCCTTAACATCAAAGCTATCAAAGGAGGCAGCTTTCAAAGCTATGAAACACTTGAAGATAAGAGAAGAGGAAGAATCATCCAGTGAGGATGATGATGATGATGAGGAAGAAAGTGAAGGTGAAGTGTTGGCTTACTTTACAAGGAAATTCAAAAAAGGGTCTAGGAAGAGAAAATGACAATTGTCCATGAGATGTTATCGTTGTGGGCAGACTGGACACTTTGCTTCTCAGTGCAAAGTGAAACTTGATGATGAAGATGAGGATGGTGATGATGAGTAGAATTCAAAATGGAGAAGACCATCATCCAAGTCAAGGAAGTCCAGCAAGAAGACTGCATGCCTTTATGGCATGCAGAAAAGAGGCTCATTCAAGAGATATGTGAGCCAGACAAAAGAAGCCGATGAGGAGGAAGATGTAGTCTTATCATATGAGCATGCCTTTATGGCATCAGCTTAATGTGGTAGTTTAACCTTTGAAGAGGAAGAGGAGATTGATGAAGAAGAACTAGATCTTGAAGCTGAGTTAGAAGCAGCTTCAAAGGAGATAATCAGAAGGGGCAGAACCATAAGAAGGTTGGAGGCCTATATAAAATAAGTTGAAGTAAAGATTGAGGAAGCAGAAAGTCAAAAGGATGAAATAAGGGCTGAACATATTGATTTGAAGAAGAGATCAAAATATGTGAAGACCTTACTTTAGAGCTTGGCTCAAGGACTTCAACAATTGAAGAAATGGAGATAAAGTTGCTGAGACTTCAACAACAACTCAAAAAGAGTGAAGAGAACTTGCAGAAGCTTGAAATGGTAAGAGAAACAAGCTCTGCAAGAGAAAAGAAGAATGAAGAGAAAGTGCAGCAATCTGAGGTTGTATTGCCTAAAGATAATGAGACTTTGCCACAAAAGTTGAAAGAGAAGGTTAAGTTTCAGAAAGAAAAGACTGATCAGCCAGGAACAGTGAAGGCTGAAAATAAAGAAGATTTGAAGAAGTAACCTAGGGTTGTAAACAAAAATGAAGAAAAGAAAGTTAGCCAGCAAAGGGCTACGACTGAACAAAAGAAGGAGAAAAAGGTGACTGAAATGAAAGCCACACAAGCAAAGAAGCCAGAAACCTTGCCTACACAGCAAGTAGTGAACAAAAGGAAACAAGCTGTGATTAGACCCAAGAAGAGGTAGTTTCAAGGTTACTGTCTTTATTGTGAAGTTTAAGGTCATAAGGCAAGTAAATGCTGGTGGAGATGGCTAGTATATAGGGGGAGACAATACAAAATTCAAAGGAGAACACCTATCGTGAGTTCTTGCACATACTGTAAAAAGCAAGGACACACTGACAAGGTTTGTTGGTGGAAGCCCAAACCAGTGGTTTCAAAGAACAAATTTGTTATATTGGCAGACTTGGAACAATGTGAAAGGTGTGGGCAGGATGGCCATAATGCCAAGAGATGCATGACACATCTCCCTGAGTAAGAGAAGACACTCAATGGCACAGTAAAACCAACTGGTACAGTCAAAGCTGAAAAAAAGGAGAAAGCTATCTTTAAACTAGTTCAAAAGAAGGAATATAGAGTTAAAAGGAAGGAGGCTAATATAGCTACAATTGCATTAAAGGCTTACTACAAGGATGAGCAGTGGATCCTTGATAGTGGATGCACTTCACACATGACAGGAGACAAGAGTAAATTATCAAAGCTGAATAAGTCAAGAGAAGGCAGAGTCAAGTTTGGTAATGATTATTCACTCAACATCAGTGGTTAGGGGTCAGTAAATATTGGAAAAGGAAAGTTGAAAGATGTTTTGCATGTTGAAGGACTCAGATATAATCTAGTATCTGTCAGCCAACTATGCAATGAAGACCATAAAGTGATATTCACAAAAACAGGTTGCCAAGTAAAGAGTAAGAAGGCAATACTGTTGCAGCCGAGAAGAGAATAGCTGGAAATTTATATGTGATTGATGAGGACAAAACAAACAGTTATTTACTTCCAAAAGAAGAAGAAAATCAACTCTGACATAGGAGGCTGGGACACTTAACATAAAAGAACATGAGGAAGTTGACCATTACTCATACAATCGGAGACAACCCAGACCTCAAAAGAGAGAGAGAGTATGTCTGCTCAGCATGCTCTAAAGGAAAATACGTTAGAAAGTAGTACAAGACCAAAGAGTTCAGTTCTGAAGCAGTGCTTGACATTGTACATATTGATTTGTGCAGCCCAATGAGAACAAAAGGGTTGAATGGTGAAAGGTACTTCATCTTGTTTATTGATGATTATTCCATAAGGACCTGCATCATGCACCTCAAACACAAGTTAGAAGTCTTGAAATGCTTCAAGAGATATAGAAGATTGGTTGAAAATGAGAGTGGAAAGAAGATCAAAGTATTGAGGTCAGATCAAGGCACTGAATTCACAAATGAAGTTTTTGAAGATTACCTTGAGAAGCATGGAATTCACTATCAGATGGCAGCAGTAAGAACAACTCAACAGAGCGAGATGGTAGAGAGGAAAAATAGAGCTGTGGTTGAAATGGCAAGAACTCTACTGCCAGAATCCAAGGTTCACAAAACATTTTGGACAGAAGCAACATTTACAGCCGTGCACCTCCTGAATAGAATTTTACTAAGGCCTAATACTGATAAGATTCCATATGAGCTATGGAGTGGGAAGAAGACAATAGCCAAATATCTTAAAATCTTTGGCAGCCCATGTTTTGTGAAGAACAAGGAGCAAAACTTGGGAAAATTCCATGCTAGATCAGATGAAGGCATCTTTGTGGGATACTCAGCAAAGACAAAAAGGTTACAGAGTTTTTCTGCATAAACTGGGAAAAGTGGTCATTTCCAGTGATGTGAGAATAGATGAAAACTGGAAAATAATACATAATGGAGAAGTTGAGGACAGTGAAGAAGATGACTTCAAGATAGATGAAGAATCAGACCAACATGAAGAAAAGGGGAAAAAAGTAAGTTTAGACTCAGAGAAGAGTGAGTTTGAAGATGAAGAAAGAGATTCTCTTACAACTAAGACTGTGCAAGAAAGAAAGACAAAGAAAATTTGGACCAGTGCTTATCAAGGAAATCAGATAATAGATGACCCATCAGCAGGAGTTACAATAAGAAGAAGAATTGTGGGAACTACTGCTTTACTCTCACAAGTTGAACCTAAATCTATTGAAGAGGCTGCACAAGACAAAGCCTGGGTTAAAGCTATCAATGAGGAGCTGGATCAAATCGAGAAGAATGAAACATAGGAGCTGGTTCCAAGACCCACTAACAAGAATGTCATAGGAACAAAATGGGTGTTTAGAAATAAACACAATGAAGAAGGCAAGGTTATGAGGAACAAGGCTAGGTTGGTTTACAAAGGCTACACTCAGATAGAAGGAGTAGATGTTGATGAAACTTTTGCACCAGTAGCAAGGTTGGAAACTATCAAAATGTTCTTAGCTTTGGCAGCACATAAGAGGTATAAAGTTTACCAGATGGATGTAAAATCAGCCTTTCTGAATGGGCTCCTGAAAGAAGAAGTGTATATTAAACAACCCAATGGAGTACAAATTAGTGAGAATGAGACACACATGTATAAGTTGAAGAAAGCCTTGTATGGCCTTAAACAAGCCCCAAGAGCATGGTACAGCAGGCTGGATGCGTATTTGAGAAGGTTAAACTTCAAAAGAGGAACAGTTAATAATAACCTATATGTGTTCAACTCAGAGAAAAGGCCAACTAATAACCATAATATATGTAGATGGCATCATCTTTGGAAAGGATCACTTTGAGCTATGCCAAGAATTTGCACAGAAGATGAGTGAGGAATTTGAGATGTCATTGATTGAAGAAATGACTTACTTTCTTGGATTACAGATAAAACATTGTGAAGAAGGTGTTTTTATTTCTCAGACAAAATATGCCAAAGAGATGCTGAAAAAGTTTGGCATAGAGGATAACAGACCTGTCAGCACTCCTATGACAGTGGGCTGCAAGTTAACAAAAGATCAGGAAGGAAGGAGTACAAGCCCCACAGAATATAAAAAGATGATAGGGAGCCTTTTGTACCTTACAGCATCAAGGCCTGATCTCATGCAAGCTGTGTGCATGGTCAGCAGATTCCAAGCTGATCCTAAGGAATCTCATGTGTTGGCAGTGAAAAGAATCCTAAGATACCTCATAGGAACATTGGAAATGGGTTTGTGGTATCCTGCCATGGATTTTGTAAAACTCCGAGCATACACTAATGCAGATTGGGCAGGAAGTACAGATGATAGAAAATCAATTAGTGGCTGCAGCTTCTACTTGGGTTCAAAGTGTGTTGCATGGTTAAGTAGAAAGCAAAACAGTGTTGCTTTGAGTACAGCTGAGGTTGAGTACATGGCTGCTTATGTAGCATGTACTCAAGTGATATGGATGTAAAGACAATTGGCAGATTTGGGTGTTGAAATGAAGTTACCAGTGAGTGTACTTTGTGATAATCAAAGTGCAATTGATCTCAGCAAGAATCTAGTTCAACATTCAAGGAGCAAGCATATTGACATCCGGTATCACTTTATCAAGGATCAAGTGGGAGAGGGCACGATTCAGTTGGAGTATGTTGGCACTAAAGATCAAATCTCAGATATTCTAACTAAACCTCTGTCCATAGAGCTGTTTGAAAAGCACAGAATGAGTCTGTTTATGCAAATGCCTCCTTAAGCCTGAAGTTCAGGTGAATCCTCCATCTCTACTTTGCGGGTTTTTCAAATTTGTAATTGGTTGGCAAAGGGGGAGAGAAGCAATAGTGCAGGGGGAGCTGTTAAGGAAGGAGGAGTGCATATTTAGGGGGAGTTGTAATCCATCTGCTTCTTGATTATTACTCTAAGAAGATTATGAAGGACTGCTGCATAATGGCTTTTGTTGTGAGTGTTGCCAACAATTACAAAGGGGGAGATTGTTGTTCCCACAGCCTTGTATAGGTTGTAATTGTTGTCAACTAAATTTAAGTATGCAAGCAGAAGTGGCTCATTCAAGCAGTCAAGGGATGAGTTTTCAGTAGAAAGAAAAGGGCAAGAAAAATAAATTAAGAAGGAGGATAATGCTGAATTGTGAATGGAACAGTAATATGAAGCCACATGGAAGGGCAAGAAAGGAAATCCGTCGCAACTACAATAAGCCTTACTAGGGTTTTTATAGAAGGGAGTATATAAACCAAGACTTATCTCTTTTGGAAAAAATCACCCGAAAAATAATGAAACAGAGCAAATCAGAATCAGTGAGACATACCAGAATTGGTGGAACCACCGTAAGAGAGGAAATCAGAGACATGAGACTAGCAAAGCGTGAAACGGGTAAGACTAGACCTGGAAACGTGAGATGGTGAGAGCAGACCAAGACTAGCAAAGCCAAAAATGTGAGATGGTGAAAGGAGACCAGAAACATGCGACGGTGAAAGTAGACCAGAAACGTGCAACGGTGAGAGCAGACCAGAAATATGCGATGGTGAAAAACTGACCAGAAACGTGGGAGACGAGAAAAGGGTGAAACACCGTGAGACTAAGTGAGGCGTGAGACCAGGTGAGACGTGAGACTAGGTGAGGCGTGAGACCAGAAACGGGTGACACCAGAACACACCAAAAGACTAGAATTGGTGAGACTAGAAAAGGGTGAAACGGGTGACACCAGAACACACCGGAAGACCAGAATTGGTGAGACCAGAAAAGGGTGAAACGTGTGACATTAGAACACTTTGTGAGACCCAGAATCGGTGAGACCAGAAAAGGGTGAAACGGTGAGACAGTGAGACGGTGAGACCAGGAGACAGGTGAGACAGTGAGACAGTGAGACCAAGAGTTGGGTGAGACAACCTAAAGAAGAAATTCGATGAAGCATTTAAGAAAACTCCACAAATTTTTTAGATTTCTTAAAGAAAGGTTAGAGAGTGTTTTGGTGATCTACCAAGCGGTAGTGAAGCAGCCTATTCAAATCAAACAGAGGCAACACAAGCTAGAAGAAGGATAGACATAGTAAGTGACACTTTTTGTATTGTGATTGCTTTGTATTTGTAATAGTGAAAGGAGTAAAAGATTAATACATCCATTGTAATCATAGGGGATAACACACTGGTGTTCTCAAGTATAGTGGATTGTCTTGGTAGAGGAAGAATCCCTACCACTGTGGAGCATGTCACATTGACGGAACCACGTAAATCTCTCGTGTCCTTGCTTTGAATTTACATTTTGTGTTTTGAATTGAGTTGTGAGCACAGCTAAAGAATCATCAAACCCATAACCTAAAAGAAGACCTAGTCAAGAACAACCAATTCGTCTAATAGGCAAGGTGTCTAAAAGGTAACTTTGGGGACTATTGTGATCAGTAGGTAACAATATATCTACCTTAGTTTAATCTGGAAAAGAGTTCATTTTGGCTTAAATTATTAGAGTTTTTTTTGAAGGTTGTGATACTGATTCACCCCCCTTCTTAGTATCATAGACTAGTAGATCTTAGGGTGAAGTTGGGAACTTCACTTTCTTACTATAGTAGCATCATTGATTTCCTCTTTATAGCCTCCAATGGAGCATACAATTTGATGAGCCCATCATTGATGACTAATATTGGATTTGTTGTCAACAACATTTCATATACGTGTCTTTGTTGATTTGATGTTATGAGTGCCTTTGAGATGTGTTTGCTACATTTACAAAGTGTTGGCAGTTGAATTATTCAAGGGTTAAAGAAGTCAGTGTTGGTGGAATGTGATGAGAATGAGAAGAGAAAGTAGAGCTGAAATCAGGATGCTGTTAGCCCCACCTTGTGTTGCCAAAAACAACGAGTTGATTCAGATTGTTGGTGGTGTTTTTGGCTATAAAAAAAGCACTAGTTGTTGCTGCTGGCTTTGTGTTTAGCAGTGGCACTACAAGTCACTTACTGGGTATAAGTCAATGTTAACCGTTGACCCTAAATTCTAAGAGTTAATGTTGATCATTGACCCTAAATTCAAGGAATCAATATGAACCATTGATGGTAGGGTAACCCTAAATTCAAGGAATCAATGTTGATCATTGATGATAAGGTAACCCTAAACTCAAGGCATATAAACACCTATGTAGCTGCCAAGAGAGCTCTGAGCATATATAAAAAAAAAAATCTAGTGGCAGAAGAGAGAACAATTGGCAGCGGTAGAAAAGAGAACAACAGACAGCGATAGAAGATAAAACAACATGCAGTGGTAGAAAAGAAAAGAGAGGCAGTAGGAGAAAGAAAAGAGAGAGTAGAACAAAAAGAGAGAGCTGTAAAAATAGAAAGAGAGTAGAGTAGAAGAAAAATAGCCAAGAAAGAGTAGAAGAAAAACTGCTAAAAGAGAGAGTAGGAGAAAAAAAACTGCTAAGAGTGAGTTGCAGAAAACCAAAGAGAGAGTTGTAAAGATTGCAAAAGAGAACAATAGAGAATGCAAGAGAGAGCTATAAACAAATAGAAAAAGAGAGCTGCAGAATGGCAAAACTAGGAGAGAGAAACCCAGTAGAGGCAGGAGAAAAACCTAGTCAAGGTAGAAAGAAACTCGTCAGAGGTAGAGAGAAAGCTATGAAACACGATAGAGAGAGAGAGCAGGGAGCACGACAAAGAGAAAGCTATGAAACACAAAAAGAGAGAGGGCAGAGATCGATAATGAGGAAGAAGAGAATAGTAGAAAGCTTAAGCAAAGATTGACAAAGCTTGAGCAGAAACTAGTAAAGCTTGAACAGAGATCGACAGTAAGGAAGAAAAGAATGACAAAAAGCTTGAGTAGAGACCAGCAGAAAAAGGGTAGAGATTGGCAGTGAGGAAGAGAAAACAACAGAAAGAAAGGAGAAGATCAATTTTCTGCCACAACAGCCTGTGCACATGGAGAGATCTTTTTTAAGGGAGTTTTTATCATAATCTTTTTATATATTTCTTGAAAAAGGGTGGAAAACCCTTGGGGTGATCAGGAGATCATTGTAAGTGGTTAAGGAGTGATCCTTCCACAGTAGTTAAAAAGAGATCCTTCCACTACATCAGCTGTATCCCTTGATTATAAGAATGGATTGTGTGATCTAAGAGTGATCTTATCACACAGTAGATGTAGTTTACACATTGTAGATGAACCATATAAAACTTTTGTGTGTTTTTGGGTGCTTGTGCTTACTTGATATCCATACGGCTATTCTTATGTAAAGAAGTAAGATAAAGATAAATTATAGACTTTAACAAGTTACAGAGGTTTAATCTAGATATATTTGTAAAAAGTAAGCATCTTACACTAATTCACCCCTTCTCCCTCTCAGTGTGAGACCCAAGAAGGACGTTATCAATTGGTATAAGAGCTTTGGGTTCCTCTGTTGATCTATTCTACCTACTTAGATTTGAAATTTTTTTCTACTGTTATAAATCTTTACATTTACTACTGGTTAATATCATAGAGAGTATAAATAGTATTAATAGCAAGAGTATTCCCACATTTAATGGATAATATTATCAATTATGGAAGAATAAAATGCTCTCAAATCTACTGTCACTTAGTCTGAATGTGTTTGAATCTATTGGTAGTAACTTCACTCCTACTGCTAAAGGTGTTGCTATGACACCTATTAATAAGAAGAATTTAGAGTATGATGGAAAGGTTATAAATGCCTTATATGCCTTCTTATCAGACAAAGAATTCACCAAAGTGATGGGGTGCAACACAGCCAAACAAATTTAGGACAAATTGAAGAGTATTTATAAAAGAGACAAGGTTGTGAAGGAAGCCAAGTTATAAATCTGGAGGAGCAGATTTTGAGATATAAAGATGTTGAATGATGAATTGGTGGATGCCTTCTTTATAAGAGTAAACGAAATTATATACTTAATTAGAGGCTATGAAGAAGAGATCAACGATGTTATTATGGTAAGGAAGATACTTAGAACCTTACTAGAAGCTTTTAATGCCAATGTTTCCTCTATAGAAGATAGAGATTTGGATAGGTTGTCCTTAGATAATTTACATAACATGTTGGTGGCTTATGAAATGAGAATTGCTCCAATGAAGAAAGAAAAGAAGCTTAAGTCAAAGAAGGAGTTGACCTTTAAGGTAATGAAGAAATTAAAGTTTAAAGAATAAAAAGAAGAATCCAATAGTAGCTTTGAATTAAAAGTGATAAGGACCTTTTTAGGTCTTACACTAAGAAGGGGAGGGGGTGAATTAGTGTGAGATGCTTGTTTTTTACAAATCTTTCTAGATTAATCTCTGTGACTTGTTAGAGTCAATGATCCAATTTTTTATCTTTCTTCTTTATGTGAAAGTGACCATATGGATATTAATCAAATGCAAACACCCAAGAATACACAACAATTTTTACGTGGTTCACCTACAATGTGTGAGTTACGTCCACGGTGTGATAGGATCACTTCTAAATCACACAATCCACTCTTGTTATCAAGGGATATAGTTTGGTTGTGGAAGGATCACTCCTTAACCACTTGTGGAAGGATCACTTTTTAACCATTTATTGAAGTTCCCGACTTCTCCCTAAGATCTACTAGTATGTGATACTGAGAGGGGGTTGAATCAGTATCACCACAATTCGTAATTCGTAGGTAAGTGAACAACTTCAATCTCTTCTTAAAAGCGAACTCTTTCTCAAACTCGACTAAGGTGGATCTATTGCTACCTACTAATTACAATAGTCCCCAAAGTCACCTTTTAGACACCTTGCCTAATAGACAATACGGATGTTCTTGTTTAGGTCTTCGTTAGGTTATGGGTTGGCTGATACTTTAGCTACATTTACAACTCAATTCAAAACACAAAACGTAAAGCAAATTAAGGACACAAGAGATTTACGTGGTTCCGTCAACGTGATGTACATCCACGGTGGTAGGGACTCTCCCTCTACCGAGACTATCCACTATATTTGTAAATATAGGTTACAATGGATGTCTTTAATTCTCTACTCCTTTCAATATTGCAATTACTAAGCAAGTACAATACAAAGAGTGTCACTTATTGTGTCTACTCTTCTTCTAGCTGGTTTTGCCTTTGTTGAATTGAAAGGCTGCTCCACTGCCGCTTAGAAGTTCACCGCAACACTCTCTAACCTTTCTTGAAGAAGTCGGGAAATACGTTGAGTTCTTTCAATGCTTTGCCGAATTCCTTCTGTAGGTTGTCTCAAACAATTCCTACTTTCACCGTTTTACGGTCTCACCCGTCTCCTTGTCTCACGGCTCACCTTTCCGTTTCTCTCTCTCTTGCTGTCCAGCCAAATTTCTCTCTCTTACCGCCAGATTTCTCTCTTTTCGTCCGTCTTCGATTTTGCCGGTGGTTTCTCTCTCTTCGTTCAGCTGGATCTCTCTCACTGTCCAGTCGGATCTATCTCACCATCTAGTTGGATTAGATTTTGGCCATATTGACTCCTTTGTTCCGGTCGTCTCCTCTTTCTCTCTCTCGACGATTTTTCTTTGTTGCCATCGGTATCTCTCTCTTCTATGGCCATCTGGTTTCTTCTTCCGCTAGTCTACTTTTTTTCATCCTGCCGTCCAGCCCCGTCTAGCCGTAACCGGTTTTCTCTCCCGTTAACCCGTTTCTCTATTTTTCCGACCGTCTGTTTCTCTTTCTACCGTGTTGTCTCCTCGCAGATCGCTGGTGTACCGGTTGTGTGCCGTTCCTCATGGGTTTCTCTCTTTCCCCTAACGATGGCTCCAATTTGGCCATCCTCTGTTCGCTGTTCTTCGTTCAGCCCCTACTTTTGGCAGCTCCTTCTTTCTCTCTCTCGACGCTACTGTTTACGAGGTTACTGTTCGCGACGGCTACTGTTCACGAGGTTACTGTTCACGACGGCTACTGTGTGGCTACGATCTCGTTACTTTTCGACCTCTGTTTTCTATTTGGCCGTCTCCTATTCTGTCGTTTTCTTGCCATCGGTGTGCTTTGGCCGTATGTTATGTTTTTTTGTTTTCTCTAATTGACCATCCACACACATTTTGTATTTTGCCATGTCCCTTCTTGTCTTCTTGGTTGAATGGTTTCTCTTGTGTTTTTTGAACTCACTCTTTGTGTTTATGCCGTTCACCCTCTCTTCTTGCCGTGTATGCAATTGTGTTGGCCTTGCTCGATTTTTATCTTCCAAGGTCTTTATATATCTCTTCCATGAAACCCTAATAGGGCTTACGTGGTGGATTTACGTTCTTGCCCTAATGCGGATTTACGTTCTTGCCCTTTCATTTGGATTTATCTTCTTACCCTTCAATGTGGCTTTACTTTCTTGCACACTTAAACCTAGTTGACAACAATTACAACCCATACAAGGCTGTGGGAACAACATTTATGATGATCTCCTGATCACTAGATGAGATGATTTCCTGATCACTCAATAGACTGATCTCCTAATCATTCCAAGGATATTCCACCCTTTTCAATAAGTTTATCAAGAGTTTAGTAACTAACACATTCTTGAGAAGGATCACTTAATGTGCACAGGCTGCTCATGTAGAAAGTAGATCTTTTCCTTCCTCATTGCTGGTCTTTCCTCAAGCTTTACCAGTCTCTTCTCTGTAGGTTATCTTTGCTACAGGTTCTTTCCCTCTGCTGTCGGTGTTGCCTCACTTACTGCCTTGGCAAGTTCTCTCCTTTGCTGCTGGTGTTGCCTCGATAAGTTCTTTCCTCCTGCTATCAGTTATCTCTATTGCAGGTTCTTTCCCCCTATTGCCTTATCTACTGCCTCAACAAGTTCTTCTACTCCTAGTGCTGCCTCCCCTGTTGCTTGGCAAAATCTCTCTTCTGCTCTTAATACTACCTCCCCTACTGCCTTGGCAAGTTCTTTCTTCCTATTGTCGGTGTTGCCTCCTTCAGCCTTGGTAGATTCTCTTCCCCTGTTGCGGGTGCTACCTCACTTGCTGCCTTGGTAGGTTTCCTCACTTGTTGCCTTGGCAAGTTGCCTCTTTTGCTACTGCAAGCTATCGAACTTGCTGTCGGGCACATTTTCTCCTCTATTGCTGCAAGTTGCTGGACCTACTATTAGGCACATTTTCTCCTTTGTTGTTGCAAGTTGCTAGACTTGTTGTTGGGGCATGTTTTCTCCTCTGCTGCTGTAAGCTATCGGACTTGTTGCTGGGCACGTTTTCTCTTCTATTACAGCAAGTTGTCGAACTTGCTGCTAAGCATGTTTTCTCCTCTATTATGGCAAGCTACTAGACCTACTGCAGTTGCTACCTACACATGCTGCTATCGCTATCTGCGCGTGTTACTATAGTTGTTATTGGTGCTTGTATGTTCTGTTATTGTTGCTTACACATTCTGTTGTCACTACTTGCACATGTATGGGCTGCTATTGCTGCTTGCGCATTCTGTTGTCACTGCCTGCACGTTCTACTCTTGCTGTCTACACGTTCTGCTGTCGTTGCCTACACATTTTGCTATCGTTGCATGCACATTCTGTTGTCACTGTGTGCACATGCACAAGCTATTATTGCTGCCTATACGCACTGCTATTGCTGTCCGCACGTGCATGGGCTGCTATCACTGTGTTGAGCCTATCTTTGATGACTAATATTGGATTTGTTGTCAACACCATCTCACATGGTTGTATAAGTTAATTTAATGCCATGAATACATTGAAATGCAGTGAGGTCATTAGGCAAAATTGGTGATGATAGGTCAATCTTAAAGTTGATGAATTAATGTTGATCGTGACCCTAAATTTTAAGACTTAAATCTTATCATTGATTATAGGACAACTTATGGGAATCAATGATGACCGTTGATAATCATGTAACCTTAATCTCAAGGCTCTATAAATACCTAAATGCATCTTGCAAGAAGGGGGTATGTTGTAGAATTTTTTAGGGAACAAAACCTAGTTGTAACAGCTAGGCAAGAGGGAGAGAGAGACAGCAAGGTAACCGGCCAAGAAGGAGAGAGAGGTGGCAAGACAGTTAGCCAAGAGGAAAAGAGAGGTAGCAAAGTAGCTGGTCACCACACCAACAACTTGAAGTAGCCAGCCTTCACCAACAAACCAACAGTCGGCCCTTACTAACAAGGCAGCAGGTCTGGCAAAAGGTGAAGCAGCACATCTAGGAGGTCCTTGCATTAGCAAACCAACAAGCATGCATCAGTAGGAGTGCCCTACACCAGTAGCACATCCGAGATGCATCCTTGCAGTAGCAACGAGTCTAGGAGGGACTACTAGCACCAGTAGCATGTTCAAGAGGGACTACCAACACCAGTAGCACGTTTAGGAGGGTATACTAGCACCAACAGCACATCTAGGATGGACTACTATCACCAGTAGCATGTCTAAAAGGCTATACCAATAAGTGCAGCATATCCAGCAACCAAATCAATAAGTGCAATGCGCCTAGTAGCCAAAACAATAAGTGTAATGTGCCCCATAGCCAAATCAGCAATAGCAACCTCAATACGTGTGGACAATAGCAACAGTGTGTGTGGACAGTAGTAGTAGTGTGTGTGGACAACAATAGCAACGCTTGTAGTAGCATCGACAATAGGTAAGACAACACCAATAGTAAAGGAAGGAGAAGATTTATATTTTACTTTAGCAATCTGTACACATTGAGTGATTGTTCTACAAGAAAGTTATTACTATAAACTCTTGATAAACTTGCTGAAAAAGGGTAGGATACCCTTGGAGTGATCGAGAGATCAACTCCTTGATCAAGAGATCGGTTGTAAGTGGTTAAGGAGTAGTCCTCCCATATGTGGTTAAGAAGTGATCTTTCCACAACATTGTTGTATCCTTTGATAACAAGAGTGGATTATGTGATTTAGGAGTGATCCTATCATACTGTGGACATAGCTTACACATTGTGGGTGAACCATGTAAAAATTGCATTGTGCGTTTGGGTACTCGCGCAATGATTTATATTCATGTAGTCACTTTCACATAGAGGAGCAAAATAAAAATTGGATCATCGGCTCTAACAAGTAACAGAGGTTAAATACAAATCAATTTGTAAAAAGCAAATATCTCACATTGATTCACCCCTTTCTCAGTGTAAGACCTAAAACAATCCATATCAAGTGGTATTAGAGTCGGCTCTTCTGTTGATCCAATTTTTCTACTTTGAATTGAAGTTGTGCATTGTTGTGTGAGTTTTTTTTTTCTTTTATCTCTATTGCTACTTAAGATCATGGATAACATAAACAATGTTAATAGCAAGGGCATCCTTACATTTGATGGACAGAATTATTAGTTATGGAAGAATAGAATGCTCCTATATCTGATGCCCTTTGGTCTTGATGTATTTAAGTCTGCTATTAGTGGCTTCATCCTTGTTGCTGAAGGTGATCCTATGGTGCCGGCTGATAAGAAGAATTTAGAGTGTGATGGAAAGGCAAGAAATGACTTATAAGTCTCTCTGTCAGATAAATAATTCACTAAAGTGATAGGGTGCAACACAACCAAGAAAATTTGGGACAAACTGAAGAACATTTATGAAGGAGACAAGGTTATGAAGGAAGCAAAGCTACAAATTTGGAGGAGCAGATTCGAAGACATAAAGATACAAAATGATGAGATTATGGATACGTTCTTCATAACAGTCAACAAATTGTGTGCTTCATTAGAGGTTATGGAGACAAGAGTCATAATGCTATTGTGGTAAAGAAAATACTTAGAACTTTATCAGAAGTTTACAATGCCAAAGTCTATTTTATAGAAGATAGAGATCTATATATGCTGCCTTAGACATAGTACTGCTGCTAGGAAGTCTCCTAGACATGCTATTGCTGCTAGGAAGCCTCTTGGACATGCTATTAGTGCAGGGAAGCCTTCTGGACATGCTGCTGCTGTTGCTGGGAAGTCTCCTAGACGTGTTGGGACGTGCTGCTGCTGCTGGTATACCTTCTTGGATGTGTAAGGATATGTTATTGGTGCTGGTATAGCCTCTTGGACCTGTAGGGACATGTTTTTGGTCTACTAAAAAGCCTTCTGGATGTGTTGGTATGGTGGCTAGCTGTTGCTATCACCTTTGTGAGGGCTTGTTAGTGTGGTGGCTGTCATGGTGAGGGTTTGTTGGTGTAGGTGGCCGGCTACCTTGCTCTCTTTCTTTCCTCCTTGGTCGGCTGCACCTTGCTGTTTCTTCTTGGTGGCTACTGCACTTTCCTTGGCTGGCTACTTTGCCCTTTTTCTTTCTTTCCTTAGCCAACTACCTTGCCTTTGTTGTTCATTCAATTTTCTACAGCCTTTTATTTTCTTTTTACAAGACACCTAGGGGTATTTATAGAGCTGTAGGATTAGGGCTACATAATCATCAACAATCATCATTAATTCCCAGATGTTGCCCTACAATTAATGGCCAGGTTTAAGTCCTAAAATTCAAGGTTAATGGTCAACATTGACTTCCTAAAATTTAGGGTCAAGGGTCAATAGTCAACGATCAATCTTAACCCCTAAAATTTAGGGTTACGGTCAACATGAACTCCTTAATGCTAGGGTTTACCTGTCATCACTGATTTCTCCTAATGACCTCACTACATCTCAACAGTATTCACAACATCAAATCAACACATATAACCATGTGAGTTACTATTGACAACAAATCCAACATTAGCCATTGAAGATGAGCTCAACAATTTCTCTCTTTTGATTTGTTCACAATACATTAAATCCAACAATGTATGTATCACAATTGTCAACATTTACTGCTCCCTCTAAAACATGCATCTTTCTTAACCTAGTTTAACTCCCCCTTTCTGCTTCTCCCCCTTGATATGTTCTTCTCCTTTATCCATCAAGCTACTTCCTCTTTTTATCAATATATACTCTCTTTGGATTTATGCAAAGTATCTTCCCCTTTGACAACAAATCCAAAGAATAATATAAGAGGGAAGGGGAGGGGTTAAAGGATACCTCAGCCTCTAAGGAATGGCTGAATACTTCAATTCAATCTTTTTTGTTCAAGATGTCCCAGTTTCCTATACTATAACAAATTCTCATCTTTGGTGCTCATATAGCATATGTTCTTGCTTCTAGAAACTTGGTATAAGTTTCCATTTGTTCTTTCACCTTTAGTAAGGATAATACTATCTCTTAGTTTTTTTACTGTACAGCCACTCTTGTTGAAAATAACTTCATGCTACTCTTTGATTTCAACTTTTCTACACCAATTTTAGTAGCACCAATACCTTTAATCTTTAAGGCACCATCATTGCCAAATTTGACTGATCCTCTATCATATTTTACTACTTCCTTGAACATCTCGAAGTCTTTTATCATATATGAAGAGCAGACACTATCCAGGATCTATGGCTTTTCTTTCTTAGAAGCTTTTAATGCTACTTCTATAACCATAGAGGTTTCTTTTCCTCTTCTTGTTCTTTGGCCGAATGTGGGAGCATATGTAGGGGTTCTTTTTTGCACTCTTTGACCAGGTAGCAATGTTTGGTCGAATGTGGGAGCATATGTAGGGGTTCTTCTTTGCACTCTTTGACCAGGTAGCAATGTTTGGTCGAATGTGGGAGCATGTGTGGGTGTTCTCCTTTGCACTCTTTAATCGGGCAGTAATGTCAAGCAATCTTCAACAATATGTCCAACCTTTTCGCATATTCCATAGATTTCTTCCAATACATCAAATCTGTTCCTCAGTGGAATAAGACTTCTTTCCACTTAAGACTATCTCCTTTCTTAATAGAGTCTCCCTCTAAACTTTTGCCTCACATTCTTCTTTATTATAGGCCAAGTATTTCAACAACAATTAGCCTTGTGTCTATACTTACCATAGCTTCTACAAAATCCTTTAAATTTAGATTTTCTTCTTTCACCAAGTCCATGTCTCCTATCTTCAGCAGCTAGTGTGGCAACCTTCTCTCCATCTTTGACAGTCTGTCTCTTTTGGATGGGAGTCTTCACCATGCCCTTCCTAACCCATTTTAACTTAGGTTGGTCGCCCTTCTTCATCACATCATTGTGCTTGCTTTCGAGCATAAACACAATTTGCTTTTTTTCTTCTACCTTTTCACTTAGCTTTTCAATGTAGCCAAGTCCTTTCTTCCCTATGGAATGAGGTCTTTGATTGCTTAGACACTAATTCAACTTTTTAGTAGCATCCTCCTTGATGACGTTTGCTAATGATGACTCTCCTTTTAGATCGAACTCGGCCTTGTGGAGCTTGGCTTGCAAAATCAGCACCTCTTGCTTTTATGCAATCACCTTAGCGCCAAGAGCTTCGTGTATCTTGCCTTGCTCTGCCTCAAGTACAATTAACTCCTCAATTCTCTTCAAGTACTCTTCTTCTTTTGTTTCAAACTTCTTTTTTTCATCTGGAGATTAGATTCATTAATAACAGAATTTTCATACAACTTTTTGAGATGTTTTACCTCTTTTTCCAACTTCTTGTTTTTGTGCAAACAAGTTCTCAATTCCTTCTTAAGTTGCTACACTAACTTATCCTCATCCTTTTCTGTTGATTCCTTATCACTTAAAGAGTATTAATCATCATTTGCTTGAGCAATCAATATATCTTTTACAGCCTCATCATCAGAATCATCATCAACTTCTTCTTCAAAATCCTCTTCATCTAACTTACTCAAAAAATTCCTTCTTTTGGATCTAAAGAATTTCTTTTTTCCTTTAGCACCTGAATTTCCAACTTTAGAGTAGCTGGATTGTTTTATCCTGCTCTTTAGGACTGACTTATCATTATCCTTATTGTTTACTTTTCTTCTCTTTGGGCAATCAATGGCAAAGTGCCCAATTACTCCATAGTTAAAGCACTTCAAGGGTAGTATTCCCTTGTACTTCCCTTTTCCTTTCCTCATATTGTTGGTGATGTATGTCATGACCTTATCCAGTTCAGTATCACCATCTTCTTCTCTACAGCTGTTGACGAATTCCTCTTCTTGGTCTTTAATCCTTAACTTCTTCATTGCCTTGAAGGCTAGCTCCTTTTCCACCTCAGACAGTTTTTCTTTCTTCATTAGGGCTATTCTCATTTTATAAGCCATCAATATGTTGTGCAAGTCATCTAAGGATAGCTTATCTAGATCTCTATCTTCTATGGAAGAGACTTTGGCGTTGTAAGCTTTCAGTAAGGTTCTAAGTATTTTCCTTACCATAGTAGCATTGTGAATCTCTTATCCATAACCTTTGATGGAACATATAATTTCATTAACTTTTGTGAAGAACACATCCACAGTCTCATCATTTTGTATATTTATATCTTTAAATTTGCTCCTCCAAATTTGTAGCTTAACTTCCTTCACAACCTTGTCTCTGTAATAGATATTCTTCAATTTGTCCTAGATTTGCTAGGTTGTGTTGCACCCCATCACCTTGGTGAATTCTTTATCAAATAGGGAGGCATATAAGGCATTTCTTGCCTTTCCATCACACTCCAAGTTCTTCTTATCAACCAATGTCATAAGATCCCCTTCAGCAATAGGGATAAAGCCATTAATAGCAGACTCAAACACATCAAGACCAAGGGACATTAGATATAGGAGCATTCTATTCTTCCATAACTAATAATTTTGTCCATTAAATGTAGGGATGCCCTTGCTATTGACATTGTTTATGCTATCCATGATCTCAAGCAACAATAGAAATAAAAACTTACACAATAATGCATAACTTTACTTCAAAGTAGAAAAATTGGATCAACAAAGGAATTAGGCTCTGATACCACTTGATGAGGACTGTTTTAGGTCTCACACTAAGAGGGGGGTGAATTAGTGTGAGATATACTCTTTTTACAAATCGATTTGGATTTAACCTTTATGACTTATTAGAGTCGATAATCCAATTTTTTATTTTTCTTTTTTATATGAGTGTGATCATATGAATATAAATTAATGCGTAAGCACCCAAGCACATATGACAATTTTTACATGGTTCACCCATAACGTGTAAATTACATCCACGGTGTGATAAGATCACTCCTAAATCACACAATCTACTATTGTTATCAAGGGATACAATATGGTTATGAAAGGATCTTAACCACTTACAATGATCTCCCGAACAAGGAGTTGATCTCTTGATCACTTTAAGGGTATCCCACCCTTATTCAACAAGTTTATCAAGAGTTTATAGTGAAACCTTTCCTGGAGAATGATCACTTAATGGGTACAGATTATTAGAGTAGAATATGGATCTTCTCCTTCTTTCATTGCTGGTGTTGTCTCACTTGTTGTTGGTGCTGCACGCGATGCTAATGCTATCCATACGCATTGTCGTTGCTATCCACACACACTGCTAATGCTGTCCGTGTGCACTACCATTACTATTTGTGTGCGTTGCTCCTACTATTTGTGTGTGGTGCCACTGCTGTCTGTATGGGTTGCTAATATTGTTCATGTGCTGCTACTATTGTCCGTGCGCACTGCTAATATTGTTCACGCGCATTACTAATGTTGTCCGTATGCGTTGTTATTGCTGTCTGCACAAGCTGCTCATTCTATTTGTACGCGCAGCTATTGCTGCATCTCTTGCTAGACTTACAGGCTGCTATTGCCTCCTTCTGGTTTGTCTTCCTTTGCTGCTTTATTGGTTTACTGGTGTGGCTGTTGCCTTGGTGGTGTTTGCTAGTACGAGTATATCCTCTTTGACTTGCTGCTGCTGTTGGGAAGTCTCCTGCACATGCTGCTGTTATTGAGAAGTCTCCTAGACATGTTGCTACTATTGGGAAGCCTCCTAGACGTGCTGCTGATGCAGGGAAGCCTCTTGGACGTGCTACTATTACTGGGAAGTCTTTTGGACGTGCTACTACTACTAATATACCCTTTTGGATATGCATGGACGTGATATTGGTGTTGGTATACCCTTCTAGATTGACAAGGACATTTGTTGCTGCTGGTATACTCTCCTGGACCTGTAGGGACATGCTGCTAGTCTACTAGAAAGCCTCTTGGATGTGCTAGTGTGGTGGCTAGTTGCTACTGTCACCTTTATGAGAGCTTGTTGGTGTAGTGGCTGGCTGTCTTGGTGAGGGTTTATTGGTATGGATGGTCAGCTACCTTGCTCTCTTTCTTTCCTCTTTGGCAGGTTGCACCTTACTACTTCTTCTTAGTGGCTGTTGCACTCTTTTTGGCCGGCTGCCTTACCCTCTTTCTTTCTTTCCTTGGTCAGCTGCTTTGCCTTTGCCGTTCACTCAATTTTTCATAACCCTTTATTTTCTTTTTGCAAGACACCTAGGGGTATTTATAGAGCCTTGGGATTAGGGTTACACGTTCATTAATGGTCATCGTTAATTCCCACATGTTGCCATACAATTAATGGCCAGATTTAAGTCCTAAAATTTAAGGTTAATGGTCAACATTGACTTCCTAAAATTTAGGGTCAATGGTTAATTTTGACCCTTAAAATTTAAGGTCACAGTTAACATTGACTCCTCAATGACAGGATTGACCTATCATTACCAGTTTCTCCCAATGACCTCATTACATCTCAATGACATTCACAACATCAAATTAACACATATAACCATGTGAGATGGTGTGGACAACAAATACAA
The DNA here is from genome assembly GCA_021533255.1 of Ceriops tagal. Lineage (NCBI taxonomy): Eukaryota > Viridiplantae > Streptophyta > Magnoliopsida > Malpighiales > Rhizophoraceae > Ceriops > Ceriops tagal. The sequence continues at coordinate 7,452,974 of CM038602.1, forward strand.
CATTAGCCATCAAAGATGGGCTCAACAAATACTTACCACAGCTCCAGTAAAAACCTTCGAACTTGGATTTACTTCTTTTACCAAGTTCATGTCTTATTTCTTTAGCAATTGGTGTAACAGCCTTCTCTCGATCTTTGACAACCTATCTCCTTTGGATGAGAGTCTTTACCACATCTTTCCTAACCCATTTTAACTTGGGTTGGTCTTTCTTTCTATCACGTCATTGTGCTTGCTTTTGGGTACAAACACAATCTTTTTCATTTCTTCTACCTTCTCACTTTGCTTTTCAATGTAGCCATGTCCTTGATTAAGAGATCATTATAAGTGGTTAAGGAGTGATCCTTCCACAACTAAATTATATCCTTTGATAACAAGAGTGGATTGTGTGATTTAGGAGTGATCTTATTACATCATAAATGTAGCTCACACATTGTAGGTGAATTATGTAAAAATTATTGTGTGTGCTTGTGCATTAATTTATATTCGTACGTTGCACTCACATAAAGTAGAAAAATAAAAAAATTGGATCATTGACTTTAACAAATCGCAGAGGTTAAATCCATATCGATTTGTAAAAAGAGTATATCTCACATTGATTCACCCCCCTCTCAATGTGAGACCTAAAATAGTTCTCATCAGTATGGGAATAAGGCTAATGTTTGTTGGAATACTCAGTCTATAATAAAGACGAGCGTGAGGTAAGAGTCTAGGGGAAAACTCTATCAAGAAAAAAGGTAGTTTCAAGTGGAAAGAAGTTATATTCCACTGAAAAACAAGTTTGATTTGTTGGGAGAGTTCTGTCAAAGATGTGAAAGGGTTGGACACGCTGCTGAGAATTGCTTGAAATTGCTATCTAGTCAAAAAATGTAAAGGAGAACACACTAACCATTGCTGCCCAGTCAAGGAATGCAAAGGAGAACACTTACACAAACTCCCACATTTGGCCATAGAAGAAGAAGAGGAAGAGAAATGCCTATGGTTATGGAATTAGCCTTAAAAGCTTCCAAGAAAGAAAAGCTATAGATCTTGGATAGTGGCTGTTCTTCTCATATGATAGGCGACTCCAAGATGTTGAAGGCAGTAGCCAAATATGATAGAGGGTCAGTCAAATTTGGCAATGATGATACTTTAAAGATTCAAAGTATTAATGCTACTGAAATTGGTGCAGAAAAGTTAAAATTGAAGAAAGTGCTTTATATTGAAGGGTTAAAACACAATCTTATTAGTGTTAGCTAGCTTTTCGATGATGGACATGAAGTTACTTTCAACAAGAGTGGCTACATAGTAAAAAGACTAAAAGATGCTGTCGTTTTTACTAAAGGTGAAAAAACACATGGAAACTTATATTAAGTTTCTAGAGCTTAAACACATGTTACATGAGCACCAAAACTGAGAACTTATTATGGTAGAGAAGATTAAGGCATCTTAGATAAAAAGGGCTAAATAAGTTATCCAAAAATGAAACTGTGAGAGATATACCTAAGCTGAGAAGAGAAAAAGATGCAATTTGTAGCACGTGTCAAAAAAGGAAGATAGTGAATGCTCCCCACAAAAATGTGGAGATCCAAATGAAGAAGCCATTGGAGCTCATCCACTCAGACATTTGTGGGCATATGATTAGTACTTCATCTCCTTCATTAATGATTTTATAAGAATGTCTTGTATTATATTCTTGAAATATAAATTAGAGGCCTTCAATAATTTTAAGAGCTACAAGAGGCTGGTTGAAAACCAATTGGGGGGGGAAATTAAAAGACTCAGGACAGATAATGAGATAGAATACACATGTAGTGAATTTGAAGATTATTTGGAGAAGTATGGAGTAAAGTATGAATATGCTAGTCCTTACACACCCCAATAAAATAGAGTGGCTGAAAGGAAGAATAAAAGCCTAGTAGAGATGGTAAGAACCATGTTGGCTGAGCATGGTACATCACTTGACTTCTGAAGAGAGGCTATAATTACTATAACTCAGGTTCAAAATAGATGCCTGATGAGACCACATACAGAGAAGACACCCTATGAGCTGTGGTATGGTAAAAAGCCAAGTGTAAAACACTTTAAAGTGTTTGGCAGCCCATGCCTCATTAAAGTCAAAGGTATACATCTTGGCAAATTTGATGATAAGGCTAATGAAGGCATATTCTTAGGCTATGTACCCAATGAAAGAGGTTTCAGATGCTACAACAAAAGGTTGCTGAAAATGGTGGATAACTTAGATTTTAAAGTGATTGAAGATGGTGTTACAATGCAATCACAGCATGAGGAAGTTGAAGATGCCATGTATAACAGTCGAAGAGAGTTTGAAAATGATGAATCCAAGGCTATTCAACATGAGGAAGACATTGATTCTCAAGTTACAAGTGATGAAGAAGAAGAATCAAGGCATTCCCAAACTTATAGAAGAGTTAAAACTAAAGTTGAGGCCAAAAACATTATTGGCTGGAAAGATGACTCTGTACAAACTAGAAAAAGACTAAGGGATGGTGAATAAACCTCACTAATTTCTTAGGTTGAACCCAAGTTAATGGAAGAAGCATTGAAGCACAAGGAATGAGTATGTGCTATGAATGAGGAGCTTGACCAAATTGAAAAGAACAACATTTGGTGTTTAGTACCTAGACCTAAAGGGAAAAACATCATTGGAACCAAGTAGGTATTCAGAAATAAGCTCAATGAAAAAGGTGAGGTGGTAAGAAACAAGGCAAGACTTGTTTACAAAGGCTACTCACAAGTAGAAGGTATTGACTTTGAAGAGACCTTTGCTCTGTTGGCCAGACTTGAAATAATTAGAATATTTATGGCTATTATTGTTTAGAGGAACTACAAAGTCTATCAAATGGATTTGAAATTTGCATTTTTGAATGGAGAGCTTGAAAAAGAGGTTTTTATCGAATAGCTTGATGGTTTTATACTTGATCATGATGGCTCAGGTGTATGTAGATTGAACAAGGCTTTATATGGCTTAAAGTAAGCTCCCAGAGCATGGAATTCTAAGCTAAATACATGTCTTAAGAATATGAAGTTCAAAAAAAGGAATGTGGATAACAACTTGTATATAAAGGAAGACAACTAGGGCCAATTAATTGTTGTGGTCTATGTTGATGACATAATCTTTACTATAGAAAAGGAGGCCTTGTGCACTACCTTTGTTGAGTAGATGAAGAAGAAGTTTGAGATGTCCATACTTGGTGAAATGAAATTCTTCTTAGGGTTATAGGTGTTGCAAAGTGAGGTTGGAATTTTTCTCTCCTAAGAAAAGTATGCTTGTGAGTTGTTAAAAAGGTTTAGGATAGAGAACTCTAAAGAAGTAAGTACTCCTATCATAGTTGGAACAAAGTTAAGTAAGGATAAAAAAGGCAACATGGTTGATCAAAAGGAATACAAAAAGTTGATTGAAAGCTTATTGTATTTGATAGCATTAAGGCCTGATATTGTTTTTGCTGTAACACTTTGTGCCAAATTTCAAAGTGACCCCAAGGAATCTCATCTCGTGGCGTATAAGAGAATTCTAAGGTATATGAAGGGCACAACAAATTTTGGGTTGCTTTATGATAAAAGTGGACAGCTTAATCTGTATGAGTATACAGATGTGGATTAGGGCTGGAAATTATGATGACAGAAGGTCAATGTTCGGTGGTATATTTTATTTGGGCAATATATGTGTTTTATGGTATAGCAAAAAGCAAAATTCAATAACTCTAAGTACTGCAGAGGCTGAATATGTGGCTGCAACTCAAGCTTGTACTCAACTGCTGTGGATAAAAGAATAGCTTGAAGATATAAAGGTGGATGTATAGCTACCATTGCTAATTGGTTGTGACAACCAAAATGCCATCAATTTGTCAAAGAATCTTGTCCAACACTCTAGAACTAAACATATTGAAATCAAGTACCATTTTATTAAAGAAAAGGTGGAGAAAAATGAATTAAAGCTAAAGTATGTGCCTATCGCAGAGCAAGTTGCTGATATATTCACTGAATTGCTATCAAGAGACATGTTTCGGAAGTTAAGCCTAACCTTATATGTTTAGCCAAACCTTAGAGGCTGAGGTATTCTTTAACCCCTCTCCCCTTCCCTCTTTTATTATTCTTTGGATTTGTTGTTAAAAGGAAGATATTTTGCATAAATCCAAAGAGAGTATATAGTAATCAAAAGGGGGAGTAGCTTAATGGATAAAAGGGGAGAACTTATCAAGGGGGAGAAGTAAAATGGGGGAGTTAAATTAGGTTAAGGGAGATGCATGTTTCAGGGGGAGCTGTGAATGACAATGTGTAGGGGGAGTTGTAAATGTCAATAATTGTTATATGTGCATTGTTGAATCTAATGTGTTGCCAATAAATCCAAAAGGGGAGATTGTTGGCCCATCTTTGATGGCTAATGTTGGATTTGTTGTCAACACCATTTCACATGGTTGTATAAGTTAATTTAATGTTATGAATGCCATTGAGATGTTGTGAGGTCATCGGGCAAAACCGGTGATGACAGGTCAATCCTAAACTTGATGAATCAATATTGATTGTAACCCTAAATTTTAGGGGTAATGATTGACCATTGACCTTCAATTTAGGACTCAAATTTGGTCGTTAATTGTAAGCAACCTATGGGAATTAATGATGACTGTTGATAATTATGTAACCCTAATCTTAAGGTTTTATAAATACCCCTATGCATCTTCCAAGAATGGAGTGTGCTATAGAATTTTTTAGAGAACAAAACCTAGTTGCGGCAGCTAGTTAAGAGGGAAAGAGAGGTAGCAAGGCAGACAGCTAGAGTAAGAATGAGGCAACAACTTGAAGTAACCGGCCACCACACCAGCAATTTAAAGCAACCGACGACCACACTAGTAACTTGTAGCAATTGACCCTTACCAGTACTTGTAACAGCTGACCCCCACCAACAAACTAGTAGTTGGCCTTTACCAATAAGGTAGTAGCCTGTACCAGCAAACCAACAAGGCAGTAGGTTCGGTAGAAGGTGGAGAAGCATGTCCAAGAGGTCCCTACACTAGTAAGTGTGCACTAGCAGCAATCCAGGAGGGATTACTAGCACCAGCAACACGTCCAAGGGGGTATACTAGCACTAGCAACACATCCAGGAGGGATTACTAGCACTAACAACATGTCCTTACACAAGCAGCATGTCCAGAAGGGTATGCACTAGCAGTATGTCCCTGCACTAGTAACACATCCAGGAGGGACTACCAGCACTAACAGTATGTCCAGGAAGGACTACTAGCACCAGTAGCATGTCCATGAGGGACTACCAACACCAGCAACACGTCCAGGAGGCTATACTAGCAAGTGTAGCATGTCCAGCAAACAAATCAATAAGTGCAATGCGCTAAGTAGCCAAACTAGTAAGTGTAGCATGCCTAGCAGCCAAATCAGCAATAACAGCCCAGGCACATGTGGATAGCAGCAACAGCACTTGCGAACAGTAGCAACGCGCACGGACAGTAGCAATAGTGTGTGTGGACAGCAATAGCAGTGCATGCAGTAGCATCGGTAGCTGGTGAGACAACATTGATAACAAAGGAAAGAGAAGATCCATATTCTGCTCTAATAGTCTGTACACATTATGTGATCGTTCTCTAGGAAAGTTATTGCCATAAACTCTTGATAAACTTGCTGAAAAAGGGTGGGATACCCTTAGAGTGATCGGGAGATCAACTCCTTAATCAGGAGATCGGTTGTAAGTGGTTAAGGAGGAGTCTTTCCATAAGTGGTTAAGGAGTGATCCTTCCACAACATTGTTGTATCCCTTGATAAAAAAAGTGGATTGTGTGATTTAGGAGTGATCCTATCACACCATGGATGTAGCTCATACATTGTGGGTGAACCAAGTAAAAATTGCTGTGTGTGCTTAGCTACTTGCCCATTGATTGATATTTGTGTGGTCACTCTCATATAAAGGAAAAAAATAAAAATTGGATCATTGGCTCCAATAAGTCATAGAGGTTAAATTTGGATCAATTTATAAAAAGCAAATATCTTACACTGATTTACCCCCGTCTTAGTGTGATACTAAAATGGTCTTTATTATGTTGCAATTGCTTGTTGGATGTGCTACTAGTGTAGGGACACCTGCTGGTTATGCTGTTAGTGCAAGGACGCTTACTAGAGTTTCTGCTAGTGCAAGGACGCTTGTTGGGGTTTTTGCTGGTGCAAGGACACTTATTGGTTTTGCTACTAATGTAGGGACGTTTACTGGAGTTGCTGCAATCTACAGATTTTGGTTTTGCTTACACCTTCTGTTGGTTTGCCTCCCTTAATGCCGGATTGCACCTTCTGTTAGTTTGCCTCCTTTGTTGATGGATTGCACCTTCTATTGGTTTGTGTGGCTACCTCTTTCTTTGGTGGTTGCTGTCACCTCTTCTTTGGTTGGCTACTGCTACACTCTCTTCTTTAATGGCTACCTCTCTCTTTGCCGCTCAACCTCACTTTGGCCACCCTTTCTTTTCTGTTGGCCGTTCTCTCTTATATTTCTGCAACTGATTGTTCTTTATTACAGCCTACACATGTCTTGTAAGATGCATGAGGTTATTTATAGAGTTTTAAAATTAGGGTTGCACACTTATCAATGGCCAATATTGATTTTCAAAGGTTGTCCTACAATCAACTGTCAAATTTGATTTCTAAAATTTAGGGTCAACGATTGACATTGACTTCTTAAAATTTAAGGTCAATGGTCAACCTTGACTTTAGGTTTGACTTACCATCAACGGTTTTACCTAATGACCTTTTTATATCTCAATGACATTCATAACATCAAATTAACACAAATAACTATGTGAGATGGTGTTAACAACAAATCCAACATTAGTCATCAAAGATGGGCTCAACAAGAAGATGGTGATGCTAAATTCGATAAAGTCATGATATACATCACCAAAATATGAGGAAAGGAAAAGGGAAGTATAAGGAAAAATTACCCTTGAAGTGCTTTAATTGTGAAGGCATTAGGCATTTTACATTGGACTGCTTAAAGAGAAAAGAAGTAAGTAGTGATGATGATGATGAGTCGGCCCTGAGGAGGAGAACATAGAAATCCAGTTATTTTAAACCTAGGAATTCAAGTACCAAAGGGAAAAAGAAATTCTTCAGATCCAAAAGAAAAAATCTCTTAAGTAAGTTGGATAAAGAAGATTTTGAAGAAGAAATTGATGATGATTCAGGTGATGATGTTGCAAAAAATGTGCTGGTTGCATAGGTAAATGAAGAAAAAGAATCCTTAAGTGATAAGGAATTAGTTGAAGAGGAAGAGAAAGAGATGGTGTAGCAACTTGAGAATGAATTGAAAGCTTGTTTGCACAAAAACAACAAGCTGGAAAAGGATGTGAAGAATCTTAAGAAGTTGAATAAAAATTTTGATGTTGATAAATCTGATATCTAAGTGAAAGAAAAGGAGTTTAAAGCAAAAGAGAAGGATTACTTAAAAAGAATTGAGGGGTTGAATGTATATGAGGTAAAGCAAGGCAAAATACATGAAGATCTTGGTGCTAAGGTGATTGCACAAGAGTGAGGACTGTTGAATTTACAAGCAGTTGAATTTGAATTGAAGAAGTATAAAGAAAGCTTTATACAGGCCATAGAAGTGAGAAGAGAGTCTTCTTCAACAAATGCTATTAAGGAGGATGCTACCAAAAAGTTGGATAAGTGTCTAAGTAAACAAAGACCTTATTCCATAGGGAAGAAAAGACTTGGCTATATTGAAAAGCCAAATGAGAGGGTAAAAGAGAAGAAGAAAATTATATTTGTGTCTGAAAGCAAACACAAAAAAAGATAAAATTAAAAGAAGTTAATGTTATGGAGAAGAGAAACCAACCCAAGTTAAAATAGGTTAGAAAGAGGTGAAGAAAACTCCTATCCAAAAGAGACTGGTTGTCAAAGATGGAAAGAAGGTTGCCACAACAAAAGCTAAAAATAAAAAATATGAATTTGTTAAAAGAAGAAAATTTAAATTTGAAGGATTTTGCTAATATTGTAGTAAATATGGGCATAAGGCTAATGTGCACTAGAGTAATGGGCCTATAATAAAGAGGAATGTGAGGCAAAATTCTAGAGGGAGACTCGATCAAGAAAGAAGACAACCTCAAGTGAAAAGAAGCCAAATTCCACTAAAAAACAGATTTGATGTATTGGAAGAAATATGTGAAATATGTGAGAAGGCTAAACATACTACTAAGGAATGTTTAACATTGTTGCTAGGTCAAAGAATGCAAAGGAGAGCACCTATATATGCCCCTACATTAGGACATCTTAGACAAAAAGAGCTAAACAAATTATCCAAAAATGATGTTATGAAAGATGTACCTAAGCTGAGAAAACAAAGAAGTACCATTTGCAACACTTGTCAAAAAAGAAAGATGGTGAATGCTACTCATAAAAATGTGAAAATTCAAATGAAAAAGCCATTAGAGCTCATTCATTTAAATATTTAGGGGCCTATCAGACAAAAATCATTAAAGGGTGATAGATACTTCATTTCTTTTATTGATGATTTTACAAGAATGACTTGTATTATGTTTTTGAAATATAAATCATATACTCTCAATAATTTCAAGAGCTATAGGAGGTTGGCTAAAAATTAGTTGGGGGAAAAAATTAAAAGACTTAAGACAAACAATGGAACAAAAAATATAAATCATATACTCTCAATGAATTTGAAAATTATTTGGAGAAGCATGGAATAAAGCATGAATATGCTAGTCCCTACACACCTAAACAAAATGGAGTGGTTAAAAGAAAGAATAAAAGCCTAGTAGAGATGGTAAGGACCATGTTGGTTGAGCATGATACCTCACATGGCTTTTAGAAAGAGGCTATTATTATTACCACTCAGATTCAAAACAAATGCTTGATTAGGCATATACAGAGAAGACACCTTATGAGCTATGGAATGGAAAGAAGCTAAGTATAAAACATTTTAAAGTATTTGGAAGCCCATGCCTTATTAAAATTAATAGTAAGAATCTTGGAAATTTTGATAAGAAAGTTGATGAAGGCATATTCTTGGGTTATGTACCAAATGGAAGAGGCTTTAGATGTTACAACAAAAGGCTGCAGAAAATTGTATACAACTTTGATGTTAAAATCATTAAAGATGGTTCCATAATGTAATCATAGCACGAAGAAGTTGAAGATGCTGTGTGTGATAATAAAAAGGAATATAAAAGTGATAAATCAGAGGCTATTTAGCATGAGGAAGATGTTGATTCTCAAATTATAGGTAATGAAGAAAATGAATTGAGACATTCCTAAACTCACAGAAGAGTTAGAGCTGAAGTTAAGGCTAAAAACATTATTGGTAGCAATGAGGATTCTGTGTAGAGTAAAAGAAGGCTAAAAAATGGTGAACAAACCTCATTGATTTCTAAAGTTGAACCCAAGTTAGAGGAAGAAGTATTAAAGCACAAGGAATGTGTGTGTGCTATGAATGAAAAGCTTGATCAAATTGAAAAGAATAACACTTGGTGTTTAGTTCCAAGATTTAAAGGGAAAAACATCATTCGAACTAAGTAAGTGTTTAAAAATAAGTTCAATGAAAATGGTGAGGTTGTAAAAAACAAGGCAAGACTTGTCTACAAAGGTACTCATAAGTAGAATGTGTTTCATGACACAGCAAGAAGCAAAATTCAATGACTTTAAGCATTATTGAGGCTGAATATGTGGTTGCTACTCAGGTTTGTACTTAAATTTTATAGATGAAACTGAAGTTCCCAACTTCTCCCTAGGATCTACTAGTTTGTGATACTGAGAGGGGGGGTGAATCAGTATCACCACAATTCGCAATTCACAGGTAAGTGAACAACTTCAACCTCTTCTTAAAAGCGAACTCTTTCTCAGACTCAACTAAGGTAGATCTATTGCTACATACTAATCACAATAGTCCTCAAAGTCACCTTTCAGACACGTTGCCTAATAGACAATATGGATGTTCTTGTTTAGGTCTTTGTTAGGTTATGGGTTGGTTGATACTTTAGCTGCGTTCACAACTCAATTCAAAACACAGAATGTAAAGCAAATTAAGGACACACGAGATTTACGCAATTCCGTCAACGTGACGTACATCCACAGTGGTAGGGACTCTCCCTTACCGAAACTATCCACTATACTTAAGAATTCAGGTTACAATGGATGTCTTTAATTCTCTGCTCCTTTCACTATTGCAATTACTAAGCAAGTACAATACAAAGAGTGTCACTTACTGTGTCTACCCTTCTTCTAGCTTGTCTTGCCTCTGTTGAATTGAAAGGCTGCTCCAATACTGCTTAGAAGTTCACCGCAACGCTCTCTAACCTCTCTTGAAGAAGTCTGAAAATACGTTAAGTTCAATGCTTCACTGAATTCCTTCCCTACGTTGTATCACACAATTCCTGCTTTCATCTTCTTACGATCACACCCGTCTCCTGTTTCACAGTCTCACTGTTTCACGTTTCTGGTGCGCCGTTTCACGTCTCACGGCCTACCCCACGCTTTCGATCTGTCACGCACGTTCTGGTCTTACGCCAACGTAGTTTCACGCCCCACGACTCACCTGTGCATTTCTCTCTCATCGTCCAACCGGATTTCTCTCTCTTCCCATCGAATTTCTCTCTCTTTGCCGGATTTCTCTCTCTTCACTGGATTTCACTTTTCCGTTCACCGTCGGGTTTCTTTCTCTTCTCGCCGATCTGCTCTGATTTGGCCATCGGGCTTCTCTCTCTTCCCGATCTAGCCGTATAGGTCTTTGCCATCCACCCACTTTCGGCAGTCCAGCCGTGTCGTCTCCTCGCCGACCGCTGGTGTGCTGGTGGTGTGCCGTTCCTCACAAGTTTCTCTCTTTCCATCGGTCTGCTCCAATTTGGCCGTCGGGTTTCTCTCTCTTCCCGATCTGGTCGTATAGGTCTTTGCCATCCACCTACCTTCGGCTATCCAGCCGTGTTGGGTTTCTCACTCCGATGGTCTGGTTTTTCACTCTCTCGTCACCTTTCTTAGTCGCCTTTCGGCCGTCTTACGTTCAACGTTCAGCCCCCCTTCGGATGCCTCCTTCTCTCTCAATGTATTTGCCTTTTTGCTCGATTTTTCGACCGTTAATGGCTGCGTTTTCTTCTCCTTCCCGTCGACAGTTACTCGATTGTTTTGGCCGTCCACCTTTGTTCTTCGTTCAGCTCGGTCGTCGACCATCTCTCTCCTTCCCGTCGACGGCTACCGTTTTCTCTCTCTCTCTTCCAAGTGTTTGACAGTTTCTCTCTCTAGGTTTTGCCCTACCGGATACATTGTTCAATTTCCGACAACACTGTTTAATTTTTGATAATACTATTCAATTCTAACGAAACTGTTCACTACAGCTACTCTTTTCTTTTGCGGGTGGTGTTCTTTTGTGTAAGGGTTCTCTTTGGTTGGTCGATTGTCTAGGTTTTGCTGAATGCTCAATATTGCCAACTCCTTGTTCTTTGTCTTCCAAGACCATTATATACTCTACTCCGTGAAACCCTAATAGGGCTTACACGGCAGTTTTACGTTCTTGCCCTTCTGTGTGGTTTTACCTTTTTGCCCTTCCATTTGGCTTTACTTTCTTGCACACGTAAACCTAGTTGACAACAATTACAACCCATACAAGGCTGTGGGAACAACAGAAACAATAGCTTAATGATTTGAAGATGGATGTACAATTGCCATTATTGATTGGTTGTGATAACCAAAATGCCATCAATTTATCAAAGAACCTTGTTCAACATTCCAAATCTAAACATATTGAAATCAAGTATCACTTCATTAAAGAAAAAGTGAAAAAATATGAAGTAAAATTGAAGTATGTGCTTACCATGAGCAGGTTGCAAATATATTCACTAAACCTCTGTTAAGAGAGATGCTCTAGAATATAAGGCTGAACTTATGTATTTAGCCACCTCTTAGAGGCTGAGGTATGCCTCTAACCCCTCTCCCTTTCCCTCTTCTATTATTCTTTAGATTTGTTGTCAAAGGGGGAGATATTTTGCATAAATCCAAAGAGAGTATATATTGATAAAAAAGGGGGAGTAGCTTGATAAATTAGAATGGGAAAATCAAATAGAGGGGGAGAAGTAAAAAAAAAAAAAAAAGGGAGTAAAATTGAGGTTGTTTCCAATTGGTATCATGCCCACATACAAAAAGGGAGATAAATGTTTCAAGGGGAGCTGTGAATGTCAAAAATGGAGGTCTTTTTTTTTGTTGACATTGCTACTTATACTTAATTGCTAATTTATGGATTTAATATATTGCTAACAAATCCAAAAGGGGAGATTATTGAGCCCATCTTTGGTGGTTAATATTGGATTTGTTGTCAACAACATCTCATATATTTGTCCCTATTGATTTGATGTTATAAATACCTTTAAGATGTGTTTGCTACATTTACAAAGTGTGTTGGTAGTTGATTTATTTAGGGGTTAAGGAAGACAACGTTGGTGGAATGTGACAAGAATAAGGAAAGAAAGCATGGCCGAAATTAGGATGCTGCTAGCCCCACTTTATGCTACCAAAAATGATGAGTTAATTCAGATTGCTGGTGGTGTTTTAGTTGTAAAGAAAGCACTAATTGTTGCCTTTGGCATTACGTTTAGCTGTGGCATTGTAAATCACTTACTAGGTATGAGTCAATGCTGACTGTTAAACCTAAATTCAAAGAGTTAATATTGATTATTGACCCTAAATTCAAGGGATCAATGCTGACCATTAATGGTAGGGCAACCCTAAACTTAAGACATTAAACACCCATGCAGCTGCCAAGAGAGTTATGAGCATAAACAGAAAGAAAAATCCAATGGCAGAAGAGGGAAAGCAAAAAAGTGGTGGTAAAAACACAAAACAAGAGAGTGAGCGACAGAAACAGAAAAGAAACCTGCAAAAAATGAAAGAGAGAGCTTTAGAGAAATAGAAAAAAAAAAGCATAAGAGCAAGAAGAGAGAAACCTTATAGAAGCAAGAAAGAATGAAAAGGAATTTGAAAGTGATAAATTAAAGGTTGTTCAGCATAAAGAAGACATTGATTCTTAAATTATAAGTAATGAAGAAAATTAATTAAGGCATTCCTAAACTCACAAAAGAGTTAGAGCTAAAGTTGAGACTAAAAGCATTATTGACAGCAAAAATGATTCTGTGCAAATTAGAAGAAAGCTAAAAAATGGTGAACAAACCTCATTGATTTTTGAAGTTAAACCCAAGTTAGAGGAAAAAGCATTAAAGCACAAGAAATGAGTGTGTGCTATGAATAAAGAGCTTGATCAAATTGAAAAGAATAACAATTGGTATTTAGTTCCAAGACTTAAAGGGAAAAACATCGTTAGAACCAAATGGGTGTTCAAAAATAAGCTCAATGAAAATGGTGAGGTTGTAAGAAACAAGGCAAAACTTGTCTGCAAAGGCTACTTATAAGTAGAATGTGTTTTATGGCACAATAAAAAGCAAAATTCAGTGACTGTAAGCACTATTGAGGCTAAATATGTGGTTGCTACTCAAGCTTATACTCAAATGTTATGAATGAAACAACAGCTTGAAGATTTAAAGGTGGATGTGTAGCTACCATTGCTAATTGGATGAGACAACCAAAGTGCCATCAATTTATCAAAGAACCCTGTCCAACACTCCAAATCTAAACATATTGAAATCAAATGCCACTTTATTAAAGAAAAAGTGGAGAAAAATGAAGTAAAGTTGGAATATATGCCTACCACAGAGCAAGTTGCAGATATATTCACCAAACCTTTATCAAGAGAGATGTTTCAGAAGTTAAGGCTGAACTTATGTATTCAACCACCCTCTAGAGTTTAAGGTATGCCTTTAACCTCCTTGTCTTTCCCTCTCCTATTATTTTTTGGATTTGTTGTCAAAAGGAGAGATATTTTGCATAAATCTAAAGGAAGTATATATTGATCAAAAGGGGAGTAGCTTGATAAATCTAAAAGGGAAAATCAAATAAAGTGAGAGAAATTGTTAAGGGGGAAAAGCAAAAAAGGGGGGGTTAAAAATTAATGTTGTTTTCAATTAGTATCATGCCCACATGTAAAAAGGGAGATGTATGCTTTAGGGGGAGCTACGAATATTAAAAGTAGAGGTCTTTCTTTTTACTGACATTGCTGCTTGTGCTTAATTGTGGACTTATGGATTTAATGCGTTGCTAACAAATCCAAAAGGGGAGATTATTGAGTCCATCTTTGATGACTAATGTTGAATTTGTTGTCAACAACATCTTATATATATGTCCTTGTTGATTTGATGTTATGAGTGCCTTTGAGATGTATTTGCTGCATTTACAAAGTGTTGGCAGTTGAGTTATTCAAGGGCTAAGGAAGACAAAATTGGTGGAATGTGACAAGAATAAAGAAAGAAAGTAGGGCTGAAATCAATATGCTGCCAACCCCACCTTATGTTGCCAAAAATGACGAGTTGATTCAGATTGTTAATGGTGTTTTGGCTATAAAGAAAGTACTAGTTGCTACCTCTAGCATTGTGTTTAGTAGTGGCACTTTGTTAAGCCTATCTTTGATGGCTAATGTTGGATTTGTTATCATCAGCATCTCACATTGTTTTTCATGTTGATTTGATGTTTTGAATGTTGTTAAGATGCATAGAAGTCATTAGTCAAAACTGTTAATGGTAGGTCAACTAAAGTTAATGAGTTAATATTAACCATTGACCCTAAATTTTATGAGTTAAGGTTGACCGTTGACCCTTAGCCATTGACCCTAAATTTTAGGAAGTCAATGTTGACCACTGACCCTAAATTTAAGAATCAAATTTAGACTTTGATTATAGAGCAACCTTTGGGAATCAATGATAACCATTAATGATTATGTAACCCTAATTTCAAAGCTCTATAAATAACCCTATGCACCTTGCAAGACAAGTGTGTGTTGCAGAAGTTTTTGAGAGAATGGAAAACCTAATTGTAGCAACCAGCCAAGAAAGAGAGGGAGCCAAGGAGAGCAGTAACTGGCCACACCAAAGGAGGGTACAGCAACTAGCCACACTAAAGGAAGGTGCAATTCAACAGCGAGGGAGGCAAACTAGTAGAAGGTGCAATCCAATAGCAAATGAGGCAAACCAGCAGAAGGTGTAATCTGACAGCAAGAGAGGTAAACCAGCAAAAGGTGGAATCCGACAGCAAGGGAGGCAAACCAACAAAAGGTGCAATCCAAGAGCAAGGGAGGCAAACCAACAAAAAGTGCATGCAAAACCAGAATCTACAGATTGCAGCAACTCTAGTAGGCGTTCCTACACCAGTAACAACTCTAGCAAGTGTCACTGCACCAGCAACGCAACCAGCAGGTGTCCCTACAGTAGCAGAAACTCTAAAAGGCGTCCCTGCACTAGCAGCACAACCAACAGGTGTCCCTGCACCAACAGAAACTCTAGCAAGTGTCTTTACACCAATAACACAACTAACAAGTGTCCTTACACTAGTAGTAACTTCAGCAGGCATTCCTAGCAACAACAAGTGTTCCTTGCACTAGTAGCATGTCCAGTAGCTTGCACAAAAACATCAAGTTGGAAAAAGAGGTAAAGCATCTCAAGAAGCTGTATGAAAATTCTTTTGTTAGTGAATCTAATCTCTAGGTGAAGATAAGGGAGTTTGAAGTAAAAGAGAAGGAGTACTTGAAGAGAATTGAGGAGCTGAGTGTACTTAAGGTAAAGCAAGGCAAGATACACGAAGATCTTGATGCCAAGGTGATTGCATAAAAGCAAGAGGTGTTAACTTTGCAAGCTAAGCTCCATAAGGCTGAGTCCGAATTGAGGAAGCATAAAGAAAGCTTTGTGCAGGTCATAGAAGTGAAAGGAGAGTCATCTTTAGCAAATGCCATCAAGGAGGATGCTACCAAAAAATTGGAGGAGTGTTTAAATAATCAAAGACCTCATTTAATGGGGAAGAAAGGATTTAGCTATATTGAAAAGCCAAGTGAGAAGGTAGAAAAAAAGATGAAAATTGTGTTTGTACCCGAAAGCAAGCATAACGACGTGATGGAGAAGAGAGACCAACCCAAACTAAAATAGGTTAGGAAAGATGTGGTGAAAACTTCCATCCAAAGGAGACAGGTTGTCAAAGATGGAGAGAAGGTTGTCACAATAGTTGTTAAAGAAAGGAGACATTAACATGGTAAAAGAAGTAAATCTAAGTTCGAAGGATTTTGCTGGAGCTATGGTAAGTATGGGCACAAGGCTAATGCTTGTTGGAATACTCAGCCTATAATAAAGAGGAATGTGAGGTAAGAGTCTTAAGGAAGACTCTATTAAGAAAAAAGATAGTCTTAGATGGAAAGAAGTTATATTCCACTAAGAAATAGTTTTGATTTACTATGAGAGATTTGTGGAAGATGTGAAAGGTTTGGACACATTGTTGAGGATTGCTTGACATTATTGCCCAGTCAAGGAGTACGAAGGAGTGCTTGACATTATGGAAGTAGCCTTTAAAGCTTCCAAGAAAGAAAAGCCATGGATCCTAGATTGTGGTTGCTCTTCACACATGACAGGAGACTCCAAGATGTTGAAAGGAGTAACAAAATATGATGGAGGGTCAGTCAAATGTGGCAATGGTGGTGCCTTAAAGATTTAAGGTATCAGTGCTGCTGAAATTGGTGCAAAAAAACTGAAATTAAAGAAAGTGTTTTATGTTAAAGGGCTAAAATATAATCTCATTAGTGTTAGCCAGCTTTGTGATAATGGACATAAAGTTACTTTCAACAAGAGTGGCTGTACAATAAAGAAATTAAAAGATGGTGTCATTCTTAATGGACATAAAGTTACTTTCAATAAGAGTGGCTGTACAATAAAGAAATTAAAAGATGGTGTCATTCTTACTAATGGTGAAAGAACAAATGGAAACTTATACTAAGTTTTTAGAAGTAAAAACACATTCTTTATGAGCACTAAAGATGAGAACTTATTGTGGTATAGAAGATTGGGACATCTTGGACAAAAAGGGCTAAACAAGCTATCAAAAAATGAAGCTGTGAAAGACGTACCCAAGTTGAGAAGAGAAAGAGATGTAAGTTACAGCACTTGTCGAAAAGGAAAGATGGTGAATGCTCCCCACAAAAATGTGGAGATCCAAACAAAAAAGCTATCGGAGCTCATCCACTCGGACATCTGTGGTCTTTTGAGATAAAGATCAACCATGGGTGATAAGTACTTCATCTCCTTTATTGATGATTTTATAAGAACGGCTTGCATTATGTTCTTGAAATATAAATCAGAGGCTATCAATAATTTCAAGAGCTACAGGAGGCTAGCTAAAAACCAATTGGGGGAAAAAAATTAAAAGGCTCAAGATAGATAATGGGACAAAATACACATGCAGTGAATTTGAAGATTATTTGGAGAAGCATGGAGTGAAGCATGAATTTGAAGGTTTGGGATGGAGAAATCTAAAGAAGTAAGCACTTCCATTATGGTTGGAACAAAGGTAAGCAAGGATAAAGAAGGCAACATGGTTGATTAGAAGGAATACAAAAAGTTGATTAGAAGCTTAGTGTATTTGACAGCATCAATGCCTAATATTATTTTTGCTGTAACACTTTGTGCCAGATTTCAAAGTGACCCCAAGGAATCTCGTCTCATAGCAACTAAGAGAATTCTAAGGTATGTGAAGGGCACAACAAATTATAGGCTGCTTTACGATAGAAGTGGACAACTCATTTTATATAGGTATACAAATGCAAATTGGGCTAGAAATTATGATGACAAAAGGTCAACATCTGATAATACATTTTATTTGCGTAGTAGATGTGTTTCATGACATAACGAGAAGTAAAATTCAGTGACTCTAAGTACTATAGAGGCTGAATATGTTGCTGCTACTTAGGCTTGTACTCAGTTATTATGGATGAAACAATAACTTAAAGATATGAAGGTAGATGTACAGCTACCATTGCTAATTGGTTGTGACAACCAAAGTGCCATCAATTTGTCAAAAAATCATGTCCAACACTTCAGAACTAAACGTATTGAAATCAAGTACCACTTTACTAAAAAAAAAAAGGTGGAGAAAAATGAAGTAAAGTTAGAGTATGTGCCTACCACGGAGTAAGTTACTGGTATATTCACCAAACCTTTGTCAAAAGAAATGTTCCAAAAGTTAAGGTTGACTTTATGTGTTTAGCTAACCCTTAAAGGCTAAGGTATTCTCTACCCTTCTACCTTTCCCTCTTCTATTATTCTTTGAATTTGTTGTCAAAGGGGGAGATATTTTGCATAAATCCAAAGAGAGTATATACTGATCAAAAGAAGTAGTAGTTTAATGAATAAAGGGGGAGAAATTGTCAAAGGGGAGAAGCAGAAAAGGGGAGTTAAACCCAATTACGGGAGATGTATGTTTCAGAGGGAGCTATGAATGTCAAAGGTTGTTATATGTGCATTGTTGGATTTAATACATTACCAATAAATCCAAATGGGGAGATTGTTGAGCCCATCTTTGATGGCTAATGTTAGATTTATTATCAACATCTCACATTGTTGCTTGTATTGATTTGATGTTTTGAATGGTAGGTCAACTAAAGTCAATGAGTCAATATTGACCTTTGACTCTAAATTTTAAGGATCAAGGTTAACTGTTGACCCTTGACCATTGACCTTATTTTAGGAAGTCAATGTTAACCACTAACCCTAAATTTTAGGAATCAAATTTGGCCATTGATTGTAAGGCAACCTTTGAGAATCAATAATGACCGTTGATGATTATGTAACCCTAAGGCTCTATAAATAACACTATGAACCTTGTAAGACAAGTGTGTGTTGCAGAACTTTTTTAGAAAACAAAAACCTAATTGCAATAGCTGACCAACAAAGAGAGGCAACTAAGGAGAGCAGCAACTAGTCACACTAAAGGAGGGTGTAGCAGTTGGCCATACCAAAGAGAGGTGCAGTAGTCGGCTATACCAAAGGAAGGTGCAATCTGGCAACAAGGGAGGTAAACCAACAGAAGGTGCAATTCGGCAGCAAGGGAGGCAAACCAATAGAAGGTGCAAACAAAACTAGAATCTACAGATTACAGCAACTTCAGCAAGCGTCCTTACACCAGTAACAACTCCAGCAAGTGTCCCTGCACCAACAGCACAACCAACAAGTGTCCCTGCACCAGTAAAAACTCCAGCAGGCATCCCTGCACTAACAACACAACCAGTAGGTGTCCTTGCACTAACAGAAACTCCAGTAGGCGTCTTTGCACCAATAGCAACTCCAGCAAGTGTTCCCAACACTAGCAAAAGTTCCCTACACCAGCAACACGTCCAGCAGCCTACAATCCCAGAAATTGCAACACATTTAGCAGTATGTAATCCTAGAAATTACAACATGACTAGCAAGCAATCACAGCGATTGCAGCACGTCTAGCAGGCAATCCTAGTGAGTGCAACACGTCTAATAGTTGTAGTACATACAATAGTAACCTCTAGGCAGCAAGAGCAGGCAAACCAACAATTGCAAATTGCAGAAGCAGTAATAAGCTCAAGTAGTGCATACAGGTAGTGATAGTAACCCATGCCTGTACAGATAGTAGTAGCAGCATATGCAAGCAGAGATAACAGCAGGTCCAGTAAATTGTAATAATCAAGGAGAAAACGTGTCCCAACAACAGGACTAAAAACTTGTAGCAGCAAGAGGAGAAAACTTGCCTTGACAGCAGGGCAGGCAACATCAGGTGCAGTGCGAGCAATACTGGCAACTGGTGAGACAGCACCGGCAGCAAAGAAAGGAGAAGATCCGTATTCTGCACTAGTAGTTTGTACATATTAAGTGATTGTTCTCTAGGAAAGTTTTCACTATAAACTCTTGATAAACTTGTTGAAAAAGAAAGGGTGGAATACCCTTATAGTGATAGGGAGATCAACTCCTTGATCGAGAGATCATTATAAGTGGTTAAGGAGTGATCCTTATACAACATTGTTGTATCCCTTGATAACAAGAGTGGATTGTGTGATTTAGGAGTGATCCTATCACATCATTATAAATTTTCGTGTGTTCTTGGATGCTTGCGTATTAATGTTTATTCGTACGGTCGCACTCACATAAAGGAGAAAATTAAAAATTGGATCATTGGTTCTAATAAGCCACAGAGGTTAAATCTAGATTGATTTGTAAAAAGAAGATAGCTTACACTGATTCACCCCCCTTTTCAGTATGAGACTTACAATGGTCTTCATCAAATGGTATAAGAGCTAGTTCCTTTGTTGATCCAATTTTTCTACTTTGAATAGAAGTTGTGCATTACTGTATGAGTTCTTATCTCTACTACTGCTTGAGATCATGGATAGCATAAATAATGTTAATAACAAGGGCATTCCTACATTTGATGGACAGAATTATCAGTTATAGAAGAATAGAATGCTCCTATATCTGATGTCCTTTGGTCTTAATGTGTTTGAGTCTGCTGTTAGTGGCTTCATCCCTGTTGCTGAAGGTGGTCCTATGACGTCGACTAATAAAATGATCTCGACACTAAAGTGATTGCACAAGAGCAAGAGGTGCAGATTTTGCAAGCTAAGTTTCACAAGGCCAAGTTCAAGCTAAAAAAGCATGAAGAAAGCTTTATACAAGCCATGGAAATGAAAAGAGAGTCATCATCAACAAGTGTCATCAAGGAGGATGCTACCAAAAAGTTGGATGAGTGTCTAAGCAATCAAAGACCTTATTGCATAGGAAAGAAAGGACTTGGCTACATTGAAAAGCTGAGTGAGAAGGTAGGAGAAAAGAAGAAGATTATGTTTGTGCCTAAAAGTAAGCACAATGACGTGAATCGAGAAGAGAGACCAACCTAAGTTAAAATGGGTTAGGAAAGATGTGGTGGAGACTCCAAACCAAAGGAAACAGGTTGTCATAGATGGAGAGAAGGCTGCCACACCAGTTGCTAAAGAAAGGGGATATGGACTTGGTAAAAGAAGTATATCCAGATTCAAAGGATTTTGCTAAAGCTGTAGTAAGTATAGGCACAAGGCTAATACTTGTTGGAACATTCAACCTATAATGAAGAAGAGTGTGAGGCAAGAGTCGAGGTAAAGACTTTATCAAGAAAGGAGGCAGTCTCAAGTGGAAAAAAAGTCATATTCTACTGAGAAACAGGTTTGATTTGCTGGGAGAAATCTGTGGAAGATGTGAAAGGGTTGGATACGCTGCTAAGGACTACTTGACATTACTGCCCGATCAAAGAATGCAAAGGAGATCATGCCAACCATAGCTGCCTAGTTAAGGAATTTAAAGGAGAACACTTATACAAACTCCCACATTTGACCAAAGAAGAAGAAGAGGAAGAGAAACGTCTATAGTTGTAGAAGTAGCGTTAAAAGCTTCCAAAAAAGAAAAACCATGGATCCTGAGTAATGTCTGCTCTTCACATATGATAGGAGACTCCAAGATGTTCAAGGAAGTAGCAAAATATGATAAAGGGTCCGTCAGATTTGGCAATGATAATGTCTTAAAGATTTTAGGTATTGGTACTACTGAAATTGCTGTAGAGAAGCTGTAATCAAAGAAAGTGTTGTATGTTGAAGGGCTAAAACACAATCTCATCAGTGTTAGACAGCTGTGTGATGATGGATATGAAGTTACTTTTAACAAGAGTGGCTGCACAGTAAAGAGATTAAAAGATAATGTTGTTCTTATTAAGGGTGAAAAAACAAATGGAAACTTATATCAAGTTTCCAAAAGCAAAAACACATGCTACATGAGTACTAAAGATGATAATTTGTTGTGATATGGAAGATTGGGACATCGTGGACAAATGAGGTTAAACTTAAGTATTCAGCCATACCCTAGAGGCTGAGGTATTCTCTAACCCCTCACCTTTTTCCTCTTCTATTTTTCTTTGGATTTGTTGTCAAAAGGGGAGATATTTTGCATAAATCCAAAGAGAGTATGTATTGATAAAAAGAGGGACTAGCTTGATGGATAAAGGGGGAGAACATGTTAAGGGGGAGAATAGAAAGGGGGAGTTAAACTAGGTTAAAGGAGATGCATAGGTCAAGGGGAGCTGTGAATAACAATGTACAAGGGATGTTGTGCATGGTTAGATTTAATATGTTACCAACAAATCCAAAAGGGGAGATTGTTGAGCCTATCTTTGATGCCTAATGTTGGATTTGTTATCAATGCCAACTCACATAGTTATGTGTGTTAATTTGATATTATGAATTTTGTTGAGATGTAGTGAGGTCATTGGGAGAAACCAGTGATAACAAGTCAACCCTGGCATTAAGGAGTCAACGTTGACCATGACCTTAAATTTTAAGGGTCAAGATTGACCATTAACCATTGACTGTTGACCCTAAATTTTAGGAAATCAATATTGACCATTGATCCTAAATTTTAGGAATCAAATCCGACCGTTAATTATAGGGCAACATATGGGAATTAACGATGACCATTGATGATTGTGTAGCCCTAATCTCAAGGCTCTATAAATACCCCCATGCGTCTCACAAGAAAGGTATGTGCTATAGAAAATTGAGAGAGCTAGCCAAAGAGAGAGGTGAGCAACAAACCTAGGGAAAAAGAGAGGTGAACGGCAAAGAGGAGGCAGCCACCAAGCAAGGTGCAACTAGCTAAGGAAAGGAAGAAAGAAGGCAAGGCAGCCGACCAAGGATAATGCAGTAGCCATTAAGGAAAAAAAGCAACACAACTAGCCAAGGAGAGGAAGAAAGAAAGCAAGGGACAGCCAGCCAAGGAGAGTGCAACAGCCATCAAGGAAAAAAGGCAAGACCGTTAGCCAAGAAGAGAGCAGCAGCACATCCAAAAGGCTTCCCAGCAGTAGCAGCACATCTTGTAGGGTATATTAGTACTAGCAATACGTCCCTGCACATCCATAAGGGTATACCAGTAGCAGCAGACATCCCTACAGGTCTAGGAGGGTATACCAGCACCAGTAGCACATTCCTGTACATTTAAGAAGGTATACCAGCAGCAGCAACACATCCCTACACATCCAGGAGGGTATACCAACACCAACAACACCTCAGGAGGCTTCCCAGTAGTAGACGCACACCTGGGAATCAAGCAAAAAATCAGAACGTGCAACAACAGGTCCGGGAATTAGTAGCCACCTGCAGAAAGTGCAACAGTAGGTCCGAGAATCAACTAGCAAACCAACAATGGCGCAAGAAATCTGCTGTAGTGCACCAGGAAAGTGACAACAACACAAGAAAACAGTTGCAACGCGCAGGGAGAGCAGCAGTGGCATGAGAAAAACTGATGCAGCATGTTGGGAGAGCAACGGCGGCGTGAGAAAGCAGTAACAGCGCACACAAACAACAGCAACGGTGCAAGCCGATAGTAAGAGCAACACACGTGGATAGTAGGTATAGCTTGTAGAAATAGAAGGTAGAGCTTGTAAGGACAGCGGCTGTTAGCTTGTGCAGACAGCGAGCACAGCTTATGCATACAGCCGACATAGAAAGCGTAGATAGTGGGCGCATAACACACGCAAACAATGGGCACAAAGAGCACAGACAGCAAGCGCAAAGAGCGTGGACAGCAAAAGCAATGCGTGCAAATAGCAGGCACAGTACATGCAGACAACAAGAGCGCAAACAGCGGGCACAACACACACGAACAGCAAAAGCGCAGCGCATATGGACAGCAGGCATAGGGAGCGTGGAAGCAGGCACACAACATGCGCAGATAGTAGGTGTAGAGACTGGGGATAGCAGGAGCAGTGTGCATAGACAATAGGCACAGCGCGCACATACAATAGGAGTAAAGACCACAGACAGTAAGAGCATGAACAGTAGGCACAACTTATGCAAACAGCAAGAATAACTTGTGAGGACAGCAGGCACAGCGCATGCAAATGGTAGGCAGACGCGGCAGCACGAACAGACAGTATTAACTACGTAGGTGGATTGTAGTGGACAGATGCGGTAGAGCGTACGAACAACAGCAGATAGACGCAACAGCATGTACGGATAGCATTAACAGCACACATGGACAGTAGCAGTAGCACATACGAACAGTAGCGGTAGCACGCACGGGTAGCATTGGCAGCAAGTGAAACAACACCGACAGCAAAGGAAGGAGAAGATCCATATTTTGCTCTAGCAGTTTATATACATTAAGTGATCATTCTCCAAGAAAGGTTTTAATGACAAGCTCTTGATAAATGTATTGAAAAAGGGTGGGATACCCTTGGAGTAATTAGGAGATCAACTCCTTAATCGAAAGATCGTTGTAAGTGGTTAAGGAGTAATCCTTCCAAAAATGGTTAAAGAATGATCCGTCCACATCATAACTGTATCCCTTGATAATAAGAGTGGATTGTATAATTTAGCAGTGATCTTATCACACCGTGGACATAGCTCACACATTATGAGTGAACCATGTAAAAATTATCGTGTATTCTTGGGTGCTTGTGCATTAATTTTTATTCATATGGTCGTACTCACATAAAGAAGAAAATTAAAAATTGAATCATCGGCTCTAACAAGTCATAGAGGTTAAATTCAAATCAATTTGTAAAAAGAAGATAACTCACACTGATTCCCCCCCTCTCAGTGTGAGACCTACAATGGTTCTCATCAATGTACTTCTTGAAAAAGGATAGGAAACCCTCGGGGTGATTGGGAGATCATTGTAAGTGGTTAAGGAGTGATCTTCCATAATGGTTAAGGAGATATGCTTCCACTACATCAACTGTATCCCTTGATTGGAAGAGTGGATCATGTGATTTAGGAGTGATCCTATCACACTGTGGATGTAGCTCACACATTGTGGGTGAACCACATAAAAATTCTGTGTGTTCTCAGGTACTTGTGCTTGCTTGATATTTATACAGTCGTTCTCATATAAAGAATCAAAATAAAATTGGATTATAAACTTTAATAGGTCATAGAAGTTTAAACCTCTGTAAGCATCTCACACCAATTCACTCCCTCCCCCTCTCAGTATGAGACCCAAGAAGGTCCTTATCATAATTTCAGTTACTCTTGTAAAGAAGGCATCCATAAATTCATCATTTAGCATCTTTATATCTTCTAATTTGCTCCTTCAAATTTATAGCTTGGCTTTCTTTACAACCTTGTCTCCTTTATAAATATTTTTCAATTTGTCCCAAATTTTTTTGGTTATGTTGCACCCCATCACTTTTGTGAATTCTTTGTCTGATAAAGAGGCATATAAGTCATTTCTAGCCTTTCCATCATACTCTAAATTATTATTATCGGTAGGTGTCATAATAAAACCTTTAGCAGCAAGAGTGAAGCCACTAACAATAGATTCAAACACATCTAGACCAAGTGAAAATAGATATAGGAACATTCTATTCTTCCATAATTGATAATTTTGTCCATCAAAAGTGGGAATGTCTATGCTATTGACATTGTTTATGCTTTCCATTATATTAACTAGCAGTAGATGTAAAAATTCACAACAGTAAAAAAATTTTCAGATCTAAACAAAATAGATCAATTGAGGAACCAGACTTTAATACCAATTGATAAGGACCTTCTTGGGTCTCATAATGAGATGGAAAGGGGGTTGAATCAATGTAAGTTGTTTATTTTTTACAAATTTGTCTAGATTAAACCTCTATGACCTATTAAAGTCGATGATTTATCATTATCTTACTTCTTTATATGAGAATGGCTGTATAAATATCAAGTAAGCACAAACACCCGAAACCACGTATAAGTTTTACGTGGTTAACTTACAATGTGTAAGCTACATCCATAATGTGATAACATCTCTCTTAGATCACATGGTCCACCCTTGCAATCTAAGGATGCAGATGATATAGTGGAAGGATCTCTCCTTAGCCACTTTTGAAGAATCACTTCTTAACCACTTACAATGATCTTCCAATCACCCCAAAGGTTTCCTACCCTTTTTCAAGAAGCACATAAAAATATTATGACAAAAACTTCCCTGAAAAAGATCTCTCCATATGCATAGACTACTATGGCAAAAAATTGATATTCTCCTTTTTTTCTGTTATTCTTTCTTCTCTCATGTTCTTTACTCTCTACCATTCTCTCCTTTCTCCCGTTCTTTCCTTTCTCACATTCTCTGTTCTTTTCCATTCTCTCCTTTCTCACATTCTTTGCTCTCTTTTCTACTATTCTTTCTATGCTCTTTTCTATTGTTCTCTCTATGCACTTTCTTGCAATTCTCTACACACACTCTTTTCTACTATTCTCTCTACACTTTTTTCTACTATTCTTTGCATGCTCTTTTCTATAGTTCTCTACATATTCTTTTGGTGGCTATATAGGTATTTATATGTCTTGAATTTAGGATTGTCCTACCATCAACGGTTAGCATTGATTCCCATATAAAAAGACCTCTCAAGATACTTCCACTTGGCACCCTTCTCTTAGCCCTCTTACCACATGTCCTTCTCTTTTAAAATGAGTCATGTGTTCTAGCCTGGCTCCTTTCGAGGTGTGATAGCTGTTAATAAGGTAAGTAGTAGCAATTCCATTGGGTTATGTCAATTTATACTTCAAAATCATCAGCTTTTATAAGGGTACAATGAAGAATAGCCCAACAAAACTCACAACAAAGAGAGATGCCATCATCCATTCAAGAAAGAGAGCTTTCACATTTGATGGGGTGTTTCCTCCCTCTGATTGAGTAGCTATCCTTGGACTTATACCCAACAAGTGACTTACAGTGCCACTACTAAATGCAATGCTAGAGGAAGCAATGACACATGTCTGGATGATGGTATTCTCCAGCCTAGTGAAAGGCTGCTTCAAGAAGTCAAGCTTTTGGAGCAAGATAGACCAAGACTTGAGCATCGTGAAACCCAATAAGTCGACGGCCACGTTAAGAAAAGGAATAATGCTGGTGGTGAGAATGAGCTTGCACACACTATACTCAAGAAAAGGCTGGTCGTTATTGCCCTGAACGTTATTTGTTTGTTCCAAGGTGGCACCTCCATTGTCTTGAACACTTCCTCCACCATCAGCTTCTCCTCAATGTTAGCCATTACTGAGTTATTATGTCCCACTACTTCTCTCCTTCTCTCCATTGATTCTCCTTTATGGGAATAAAAGTATGGCATCTTCCTTAACCTTTGAATAAATCAGTTGTCAACATTTTGTAAATGCAGCAAACACATCTCAAAGGCACTCATAACATCAAATCAACAAAGACAAATATATGAGATGTTGTTGACAATAAATCCAACATTGGCCATCAAAGATAGGCTCAACAATATTGCATGCTACCTGAGGAATGTTCAAAACTATCAAAAGAAGCAAAATGTAGATTGAGCCCTTCCATGATGTAGAAGAATGAGGCATTAAAGCTTTTTAATGTTGGCATGATCTTCCCAATCTTATATAGCAAATAAGTTAGTCTAATGTAAGTGGTTCCAAAGAATATGGGCAACACAATGGTTAAAAACCAAAATGATAAGTTAATTCCCATTTAATTTCAAAATGAATAGATGGTTTGCATTAATCACCGCAAGCTAAACATTGCAACTTGTAAATATCACTTTTCTTTACCTTTTATTGATTAAATGTTTGAAAGGTTAATTGATTAATCTCACTATTAATTTTTTAGTAATTATTCAGGTTATAACTAAATTATGATTGCTCTAAAAGACGAGGAGAAGACAACCTTTACATGCTCATTTGGCACCTTTACCTATCAATGCATGCATTTTGGACTTTGCAATACTTCAGCCACATTTTAAAAGTATATGGTTAATATATTTTCTAATTATATTGAAAAATCATTGTAGTTTTTATGAATGATTTTACTATTTATGGAGACTCTTTTTATGTATATTTAGATAACCATACACTGGTGCTTTAAAGATGCATAAGAACTAACTTTGTCTTAAGTTTGAAAAATGTTGCTTTATGGTGGAATAAAGTATAGTTTTAAGACATGTTATTTCATCTAAAGGAATTGAAGTTAACAAAGTTAAGATATATCTTGTTCAATCTTTACCTTACCTTACAAGTGTGTATGAAGTCCATTCTTTTCTTGGTCATGTCGGTTTTTATTGGAGATTTATCAAAAACTTCTCCAAGATTGTATTGCCCTTATGTGAAGTTTTACAAAAAAAAAAATGTGACTTTTGACTTTGATAATGCATGTAAAAAGGCATTTGACAAGTTAAAAGAGTCATTGACTTTGACTTCGGTGATTCAACATTCAAATTGGAGTTTTCCATTTGAGATCATATATGATGCAAGCAATTATGCTGTAAGAGCTATTTTAAGATAAAGAATTAGAAAAGTTGCTTATTCCATTTGAGATCATTTATAATGCAAGCAATTATGCTGTAAGAGCTATTTTGGGATAAAGAATTAGAAAAGTTGCTTACACCATTTATTATACCTTAAAGACCTTGAACAATGCTTAATGCAACTACTTTACTACTAAAAAACGTTTTACCCATTGTAGAATTTTTTTTTTCATATTTACTTGGCTCTAAAGTGATTATTTATTTTAGTCATGCAACTTTAAGGTACTTGTTATCAAAGAAAGATGCTAAGTCAAGGTTAACTCAATGGATTCTTTTAATGTAAGAATTTGATTTAGAGATCAAAGATTGGAAAGGCATAGAGAACTTAGTTGCAGTTCATCTAAGTTATATGGTCAAAAAAGATGATGCACTGCCTTTACAAAAACTCTTTTTAGATAAATAATTGCTTATAATTAAGGTAAATGCCCATTAGTATATAGATATTATTTAGTGCTGGCCACAAAGACTTTGCCAAATGACTTGATGAAAGCTCTAAAGGATAAGATCAAGAATGATACAAAATATTATGTATAAGAGAGATTTACTTGTGGAAGCATTGCTTGGATCAAGTGATAAAAATGTGTGCACTTAAAATTAAGTTTTATTTTATTCTCACTTTTTATCATTCTTATGTTTATGGAAGACACTTTGGATCCATGTGAACAATAAGAAAGGTACTAAAGTGTGGTTTCTTCTGACCATCAGTGTTTTGTAATTCTTAAATGTTTTGTAGGACTTGTGAACATTGTCAAAGAATAGGTAACTTATCTTATAGAGATCAAATACCACTAACCCCTATACTAGTTTATGAAATTTTTATGTTTGGGATATTGATTTCATGGAACCATTTCCTTTTTCTTTTGGTAATGTTTATATTCTTCTTATTATTAATTATATTTCCAAATGGATGGAAACTAAAGACATTAGGATAGATGATTCTAAAGTTGTTATAGATTTTGTTAAGTCTTACATTTTTGTTAGGTATGAAACACTGAGAGATTTGATTAATGATAAAGGCACACATTTTGCAATCGAATGGTAATAGCTTTGTTAAGAAAATTTCATGTCACTCACAAGAAGTCAATTACATATCATTTGTAAATAAGTGGACAAACTAAGGTTTCTAGTTGGGAAACTAAGGGCATCCTTAAGAAGACAATGAATCCAAATAGAAAGGATTAGAGCATGTGGCTTGATAATGGATTATGGGTTTATTGTATAATTTACAAGACACTATGTCACTCTTTAGTTAGTTTTTAACAAGCTAGGCCATCTTCCTATTAAACTAAAGCATAAAAAATATTGGGTTATTAAGCAATGGAATATAAAGATAAATAAAGTGGGTGAACATAAGAAATTACAATTGTAAAAGCTTAAGGAAATTTGTAATGATTCTTATAAAAGCTCTACAATTTACAAAAAAAGAACAAAAGTCTTTCATGACAAAATGATCTCTAAGAAGAATTTTTTTGTTGGTCAAAAAGTTCTTTAACATTTAAGATTGAAGTTGTTTTTAGGTAAGTTATCCTCTTATTGGATTGGTGCTTTTTTTGTTACTAATATCTTTTTACAAGGTGTAGTTAAGATTAAAAATATATAAACAAATAAAATAGAGATGAAGTTAGATGACTTTATTTATACCTCATGATATGTGCTACTTGGGAAGCAACCCAAGAATCAAATTTACTTTCCTTTTTCCTTTCACATTTATTTTTGTTTTTACATGTGTTTTGTGTTTTTGTTTATATTTCATTCTTACATTAATAGGGTTTCATTCTTACTTAGTAATAGGGGATTTTCATTATGAATGTTAGTCTTCATATCAAAAGGAGGCTTGAAATATAAGTATGCAAAGTACTTTAAATGTTTGACTTGTCAAGTAATTAGATACTTTCATTAAAAGTGTTAGTATTTGTATCAAAAAATAAGTATTTAGAGAATATAATATTATAGTTTCCAAATAAAATGAAAATAAATAAGAGAAAATTTTCAATTTCTTATAATAAGATAAGGATAATTACTTATTAAATATTGTTTATTGTAATTGTATTGATCGTGGGTTTGTATGAGTTTATTTAAAAGTATATGTGGATATATATGTGATGGTTAAAGAATGATTAGCTTGCTTATTTGGTTTTGTTATGTTCAAAGTTAAGATCCATGCTTGAGGGATGTCATAAGTTTGATTACTACATTTTTTTTTATTTTATATGTAGCATGGATTACATTCATGAACAATTTTATGGGCATATCTTCCAAAAATCTTCATGAGACATAACTTATCCACTAAGGGTGATCTAGGGGTTTAAAGGCTTATTGCATATGTTAAATGTAATCGTGATTCCTATGAAAGTAAGTTAGGATTTGTTTTACTTTGTTTTGTTTTGCTTGAGGACTAACAAAAATTAAGTATAAGAGAACTTGATATGTATGTGATGTGTATATATTTATTCTTTTATATTTAATCGTTTTAGTGTATATTCATCCTAACTATACTTACTTAAGTTAATTTTATGTTTCACAAAAATACTAAATGGATTGGAGTAATTTAGAAGGTCAAAAATGTAAATTTTGAGAAAATCTAACCATTTGAAGTTAGTTTGGAAATTTTATGTTTTAAATATTATTGGATGGATTGGGACCTTCATGATAATTAAACTAGACGTTTTAAGCTTTCTAAAATAAGCTAAATTGTGGAGATCCAAGAAGAATTGGGCTATGAATAGGTATCCTTAATCTAACTTATAACTGGTTAAAGTTATCCTAATCTAATTAAAAGTTGTCCTAAATAGGAAGTGTTTATCCCTCTTTGTATTATTTTTGTTGTCTTTTATAGTCATAAATAGGTATGTTAGATTTGATTAAAAGATTTAAAAAAATATTTAGGTCAAACATGAGATATTTGAAAATACAATACATAAAGTACCATTTGTAAAAAGTTAACACAAGTCTTTAAATTGAGGTTCAAAAATTAGAATTCATATTAATAAGTATCTTATGTATGTTATATTTATTCTCTTATATTTAATTTTTTAGTGAATTTTTGTATTAAATGTGCTTATTTAAGTTAACTTTATGTTTTAAAAAATACCTAAAAGGATTGGAATAATTTGGAAGTTTAAAAATGTGATCTTGAAAAAATTTAACCACTTGGTGTTATTTTGAAAATTTCACATTCTAAATATTATTGAATAGATTCGGACCCTCATGAAAATTAAAATAAACATCTTAAACTTTCTAGAATAAGCTTATTTGTGGAGATCCAAAAAGAATTGGATCATGAATAGGTGTCCTTAATCTAACTTATAGGATGTTCAAAGTTATTTTAATCTAATTAAGAGTTGTCCTCAAGATGAAGTGTCCATCCAACCTTCTTTAAGTTATTTTAACTATCTTTTAGAACTATAAATAGATATGTTAAGGTACCAAAAATACTACATATGTAAACCTCTTTTTTCTTTCTTTCTTGTGTACACACCTATAATATGCTAGGTTAGGAATTAATTTTCAATTATAAGGATTGAAGTCATTGAAGGAAATATTGAAAGACTTATTGGTTTTTATTACAAATTTGATTCTTTATTTTGAATTTTCATGTTCTTATATTATTATTGTTTATGATTATATTGTTTAATTACTAAGATGTATAATAGACAATTATGCTTTATGATCTAATGCTGGTTTAGAATTTAAGTCTATAATTGGTTGATAATTCTAACATTAATTGGCAAATAAAAATTGATTTTTATAATTAAGCATTTGTTTAATTTCTATGGAGAACATGATTTAAAATTAAATAAAGTAGCTTGTGAATTTTTTGTTTAGATTTAACTGATTTTCTTATCTTAATACTATCAATAAATTATATTTAAAGAGTTTATCTTAAGTAGTTTAATTGATAAAAAAATAATTGATGAGTTTGCCTCAATTAACAATGAACTAAAAAAAGATTTAAAATCATAAAGTTTGTCATTATTATAAACAAAATATACAATTAAAGAATTGATGATTTTCAATGTCAATAAGCAATGTGTGAATCCAATAATGTAAATACCCTTATTGCATAAAATGTTCATCAATTAATTTTATTTGTAATTAATTTTTTATTTTGATTTTTATTAGTTTAATTAAAATCCAATTCTTCCTCCTTTGCTTTCGTATTTGCATGAACACAATAAGACTAAGATAATTAATTAACTAAAAATCAATCTTTGTGCATTTAACCTCTGTTCATCTTAATAACAAACTTATTAATTGAGTAATTTATAATAATTTTAGTGTATTCAGTATACATCACCTATATTTACCCTTTTAAATGGTTAGACAAAAGACATTAAGTCTCCTAAAACAAATAGTTTAGAAAGTTATTTTTAATTGTCCATGTAGATTATTGTTAGAGTCTAAATGTTTGGATAATGATAATTTAGGACAACCTATTGAAAGGACTTAAATAAGAAGAATAAAAATTTTTTTAGTAATAATTTTATTTTTTAAATTGGTTTTTTAATTATATGTAATATGCAGTCAACTTGCTTTTATGACTTGAATTTGAAAATCTTTAATTTCACTATGTATTTATCTAATATATATCTTTGACATTTTTAACATAACATAGTCATATATAATATTCAAAAAAACAAAAAAGCCACAATAAGATTTTTTAACCTTTTCCTTAATTGTATCTATTGTATTTAATTAAACAATTCACATATAAAGAACATCTGTGTAATAGATTTTTTAGATTACTTATAACATGAAAAACTTTAAAAATATTGTTCAACTAATAATGCTTGATAATCAAAAAAGAATTTGAAAAGGTAAATATCTTTTTATATAAAATAAAGACACTATGATTCAAAATAATGTCCCCTTTTTTGTCCAATTAATCTATCTTTAACTTTGAAGTTATAAGCAAGGTAATTTGCAATTTTAAAGGTGACAAATTACATTTTTATGAAACTATAAATGTCCAAAAACAAAAATGCAAAATGTTTCTAATTGAAAATAAAACTGGAAAATGGAAAAAATCACAAGAAAATGAATATTAAACAACACTTTAAGTACACCATAAGTATAGAAAAACTACATCTAAAGTACAAAAGGAAAAAGGTATAATAAAAAGAATGAAAATAGAAAAATTAAAATTAACAAGAAATAAAACTAAAATTAAAAAAACTAAAAATGCAAAAAAAAAATGAAAAAAAAGGCTTAAATAAGAATTGATAGCCAAAAGTCATCCTTAATGGTACCAAGACTATTATTACTAGCCTTAAAGTAGAATAATGGTTCAATCCATTACCCAATCTTGTAGTACTACTCTTAAGGAGCTAAGGCAAAATGGTAAAGAAGTGCAACTTGCAATTGCCAAATCATTTTTATAATTTTGGCAATTACTAGAATTGAGAATCAAAAACCATGAATTTGAACTCTACAAGACAACCAAGTTTTAAAAAAAGAAAGAAATAGTTTGAACTTAGCTTCAACAATTTATAATAGTAAGGGCTTGATTATAAAAAGGTGATTGTATTAAACAATAAGCAAAGGTTTATGTATGCACCTACGATTTGCCACAATGTTTCTTTTTCAACTATTGTTTTATAAGGCTTAAGAGGGCATACATTTAAGGTTTATGTTTTAGGTGTTCATATTAAGGTTTAAGCTTTTTGGTTTAATTTCATCAATTGCTTTGGTATTTAATTTGGATTTAAAATATCTAGTTTTAACATCAAATATTAATTATCAAAGTCAAATAAGTATGTAGGCATGAGCTATGTAATAGGACAACTTACCTTATTCTTATAAACCTTATATCCCTTCCTAGCATTAGATTTTAAACTCTAAAAAAATAAAGTTTAAGTTTAAGGTGTCTCCAAATGTGTCTTTGTTGAACATTTGTGATCAAACTGTAGTTATGATTAAATATTGTACAACTAAAAATGTGCAATTTGTAGTTATCATAACATAACATGATTTTATTTTTCATTAACTCTATCTCACTTAAGCTAGAAAACTCACATACATGCAATATATTTAAACCAATAATTAACATACTTGTATTCAATGTGTCATTAGGTTAAAGCATTCATATATTTTTTATGACTTGCATAAGTTTACTTTAGTAGTGCAATTATAATGGATGAAAATGGTTAAACTATTACATTATATGGAATTTAGGTATTATCTAGCAACTTAAGCACATTATAAATGTGAAGTATTGATCAAAACAAATTTGTTGTCCATTCCTTTCAATAAGAGGATCTTTTAGCCATAAATTTTGATTTTTAATATCTCTTAAGTATTTATTACACATCTACTACTTTAAATAATAGAGTAATAAGGAATCATTGTTGAGATTTTGTTGAGTCCATCTTTGATAGCTAATGTTAGATTTATTGTCAACAGCATCTCATGTATTTGTCCTTATTGATTTAATGTTATGAATGTCATTGAGATGTAAAAAGATCATTAGTCAAAACCATTGATAGTAGGTTAACCCTGAATTCAATGAGTCAATATTGACCATTAACCTTAAATTTTAGGGGTCAATGCTGATCGTTGACTATTAACCATTGACCTTAAATTTTAGGAGTCAATATTGATCGTTGATCCTAAATTTTATGAATCAATTTTGACCATTGATTATAAGGCAACCCTTGGGAATCAATACTGACTGTTGATGATTGTGCAATCCTAATTTCAAGGCTTATAAATACATCCATGCATCTATCAAGACATGAGGGTGCTGCAAAAAAATTAAGAGAAAACAACAAAGAGAGTGACTGGCAAAGAAAGGTACAACAACAAACCAAAAAAAGGTGTAACTAGCAAAGAGGTGACAATAGCCATTAAAGGAGTTAGCTAGACCAAAAGGAGAAAAAGGTGCAACAGCCACCAAAGAAGGTATGCAGCAGCAGCCAAACAACCACACTAAGGGAGAAGGTGTGCAGTGGAAAACCAGTCAACCACATTAAGGGAGAAGGTGTGCAGTGGCAACCAATCAACCACATTAAAGGAGAAGGTGTGTAGCGGCAAACCAAGGAGAGGTGTGCAGCAGCAACTAGTCAACCACACTAATGGAAAAGATATGCAATGGCAAACCAATGAGAGGTGTGTAGTAGCAACTAATCAACCATACTAAGGGAAAAAGTGTGCAATGGAAAACCAATGAGAGGTGTGCAACGGCAACCAATCAACCAAACCAAGGGAGAAGGTGTGTAATGGCAACCAAGGAAACCAAAGGCATAAGGTGCAGTGGCAACCAAGGAAACCAAAGGCAGAAGGCGCAACGACAACCAAAGAAACCAAAGGAAGAAGGTGCAACAGTAACTAAAAGGAAAAGGTGTAGCAACAACCAATCAATGAATGTGTAACAACAATCAATCAAAGAAAGTGCAATGGTAATCAATCAAATAAAAAAAAGGTAGCAGCCACAAAAAAAGAGGCACTAGGAGGAAAGTGCACCGCACCAAAAAAGGAGGAGTAATGGCAACCAAAGAAGGAGGAGATAGTAGCAGCATCTAGGAGGAAAGTGCAGCGACAAAACAAACCAGTAGTTGCACTAGAGGAAAAAAGAGAGTGCAGCGGCAAAGGAAACTAGCAATTATAACAAGGAGAAGCCAGCAATTGCAGCAAAGAGAAGGCAGCAATTGCAACAAAAAGGAATGTAGCAATTGTAGCAAAAAGGAAGGCAACAATTATAGTAAGAAGAAGGCAGCAATTATAGCAAGGAGAAGGCAACAACTGCAGCAAGGACAAGGCTGCAGTAGAGGAAGGAAAAGATCCACGTTTTGCAATAGCAACCTATGCACATTCAGGGATCCTTTTCAGTAAAGTTTTAGTCATAAACCTTTTCATAAACTTCTTGAAAAAGGGTAGAAGACCTTTAGAGTGATCGGGAGATTAACTCTTTAATCAAGAGGTCATTGTAAATGGTTAAGAAGTGATCCTTCCATAAGTGGTCAATAAGTAATCCTTCCACAACATTAATGGGATCCCTTGATAACAAGAGTAGATTGTGTGATTTAGGAGTGATCTTATCACATCGTAAATACAACTCACACATTTTGGGTAAATCATGTGAAAATTCTATGTGTATTCTTGGGTGCTCACACTTGATTGATATCCATACGGCTGCTCTCACATAAAGAAGTAAGATAAAAATTGGATCATTGACTTTAACAAGTCACATAGGTTTAATTTGGATAGATTTGTAAAAAGTAAGCATCTCACATTAATTCACCCCCTTCCCCTCTCAATGTGAGACTTAAGAAGGTCCTCATTAGATTTCAACCTCTATGGTGCAAAAACTAAAATTCAATTATTAACACACACACACACACACACACACACACTTAATATAATGGAAATAAAAAAAAAAAGATAAAAGATGTATGTATTTCTTTTTTTTTTTTAAAAAAAGGAAATTTATACACATGTAATACACCTATGTGCTAATAATCTCCTCCTATAAACTATGCATTTAAAAGGGATAATTACCATTTGCCTTACTATATTAATTACGTATAATTAAATTAGCAACTTATCCTAATTTTACTTAATTTAAACTTTATCATTGAACATATATAACCATGACAAGCTAATCATATCATTACTTTTAAAGATAAACCTTAAAATACATCTTCTCCAATATCATCTTTTATTCCTAAAAGCACTATATGTAGTTTGCTTTTAGTAGTCCTTTAAGATCTTGAGATAAATATCTTTTCAACTAAGCAATAAACATTGATACGTTTTTTTTTATAGTTTAACCTATCACTTATAGAAACCCTTTAAGTAAATAATATTATATTTTTACATAACTTTAAGATACATCATACCATTTAAATTTTGTGATAATTTAAGATAAATTTTGTAAAATAAAGTCTCTCATAAACTTCTAAGTAAAATCTAATATCATAAAAGTATCAATATATTAAGATTGCAAGGGCACTACTTATAAAAATAAAGAAAAGTTTTTACATTGGTGATAATTTATCTACCTATAACTTTGAAGTTCCCGACTTCTCCCCAGGATCTACTAGTTTGTGATACTGAGAGGGGGGTAAATCAATATCACCATATTTCGCAATTAGCAGGTAAGTGAACAACTTCAACCTCTTCTTAAAAGCGAACTATTTCTCAAACTCGACTAAGGTAGATCTATTGCTACCTACTAATCATAATAGCCCCCAAAGTCACCTTTCAGACACCTTACCTAATAGACAATTCGGATGTTCTTGTTTAGGTCTTTGTTAGGTTGTGGGTTAGTTGATACTTTATCTGCGTTCACAACTCAATTCAAAACATAGAACGTAAAGCAAATTAAGGACACACGACATTTACATGGTTCCGTCAACGTGACATACATCCACAATGGTAGGGACTCTCCCTTACCAAGACTATCCACTATACTTGAAAATTCCAGTTACAATGGATGTCTTAATCCTCTGCTTCTTTCACTATTGCAATTACTAAGCAAGTACAATACAAAGAGTGTCACTTACTGTGTCTACTCTTCTTCTAGTTTGTCTTACCTCTGTTGAATTGAAAGGCTGCTCCACTGCCGCTTAGAAGTTCACCGCAACACTCTCTAACCTCTCTTGAAGAAATTTGGAAATACGTTGAGTTCTTTGAATGCTTTGCCGAATTCCTTCTCTAGGTTGTCTTACACAGCTCCTGCTTTCACCGTCTCACAGCCTCACCCATCTCCTTGTCTCATGGCTCGCCTCACGTTTCTGGTTTGCCATTCCACGTCTCACGGCCTGCCTCACGTTTTTGGTTTGGCGTTACATGTCTCATGCACGCTTCTGGTTTGGCGTTTCATGTCCCACGTACGTTTCTGGTTTGCACCCCTTGCTGTTCTGGTCTCAGCCATCTCCTAATGTACACCCACGCTTCTGCTGCGCTCCCATCATAGCTTTGCTGTTCTCGCGTTTCAGCTTTGCTGGTCTCCTGTTTCAGCTTTGCTGGTCTCACGTTTCAGGTTACCAATTTCTAGTCTCCCTTTTCTGGTCACCTGTTACTAGTCTTCTTCCTCTTCGCTGGTCTCACGTCTTACGCCTCACCCATCCGTTTCTGGTTTTCTTTTAGCCAGTGGTCTCATGCCTCATGCCTCACCTGTCCATTTATGGTTTTCTTCTCTTCCAGGGGTGGTGCATTTCTGGTTTTGCCCTCACCTCACATTTCTGGTTTTCTTCTCTTCCAGGGGTGGTGTGTGCTGGTGTTTCTGATTTCTTTTCTCTTGGTGGTCTATGCTGGTGTTTCTGGTTTCTTCTCTCTTCCAATGATATCACGTTTCTGGTTTCTTCTTTCTCTCTCATTTTGGTGTATGTCTGGTTTGGTCTGCTCTTCCAGTGGTGGCTTTCTCTCTTTTACAGTGATGGGTGCCTCCTTTTTTGGTTTGTATCCATTTAGCTCTCTCAGTGGTGTGTCTTTGCCGTTTTGCTCTCCCAATTCTCCCCAACGTTTTGTGTTTTTCATTGTCTTATGCCGGGCTATTCTTCCGTGTACCTTTTTTTTCTCGTCCGTGTCACTTTTCTCTCTCAGGTTGTATATTTTCACCCTCTTCCAACGACTTCTCTCTCTCTCTTCCACCTCTTTGCCATTTTTCTCTTTCGGGCATTTCTCGATTTTTCTTTTTGGTCGTTCGGGTTTTCGCTTTGCCATGCTCCTCTTCTTTTTGCTGTGCTAGTTGCCGTGCTGGTTGCCATGCTAGTTTTGCCGTGCTGCTCTTCTTTTTCTAGCTGTTGGTATTTTGTGTTTTGGTTTTCTCTCTCTTGTGTTTTGCCGTGTATTCAATTGTGTTAGCCTTTTCCTAGTTTTATCTTCCAAGATCTTTATATACTATTTTCCATGAAACCCTAATAGGGCTTACTTGCGGCAAATTTACTGTCTTGCCCTTCCATGTGGCTTTTATGTTCTTGCCCCTCCATGTGGCTTTTACCTTCTTGCCCTTCCATGTGGCTTTACTTTCTTGCACACGTAAACCTAATTGACAACAATTACAACCTATACAAGGCTGTGGGAACAACAATCTCCCCCTTTGTAATTGTTGGCAACACTTATAACAAAAGCCATTATGCAGCAGTTTCAACTCCCCCTAAATATGCACTCCCCCTTTCTTAACAGCTCCCCTTGCACTGTTGCTTCTCTCTCCTTTTGCCAACCAATTACAAATATGAAAAAATCGCAAAGTGGAGATGGAGGATTCACCTGAACTTCAGGCTTGATGAGGCATTGGCACATACAAACTCATTCTGTGCTTTTCAAACAACTTTGTGGATAGAGATTTAGTTAGATCTTGTGTAGCCTCTTCAACAGATTTAGGTTCAACTTGTGAGAGTAAAGCAGTAGCTCCCACAATTCTTCTTCTTATTGTAACTCCTGCTGATGGGTCTCCTATGATCTAATTTTCTTGATGAACACTGATCCACGTTTTCTTTGGCTTTCTTTCTTGCACAATCTTAGTTGCAAGAGAATCTCTTTCTTCACCTTCAAACTCACTCTTCTCCAAGTGTAAACTTACTTCTTGTTCCTTTTCTTCAAGTTGGTCTGCTTCTTCATCTACATTGAAGTCATCTTCTTCATTGTTCCTAACTTCTCCATTCTGCACTGTTTTCCAGTTCTTATCTATTCTCACATCACTACACGTGATCACTTTTCCTAACTTATGCCGGAAAACTTTGTAACCTTTTGTCTTTGCTGAGTATCCCACAAAGATGCCTTCATCAGACCTAGCATTGAATTTTCCCAAGTTTTGCTCCTTGTTCTTCACAAAACATGGGCTGTCAAAGATTCTGAGATACTTAGCTGTTGTATTTTTCCCACTCCATAGCTCATATGGAGTCTTATCAGTATTGGGCCTTAGTAATACTCTGTTTAGTATATGCACGGCTATAAATGTTGCTTTTGTCCAAAATCTTGTGTGAAACTTGGATTCCAGCAGTAGAGTTCTCACCATTTCAACCACAGCTCTATTTTTCCTCTCTACCACCCTGTTCTATTGAGGTGTTCTTGCTGCTACCAATTGGTAATGAATTCCATGCTTCTCAACATAATCTTCAAAAGCTTTATTTGTAAATTCAGTGCCTTGATCTGACCTCAATACTTTGATCTTCCTTCCATATTCATTTTCAGCCAATCTTCTGTATCTCTTAAAGCAATTCAAAACTTCTGACTTGTGTTTGAGGTGAATGGTGAAGGTCCTTTTCGAATAATCATCAACAAACAAGATGAAGTACCTCTCACCATTCAACCCTTTTGTTCTTATCGGTCCACATAAATTAGTATGTACAATGTCAAGCACTGCTTCAGAACTGAACCCTTTGGTCTTATGCTGCTTTCTAACATGTTTTCCTTTAGAGCATGCTGAACAAACATACTTTTTCTCTCTCTCTCTCTTCTGAGGTCGGGAATATCTCTAATTGCATGAGTAGTGGTCAGCTTCCTTATGTTCTTCTGTGATAAGTGTCCCAGCCTCCTATGCCAAAGTTGATTTTCTTCTTCTTTGGTGAGTAAACAGCTGCTTGTCTTGTCATTATCAATCACATATAAATTTCCAGCTGTTCTCTTCTCGGCTATAACAGTATTGCCTTCTTTACTCTTTACTTGGCAACCTATTTTTGTGAATATCACTTTGTGGTCGTTGTTACATAGTTGGCTGACAGATGTTAGATTATATCTGAGTCCTTCAACGTGCAGAACATCTTTCAGCTTTCCTTTTCCAATATTCACTAACCCTGACCACTGATGTTGAGTGAATCATCATTGCCAAACTTGACTTTGTCTTCTCTTGATTTGTTTAGCTTTGATAATTTACTCTTATCTCCCGTCATGTGCGAAGTGTATCCACTATCAAGGATACACTGCTTATCCTTACAATCAATCTTTAGTGCAATTTCAGCTATATTAGCCACCTCGCTTTTTGCTCTATATTCCTTCTTTTGAACTAGCTGAAAGATAGCTTTCTCTTTTTTCTCAGCTTTGACTACACCACTTGTTTTCACTGTGACATTGAGTGCCTTCTCTTGCTCAGGGAGAAATGTCATGCATCTCTTGGCATTATAGCCATCCTGCCTGTACCTTTCACACTGTTCCAAGTTTGCTAATATAGCAAACTTTTTCTTTAATGCTACTGGTTTGGGCTTCCACTAACAATCCTCATCAGTGTGTCCTTGCCTTTTACAGTATGTGTAAGAACTCACGATAGATGTTCTCCTCTGAGTTTTGTATTGTCTCCCCCTATATGTAACATCGTATCTTCTCAAGTTGGAGACATATACTGGCCTTTTCCACCAGCAGTTACTCGCCTTATGACCCCAAACTTCACAATCAAGGCAATGACCTTGAAACTACCTCTTCTTGGGTCTGATCACAGCTTGTCTTTTTCTGGTCATCACTTGCTGTGTAGGCAAAGTAGCTAGCTTCTTTGCTTGTGTGACTTTCATTTCAGTCACCTTCTTCTCTTTCTTCTGTTCAATCATAACCCTCTGCTGGCTGACTTTCTTTTCTTCCTTCTTGTTTGCCACCCTAGGTTGCTTCTTCAGATCTTCTTTATTCTCCGTTATCTTCTTTTGAGTCACAACCTTCTCTTTCAACTTCTGTGGCATATTCTTATTTTCTTTAGCCAATGCAACCTCAGATTGCTGCACTTTCTCTACATTCTTCTCTCCTTTTGCAGAACTTGTTTCTCCTATCATTTCAAGCTTCTACAAGTTCTCTTTGCTACTTTTGAGTTATTGCTGAAGTCTCAGCAACTCTTTCTCCATTTCTTCAATTTTT
>CM038602.1:7501676-7515556 GCA_021533255.1 Ceriops tagal
TGCTTAATAAGTCCTTTAGTCCTCAAAATAACTAAGGGAGAAAAACCCTTGCTTTCTATCTCACTCA
Source organism: Ceriops tagal (assembly GCA_021533255.1). Classification (NCBI taxonomy): domain Eukaryota; kingdom Viridiplantae; phylum Streptophyta; class Magnoliopsida; order Malpighiales; family Rhizophoraceae; genus Ceriops; species Ceriops tagal. The sequence continues at coordinate 7,501,744 of CM038602.1, forward strand.
AAGTTGTCTAATCTTTCCCAGAGCTTACAAGGGATGCCTATTTATAGGTTAAGATAGCAATCCTAAAGAGGCACAAATTCCTACTTAGGACAAATCCTTATTTTGGAAGAATTCTTAACTATGGACAAATTCCAACATAGACAATAAACTCCTATTTAGGAGTAAATGTTATTACTTAATTTGACCCATTAAGTATTCCAATTATATTTATTAGGCCTAAACTCTATGTCAAACTTGAATTTGCACCATTTAAAGTTTTGTTGGCCTGAATGTCCTCAATCAGCCCATTTAGTGCTTCTTTAATCTTTTTAGTTCTAGATCGTGTTATTAGGTCTTCTGGAATATGCAGTAGACCTCTTACATCCATTGAAGCCCTATCTTGTGTTATTGGGCCTTTTGGAATGTGTGATGGACCTCTTGCATCCATTGAAACTCTAACTCATGTTATTAGGCCTTCTAAAATGTGCAATGGACCTCTTGCATCCATTGAAGCCTTTCACCCATCATTTCTACAGTTCTCATCATTCCCTCTCTCCTCAAAAGGATTCATCCCTAAATCATCACCTACACCAAAAAGGAAAAGATCAGAAATGTTAAATGTTGCACTCACATTATATTCACCGGGAAGGTCTAATTTATAAGCATTGTTATTAATTCGTACTACAACTTGAAAGGGACCATCTCCTCGAGGTTATAGCTTTGAACACCTCTAAGCTGGAAACCGTTCCTTGTGCATATGCACCCAAACCCAATCACCAGGTTTAAACACCACCTTCTTTTGTCCCTTGTTGACATGGGATGTGTATTGCTCAGTTCATTTTTCAATATGTTGTCATACCTTCTCATGCAATTTTTTTATCATGTCAACCTTGCGTTCACCATCTAAGCTAGCATACTAATTGATAGGTATAAGTACCAAATCCAAAGGAGTTAATGAATTAAAACCATATACAATTTCAAATGGAAAGTAACTAATAACAGAATAAACACTCCTATTATACGCAAACTCGACATACGGTAAGCAATCTTCCCATGTTTTCAAATTTGTTTGAATAATAGCACACAAAAGAGTAGAAAGAGTTCGATTAACCACCTCAGTTTGCCTATCAATTTATGGATGACAAGTAGTTGAAAACAATAGCTTAGTACCTAATTTACCCCATAAAGTCTTCTAGAAGTAGCTTAAGAACTTTGTATCCCAGTTTGAAACAATGTTTCGTGGCATGCCAAGCACGCATACTACTTCTTGAAATAATAAGTCAGTCACATTGTTTGCATCATCAGTTTTATGGCAGGGGATGAAGTATGTCATCTTTGAAAATCTATCAACAAAAACAAATACAGAATCCCTACCCCTTTTTGTTCGTGGTAATCCTAATACAAAGTTCATAAATAAATCAACCCAGGGATGGCTAAGTATGGGTAGAAGGGTATACAAGCCATAGGGTAAAACTCTAAATTTAGCCTGTTTGCATGTTATACATTTCTCATATGTCCTCTCAACATCTTGTTTCATGCGTGGCCATAAGAAATGTTCATTTAGGACATCTAGTATTTTCTTAACTCCGAAATGACCCATTAGACTACCCTCATAAGCTTCTCTTACAACCAACTCCCTCAAAGAACTTATAGGCATGCATAAACGATTTTCCCTAAATAAGAAACCCTTATGCCTATAAAACTTCTCAAAGGCTGACATCTCACATGCTCCATACACATTAGCAAAGTCAGGATCATTCATATATAAATCCTTAATATGTTCAAATCCTAATAAGTTAGCAGTAAGTGTAGAGATAAGGGCATATCTGCGAGATAATGCATCAACTACCACATTTTCCTTACCTTGTTTATATTTGATGATGTAGGGAAAGGTCTTAATGAATTTAATCCACTTGGCATTTCTTTTGTTCAACTTTCCTTGTCCCTTCAAGTGTTTCAAAGATTCATGGTCAATATAGATGACAAACTCCTTGGGCCAGCCAAAAGTAATGTTGCCATGTCTCCAAAGCTCGTATCAATGTATACATCTCTTTATCATAAGTAGGATAATTAAGGCTTGCTCCACTTAGCTTTTCACTAAAGTAAGAATTGGGCACCTTTCCTACATCAAAACAACTCCAATGCCAATACCTAAAGCATCACACTCAATCTTGAAAGCTTTTGCAAAGTTAGGTGAAGCAAGTAAAGATGCAGAACTTAATTTTTCCTTGATGCAATTAAAAGCCTTGTCTTGGTCACTACCCTACCTAAAACTCATGTTTTTTTTTATAAGCTCAGTGAGTGGTGCAACAATGGTGCTAAAGTCCTTAACAAAGCGTCTATAGAAATTAGCTAGACCATGAAAGTTATGCATATCACTAATTGACTTAGGTGTAGGCCAATCATGAATTGCCTTAACTTTTTCCTCATTTACCTCAACACCTTTAGCACTGACAACATAGCTAAGAAATGAGATCTGATTAGCATAAAAGGAACATTTCTATAAGTTAGCATACAATTTCTCATAATGTAAAACACGTACAATAGAATGTAAATGATCAAGATGCTCTTCTAAGGTTTTACTATAGACCAAAATATCATCAAAATACACAACTACAAATTTACCAATGAATGGACACAAAACATAATTCATTAGTCATATAAAAGTGCTTGGTGCATTAGTAAGACCAAATGGCATAACAAGTCATTCATACAAATTGTACTTAGTTTTAAAAGTTGTTTTCCACTCGTCTCCCTCTCTCATCCTCATCTAATGATATCTACTTTTCAAATCAATCTTAGAAAAGACACATGAACCATGCAATTCATCCAACATGTCATTTAATCTAGGTATGGTGTGACGATACTTTACAATGATTTTATTGATTGCTCAACAATTAACACACATCCTTTAAGTCTCATCTTTCTTAGGTACAAGTAGGACAAGAACAGCATATGGACTCATGCTTTCCCTCACATATCCTTTGGAAATAAGCTCCTCAACCTACCTTTAAAGCTCCTTTGTCTCCTCAGGATTGCTCTTATATGCTAGCCAGTTAAGGATGGATGCACCTAGGATGAAATCAATTTGATGCTCAATTCCTCTATTAGGTGGCAATCCACTTGAGACATCATCAAGGAATACGTCTTCAAATTCTTACAATAGAGCAACAACAACACTAGGCAAAGATGGGCCAAACTTGTTAGTGTTAAAATAAGTCTCCTTGTACAAAAGTATGACCATAGGTTATTTGCCATAAAATACTCTTTTGACATCACTTTCTTTTATATAAAGACTTTCTTTTTTCTTCTCTTTCTCTTATGTCCTCATGTTTTCTCTGCTCTTTTATTTTTTATCAATCTCTTTTTTTTGTTCACTCTCTTTTTTAATCCTTAATTGATCCTAATAAGCTTGTTGAGGTAATAATGGTACAAGAGTGATAGGTTTTTCGTTCATTACAAAGGAATATCGATTCTTGAAGCCATCATGCATAACTCACCTGTCAAATTGTCATAGTCTTCCTAATAAAATATGGCCCGCATGCATAGGTACAACATTACATAAAACTTCATCATGGTACCTTCTGATAGAAAATGATATGAGCACTTGCTTATTTACCTTGACTTCACCACTCTCATTTAACCACTAAAGCTTATATGGCCTAAGATGCTTTATAGTAAGGAAAATCTAGCTTCTCAACCATAGTTGTGCTAGCAACATTAGTGCAACTCCTACCATCAATAATCATACTACATACCTTACCTTTGATGAGACACCTTGTCTAAAATATGTTATCTCGTTGCACCTCATTTTCTTCCTTTACTTGCACATTTAATGCTCGTCTTGTAACGAGAGCTACTTCGTTAATCGGATACTCCTCTCCATCACTTTCACCCTCTGATGATGGCACAGAATCATCATCTAATTCACTTTTAGTTTCAACATCGCCATTACTTCTCAAGATCATTGCACACTTATTTGGACATTGAGATGTAATGTGACCCATGGCCAAACACTTAAAACATTTAACATCTCTATTTCTACTTAGTTGGGGTTCAAAATGACCTGTCTCCTTACTAGAACCCACATTCTTATGCTTAGATTGCTCGGCTTTGGACTTGTAATTGGTCATCTCGTCCTTTTTACTCCAATTTGGCTTCCAAAATGAGATAAAACCCGAATTCTGCCCAAACCATATGGAGCTCTTTCATTTAAGTTGTCTTTTAACTTTCATTGCCATGTGCACCATGTCTTTTAATTCCACATAGTGTTGTAATTCAACCACATTTCTTATGTCCCTATTTAGCCCTTGCAGAAATTGAGCTATGGTTACCTCTCTATCTTCTTTTACATTCATCTTAATCATGGTAATCTTTATCTCTTTGTGGTAGTCCTCCACACTTTTGGTGCCATGAGTGAGCCCTTGCAACCTTTCACACAACTCCCCTATAATAGTGATTAGGGACAAACCCCTACCTCATGATAGCCTTCATCTCCTCTGAAGTTCTCGACTTCTCCCTAGGATCTACTAGTTTGTGATACTGAGAGGGGGGTGAATCAATATCACCTTAATTTGCAATTTGCAGGTAAGTGAACAACTTCAACCTTTTCTTAAAAGCGAACTCTTTCTCAGATTTGATTAAGGTAGATCTATTGCTACCTAATAATCACAATAGTCCCCAAAGTCACCTTTCAGACACCTTGCCTAATAGACAATACGAATGTTCTTGTTTAGGTCTTCATTAGGTTATGGGTTGGCTGATACTTTAGCTGCGTTCACAACTCAATTCAAAGCACAGAACGTAAAGCAAATTAAGGATACACGAGATTTACGTGGTTCCGTCAACGTGACATACATCCACAGTGGTAGAGACTCTCCCTCTACCAAGACTATCCACTATACTTGTAAACACTGGTTACAATGGATGTCTTTAATTCTCTACTCCTTTAACTATTGCAATTACTAAGCAAGTACAATACAAAGAGTGTCACTTACTGTGTCTACCCTTCTTCTAGCTTGTCTTGCCTCTGTTGAATTGAAAGGCTATTGCACTGCCGCTTTGAAGTTCACCGCAACGCTCTCTAACCTCTCTTGAAGAAATCTGGAAATACGTTGAGTTCTTTACGTGCTTCGTCGAATTCCTACGTTGTATCACACAATTCTTGCTTTCACCGTCTTATGGTCTCACCCGTCTCCTTGTCTCACAATCTCATTGTCTCACGGCTCGCCTGTTCGTTTCTCTCTCTCCTGCTGTCCAGCCGGATTTCTCTCTCTTCTCGTTGGATTTCTCTTTCTTCCCGCTGGATTTCTCTTTTCCGTTCACCCATTTGGCCAGATTTCCTCCCTTTTCTGCCAGTGGTCTGCTTTTCTTCGTCCTACCGTCCAGCCTTCTTCGGCCGTTCCCGATTTTCTCTCCCGTCGACCGGTTTCTCTATTTTTCCAACCATCTGTTTCTCTCTCTTCCAACATCTAGCCGCCGGATCTCTCTCACCCGTTCCCGATCTGGTCTCGTCTCACCCGTTCCAGTTCGGATCTGGTCTCCCTTACGGTTTTGCTGCACAGCTTCGCTCCCTTTCTCTCCTTCCCGTCGACTCTTTCTCTCTCTCAACGGTTCTGTTTTTGTCGACGATTCTCTCTCTCTTCCGTATCGTTTTGCCGTCGCCCCCCTTCACCAGCCGTTTTGATCGTCTCTCTTTTCTACCGATGGTGTAGGGTTGTCGTGTGCCATGTTGTCTCCTCGCCGTTATATCCATTTCTCTCCTATCTCTAACGACCACTTCATTATGCAATTACTGTTCACGACGGATACTGTTCATGACTGCACTGTTCACTTCTTCGTCCATCGACTACACTATTCACTCTCTTCGTCTTTGCCGGTGGTGTTCTTCCGTGTAGGGTTTGGTGTTCTCTTTAGTTGTTCGGTTGTCTAGGTTTTGCTAAATGCTCAATATTGCCGACTCTTCTTTGTCTTCCAAGACCATTATATACTCTACTTTATGAAACCCTAATAAGGCTTACGCGGCGGTTTTACGTTCTTGCCCTTCTGTGTGGTTTTACCTTTTTGCCCTTCCATGTGGCTTTACTTTCTTGCACACGTAAACCTAGTTAACAACAATTACAACCCATACAAGGCTGTGGGAACAACATCGTCCCATGTATTAATAGGCTGCTCATGATTCCTTCTCCTATTCAAAACAAGTTAATCCCACCAAATAATAACATAATCAGTAAATTTAACTATAGCAAGCTTTACCTTTTTCTCCTTGGAATAGTTGTGGCAGTCAAAAACCAATTCAACCTTCTTCTCCTATTCTAGGTATGCATTAAGATCATTCTTACCTTGGAATGGAGGAATTGTCATTTTAATACTGCCCAAATTATGGTAATAGGTGCCTTGCCTCCCAAATTCTCTTCGATCCCTTTTATTGTTAACAATTCTAACCACAATAGTTTGATCATCAAATTCATCATCTTCTACATCATCTTCATGGTCATAAGCACGTCTTAACTACCTTCTTGCTTTAGAAGCCCCATATTCCCCATGCCTCCTTTGCAACTCTACTATTATATTAACTTGCTCCTCCATCCTTTCCCTCGTATCTCAAATCTAATATTCATGTGCTCAAATTGTTATTGCATAGCTTTGATCATGAAAGACATATCACCAACTCCCTCCTGAGCTACACCTTTATCTTTGGACATCATAGTATTACTTCTATACAAAATAATTAGGATACCTCATAGAACACTCCCTTACGTGTGTAACTCAAAAGATGGTGTCACACTCTCTCGTGTTTACACTCTTTATGGCTTTTTTTTTATATGAACTTTCACTCTTACCTTTTACCACTCGAATTTCCCTTTTCAGCTCTATAAAGAACTAAACAATGTAAATCAAGGGTATTGATTTTGAATGGAATAAGATAAATGGCGTAGAATTGAACAAATTGGAGAACAAGAAATCAAAAACGAAAAAGGATATCAAGGCAAACGAATTTAATGAACTAAACTCACAAAAATCAAGACATAGGTAGTATAACCTAAAGGACAAACTTAGGTAACAAAATAGAAAAATAGATCGTAGAATTGGAGTTAAGCAAGAAAAACTTTATTATTATTGTGGCCAATATGACCAAACTATTAACCTTATCAATAACTTGAATTTGATATTCTTTGTCTTTTGTTCTTCTTCCTTCTTTTTTCTTTTTTTTTAACACAAAACAACAGTAAAATACTTAGATATAGCAATTGGAATTGAAATTAGCATGTTTATAAGCTTAAATAAACAAGCAAAGAGAGAAGGATTGCAAACAAACAGATTTGTACATTTGAATGGTAATGCACATAATAAACAAACTAAATATAAATAAATAAATCACAAGGTAGAAAATTGAAGAGTGAGTGGAATCAACCTGATTTAGAACCAGACTCTGATACCAACTGATGCGGAAAACCCCAAAAAGACGTGGCTTAGGGACCCAACGCACATAAGGAATCAAAAAACAACTAGGAAAGCTAAACCAAAGTTTAATAACATAAACCCTAGACCCACCATTCGAAGGAACACAAACCTAGGGTATTTAAGAAGGATATGGATGTCACACTCCAGAAAAGAAAAGAATTAGGAGTGATAAGTCGATTGGAACACTACAAGAAGAAATACCTCTTAATAAGTTCTTTAGTCCTCAAAAGAACCTATGTAAGAAAAACCCTTGTTTTCTATTTCACTTAAAATTGTCTGATCTTTCCTAGAGCTTACAAGGGGTGCCTATTTATAGGCTAAGATAACAATCCTAAAGAGGCACAAATTCCTACTTAGGACAAATCATCATTTTGGACAAATTCCAACATAGACAATAAACTCCTATTCAAGAGTGAATGCTATTACTTAGTCTGACCTATTAAGTATTCTAATTATATTAATTAGGCCTGGACTCTTTGTTAAACTTGAATTCGCACCATTTGAAGTTTGGTTGGCCTAAATGTCTTCAATTAGCCCAATTAGTGCTTCTTTAATCTTTTTGGCTCTAACTCGTGTTATTAGGCCTTCTAGAATGTGCAATGGACCTCTTGCATCCATTGAAGCTCTAGCTCGTGTTATTGGGCCTTCTGGAATGTACAATAGACCTCTTGCATCCATTAAAGCTCTAGCTTATATTATTGGGCCTTCTAGAATGTGCAATGGACCTCTTGCATCCATTGAAGCTTCCACCCATCATCTCTACGGTTCTCATCAAAGGAGAATTTGGTTCTTGTAAAGCATTAACAATATAACGTTCCATTCTTTAACCATAGGTGGACATTTTAGCATTAAAGAGACTTATCATAGTGTTAAGCTGTTATTTTATTGGTTTGGTATGAAGAAAGATATCCATTTGTATGTGTCCTTTTGTGATACTTGCCAAAAGTGCAAGGGAGATTTCGTGTAATATCCTAATCTTCTTTAGTCCATCTAGATCTGCTCTTAAGCTTAATCTAATGTGGTTGTAAACTTGATTAAGGCTTACCACAATAAGAGAAAGATATAATCATGACAGCTATTGATCAATTTTCTAAGGACAATCATTTTTAGCCTTAAGTCACCCATATATTAAACATTTTGTTGCCAAGTTGTTTATGGAACATATTTGTAGGTTGTATAGGCTTCTAAAAATAGCAATCACTAATTGGGAAAAAGTGTTTACTAATTTGTTTTGACAAGAACTTTTATCTACTTAGAATTAAGCTTAATCTTAGCTCTACTTGTTATCTTTAAACAAATGGCCAAGGTGAATATCTAAATCAATGCTTGGAAAACTTCTTCTATTTTGTGACTTTTTAGAATGCAACAAACCAGGCTCGTTAGTTGTACTTTATAAAGTGATGGTATAATAGTACCTTCAATAGCTATCATCGTAGTTACAAAAATTAAATATCTTATTCTTAATTATATAATGATAAATAGTGTTAATAAAAAGTCAATGTCATAGGGAATGTTATCATTTCAATGTCAAAGAAATAAAACATAAAGACATTAATATAAATAGGGGTAACATTAAATTTTGACCTTATAACAATTAAATTAAATGATTTAATTAAATAAAACAACTTATAAAAATATCAACAAACTAATTTCAATTTTATGTTCATTTATAACTATGATATTTAATATATTTAATTATTCACAATATTATCTCAATTTTGTTAAAACTATTAATGCTAAATAACAAAAAGCTTTATTACCCAAATTCCCCCTTAAATATTCACTAAGTAGAACAAACTCTCCAATTAGACTCTAACAATTGTACACCTAGAATAACTCTCTAAGGTTATATACTGGTAGCCTTAAGAATTAGGTGAATAAGTTAGTGACAATCACATAATTTTGAATTACTTAACTTGTGTTGAGTTATTCTTAACAATAAAATAAAAACTTATCCATAATCCTTTACTATTAATTGCTACTCAGTGATTAAGAATAAAATAAATATATGTCATAATTCTTAACTTTAGCAATCAACTATTATTTAATCAATTTAACATGTCTAACCAACTTAATTGAACAAAAAAAGAATCATTCACTATTTAATTATAATAACATAAGGAATTATAATAAAAAAGGGAACAATATAACAAAATAATCTAATTTATCAAAATAGTAAAGTTTGAAATCTTTTAAAGTCGTTGAAAAACCCTGATTACACATACTTACAAATTAAATTCTTTTAAAGCTATATGCCTCTTCTTTGTTTCTTCATTTCTTCTCCCTTCTTAATAACTAAAAAGTTCTTATATATACATATATATCCTAGAAAATTCAGATAGCAAATACAAGTAAAACGTAAGGCACTCATAAAAAATCTCTTAAGTTTTTAATATTACAATGAACTTATTTTCTTAACTATAACAGATTTCTTATCATGTATTTCAAGTTAATTCCTAAATAGATATAGTTTAAATTAGAGTTTGACTTCTTCATTAAAGATGTATTCATGTTTGTTGGCTTTCCAACACATCTAATCTTACCTAAAACAAATGTTTAAAGCCTAACTTATGAGCTAAAAACCAAAATTGACTTAGTCCAACCTATGATAGATTCTGTAGTGATTTCTTAACTATTTTTGGATTATTAAACAACTAAATTAGGTTTCGGTGTCTTTATAAGAATTGTAGGTGAAGTTTCTAACTTCACCCTAGGATCTACTAGTCTGTGATATTAAGAAGGGGGTGAATCAGTATCACACCCCTTAAAAACACTGATAACTTAAGCGAAAGTATTCTACTTCTTTAATACTTTCCCTCTCGTCAATGCACTGGTATGTGAACAACTTCAACCTCTTCTTAAAAGCGAACTCTTTCTCATATTCGACTAAGGTAGATCTATTGTTACCTACTAATCACAATAGTCCCCAAAGTCAACTTTCAGACACCTTGCCTGTTAGATAGATTGAATGTTCTTGTTTAGGTCTTCTTTAGGTTATGGGTTCAATGATACTTTAGCTGTATTCACAACTCAATTCAAAACATAGAATGTAAATCAAAGTAAGGACACAAGAGATTTACGTGGTTCCATCAATGTGACGTACATCCACGGTGGTAGGGACTCTTCCTCTACCGAGACAATCCACTATACTTGAGAATACCAGTGTGGTACTCCCTATGTCCGCAATGTAGTTACAATGGATGTCTTAATCCTTTGTTCCTTTCACTATTGCAAATACAAAGCAAGTACAATACAAATAGTGTCACTTATTGTATCTACCCTTTTTCTAACTTATCTTACCTTTGTTAAATTAAATAGGCTGCTTCACTGCCGCATAGAAGTCCACCATAACACTCTCTAACATCTCTTGAAGAAATTTGGAAATACATTGAGTTCTTTCCAATGCTTCACCGAATTCCTTCTCTAGGTTGTTTCACACAACTCCTGCTTTCACCATCTCACGGTTTCACGGCTTGCACTCACGCTTCTGATCTGCCGTTTCACGTCTCATGGCCTGCCCCATGCTTCTGATCAATCACGCCGTCGCACATTCTAGTCTCACGCCGTCGCACATTCTAGTCTCACACTGACGCATGTTCTGGTCTCACATTTTAGGTCTGCACCCGCTTCGCTGTTCTCAAGTCTCACAGATACCAGGACTGCTTTCCTCGTCCGTTTCACGGTTCCGCTGGTCTCCTGTTTCTGGTTTTTGCCCTCACCTCATGTTTTTGGTTTTCTTCTCTTCCAGGTGATCTCACGTTTCTGGTTTCTTCTCTCTTCCGGTGATATCACGTTTTGGTTTCTTCTCTCTTCCGGTGGTGTCTCTCTCTCTCCCATTGGTGTATGCCTAGTCGGGTTTGCTCTTCTGGTGGTGGCTTTCTCTCTCTTATGGTGGTGGGTGCCTTTTTTTCTGGTTTGTATCCATTTAGCTCTCTCGTTTCTCTCCAACAGGTCTGTTTTCACCTTTACTCTCTTGAAGGTCTTCTCTTCCATGATTTCTCTTCTCTTTCCTTACGGATGGTGCATCATCTTCTCTCACCAATGGTGTGCAGTCTCTTCTCTTACTGTGAGTCACACGGTTTCCTTTCAACCGGTGGTGTCCTCTTTCTTGTCGTTGGTCACACGATTTTCCTTCAGTCGACCAAGTTCTCCCTTACTGTCCAAGGTCTCTTTGCCGTGTTGTCTCCTTGTCGTCCAACTAGGTTTTCTCTTTCACTGTCTAGCTGGGTTTTCTCTCTCACCGTCCAGCCGTGTTTTCTCTCTCACCTCTAGCCAGGTTTTGTCGTGCTCACTCTATTATACCGTGTAGGTTGTTTGGTCGTGTACCCTCTTTGCCGTCCACACCTATTTGGCTGTGTTCACTTGTTTTCTCTCTTCCAAGGTTGGGTTTTGCAATTTAGGGCTTCTCTCTTTCAACCAGTGGTGTGTGTTGCTGTGTAGGGTTTTCTCTCTTGCAAAGTTGTGTTTTTGCCATTTTCACTTCTTTTGCCGAAAGTTCTAGTGTTTTGCTATCCCTCACACTTATGTCTTCCAAGGTCTTGGTTTGTATACTCTCTTCCATGAAAACCCTAGTAGGACTTACTATATTGTGATTTACTTTCTTGCCCCTCCATGTAGCTTCAAATTACTTGCACACTTAAATCTAGTTGACAACAATTACAACCCACACAAGGCTATGGGACTCCCCCTTTGTAATTGTTGGCAACACCCACAACAAAAGCCATTATGCAGCAATCCTTCATAATCTTCTTAGAGGAATAATCCAGAAGCAGATGGATTACAACTCCCCCTAAATATGCACTCCCTCTTCCTTAACAGCTCCCCCTGCATAGTTGCTTCTCTCCCCCTTTGCCAACCAATTACAAATCTGAAAAACTCACAAAGTAGAGATGGAGGATTCACCTGATTTTCAGGCTTAAGGAGGCATTTGCACAGATAAACTCAATCTATGCTTTTCAAACAGCTCTGTGGACAGAGGTTTAGTTAGAATATCTAAAATTTGATCTTTAATGCCAACATACTCTAACTAAATTGTACCCTATTCCACTTGATCTTTGATGAAGTGATACCAGATGTCAATATGCTTGCTCCTTGAATGTTGAACTGGATTCTTACTGAGATCAATAGCACTTTGATTATCACAAAATACACTCACTGGTAACTTCACTTCAACACCCAAGTCTGCCAATTGTCTTTGCATCTATATCACCTGAGTACATGTTACACAAGTAGCCATATACTCAACCTCAGTTGTGCTCAAAGCAACACTATTTTGCTTTCTACTTAACCATGCAACACACTTTGAACCCAAGTAGAAGCTGCAACCGCTGGTTGATTTTCTATCATCTATACTTCCTGCCCAGTCTGCATCAGTGTATGCTCGTAGTTTTACAGAATCCAAGGCCAGATACCACAAACCCATCTCTAGTGTCCCTTTGAGGTATCTTAGGATTCTTTTCACTGCCAACACATGAGATTCCTTAGGATCAGCTTGGAATCTGCTGGCAATACACACAGCTTGCATAAGATTAGGCCTTGATGCTGTAAGATACAGAAGGCTCCCTATCATCTTCCTGTATTCTGTAAGGCTTGTACTCCTTCCCTCCTGATCATTTGTTAACTTATAGCCCATTATCATAAGGGTACTAACAGGTCTACTATCCTCCATGCCAAACTTTTTTAGCATCTCTTTGGCATATTTTATCTAAGAAATAAAAATACCTTCTTCACACTGTTTTATCTGTAATCCAAGAAAGTAGGTCATTTCTTCAATCAATGACATCTCAAATTCCTCACTCATCTTCTGTGCAAAATCTTGGCATAGCTCAGAATGATCCCCTCCAAAGATGATGTCATCTATATATACTATGGTTATCAGTTGGCCTTTCTCTGAGTTGAACACATATAGGTTATTATCAACTGTTCCTCTTCTGAAGTTCAACCTTCTCAAATACGCATCCAACCTACTGTACCATGCTCTTGGGACTTGTTTAAGGCCATACAAGGCTTTCTTCAGCTTGCACACGTGTGTCTCATCCTCATTGATTTGTACTCCATCGGGTTATTCAATATACACTTCTTCTTTCAGAAGCCTATTCAGAAAGGCTGATTTCACATCCATCTGATAAACTTTATACCTCTTATGTGCTGCCAAAGCTAGGAACATTCTAATAGTTTCTAACCTTGCCACTGGTGCAAAAGTTTCGTCAACATCTACTTCTTCTATCTGAGTGTAGCCTTCGCAAACCAGCCTAGCCTTGTTCCTCACCACCTTGCCATCTTCATTGTGTTTATTCCTAAACACCCATTTTGTTCCTATGACATTCTTATTAGTGGGTCTTGGAACCAGCTCCCATGTATTATTCTTCTC
>CM038602.1:7522274-7532481 GCA_021533255.1 Ceriops tagal
ACCATTGATGATTGTGTAGCCCTAATCTTAAAGCTCTATAAATAACCCTAGGTGTCTTGCAAAAAGAAAAAAGGGGTTGCAAAAAATTGAGTGAACGGCAAAGGCAAGGCAATTGGCCAAGAAGAAAAAGAAAAAGACAGTAAAGCAGCTAGCCAAAAAGAAAGAGAAAGAGGACAAGGTAGCCAGCCAAAGAAAGAAAGAAAAAAGGTAACGCTGTCGGCCAAGGAGAATGCAACAGCCACCAAGGAAAGGCAACAAGGTAGCCAGCCAAAGAGAGTGCAGCAACCACCAAGGTGAACCAGCAAGTTGTAACTAGCCAAGGAGGAAAAGAGAGAGAGCAAGGTCACCGGTCACCACACCAAAAAAACCCTCACCAAGACAATAACTGTACCAACAAACTCAGCCGACACCAACAAATCCTCAACAAGGTAACAACCATACCAGTAAAACCCTCACCAAAACAACAATCGACCAGCAAACCCTTACCAAGGTAGCAGCTAGCACCAACAAATCCTCACCAAGGTAGTAGCCGCACTAGCAAACCCTTACTAAGGCAGCAACCACACTAGCAAACCAATAAAGCAACCAAGGAAGACAAACTAGAAAGAGGTAGCAGCAACCTATGAGTCCAGCAGGAGGTGAAGCAATAGCACAAGGGTCCTACACTAGCAACCAACATGCAGCAACAAATGGTGCACTTGTAGATAGTAGCAGCGACATAAGAAAACAATTATAACACACGAGCTGATAGTAGCAGCAGAACGAGCAAACAGCATCAGCACAGGCGAATAACAACAAATACATGTGCGAATATTAAGAGCAGTGCATGCAGAGTACGTGGAGACAACAGCAGCAGAACATGCAGGCAACAATAGCAGCACATACCAACAACAATAGCAAAAAGTGCAGGTAACAATAATAGCTTGTGCATGTGTGGACCCACACGCAGATAATAAGAATAGCATGTGTGGTAAGCAGTCATAGTGTGTGTGGGCAGTAGCAGCAACGCATACGGACAGCAATAGCAGCGCTCATAGACAGCAACGACACATGTGCAAACAACAGGAGCAACGCACGTGGACAACATTAGCAACGCACACAAACAGCAGTAGCAGCGCGTGCGGACAGCATTAGCAGCGGACAGTGTTAGTAGCACGCGTAAATAGCAACGACAATACACATGGACATTAATAGCAATGTATTTAGACAACATTAGTATCGCGTGCAAATAGCACCAGCAGCGAGTGAGACAACACCAACAGTGAAAGAAGAAGAAAATCCATATTTTGCTCTAGCAGTTTGTACACATTAAGTAATCGTTCTCTAAGAAAGGTTTTAACATAAACTCTCAATAAATTTGTTGAAAAATAGGGTGGGATACCTTTGGAGTGATCGAAAGATCATTGAAAGTGGTTAAGAAGTATTCCTTCTACAAATGGTAAAGGAGTGATCCTTCCACAACATTATTGTATCCTTTGATAGCAAGAGTGGATTGTGTGATTTAAGAGAGATCCTATCACACCGTGGACATAGCTCACACATTATGGGTAAACCACATAAAAATTGTCGTATGTTCTTGGGTACTTACGCATTGATTTGTTAGTCATATGGTCGCGCTGACATAAAAGAGAAAAATAAAAATTGGATCATTAGATCTAACAAGCCATATAAGTTAAATCTGGATCGATTTCTAAAAAGTGCATATCTCACACTAATTTACCCCCTCTGAGTGTGAGACCTAAAACGGTCCTCATCAAGTGGTATCAGAGTCGATTCCTCTATTGATCCAATTTTTCTACTTTGAATTGAAGTTATGTATTACTGTATAAGTTTTTATCTCTACTGCTTCTTAAGATCATGGATAGCATAAAAAATGTTAACAGGAAGGGCACCCCTACTTTTGATGGACAAAATTATCAATTATGGAAGAATAGAATGCTTCTATATTTGATATCCCTTGGTCTTAATGTGTTTGAGTCTGCTGTTAGTGGCTTTATCCCTGTTGCTAAAGGTGATCTTATAATGCCAATTGATAAGAAGAACTTGAAGTGTGATGGAAAGGTGAGAAATGCCTTATACACCTTCCTGTCAAATAAAGAATTCACCAAGGTGATGAGGTACAACACAACCAAGCAAATCTGGAACAAACTGAAAAACATTTATGAAGGAGACAAGGTTGTGAAGGAAGCCAAACTATAAATCTAGAGGAGCAAATTCAAAGACACAAAGATGCAAAATGATGAGACTATGGATGCATTCTTCACAAGAGTCAACAAAATTGTATGCTCTATTAGAGGCTATGGAGAGGAAATCCACAATGCTATTGTGGTAAGGAAAATACTTAGAACCTTGTCATAAGCTTACAACACCAAAGTCTCTTTCATAAAAGATAGACATCTAGATAGGCTGCCCTTAGATGACCTACACAGCATATTAGTGGCTTATGAAATGAGAATAAACCCAATGAAGAAAAAAAAGAAGTCTAAGGTGGAGAAGGAGCTGGCTTTCAAGGCAATTAGGAAATTAAAGATTAAAGACCAAGAAAAGGAGTTCAAGAGTAGCTTGGAAGAAAAGGATGGTGAGACTAAGCTGGATGAAGTCATGGCATATATCACCAGGAACTTAAGGAAAGGAAAAAGGAAGTACAAGGGAAAATTACCCTTGAAGTGCTTTAGCTATGAAGCAATTAGGCACTTTGCCATAAACTACCCAAAGAGAAGAGAAGAAAATAGTGAGGATGATGATGAGCTAATCCCAAGGAGGAAGACAAAGCAATCCAACTACTTCAAAGCTGGAAATTCAAGTGCCAAAGGAAAAAAGAAGTTCTTTAGATCCAAAAGAAGGAATTTCCTTAGCAAACTAGAGGAAAAAGATTCTAAAGAAGAAAGTGATAATGATTCCGATGATGAGGCTACAAAGGATGTGCTGGCCGCTCAAGTAAATGATGATCAAGAATCTTCAAGTAAGAAGAAATCAACAGAAGAGGAAGAGGATGAGTTGTTAGAGCAACTTGAGAATGAGTTGAAAGCTTGTTTGCGTTAAAACAGCAAGCTGGAAAAAAAAGGTAATTCATCTCAAGAAACTATGTGAAAATTCTTCTACTTATGAATCTAATCTCCCAGTGAAGGTAAAGGAGCTTAAAGCAAAAAAAAAAGGATTACTTAAAGAGAATTGAGGAGCTGAGCATACTTAAGGCAGAGCAAGGCAAGATACATAAAAACCTTAGTGCTAAGGTGATTGCATAAGAGCAAAAGATGCTGACTTTGCAAGCCAAGCTTCACAAGGTTAAGTTTGACCTAGAGAAGCATGAAGAAAGCTTTATGCAGGCCATGGAAGTGAAAGGAAAGTCATCATCAACAAATGCAATCAAGGAGGATTCTACCAGAAAGTTGGATGAGTGTCTAAGCAACCAAAGACCTCATTCATAAGGAAGAAAGGACTTAGCTACATTAAAAAGCCAAGTGAAAAGGTAAAAGAAAAGAAGGAAATTGTGTTTATACCCAAAAGCAAGCACAATGATGTGATGGAGAAGTGAGACCAATCCAAGTTAAAATGAGTTAGAAAAGATATAGTAGAGACTCCCATCTAAAAGAGATAGGTTGTTAAAGATCGTGAGAAGGCTGCCATACCAGTTGCTAAAGAAAGAAGACATGAACTTGGTAAAAGATGTAAATTCAAGTTCGTAGGTTTTTGCTAGAATTGTGGTAAATATAAGCACAAGACTAATGCTTATTGGTATACTCGACCTATAATAAAGAGGAGTGTGAGGCAAGAGTCTAGAGGGAGACTCTATCAAGATAGGAGGCAGATTCAGGTGGAAAGAAGTCATATTCCATTAAGAAACAAATTTGATTTGCTGGAAGAGTTCTATAGAAGATGTGAAAGGGTTAGACATATTGCTAAGGATTACTTGACATTGCTACCTAGTCAAAGAATGCAAAAGAGAACACGCCAACCATTACTGCTTGGTCAAGGAATGAAAAAAAGAACACCTACATATGCTCCCACATTCAGCCAAAAAAGAAAAAGAGGAAATGAAACATCTAAGGTTATAGAAGTGGCCCTAAAAGCTTCCAAGAAAGAAAAACCTTAGATCTTGGATAGTCATATTCAAGGTATTGATACTGCTGAAATTGGTGCAAAAAAATTGAAATCGAAGAAAGTACTTTATGTTAAAGGGCTAAAACACAATCTCATCAGTGTTAGCCAACTTTGCAATGATGGACATCAAGTTAATTTCAATAAGAGTAACTGTACAATAAAGAGACTAAAAGATGGTGCTGTTCTTACTAAAGGTGAAAGAACACATGAAAACTTGTACCAAGTTTCTAGGAGCATAAACACATGCTCTATAAGCACCAAAAATGAGAAGTTATTGTGGCATAGAAGATTGAGACATCTCAGACAAAAAGGGTCGAACAAGCTATCCAAAAATGAAGCTGTGATAGATGTACCTAAGCTAAGAAGGGAAAGAAATGTAATTTGCAGCATGTGTCAAGGGAAGATGGTAAATGCTCCCCACAAAAATGTGGAGATCCAAACGAAGAAGCCATTAGAGCTCATCCACTTAGACATCTGTGGACCTATGAGACAAAGATCAACCAAGGGTGATAGGTACTTCATCTCCTTCATTAATGATTTTATAAGAATGACTTGCATTTTGTTCTTGAAACATAAATCAAAGGCTCTTAACAATTTCAAGAGTTGTAAGAGGCTGGCTAAAAACCAATTAGGGGAAAAAATTAAAAGGCTCAGGATAGACAATGGGACAGAATACACATGCGGTGAATTTAAAGATTATTTGGAGAAACATAGAGTGAAGCATGAATATGCTAGTCCTTACACACCCAAAAAAAATGAAGTGACCAAAAGGAATATTAAAAGCTTTGTGGAGATGGCAAGAACCATGTTGGCTGAGCATGGTACATCACATGGCTTCTAGAGAAAGGCTATCACCACTGCAACTCAGGTTCAAAACAAATGCCTGATGAGACCACATACTGAGAAGACACCCTATAAGTTGTGGTATGGAAAAAAGCCAATTGTAGAACACTTTAAAGTGTTTAGGAACCCGTGCCTCATTAAAATCAAAGATAAGCATCTCAGAAAATTTGATAAGAAGGCTGATGAAGGCATATTCTTGGACTATGTACCAAATGGAAAAGGCTTCAGATGCTACAACAAAAGGTTGCTAAAAATGGTGGACAGCTTTGATGTTAAAGTGATTGAAGATGATGCTGCAATGCAAACACAATATGTGGAAGCTGAAGATGCCATGTATGACAACCGAAGAAAGTCCAACAGTGATGAATCTGAGGCCATTCAGTATGAGGAAGATGTTGATTCTCAAGTTACAAGTGATTGCCAAACTTATAAAAGAATCAAAGCTAAAGTTGAGGCAAAAAAACATTATTGGCAGGAAAAAGGACTCTGTGCAGACTATAAGAACACTAAGAGGTGGTGAACAAACCTCACTGATTTCCGAGATTGAACCCAAGTTTGTGGAAGAAGCACTAAAGCACAAAGAATGGGTGTGTGCTATGAATAAGGAGTTTGACCAAATTGAAAAAAACAATACTTGGTGTTTAGTACCTAGACCTAAAGGGAAAAACATCATTAGAACTAAATGGGTGTTCAAAAATAAGCTTAATGAAAAAGATGAGGTGGTAAGAAACAAGGCAAGACTTGTCTGCAAAGGCTACTCACAAGTAGAAGGTGTTGACTTTGAAGAGACCTTTGCTCTAATGGCTAGACTTAAAGCAATCAGAATATTTATAGCCATTATTGCTCAAAGGAACTACAAAGTCTATCAGATGGATATGAAGTCTGCATTGCTGAATGGAAAGCTTGAAGAGGAGGTATTTTATCAAATAGCTTAATGGTTTTATACTTAATCATGATGGTTCAAGTGTATGTAGATTAAACAAGGCTTTATATGACTTAAAGCAAGCTCCAAGAGCATAGTATTCCAAGCTGGATACATGCCTTAAGAATATGAAGTTTAAAAAAGGGAATATGGATAGCAACCTGTATATAAAGGAAGACAACCAAGGTTAGTTAATTGTTGTGGTCTATGTTGATGACATAATCTTTGCTGCAGAAAAGGAAACCCTATGCACTTCCTTTGCCAAGTAGATGAATAGAAAGTTTAAGATGTCCATGCTTGGTGAAATGAAATTCTTCTTAGGATTATAGGTGTTGCAAAGCGAGGTCAGAATTTTTCTCTCCCAAGAAAAGTATGCTTATAAGCTACTAAAAAGGTTTGGGATAGAAAACTCTAAAAAAATAAGCACTCTTATTACGGTTGGAAGTAAGTTAAGTAAGGATAAAGAAGGCAACATGGTTGATCAGAAGGAATATAGGAAGTTGATTGGAAGCTTACTGTATTTGACAGCATCAAGGTCCAATATTGTTTTTACTATAACCCTTTATGCTAGATTTCAAAGTGACCCTAAGGAGTCCCATCTTGTGGCAACTAAAAGAATTGTAAGGTATATGAAAGGCACAACAAATTATAGGCTGCTTTATGATAGGAGCAGACAACTTAATCTATATAGGTATACGGATGCAGATTAAGCTAGAAATTGTGATGACAGAAGGTCAACATTCGGTGGTGCATTTTATTTGGGCAGTGATGTGTTTCGTGGCATAACAAGAAGCAAAATTTAGTGACTCTAGTACTATAAAGGTTAAATATATGGCTGCGACTCAAGCTTGTACTCAATTACAATGGATGAAATAACAGCTTGAAGATATGAAAGTGGATGTACAACTACCATTGTTAATTGGTTGTGACAACCAGAGTGCCATCAATTTGTCAAAGAATCCTATCCAACACTCCAAAACTAAACATATTGAAATCAAGTACTACTTCACTAAAGAAAAGGCGGAGAAAAATGAAGTAAAGTTAGAGTATGTGCCTACTGCGAAGCAAATGGCAAATATATTCACTAAACTTCTGTCAAGAGAGATATTCCAAAAGCTGAGACTAACCCTATATGTTTAACCAACCCCTAGAGAATGAGGTATTTTCTAACCCCTCTCTCCTTCCCTCTTCTATTATTCTTTGGATTTATTGTCAAAATGGGAGATATTTTGCAAAAATCCAAAGAAAATATATACTGATTAAAAGGGGGAGTTAAGCCCAGTTAAGGGAGATGCATGTTTCAAAAGGAGCTGTGACAATGTGCAGAGGGAGTTGTAAATGTCAAAAGTTGTTATATATGCATTGTTGGATTTAATTTGTTGCCAACAAATCCAAATAGGGAGATTGTTAAGCCCACCTTTAATGACTAATGTTAGATTTGTTGTCAACACCATCTCACATGGTTATATGTGTTGATTTGATGTTACGAATGTCATTGAGATGTAGTGAGGTCATTGGGAGAAACCGGTGATGACAAGTTAACCTTGGCGTTGAGGAGTCAATATATATCATGACTCTAAATTTTAGGGTTCAAGATTGACCGTTGACCATTAACCATTGACCCTAAATTTTAGGACTTAAATCTAACCGTTAATTGTAGAACAACATATGGGAATTAACGATGACCGTTGATGATCATGTAGCCTTAATCCCAAGGCTCTATAAATAACCCTAGGTGTCTTACAAAAAGAAAAGAGGGACTGCAGAAAATTGAGTGAACGGCAAAGGCAAGGTAACTAGCCAAAGAGAAAAAGAAAAAGGCAGCAAAGCAACCAGCCAAGGAGAAAGAGAAAGAAGGCAAGGTAGCCAACCAAGGAGAGAAAGAAAAAAGGCAAGGTTATCGGCCAAAAAGAGTGCAGCAGCCACCAAGGAAAGGCAGTCGGTCAAAGAGAGTGCAACAGCCATCAAAGAGAAACAGCAAGGTGCAGCTGGCCAAGGAGGAAAAAAAAGAGAGCAAGGTCATCAGCAACCACACCAGCAAAACCCTCACCAAAACAGCAGCCATACTAGCAAACCTTTACCCAGGCAGCAACCGGCATCAATAAATCCTCACCAAGGCAGTAACCACACCAACAAAACCTTCACCAAGACAGCAGTCGTACCAGCAAACCCTTACCAAGGTAGTAGCTAGCACTAGCAAATCCTCAGCAAGGCAATAGCCACACCAACAAACCCTCACCAAGGCAGCAACCGCACTAGCAAACCCTCACCAAGGCAACAGCCAAAGAAGACAAACCAAAAGAAGGCAGTAGCAGCCTGTAAGTCTAGTAGAAGGTGGAGCAATAGCACAAGGGTCCTACACTAGTAACCAACATGTAACAATAGGTGGTGCACCTACAGATGACAACAATGACACGAGAAAACAACTCCAGTATGTGCGAATAGCAACGGCGGCGAGAAAAGACAGCTACAGTGCATGGGGATAACAGCAGCGGTGCGCATGGATAGCAGCAGTAGTGCGAGCAAACAGCAGTAGCGCAGGCTGATAGTAGTAGTGGGGCGAGTAGACAACAACAACTGTGCATGCGAACAGCAGGAGCAGCACATGCGGAGTGCGTGCTGACAGTAGTAGTAAAAAGTGCAGGCAACGGTAGTAGCACATAAAGATAGCAATAGCAACACGTGTAGACAGTAATAGCAGCACGTGTGGATAGTGATAGCAACTTATGTGGATAACAATAGCAACGCGTATAGGCAATAATAGCAACACGTGCGAACAGTAATAGCAATGTATGTAGGTAACGATAGCAGAAAGTGTAGGCAGTAATAGCAACCCGTGCATATGCAAACAGCAAGAGCAACACACGTGGATAACAGGAACAACGTATGCGGTAAGCAGCGACAGTGTGTGCAAACAATAGCAGCAACGTGTGCGAACAACATTAGCAGCGCGTGCGGACAGCATTAGTAGCTCACGCGAACAGCATTAGCAACGCACACGAATAGCAGCTGTAGCACATGCAGACAACATTAACAGAGTGCCCAGACAGCAATGGCACCATGCACAGACAGCTGGAGCAACGCACGTGGACAGCATTAGCAGTGTACACAAACAACAATGGCAGCATATGTAGACAGCATTAGCAGCAAGCACAGACAGCAGCGGTAGCATGCACAGACAGCAGCAGCAATGCATACAGACAGCATTAGCATCACGTGCAGGCAGTACCAATAACGAGTGAAACAACACCAGCAGTAAAGGAAGGAGAAGATCCATATTCTACTCTAGCAATTTGTACACATTGAGTGATCATTCTCCAATAAAGGTTTTACCATAAACTCTTGATAAATTTGTTGAAAAACAAGGTGGGATACCCTTAGAGTGATCGGGAGATCAACTCCTTAATCGAGAAATCGTTGTAAGTGGTTAAGGAGTAGTCCTTCCACAAGTGGTGAAAGAGTGATCCTTCTACAACATTATTGTATCCCTTGATAGCAAGAGTGGATTGTATGATTTAGGAGGGATCTTATCACATCGTAGACGTAGCTCACACATTGTGGGTAAACTACATAAAAATTATCATATGTTCTTAGGTGCTTGCACATTGATTTTTTAGTCGTACGGTCACACTCACATAAAGGAGAAAAATAAAAATTAGATTATTGGCTCTAACAAACCACAAAGATTAAATCTGGATTGATTTGTAAAAAGTACATAACTCACACTGATTCAACTCCCTCTCAATGTGAGACCTAAAATGGTCCTTATCATTATGATAAATATTATTATTATTATTAAAAAAATTTATTAATATAAATTTTATTTATACTTTTGTTATAATTAAATATGTTATAATAATTTACTAATTTAAACTATTATTATCATAAATATCATTATTAATAGACAAATAAATGTTATAAATTTTCTATTTCCTTTCCTATTTTGATTCCAAACAATAAACTAAATAACTCCTCAATATCCATTATAAAAGAAATTTCTCTTTATCTAAAGTATAAGTTATCATAAGCAAGGTGCTTTCTATTATCTCTATAGCACATCCACTTGAAAATATCAACATTAGGAAAAAGCTTTCCATTGTACAATTTAAGATAATTGACATTAAATCCATTATGACACCATTGCCTTGCCTCTACCTATTTATTGAAATAGCATCCCTTGTTTAACTTCATCTATATCATACTTAATCATATAATCTTTATTTTCTCTCTCATAAAATATCCTTGTCCTAAAAGATAGAAAGAAACTTTGATGCAAACACCTAAGAGGAAATGTTGGGATAAAAGTTAAATAATAGCCTCAAGGAAATTTAGGTTTATATT
>CM038602.1:7542326-7553535 GCA_021533255.1 Ceriops tagal
GTAATAAAGAAAGAAATATTATTGAATTGATGGATGATGTTTTAGATAGGTAGTTTATATTTGTATCTCAAATACCTCACATTTTTATCTCTTTCTAAATTCCTGATGCCTTATTTATTCTTCAATTACTGGGATTATTAGTAAGCATGGATGAATACTTTCCTTATCCAAAATGAAAAGAATAGGCATTCTTGGCTATTTTATTTCAACATAAAAAATGATTGTTCAAAAAACACCTAATTGGTTTTAAACAATGGTAGCAATACTTTGGATTTACTCTTGACCTTCTTAAAGAACGAACAATGCATAAAGAAAGAATAAGAACACAAGAGAGAGTGAGATATCTTAGAAAGAGAGAAGATAGGCACAGTTAGTGAAGAAAGAAATATTATTGAATTGATGGAAGATGTTTTACATGGGTAGTTTACATAGCGAGAGAGAGAGAGTGAGAAAGCACAAATTTAAAAAGAGAACACTAAGGGATACAAAGGGAGAATTCTAAGGGTTTGAGCCAGATACAAGAGAAAGATAGATAAAGATTTTCCTAAAGGTTTCAAAACCAAATGTCTTCCTTCCTTATACATGCTCCCTTTTATAAAGGCTTAAGGAGCTTTCTTGGATGGAAGTTTAATGAGGACCTTTTTAGGTCTCACATTAAAAGGGAGAGAAGGTGAATCAGTGTAAGATGTTAGCTTTTTATAAATCTTTTTAGATTTAACCTCCGTGACTTGTCAGAGCCAATGATCTAATTTTTATCTTTCTTCTTCATATGAGAGCGGCCATATGGATATCAATCAAATGCAAGCACCCAATAACACATGACAATTTTTATGTGGTTCACCCACAATGTGTGAATTACATCCATGGTGTGATAAAATCACTCCTAAATTACACAATCTACTCTTATTATCAAGGGATACAGTTATAGTGTGGAAGGATCACCTTTTAACCATTTTGTGGAAGGATTACTCCTTAACCATTTACAATGATCTCCTGATCAAAGAGTTGATCTCTCGATCATTCCAAGAGTATCCCACCTTTTTTCAACAAATTTATCAAAAGGTTTGTGACTAATACTTTCCTCAAAAGAATCACTCAATGTGTACATGTTACTAGTGTAGAACGCGGATCTTCTTTTCCCCTATTACCGGTGTTACCTCCCTTGCTGCCTTGGTAGGTTGCCTCACTTACTGCCTTGTTAGGTTACCTCCTCTATTACTGCAAGTTGCTAGACTTGCTGTCAGGACACGTTTTCTCCTTTGTTGCTGCAAGCTATTGGACTTGCTATTGGGGTACATTTTCTCCTTTGTTGCTACAAGCTATCAGACTTACTGCTATTACTACCTGCATTTGCTGCTATTGCTACTTGTACTTATTGCTATTGTTGCCTACTATGACCTACTAGATGTGCTATTGCAAGTTGTGCTGCTGAATATGCTATTGAAGGTTGTGCTATTACAAGCTACTGGAGGTTATGTTGCTGTAAGCTGCCGTTGGTTATGTTTGCTGCTGCACTTGCTAGTATTGCTGCTATTGCTACTAATTGCTGCACCTCTCCTTAAGTGGCTATTACAACTTTTTCCTTAGGTGGCTGCTGTAACTCCTTCTCCCTTTGGTTTATCCAGTTGCTGCCTTCTTCTTCTCTTTTTCATTTGGCTAGTTGCTACCTTTTTCTTTCTTTAGTGTAGTTGCTACACACTTTCTTCTTTGGTTTGGTGTGGTTGCTGCATGCTCTCTTCTTTAGTTTGGTGTGGTTGTTGCACGTCCTCTCCTTTAGTTTAGTGTGGTTATTACACGTCTCTTTAGCTAGTTTGGTATGGTTGCCAGCTATTGCAACTCTTTCTTCGGTTGATGTGACTACCTCCTTCTTTGATGGTTGGTCACCTTTTTTTTAGTCGGCTGTTGCTGCAACTCTTTTGGCTAGCTACTACATTTTCCTTGGCCAGTTACACCTATCTTCAGTGGCTACCTTTTTTAACATGGCTGATCACTCTTTATTTGGTGGCTACCTTTCTTTTTGCCACTAAACCTCTCTTTTCCATTCTTTTTTAAAATTTTGTAGCATACATGTTGTTCTATCTTTGCAACCCTTACTACCATTTTCTTAATTTTTTTGCAGCCCACACATCAGTCTTGTAAGATGTATGGAGGTATTTATAAAGCCTGAGATTAGGGTTACACACTTATTAACCATCAATATCGATTCCTAAGGTTTGTCTTACAATTAACGACCATATTTGATTCCTAAAATTTAAGGTCAATGGTCAAGGGTCAACGGTCAGCCTTAACCCCTAAAATTTAAGGTCAATAGTCAACATTGACTCATTAACTTCAGGGTTGACTTGTCATCAATAGTTTTACCCAATGACCTCTCTACATTTTAACGACATTCATAGCATCAAATCAACACATACAACCATATGAGATGGTGTTAACAACAAATCCAACATTAGCCATCAAAGATAAGCTTAATAATCTCCCTCTTTGGATTTGTTGGTAATAAATTAAATCCAACTTTCAGTAATCAAGCATAAGCACAACTCCCTTTGAAACATGTATCTCCCTTTTTGTATATACCTATACCTTTAGCTTCCCCTTTTTTTTTCTTCTCTCCCTTGACAATTTTTCCCCCTTTATTTATCAAGTTACTCCTTTTAATCAATATATATTCTCTTTAGATTTATGCAAAATATCTTCCCATTTGACAACAAAACCAAAGAACATTAGAAGAGGAAAGGGTAGAGGGGTCAAAGGCATACCTCAGCCTCTAAGAGGTGGTTGAACACATAAAGTTAACCTTAACTTCTAGAACAACTTTCTTGATAAATGTTTGGTGAATATATCTATAACTTGCTCTGTGGTAGGTAGATACTCCAGCTTTACTTCATTTTTCTCCACTCTTTCTTTAATGAAGTGGTACTTGATTTCAATATGTTTAGTTTTGGAGTGTTGGATAGGATTCTTTGATAAATGGATGACACTTTGGTTGTCACAAACAATCAGCAATGGCAACTGCACAACCACCTTCAGATCTTCAAGCTGTTGTTTCATCTATAACAGTTGAGTAAATGTCTGAGTAGCAGCTATGTATTCAGCCTTTACAATACTTAGAGTCATTAAATTTTTCTTTTTGCTATGCCATGAAACACATCTACTACCTAAATAAAATACACCACCTGATGTTGACCTTTTTTCATTGCAATTTCCAGCCTAATCAGCATTTGTATACCTATACAAATTAAGTTGTCCACTTGTGTCATAAAGCAACCCATAATTTGTTGTGCCATTCACATATCTCAGAATTCTCTTAGCAACCATGAGATGAGATTCCTTAAGCTCACTTTAAAATCTGGCACAAAGTGTTACAACAAAAACAAGATTAGACCTTAATGTTGTCAAATATAGTAAACTTTCAATCAACTTTTTGTATTCCTTTTGATCAACCATGTTGCCTTCTTTATCCTTGCTTAACTTTGTTCCAACCATGATGGAAGTGCTTACGTTTTTAGAGTTTTTCATCCCAAACCTTTTTAACAACTCTAAAAAAGGTTACTCTAAAAAAGGTGTTGATTATGTCATCAACATAAACCATAAAAATTAACTGACCTTACTTATCTTCCTTTATGTGTAAGTTGTCGTCCACATTCCCTTTTCTAAACTTCATATCTTTGAGACATATGTCTAGCTTGGAATAGCATGCTCTTAGAGCTTGGTTTAAGCCATATAGAATTTGCACATACTTGAACCATTATGATTAAGTATAAAACCATCAGGTTGTTCGATAAATACCTCTTTTTTAAGCTTTCTATTTAGAAATGCAAACTTTATATCCATCTAATAAACTTTATAATTTCTCTGAGCAACAATGGCCATGAATATTCTAATTGCTTCGAGCTTGGCCACAGGAGCAAAAGTCTCTTCAAAGTCAACACATTCTACTTGTGAGTAGCCTTTGTAGACAAGTCTTGCCTTATTTCTTACCACCTTACCTTTTTCATTGAGCTTATTTTTGAAAACCCACTTGGTTCCAATGATGTTTTTCACTTTAGGTCTAAGTACTAAACACCAAGTGTTATTCTTTTCAGTTTGATCAAACTTTTCATTTATGGCACACATCCATTCTTTGTGCTTTAATGCTTTTTCTACTAACTTGGGTTTAACCTCGAAGATCAATGAGGTTTGTTCACCACCTCTTAGTCTTCTCTTAGTTTGTATAAAGTCCTCTATACTGCCAATACTGTTTTTAGCCTCAACTTCAGCTCTGACTCTTTTATGAGTTTGGGAATGCCTTGATTCTTCTTCTTTATCACTTGTAACTTAAGAATCAACATCTTCCTCATGCTAAATGGACTTGGATTCATCACTTTCAAACTCTTTTCAGTTGTCATACACGGCATCTTCAGCTTCCTCATGCTATGATTACATTGTAAAACCATCTTTAATCATTTTAACATTAAAGTTTTCCATCATTTTTCTACAATCTTTTATTGTAGCATTTGAAGCCTCTTCCATTTGGTACATAGCCTAAGAATATGCCTTCATTAGCCTTCTCATCAAATTTATTGAGATGCTTGCCTTTAACTTTAATGAGGCATGAGCTTCCAAATACTTTAAAGTGTTTTATACTTGGCTTCTTTCCATACCACAGCTCATAGGGTGTCTTCTTTATATATGGTCTCATTAGGCATCTGTTTTAAATATGAGTTGCAGTGATGATAGCCTCTTTCTAGTAGCCATGTGAAGTACCATGCTTACCAACATAGTTCTTGCCATATCCACTAGGCTTATATTTTTCCTTTCGACCACTCCATTTTGTTGGGGTGTGTAAGGACTAGCGTATTCATGCTTCACTCCATACTTCTCTAAATAATCTTCAAATTCACTGCATATGTATTCTATTTTATTGTTTGTCTTGAGTCTTTTAATTTTTCTCCCCAATTGATTTTCAGCTAACCATTTGTAGCTCTTGAAATTATTAAGAGCCTCTAATTTATGTTTCAAGAATATAATGTAAGTCACTCTTGTAAAATCATCAATGAAAGAGATGAAGTACCTGTCAACCTTTGTTGATCTTTGTCTCATAGGCCCATAAATGTCCAAATGGATGAGCTCCAATGACTTCTTTGTTTGAATCTCCAAATTTTTGTGGGGAGTGTTCACCATCTTTGTTTTTTGACATATGCTGCAAATTGTATCTCTTTCTCTTTTTAGCTTGGGTGCATCTCTTACAATTTCATTTTTGGACAACTTGTTTGGCCCCTTTTGTCCAAGATGTCTCAATCTTCTATGTCATAGCAAGTTCTTATATTTGGTGCTCATATAACATGTGTTTTTGCTTCTATAAACTTGGTATAAGTTTCCATTTGTTCTTTCACTCTTAGTAAAAACAGTACCATCTCTTAAAAAGTAACTTCATTTCCATCATTATAAAGCTAACTAACATTGATGAGATTGTGTTTTATCCCGTTCAACATAAAGCACTTTCTTTGATTTCAGTTTTTCTACACCAATTTCAACAGCACCGATACCTTGAATCTTTGAGACATCATCATTACCAAATTTGACTGACCCTTCATCATATTTTGTTACTTCCTTCAACATCTTAGAGTCTTTTATCATGTGTGAAGAGTAGCCACTGTCCAAAATTCATGGCTTTTCTTTCTTGGAAGCTTTTAAAGCTACTTTCATAACCATGATCATTTCTCTTCCTCTTCTTCTTCTTTGGCTAAAGGTAAGAGCATATGTAGGTGTTTTCCTTTTCACTCTTTGATTGGGCAACAATGTTTGGTCGAATGTGAGACCATGTGTAGGTGTTTTCCTTTGCATTCTTTGACCAAGCAGCAATGTCAAGCAATCCTCAGTAGTGTGTCAAACCTTTTCGTATCTTCCATAAATTTCTCCCAACAACTTAAATATATTCCTCAATGGAATATGACTTCTTATCACTTGAGACTGTCTCTTTTCTTGATAGAGTCTCCTCCTAAACTTTTACCTCACATTCATCTTCATTATAAGCCCATTACTCCAACACAAATTAGCTTATGCCCATACTTACTATAACTTCAGCAAAATCCTTCAAATCTATGTTTTTTTTTTATCTCCAAATGCATATCTCCTATCTTCAACAACTATTGTGGCAACTTCCTCTTTATCTTTGATAACCTATCTCTTTTGGATGAGAGTTTTCACCACATATTTCCTAACCTATTTTAGCTTAGGTTGGTTTCTCTGCTCCATAGCGTTATTGTGCTTGCTTTCAGGCACAAACACAATTTTCTTCTTCTCTTCTACCTTTTCACTCGACTTTTCAATATAGCTAAGTCCTTTCTTCCCCATAGAATGAGGTTTTCGATTACTTAGACACTCATCCAACTTTTTAGTAGCATCCTCTTTAATGGCATTTGTTGAAGACGACTCTTCTTTCACTTATATGGCCTGCATAAAGCTTTCTTCATACTTCCTTAGTTCGGACTCAGCCTTGTGGAGTTTGGCTTGTAAAATCAGCACCTCTTGCTCTTGTGCAATCACCTTAGCACCAAGATCTTTGTGCATCTTGCCTTGTTCTACCTCAAGTACGATCAGCTCCTCAATTCTTTTTAAGTACTCTTTCTCTTTTACTTTAAACTCCTTTACTTTTACCTAGAAATTAGATTTATCAACAACATAATTTTTCATATAGCTTTTTGAGATGCTTTACCTTATTTTCTAACTTGTTATTCCTGTGCAAATAAGCTCTCAATTCATTCTTAAGTTACTGAACCAACTCATTCTCTTCCTCTTCCTTTTCTACTGATTCCTCACAACTTGAAGATTCTTGATCATCATCTACTTGAGCAACCAGTACATCCTTTGTAGCATTATCATTGGAATCATCATCAACTCTTTCTTTAGAATCTTTTTCATCCAGCTTGCTTAAATAATTTCTTCTTTTGGATCTGAAAAATTACTTTTTCCCTTTGGCACTTGAATTTCTAGCTTTAGAATAGCTAGATTTCTTTGTTCTTTTCTATAAGACTAGCTTATCATCATTATCACTATTTGCTTCTCTTCTCTTTGGGTAATCCACGACAAAGTGTCTTATGTCTTTATAGCCAAAGCACCTCAAGTGTAATTTTCCCTTATACTTCCTTTTTCCTTTCTTTATATTATTGGTAATATATGTCATGACTTTATTCAGTTCAGTATCACCATTTTCTTCTTCAGAGTTACTGTTAGATTCTTCTTCTTGGTCTTTAATCTTTAGCTTCTTTATTGCTTTGAAGCTCAACTCCTTCTTTACCTTAGACTCCTTTTGTTTCTTCATTGGGGCTATTCTTATTTCATAAGCTACCAATATACTGTATAAATCATTTAAAGGCAGCCTATCCAAATCTTTATCTTCTATGAAAAAGACTTTGGCATTGTAAACTTTTGGTAAGATTTTAAGTATTTTCCTTATCACAGTAGCATCTTTAATCTCCTATCCATAGCCTCTGATAGAGCACATAATTTCATTGACTCTTGTAAAGAAAGCATTCACAGACTCATCATTCTACATCTTTATATCTTCAAATCTACTCATCCAGATTTGTAACTTGGCTTCCTTCACAACTTTGTTTCCTTCATAAATGTTCTTCAATTTGTCCCAGATTTGTTTGGTCGTGTTGCTTCCCATCACTTTGGTGAATTCTTTATCTAACAAAGAGGCGTATAAGGTATTTCTCACCTTTCCATCACATTTTAAATTTTTCTTATCAGTAGGTATCATAGCATCACCTTCAGCAATAGGGATGAAGCCACTAACAGTAAACTCAAACATATCAAGACCAAGTGACCTCAAATATAAGAGTATTTTATTCTTCCATAATTGATAATTCTATCCATTAAAAATAGGAATGCCCTTACCATTAACACTATTCAAGTTATCCATGATATCAACCAATAAGGATTCATAGCAGTAATAAACACTATCAAATCAAAGCAAACAAATTAGATCAACAAATGAAACCAAACTTTAATACCACTTAATGAGGAGCTTTTTAGGTGTTACACTAAGAGGGAAAGAGGTAAATTAGTGTGAAATACTCACTTTTATAAATTTTTTGGATTTAACCTCTGTGACTTGTTAGAGCCAATGATTGTTGTTCCCATAGCCTTGTATGAGTTGTAATTGTTGTCAACTAAGTTTAAGTGTGCAAGAAAGTAAAGCCACATGCCATGTAAGGGCAAGAACATAAATTTGCCGCATAAACCCTATTAAGGTTTCATGGAAGAGAGTATATAAAGACATTGGAAGACAAAATTAGAGTAAGGCCAACACAATTAAATACACGACAAAAATGGAGAAAAGAAGAGGTGGCCAACGAACGAAAAAAACACCACTTGAAAAAGAGAGATAAAACCTAACCTTGGGAAAGAGAGAAAGTGGTGAACGACCGAAGAGGGGCTAGACGGCAGGCCAAAGAAGAGCCACCACCGGCTAGAGGAGAAAACTAGCACGGCAAAACTAGCACGACAGAATAGGGGAAGAGAGAGAAATTCGGCTGAATAGCAAGAGAAAGAGAAACGGACGACACAGTAAGAGAGCGAGAGAAACGGACGACACGGTAAGAGAGAGAAAAATGGACATCACGGCTGGATGGTGAGAGAGAAAGCACGACATGGCAAGAGAGAGAAACGGGTTGACGGCAAAACAGAGTGGACGATCGACGGAAAAACAAACCATCGGCAGAAAAGGGAGAAGATTCGTGACGACCAAAATCAGAGTGGAAGGCAAGAGAGAGAAACGGACAACAAAAGAGAAAACTGAAGGCAGCCAAGACCAGATCAGAGTTGGAACGGGTGAGACGAGACGAGACCAGATCTGGAATGGGTGAGACCAGATTGGAGTTGGAATGGGTGAGACTAGACCAGATCTGGAACGGGTGAGAGAGACAACACGGCTAAAGAATAGTGACCGGCAGAAAGGAGAGAAAAACCCGATACGACCAAAATTGGGGTAGACGGCATAAGACCAGAACGTAAGTCACGTGAGACCAAAACGTGCGACGGTGTGAGATAAGGAGACGGGTGAGACTGTGAGACGGTAAAAGCAGGAGCTGTGTGAGACAACCTAGAGAAGGAATTCGGCGAAGCATTCAAAGAACTCAACGTATTTCCAGATTTCTTTGAGAGGTTAGAGAGCGTTGCAGTTAACTTCTAAATGACAATGGAGCAACCTTTCAATTCAACAGAGGCAAGACAAGTTAGAAGAAGGGTAGACACAGTAAGTGACACTCTTTGTATTGTACTTGCTTAGTAATTGCAATAGTGAAAGGAGCATAGGATTAAGACATCCATTGTAACTGGAATTCTTAAGTATAATGGATAGTCTCGATAAGGGAGAGTCCCTACCACCGTGGATGTACGTCACGTTGACGGAACCACGTAAATCTCGTATGTCCTTAATTTGCTATACGTTCTGTGTTTAAATTGAGTTGTGAACACAACTAAAGTATCAGCCAACCCATAACCTAACAAAGACCTAAATAAGAACATCCGAATTATCTATTAGGCAAGGTGTCTGAAAGGTGACTTTGGGGACTATTGTGATTAGTAGGTAGCAATAGATCTACCTTAGTCAAATCTGAGAAAGAGTTCACTTTTAAGAAGAGGTTAAAGTTGTTCACTTACCTGCGAATTGCAAATTGTGATGATACTAATTCACCCCCCTCTTAGTATCACAAACTAGTAGATCCTAGAGAGAAGTCGGGAACTTCAATTGGTATCAGAGCACTGGTTCACTAATTAGAAGCTTAACAGCTTGGTGTACTAGTTTGAAGGAATCTAGAAGTTTGACTTGTTCAGCATACTGAGAAATGGAAGCCAGTACCAGTACCAGCACTACTTACAATAAGAAGGTTCCAATCTTCAACGGAACCAACTACTATATGTGGAGAGCAAGAATGCAAGTGGTATTTGCAACCATGGGCATGAATGTGGTGAAATGCGTACAGGAGGGTTTTGTGGCTCCGGAAGAAAGTAAAGACCCAACCCCAGAGGAGTTAAAGTAGTTTGAGATAAATGGGAAGGCCTCAAATGTCATCATTTTAGCATTAACAGATGCTAAGTATGCTAAAGTTATGGACTGCAAATCTGCCAAGGAGATATGGGACAGATTGCAAAAAATCGATGAAAGTGATGGCAGAATGAAGGAGGCTAAGTTTCAAGTGTTCAAAGAGAGATATGAATCTCTCAGAATGCAGAAGAATGAGATAGTTCAAGAGTTCTTCACCAAGGTTATTGATGCTGTAAACGACCTTAAAAGTCATAGGAAGAACAAGAAGGACTCATCGATTGTGAAGACAATTCTGAGAATTTTGCCTGAGAGGTTTGCCTCAAAGGTAGTAGCCATAGAGGAGAGTAGAGATCTCAATTCTATGTCTCTGCATGATCTCCAGTGCAATCTCATTACATATGAAATGAGGATAAAGTCAACTGAAAGCTTTGCAATAATGAAGGTATCAAAGGAGGCAACTTTCAAAGATATGAAGCACTTGAAGGTAAAAGAAGAGGAAGAATCATCCAGTAAGGATGATGATGATGATGAGGAAGAAGAAGAAAGTGAAGGTGAAGTATTGGCTTACTTCACAAGGAAATTAAAAAAGGGGTCTAAGACGGGAAAAGGACAGTTGTCCTTAAGATGTTATCGTTGTGAGCAGACTGGACACTTTGCTTCTCAGTGTAAAGTGAAACTTAATGATGAAGATAAGGATGGTGATGATGAGCAGAATTCAAGATGGAGAAGATCATCATTCAAATCAAAGAAGTCCAGTAAGAAGACTACTAACCTACAAAAGAAGAAGAGAGCCTCATTCAAGAGCTATGTGAGTCAGATAAAAGAAGCTGATGAGGAAGAAGATGAAGAATCATTAGATGAGCAGGCCTTTATGGCATCAGCTCAAGGTGATAGTTCAACCTCTGAAGAGGAAGAGGAGGTTGATGAAGAAGAACTAGATCTTGAAGTTGAGTTGGAAGTAACTTCAAAGGAGATAATCAGAAGGGGCAGAACCATAAGAAGGTTGGAGGCCCATATAAAACAAGTTGAAGTAAAATTTGAGGAAGCTGAAAGTCAAAAGGATGAAATAAAGGCTGAGCATATTGACTTAAAGAGAAGATTTGAAGAACAGATCAAAATATGTGAAGACCTTACAGTAGAGCTTGGCTCAAGGGCTTTAAAAATTAAAGAAAT